>JAWWEU010000081.1:30421980-30513268 GCA_035583155.1 Acropternis orthonyx
GTAAAAGAATTAAAACAGAAGAAAGCTGGTAAAAAGGCTGTCCACATAGTTGAGGCAGAGACTTCGCGAAAAAGACACCAAAACAATAACACAAGTGAGTAATGGGAGCAAACACACTGATAGTGCTCAAAACAAGGGCTTGACTCAGGAAAATATTGACTGCTGTTTGTTCAACCTTGCTGGAGGAGCCAGTGTAAGAAGTGGTTGGTACAATGACTAGGGCTAGAACACAAGATTTTCAATTCCTTTTTTCATGTCAATCACCTTCTCTTGTCCAGTGCAGTCAGTCATGAATATTCATGTGTGTACAGTCCTTGTTTGCAAAAGAACTAAGTCCATGGTTCTCAAACTGCTGTTGCAGAATCAGATGACTAATGGTATTAAAATAACAGTAGTGATCAAGGGGATGATGACAGTTGTAAATCTGTGGACATGTGTGACCTTTCAGCATAGATGAAAAGCATTTCTGTGCCCTTTACAGTTGATTTCTGTGGTTACTTCAAGGAGATCTTGACAACTGTTCTTTGCTCTGATTTTATGCAATGCTTAGCATAACAGTACTGATGCTGCCTGCTTCTGGAACAGTTACTACAAATAGCACAGTAATAAAACCCTTCAAATACATTGGTGTAAATTATCTCCTGACCTTCAGCTGTGTCCCATCAGCATCAGACTACAAATCTCCACAGCACGGCTTTTTCACTGTTTACAGCAATATCCAAGATGTGTCAAAGAGGCAGAAGGAGGTGCAGATATAATAGAAGAGTAATGAAAGACCAAGACAGGGTTATAATATTATATGTTGCCTTCAAAGTAATCTTAATGACTCTTGATGTTAATATGACAGTGAAAGGGGGAAAAGTAAACCAGTCTGTAAACAAAACAAAATCAAACACACCAACCATCCAAAAGCAAAACAACAACAACAATAAAACCAAAAAAACCACCCGATAATCAAAATAGAAAAAAAAGGGACAGAATTTTGAAGACTGACTTTGAACACCACATTAATACCATTAATGCCACTTGAATGTCATAACACTTTAATTTCTGTAGGTACTTAAAAGCTTACCTATGATCCTGTCCTACATTAATAAGCTAATTACAAATATGACTACAGGCAAAACTATGGATGCAAAATTATGATTACTGTATTCTTCTCAGAAATTATTAATTTTTTTTTGAAGGGAGTACTAGCTACAGAGGAATATTATCCAGAACTGTATATAAACCAAACAAGGCTAGAAAAAAATAATCCATATTTTTCTATTATTGCATTCATGTATGGAAACTGTGAGTCTTCTTCCACTAAATGAAACACAGAAAAGAGAAATAACTCCAGATCGATGAAGAATCATTTTTTTATTAGCCTGTGACTTGAGACAATGGTTGACATCAGTGCTTATTGCCTTTTGATTCATGTTGTTCTGCAAAATTTCAGTGGGCCATAACTAATAGCATCATGCAGGAACTCTACGTAACCTCAGCAATTATTTCTCTGCCTGGTACTATGTACTGTGATGGCTTCCTCTTAGCAGTTGTGTAAGCACATTTGTGCTCATTATAATCTTAATCATGTACTGCCAATATTTCAATAAGTACCAAAAATGTTTCTTTGTACTGTATATCAGGTGCTGCATCCTTGTGATGCACAGAAAAGGAGTGAGAGAGGGGGGAAAAAAAAATTAGAATTTTAAGTACCTTTTCTTAAAAAAAGAGAAAAAACCCTGATATTTCTGGTATAAGCCATTTAGTATAGGTAAGTACAGGAAATAGTGTGGTTTTCAGATGGGTAATTTGTCAGCATTTGCAAGAATACAGTCCTAAAATTGCAATGCTTGGTGACATAAAATGGTCAGATTACAAGTGGCCGTGGCTGTACAGCTAAGATATTTTACTAGGTACAGTGAAAACTATTACTGCTGCACATAATGAAGGGTCAGAGCATCCTTAGCTTATAAACATCTTTTAATGAGTCCCTTCTGCCCTAATTAGAAAAAGAGAGACCTAGCAGCACTATTCTAAGTTAATGGTATCCTTGAGGACAAAAATAATTGGACTTGAGGGAAAAAAATAATGCAAAGCCAGTACCTTATTTGGAGACTTGTAGGTGTGTTCATGTTCTCATTTAGATCATATAGCCTGGGGTGATATTTGCCTATACTCAGTGATATCTGTTTTGAAAGAACCAGTCTGTTAGAGAGAGCTGATCTGAAATAGTACAGTTACAAGAAAGTTGTTCACTTTGGGAATGGTGAAATATGAAATAATATTTTGGTGCATTAAAAGTGGTCAAAAATCTCACTGCTGCCCATTCTGGAGATGTACTTGACATTACATAGAAAAGACTTAGATTATTTAAATGTTGTCTTTTCTCAAGACAAACTTGCTGATTTGGTGTTACACTGTCTTGGATGTTACCTTCAAGTGGCTACTACACAGAGGCAGAAGGACTCCTCTATTAGTGTCTTTGTCTGCTAAAGATATTTCCCAGCTTTTATTTTTACTGGCCACATTAATACTGCCAATGTTGAAATAACAGAATTAAAGCAGTTGGGGTTTCTACAAAAACATCCCATCTTAGAGGTCCACTGTTACATGAATAAAAACATCTCTTACACAGCTAATCTTACAACTCATCACACTTTTTGGCCTACAGTTACAATTCAGGCTAGCTCCTCCCTCCTAAAAGTTCATCCCATATCTGCTTATGGTGGGGTATCCATGACCTATCCCATGGGTGCACCACCAGTCAGTTGTAGCATACTTTCTATATAGTGAGATGCATATATCCCATGTGCAGAGGATGCCCACAGTTTGGTTAGGTGATGAATGTGTCTGGACAGATGACAGAAAACATACACACTGTGCATAGCCTGAAAATCCTTCTGGAAGAACCTGTGAAGGTTGCCGCAGTCAAAAGGCCAGTATTTCTTAATATACGGCTTCAAGATAATCCAGGTAACTATAAAGGTAGCACTGCTCAGTGAATAAGGCCTGAGCAAGAGTTTAGAAAAATCCTGGGCATACGCTTTGAGTGACCTTGAATAAAGGCTTTTCTAGCTTCACTTTCCTTATTGTGCTTTTTTTCACTATCCGTTACTGGAGATCACTGCACAGTAGATCTTCAGCTTCAAACCAGCTATTGATGTAGTACAAATAGATAACAACAGTAATCATCTAAGCAGCAATAACCTCTCTTTTTCCTCTCTCTCTTTTACCTTTCTCTCCTCTACAGAAATACTTTAAAGTAGACAAAAATAAACTGAAGAGGGATTGAAATGTGTTCATTGGCTGTTAATATCTTGTAGTGGTTTTAATTACCGTGTCTTCCGCATCCTGTATTTTGTTATAATTTCCTTCTTTGGTGAACGGATCTGACACAAATTTCCATAGAAGTGCAATAGTCCATCCACATTGTTCTTAGACTCTAACATGCCGAGTTTTTTTGCCAGCAGCACTTACCTTTATGCAACCCAATCTCCAACGTAAAATTCTACTTGTAAGAAGTTTTTCAAAAGGACAAAAGTTGTCTGAGGTTAAAGACATTGTTTAAAACAAGAGGCTGGCCTAAACTACTGTGTTGCTTCTAAATTTCTTGGCTTAATTAATTGAAAATGTATAAAATAGCCAGAAACCTGTGAGAAGGTGTCTTTAGCCTAGGGTCAAACTTCATACTTAATCTTTGGCTTCTGTCTATTAATGGACAGGACTATCACATTTCTCTGTTTTCTTATTTTTTTTGTTTGTTTGGGGGTTTTTGTGTATATATATATATATATTTAACTCTTCTACCTTCAAAGTTATGTGTGGGTAGATTTTTTTGGCTAAGGCAGCCTGTGTCCATACTGTTTTTAACCTCATCATCAGGGGGTGCATCCTGGAATCTATTCCTGAGTAAAGAGCCAAACAAAGGGCTGGGCTCAGCCGCTGTGGCTCTGACAGGAGAACATCTCATGCACTAACCAGGGGTCCAGCAACAAGTCACAGCAGGGTTTGTAAAAACCCAGCAAGGACCTGCAGGACTGTGAGGTGATGGGCATTGCCAGTCAAGAGCTGGAAAGAATCTCACAGAGGTGCGTTGCAGGTGGTAGAAAGCCCACAGAGCTGAGGCTGTTGAAGGTGGTCATCCAGTTTAGGAAGAGCTTAGAGCGAAGAAGAAATGAATGCCTCATTTCCCAGGACTCAGAGCAGTGGGCAAGGGAGAGCAGCTGCAGTGTGAGGTGAAGTAGGAATCTGTACTGAATGACTGCCAGCTAGGTTGAGGAGAGGCCATCTCTAAGAAGAGGGGTAAGAGGGTTTGAAGGGATGAGAGAGGCTGGGAAGACAGGCTTGTAGCATGAGTTGCAAAGAGGTCTGTGCCTCCGAAGCACTGATGTGGAATCTTTCTACCAGCACCTTGGTGGGAAATGTGCACCAAGTCTCCAGATGAGTCTGCACCGTTCACTCTCATTCTCCCCATCTCAGCTGTGCCATGACTTTTGCTTTATGGAACAATATAGGCCATTTAGAGGCAAGTAAAAAATTAGGAAAGAACAAGGTCCATTAAGATTTTCTACAGTAGTTTGATATCTTTGATACCCTGACATGAAAGGTAAATGGCCTGCCACTTAAGTCATCCTGCTGGCTAGAAACCTCCAGGTGAAGAAATTTGTTTGTATGATGAAAATGGAGCTTCTGACCTAAAACCTTTAACTGTGCTTGCAGGCATAGGTAGCCAATTCAGATTTCTGTTTCTGTGAGATAATCCCTTGACACTAATGACTGAGGTCTGTAATTTATTCAGCAAAATGTCCCAACTCCTTCTCACTGGGGCTTCAGAGCTTTGTGATTTTTTTTATCTTTTTTAATTTTTTTTTAGATTTGATAATCCTATGTAACCCTCCTGCAAATGGAACCCCAGGGAGAGCTTTTCAGTTACACACAATTAGTTTTATAAGCAGCATTATTAAATCATCCATTAGCTGTTTGGTTTTTTTAAAATTCCTTTATTAATAGCAATAAAGGCTTTTGTATGAAGAATAAAGGGTGGCATTATATGACATGGTTTCAGGCTCTGATAATAACTTTTCCTGCTTGTAAGTAAAATTAAGAAATGAGCTTTCTCGTCTAAGATTTCATTTAAAATCTGCCACTCATTTCCACTCCTCCCCCCCCACCATCCGTTACCCTTTTCATATTTTTTTCCCTCAAATGCAAGAAATAGGACTGTGCTGGATGCTGGGAGAGAAGAAAGGTCATGGAGCAAGGCCAACCCTTGAGGACTCTGCTTAGGCTGATTTCTCCTTGCCTAAAGTTGAGGATTTTGCTCCCCCATCAGCAACCCTATTGCCAGAGGCAGCAGGTCAGAGGATCATGTCTCAGTTCAATGATCTGCTCTTGGAACTTGAGGCCATGAGTGTTGCTGAATAAATTGAGGAACTATTGCCTGGGGTGGGGCAGAGGGGAGGTGACTGCTAGAAAGGAGCCTGCTGGATTGTGTGAGGACTGTGCATCTCATGTTTGCAAGAGTGTTGGGGGGGTTGGGTGAGAGCAGGCACCTGCCCACTCCATACTCATAGTCTCCAGAGGCAATGGTGAGAAATAAAGCAACTGCAGGATAATATCTCTCCTTGCATCATTTTCAGTATCCAATTCTGTGTTATATGGACCTGGTGGCTGTCAACAAACCACCACATCCACAAGACACTTTTTTCCATAAATTTGACTAGTTTTCTTTTGCACCCATGTGTGGTTTTGCCTTCAAAAATATCCTGCAACAACATATTCCCCAATTTCTCGCTGTGTGAAAAGGTAATTTTGTTGATTTTTAAACCCACTGCCTGATAACTTCATTGTTATGAGACAGACCAAGAAGTCGTTGCTTATTCACAACCTCTGTGTCACTCCTGATTCCCATTGTTCTCAGGGTATTGTATTTGACAAGGCTGTATTTTAGATCTTGTTCTGAGTTTAACACAAATGTAATGTTTAAAGTTCTGAAGTTGTGGAGTGGAGCTGTCTGCTTTCCTGGGAGTATTGTGCTGCCATCCCTGTTCCTAGCAGGCCACTTCATTTACATTTTAAAACCTCTGATTTAGAATGGATATGTAAATTAACTTTTTAGTTTATATACTTTCTCCTGTTACTTAGTTTTAAATTTAAATCCTAACCATAAGTTTAGAATTTAAGATATAGGCTCTATTCCTGTCCAATTTATACAAAAAATATCAAAAGTAACAATCTGATTTGAGAAAACTGAAATAAACATTCAATTAAAAACCAATCAGCACTATTATTTCCTTTTACCGAAGGTTCAGAAACTTGTGTTTGTCTTGACTGTCCTTTTAAAATGAGGATTTGACTTTTTGAACTTACCTTCATGATTCTTCAACAAAAAAAGAGAGAAATTTTAAAAACATACTTTTGTGAGGAGACCTGCCTTCCTCAGTAAGGTCCACAGACTGCTCTCTTCTCAAGAGGGAGTTCATTCTGTTTCTACAAGCAATATAAGCAAATTACTTTGCTTATGAACATGCTAAATGGAGTGTATGTTCATCTTTTTAAGATACAGGATTTTTAAGTGAAGACAAATGTGTATAAAGGCATTGCTTATTTCCTGGTACTGCAGAACCAAGATTATTCCCTCCGTGGCCATCTTCCTTTTCTCTTCTTAGTCTTACAAAACCAAATTAAAATTCATGAAGGATTCTAGTGGACAATATAATTTTGTTTATTTTGTTCAAAAATATATACTGTAAGCTAAAAAAATAGATTGTATATATACATACACATTGGCAAGAAATAGAAAATGTCACTTTTTATACTAAGAATAATCACAGATTATTTGAATATCCATCCCATAGTGACTGTAGATTTTTTTTTATTTTTTTTTTTTGCAGCAGAACTATCAAGAACAGTGATTACCACCCACACTACACTAACATTTTCTTTACATATCTACAGGTGTTCTAGGATCTTGCCAGAGAATTTAATGGTTGGTGTCTCACACTAATGCACAGAGTGCCTACCATTTGTTACAATCTTTTCCTGGGGGCAGTGGGAAATCCAACCCCTTTACTCTCTATTTTATTGTCTTTTCATAGGCAATCCTCATATCTACAACACTAACACAACAAACCAGAATAGCTTTATATTCCTATTTGGTACAACTGTCCATAGCTGCCCAAGGTTAAGTAGTTTAGCTGGGAACATAGTATTGCCATCTGCAGTCCTAAACAATTGACTTTATTATTCAGTAGGTCATTGTCAGCTAGATCACTTACTGAGTCCAGAGATACTTTAGGAGTCGGTCTTTAGAGTCAGCTCAACACAACAAATTTGAGCTGCTTCTTTGGAGCTACTTAATGTTTGTTTATTCACACAGCTTAGATTTACAGGAAGAATTTGTGAAAGTCACTGTTTCACAAAAACCTTAGCTATTAGACACTTGCCCATTCCTCTCCCTTTTTCTGTTCTCAGTAGAAAGGATGGCTGATGCCGCCTCCCCTTTTCTTCCCTGGACAATTCCACAAAGAACACCCGATAACATGCAGCTCAGTCTTGGCATCCAGCCTACTGCCTGGAGCCTGGCTTGGGGAGTAGCCTTCTGCTTATATTTTAAAAGAAACTTTCCTTTCCTTCCCTAAACCTCCACTTTCCAAAAGAAGCAAGTGAAACCTAAGGAACTGAACCCTTCCCCAAACACAACTAGAGGACTGCAACTCCTGAGGGGGAAATAATTTGCCTTTTCTCTCCAATCTTGGCTATTATTGATTCAGAAATATTTCACTGCACAGTGTCATTAAATGGAATGGAGCTGAGATGCCTCTGCACTGTAATAGAAATGGCTTCCAACTTCACGGAAAAAAGCTTTTCTAGTATGAGTGACAGCTAGGTTTTCCTTGCCACTGCCCATTGAGTAAGGTGTCTGCTCCACTCAGGAGCAGACTCACCCAAGGGAACCATTTTTCCAGCCTTCATGGGTAGATGGAATAAAGCAATCAGTGCACTGACAACTTTTTCATTTGCTCACTTACTTCAGAAACACCTATTCAGGGGATAGAAGGGTGGTGAAAGGTGAGGGGTTTTTTCTGTCTACACATTCAAAGGGAAATGGAACTAGCTGAGACAGGTCTTTTCTACACAAAGAAATTAGGAAACTTGGAAACGGAGGGTCATTTAAGGCAAGGACCAGAGGCTGGTATTTTCCCTCGTCTCCTCCCGAGGAGTTGTTAATCTCATCTCACTTTGAAGAAACCCAAGCAAGTATATGTGCAGGCTCATGGGAAAGCTGTTCTCTCTTGACAGGGTGGGAGGAAAGGAGAAAAGGTCAAGATCAGAGTGTGTTTACCTAAGCCCTATGCTCCTAGCTGTGTGTTGCTGCTGAGTGCAGCTGCTTCCACTCTCAGCTGGCATTTTGTGGTTTTGAATACTAGACCACTAAATAAAATATGGGGTTTTAATACATTTTTCTTTAATATATCCAGTGTGGGCTGCTAAAGTAAACAGAATACTGCACGAGTGCACATTTCATTTATATGAGCAGAAGCTTAAAACAAAAACAGGAGTGCAATTAGCAACTCAAACCAGCAAAGACCCGGGAATACAGCACAACTACAGACAGATATAAATTTCCTTTTAAAGAAACCTATTTGGAAGACTAGTTGCATAATTCTGCAAGCTAAGGAGAACACTGACTCACTGAGTCAATATTTGCTAAATTTACTGGGCCAAATTCAACTCTTGCTCAAAACAGAAACAACTTTGTTTAAGAACAATGAAAGAGCCTGGCCATGAGTGTCACAGGCAGCAACCTCTGGTCCCTGAACACTACTCTTCCTGAGTGCCTGGTCCCTGACTACCTTCTCAGGATGGATTGTCCTTCAGCCTCAAAGACTTTGGGCAGCTTGTTCTTCGTATTTGGTATTTGGTAGACTCACACAATTAGGAATTGGTGCTTCTGGTAGCTTTTCCCCTTCTTTTGACTTGTATTAACAACAGGAAAATACAGGACTGAACTAAGAAATTACTACATGTCCTGTTGGGAAAGAGACTAAACATCCACTTGCTAAAGATAAGAAATTAAGATGTGCAAAAAAAGGATGGATGCCAAGACCCATCTTCAGAAACAGATGTAAGCTGAGTTGCTTAGCTGTTGCAGGCAGGTTAACCAAAGAGGGAAACAAAACAAAACAAACAAACAAATTAAAAAAAAAAAAAAGCTTAAAAAAGTGACTTAGCAAGGTTCTATGCAAGGAAACATGGCCTGATGGGATGCATGAAAATCAGCTGGTGAGAAAACACAGTGAAGCTGAAAGATTTGATCTGTGACATCCTCTTGTATTTCAGCTCTGAGGGACCAACACTGTATTTCCCTGATGTTTTAAGTAGGGAGATGGTGTGTGACCTATTGCACCACTGTAAAATCCTGTTCAGGTTTCACAATTTGCTATGAGCAGGGTCTAGGTGAAAGCAAAAGCAGTCTGGGAAACCTAAAAAAAAAATCCCTGGGAGTTTGCTTTGGCTTTTAATATTTTATATTTTAATATTTGAATGTATAATTTTTCCTTTAAAGAAGCCTATTTTGAAAGGAACCAGTATGCACCTTTTTTTTAACCTAGTAGCACAAAAGAGTAATACAGCAGATACTTTCTTGTCTTTTAGGGGCTTCACTGCCTGCAAGAAGGAAGGAGAAGCTGGTCTCGGCACTGAAGTGCAGATCACAAGAGAATGTTATTTTACATTTTTTCTACAGCTGTTTTTCAATTTGTGTGGGGCAACATATAAAATTGGTGCTGGCACCTCAAACCACAGGGAACGTAGATAACCTGACTCCGTGTTCTCCACCTTTCCTTGATTAGCAAAAACAATCACTGCTCTGTGGACTGAATTCCTCATTCTCTTGCAAATGAAGGGCAAGTCCACTGGAGTCAGATAACTTGTACACATGTTAATTCAGTCATGCCCTGGTGCTAAAGGGCCTTCTGGTGAGTGAACTATCCTAGCAAAACAGCAAGTGTTCTTTTCTCAGCCTTCTTCCTGAGCTATGGATGCTTTGGGAAAGCTTAATGAAAGTAGAAAAGAAAGTAGAGGAAAGGAGAGGAGAAGAAAAATGTTTAAATGTACTGGGGTTTTTTTAGAATCACTAAACCTCCCTCCTTAGTAGAGATTAACTAAAACAACAGTGGAATCACAGATTCTGAACTGAAATGCTGCTACTTTGTGGTACTCCTGAAAGAATTTGGCTTTGTCTTGTGAACCTCAAGTGATGGCAGAAAACCAATTTTCTTTTCAGCTGTTTGCCATGAGTATTTGCTGATGTTTCTGAATGAATATTGATCAAATGTGCTCAAAATAGCTTTAACCTTTTAGATCTACCACTTTAAAAATATATTTTACATCTTGAGTTAAAAAAATTATGTTAAAAAATTTGGTTAGCCTGTAACTATTATTCAACATCTATTTTCTGTACTTACAATAAGCTACTCAGTAATTGAAAGATTTTTACTGATAGAATCTAAGTAGGGTTCTTTTTTGAGCATATGACTAATGATAATTAATTGCTCCATAAATAAATTAATCTAAAAAGCACCTCGGTCTTAACTTTTTCTGAGAAAATAATAGTCATCACGCATATTCTTCATTCAGAAAGGTAGAAGAAAATTATCAACAGAAGCAGGTATGAATTGTTTACAGCCCTTGTACCTACAAAGTCTCTATATACTTATTTAATAGCAACAGAGAGAGAACAAGCAAATGATCAGAAGGATGGCCAACATATACAAGGAAGACTTCCCAGGTTTTCTGGAATTTACCCTCAGAAGAATCTATAAAAATTGCTTAAGTATAAACAAATAAACAAAAAGAGAGACGACCCTCTTGAGTCACATTAATAAATTGGTCAAAAACAAACACTTTTGATGTATTATCTTCTGTCTCTCTTCCAGTCTTCAAAATAGACACCAGAAGCTGTTTTGGAAGGACTGTGCAGCACACACCTGTTTTTTCAGGAACTGTTGAGTTCCTGCTTTGTGAGACAATTAGCTTCATTTTCTCCAAGCTGAGGATGAAAGAAATGTTAAAGTTTTTCCCTAGGCTAACATGCACCCATTGACTTAGAGTTGAGGGGTTTGAGCACCAAATAAAATTATATATTAAATATTTAGATTTTAATACTTCACTGAAAACAATGTAAACGGAGGCCCCACAGGCTGAACTCATCCATGTATAGTTCTGTTTTCAAAACGGATCTCCACCTAGAAGTCAGTGCAATCAGAAATAGCGCCTTCTAGAAAATACCCTATAGAATTCAAGTAAATCTGTTGACCTCATTAGCTTAATTCCCCATTCTTTTCTTATTTACTCAGAAGGCATTAGCAAGTTCTGGCAACCTGTAGTTGAGAACCACAGACGCAATATCAACTCAGTTAAAACAAACTTCATTTCATCATGCTGTGCAAGCATCACTAAAATAGAAACATCAGCAGTACAGTTTTCCAAGAGATTTTCCAAAAGCATATCTAAGTTGTCTACCTTTCTTCCTCCATTTTGGAGAAAGCACTTGCCCTTAACACCTCCATGCAGTTCACAAGAATGAGTGTTCCTGTTAACTCTCGCCACTCTTTTGTTACTGGGTTTTTCATTTTGTCCAGGGCTGATTGCAGGTCTTGTAAGACATCCCTGTAACCATCTCCATAATGGGCAGCCCATGTGTAGAGAAAGTCATATGCAGGTTTCCACATCATCTGAAAATAAAGGGGAAAAAAATTAAAAGGCTTAGTTGCAGCAATTGAATTATTGAGGGGGAAAAAAAGGCTAAATGGTAGAAAAACCAAGGGAAATAATAGAGAAAAGAAGTGCTTGATCCCTAGCCTAGTGCTGAAATGCTTTATCACAAAAGGCATGTTGATATGAAACCTCCATTAACCTTATGTAGTTCATCTCTATGAAACTCTTAAATTTTTAGAGGGATAAATAATAGTAATATAAATTCTTCATTCAGATGATTATGACCAAGTCAAAATATATTCTTGTCTGAAAGTATAATTCAAAGAACAGGGTTGGAAGAAAAACACTTTTTGCCTTGATCATTTTTGCAGTGCATAGGCCCAGCAAGGGTTTCCCTATTTGGTTGTATTTTTGATAGCTACTGCCTCATTAACAGACATTCTACTGTCCCTCTACTTAATATGGAAATTTTAAACATGCTTCTTACCTTTCAGAAGTGTTTTCTGCTTACAGCAGCCAAAGCCCAACTAGAACTTATTCTGGCTACTGCCATAAAAGACAATAAAAAATGTTTCTAGAAAGAGATCAGCACCAAAAGAAAGGCTAAGGAGAATCTCCAACCTTTACAGCATACAGGGGGGAACACAGCAACAAAGGATGAGGGAAAGGATGAGGTAGTGAACGCCTTCTTTGCCTCAGTCTTTAATAGCAAGACCAGTGGTTCTCTGGGTACCCAGCCCCCTGAGCTGGAAAACAGTGATAGGGAACAGAATGAAGCCCCCTTATTAATTTAGATTGGATATTAGGAAAAAATTCTTCACTAAAAGGGTGTCCAGGCATTGGAATAAGCTGCCCAGGGAAGTAGTCGAGTCACTTGTCCCTGGAGGTATTTAAAAGACATGTAGATGTGGTACTTAAGCATATGGTTTAGTGGTGGACTTGGCAGTGTTGGTTTAACAGTTGATCTAGATAATCTGACTAGCTGATCTAGGAGGTCTTTTCCAACCTAAATGATTCTATGATTCTAACCTGATTTATCCATAAAATCTGTTTAAGAAAAATAGTCAAAAGCTTTTTTTTCTTTCTTTTTTTTTTTTTTTTTAATTCAGGACATACAATTTTAAAAGTCTCCCGCAGGAAACAAAGTAAATCAAAAGATTGTTTACCAGTGCTCCTTTTTTCAAACTACAATTTATTTGGTTTATGCCAAACAAATGGAGCAGATCCTTAGCAGGTATAACCTGTCATTGGTCCAGTGACATTAACTAAGTTATGGGAGCATGATTCAGGTACCAATGGACCTGGATTTATATCTTTCAAAGTGTGGAGTAAATTTGCTCAGTTAGCAAACAAAATAATTGTTTTTGCAGCTGTTGTTTTTCCAAATGTTACTTGGGCAATCAACTATTTATTTTCCCACTTCTCATTGGGAATAAAGCTTTTGCAAAAAGCAATTGAGTTAACAATTGCAGGGTTGACACACAAAGCCACAAAGAAACCTATCACTTTCCTAAAAGGCTCTGTCATTTACCATTTTAACACATGAACACACTTACATATCATAGTAAAATCATCCAGACTGATGCACGCACACTTTTATATATATATACAAAAAGTGATCAGGAAGTTGAGATTTTTTTAACATCTTTTTCTCTTTTATTAATAAAGCAGTTTTTATGGTTCTGGAGGGTAATTCTGAAGGAAATTCGTTATTTCCTCAATAGAATCCTATTAATTTACAAATAGTACACAGTATAAAGCTCTACTTCCTTGATTTAAGCTTTATTTACTTGATCCCTTGAGAAACGGAGTAGCAGAGGAATTTCTTTGCTCATAGTTCTAAGCTTTTCTTCCCATTTGGGCTAATAACTTTCAACTTACTCAAGACTGATTCTATTATAGTTTCTGTAAACATCTCCCTCAACTTTTGCTGCCTTTCTGCCCCAGACCCATAAGGAAAAACCCATTAAACTTATATCCCCAATAGCACATCTCACAGTCTGATTAGTTTAGCTTCTGCCTTGAGTTTAAGCCTGCCATGCTTTCAGTGAAGTTTCTCATTTTAGATCTACAGGAGGGAAAGTTATCATCATTTACCCAATTGAATAGTGCCTACTGCTTGCTTTAAGCAAGTCTGTCTTAAGTCATAACATTAAAGTTACAGAAGGAGGAAAGCAAAGCGCTTCAGTTGTATGTGGGAAGAAGGAGATTGATAAATTCTTTCCTTTTTATTAGAGAGGCTAAGTTCAAAAATAATTTTTAATGTGCTACTGTAAATAACAGATCTTACAACATATTTTAATGAATGAAAACAGTTCACCACTGTTGTATTTATGCTGAGATGAGAAAGTTTCTGTATTCCTACTTGTAGCTTGATAAACAAGGTAGCCACCAAGAGAAACTGGGATTTCCTGAAATTCTGCTGCTGGCTAGATATGCTGCCTTTTCTGTGTCTCTTGCTTCCTTCCTTATGTTCCTGTTAGACCAGGATATTTAAAGACTTGAGGTACAGTCTTCTGTCTTCACTAGAATGTGAAAAGACAGTGAATATGAAAAGGTGCCATGCTTTGACTTATGATGAAGGTTAGTCTGACATTGCAATAAGAAAAATGGCTGAAATATGTTAAATACAAACCCTGGTTTCCTCTAATCTGTCACAAGTGGGATTTTTTTTTTTTTTTAATCCAGGAATAAAGAAAAGAAAGCAAAAAAATGGAACGTGGAGATCAAAAGCTTTATAAACTGGTCATCACTGACACATAATTAACTTAGCAATAATCTACACACTCACCACATTGGAGTAATACTCCTCTTGATGGTGGAACAGTCCTTGAAGGGTAATGAATTAGTTAACATTTTCAGACAATTCTCAGTAATTAGTCAAAACTTATTACCCTCCCATCTTTTCTTGGTTTCTTGTTTTCAGGCCAACCACTATCTACAAGAAAGTTCAGAGGTCAGAAGAAACTCCTGAACTTTATTAGAAGTACTCAAAGTTAAGATTAGATTCACAGGACAGTGAGGGTGCTGAGTGTTCACATGAGAGACCACTGCTAGAAACATGGGGTGTTTTGAAGTAAAACCCATGTGGACAAGCACTATTACTATTGCAAACCTGTGTATGGAGAATAGCAATTCCTTTGGTACTAAGAGCTGAGAGAGAAGGAATTCAGTCTGGATCATGTGCATGACCTGCAATAATCAGGGAATGATGGTACAGGCAGAGGGAGAATCAAGCCAGAATTTAAGAGCTCAAGTGAGAAAGATCAGCTTGAGCATCATTCAGCAATGCTAATAAAAGAGGATTTTCAGAGTAAAACCCAATCTGGGTCCTAGAAGTCATTGACACATAATTCTGTGGGAAAGAGTAGACCTACTGCATGCTTTGGAATTAAGGTAGAGAAATACAGGAAGTAACTCGTTTGCCCCAGCAAAGGTATGCCAGGAACAGAGGCTGACCTTTGGCTCAGCAGTGTGGACAAGGACTCACCCTAAGACTGATGACAGATCTGACATTTCATGAATGCTATGAGTACCTCTGGACACCTCAAATGGCCCTTGATATCTAATTAGGCATCTAAATTGCTCCTTAGATGTGCATGCACTAAAATACATCTGCGAGGACAAATTCACTTTTACTGAGAACTCATACTTCTGTATGAGTGCTTTGCAAAGGAAAATAAATAGCATGATTTACCTGAAAAATTATGAATTCAAAGCATAGTTTTGCTATGTTCATACAACAGAACAGAAGTGGAATTGGTGTCAGAGCTTCCAACCTCATCTCATGTTACTTAAGCTAAATGATACCAACACTGGCACAGAAAAGTATTAAAGATGGAGGTCGGCTTCCTTTTGGTGAAAAGAGCAAAAGCTGTACTGAAGATGATCTGAAGTGGATCCTGCAAGGACTGGATGCGCTTCCTCTCTGTGTCTAAACAGACAGCAGAGGAATGAGTAAGGTTAACAGGTGGACAGGACAATAAGAAGGGATTGAACATGGCCCTGAAGCTCAAGACAAATGATCAGGACCTCCACAGGAAAGTGCAAAAGGAAAGAAGTGCACAAAGCAAAGAATAAAGGTCCCTGGCTGTGTCTGTGCAGAGGTGCAAGTGTGCAAGCACTGCCACACCAGACTCCTACCTCCAGAGATACTTCTCCATTTTTCCCTTGGTGGGGCACTTCGTAAGCCTCTATTTGCTGCTTTGTGAGTCGGGCTAACTTCTCGGCAAGCTCGCGCCAGTTTTTGCCAAGCTTGACAGCTGAAGTCAAAATGATGGTGTCCTGGGTAAGACGTGTCACTAATCCCTGGCAATCTATTTTCAAAAGTGCCTGCAACAATAATTTTCATTAGTGATCCTTAAAAAGTAATTACAAACAGAACATTTTAATTTCTCTCTATAGCACTATTCTGCATTTCTACGCAGACAGAAAAGCTTATTTCTTTATTTTGTATTCTTACCAATGTGCAAATATTTTTCCTACAAAATGGTGTTGCCAACAGTTTCAGAGGAAAATTACCCATGAGTTTAAGAAACAAATTAAACTGGCACTCAGCTGCTTCAGCATTCCAGTGTCAAATGGATTGTGCCAAACTTACAGATTCTGAAGGAAAAATAGACTTCTCCAACAAAAATATTTGGTACGTCAAATTTAGCTTCTTAGAAGTATGACATGAAACTTGAAAATTAAGTTAGAGCACTATTATACTAAGGTGTTGTGTTTTGTCTACTGCTTTTCTGGAAAATTTAATTATATCCTTATAATATTTATTTATATTCTTATAGCCTTAACAGGCTGGTCAAATTTTTAGTCAGAGCCAAGGACAGTATTAAGTAAACATTAATTCCAAATTAATCTGAACACAGATCAGTAAGTAAATTAAGATGGTTAACAGTGCAACTTATTACTGAAAGCATTTAGAATAAACCCACTTTTGATTCACATATAAGAAAGACCATTTAGTCACATAGAAGTTGTCCAGTGGCTAACAAATGACGTCCATGAAAATACATACTGAAATACTTGCAATATTGTCCTTAGGCTGCTACAACATTGACTATGAAGCAGCCATGCATGGATAGAAAATCCTGTATGCAACATGTGGATTAGGATTTAGTTTTTAAACATATGAAGCTAAGTTAGATACACACCTTAGCATAGACAAATATATACATATATATATATATATATATGTATGTATGTATGTATATATATATGTATATGTATATATATATGTATATATACATATATATATACATACATATATATACATATAATGAAATTTCCACATTGGAAAGTTACTTAATACTTCCCAACACTTATGTGAATTGCTCAGGGAAGCAATTTGCCACAACAAAATACAGAACTACTTCAATCATGGCTATTTAAAAAGAAAAAAAATCAGCTCAGTCAACCTACTGTATGAGCAATGTTCCTGGAACATTAACAGAAGGCTGTTTAGAATTAATTGGTCAAAGTACTATTCTTCATGAGAGTCAGAATGTATTTTCTGTCTATAGGTGTCTACAATTTTTAGTAATATGTTCAGGTTTGTACAAGTTCCTGCGTGGATGCAGGATAATGTTTTCTTGTTCATACACAACTACTGAGCATTTTTTTGGCAATGCATTCCCAATAAGCAAGTTAGTTCATGCAATACTTACAACAATGAGTTCATAAAGAAATAGTCTCTTTTTTTTGTTAGCATGGCAGTCTTGCTTCATCCTCTTCACAACATGCGCAACTCTCTCTGATTCTTTATTAACATGTGCTTCATTAAAGTCATCCAAAGACATATGTGAGTATCCTAGCACCTCAGCTAAAGCTCTCCAGTCATAAACACTCTCTGATACTGTCGAAAGAACTACCGAGTAGATGTAAGTCAGTTTTTTGAATGGCAATGCAATCTGTTCAACAAGATTCTTGGTTGTTAGCTCACTATCAGCAGTGTCCATAGCTTGTTCTTTGGAAATCACTTTTATGTTTTTGCAATGTACAAGGCCAATCTTTTTTCTGAGAACTCCTACGTACCACTCTTTCATTTTAGTTTGTCCAATGGCTTTAACTTTATCTTCACCAAGAAGTGCTATTGTATCCCCTTTAAAATATTCCAGCAAATAGTCAATCTTATTTTGACGCAACACAGTTTTCAAAGCCACTCCATAAGTGTTAACACTCAAAGCTTTATCTTGAAACCTTGGGTATTTTACTGTTGGTATCAAAAGCCAAGGTGCGGACTTTATTTCTTTGCGGCTTTGTAAGCGTTTTGGCCTACTGATAATTCCACTTAATTTTGGAGCTGGATCTGGAGTAGTAACATGGAACTGTGTTACGTGGCTACTTTGTAAGACTTTAATCTGAACAAGGAAAACAAAGAAGTGCATCTCCCTACATCCAAGCAGGGAAAACAGGAATTGTTGGCGGACCATTTCACCAGTTTTCAACTCCTCCTCCTTAATATTTTTGCTTTTGTCTTCTGTCTTTACTTCAAAATCTGGATCACAGGATACCAAAGAAATGTCTAGATCTTGTGGTTTTTCAAGCAGAAATGTATGTTTTCCCCACAGCTGAAACACCACAGGAGGCATATTTTTCCCCCCTTTTTTTATATCACAAATTGTGAGTTTTTCTGGAATGTAGTTATGGCCAAAGACTGTAAAAACTGCTGTAAAAGATGGATGGATATATTTGGGGCCATAAATTCCAACTGAGACTGTTCTATGAATGTAGTCCCAGACATTAGTTGCTGGAGGCTGGATTTTGTTTGCTTGTATGGCAATCACTGCATACATCACATGACTTAGGTCCGTTAGCTTCACTTGTATGGTATCTTGATAAATGTAGCAATTCTCTAGCTTCTTAAAAGGCCCTTCTTTTTTGAGACTAAAAAAACACACAATATCACTCATAACTTGGCTGAGTGGATCATTCTTCACTTTAGCTGCAACTTTCACCTCTAGGAAAATGGCTTCACTTGTGTTGAGGTTGCTCAGCGTAAGTTCTATCAGAGGACTTACAGTGCTAGACAGTTCATTGTTACATGATGATGGAGGGTTAAGGATAGCCTTTAAACCAACTTCTTGGAATTCTCCTGGTAACACATGACCCACAGGGACATGAATGTTGATATCTGAGTCAGGTAGTTGTACTGAACCCCCTTCATGAGTCAGTTTACAAACTACATGAATGTCTGTAGCTTGTGTTTGTGCCCATCCAGGACTATGGCTCATGGCTTCTAAATCTAAGCAAGACCGTGTGAGTTGTCGGTGACTCAACCAAGCCATCTTGTAGGCTTCACGGTCATGTTGAAGCCATGTCATGTCTGAGGCTGTAGTCTTCTGAGGTGCTGTCTTGTGAGGACTAAATCTTTGGTTATCAACAATATCCAGGAAGTCAGAGACACTCTTGGATCGTCCAGATCTTCTTGATGAAGTCTTTCTTAGGAGACAATCAATATCTAGCTCATCACCTGAGGAATCCAAGGAGTCCCTATTGCCAGAAACTTTTGAGAGCAAATAAGGTTTTTCTTTTAAGATAGAAAGGCATTCATTATTTTTATTTCTATTTGAAGCAGCTATGTCATGTATGAAAGGGTTGGAGTCCGACAGTTCGTTCCAGAAAGGGTTAGTCTTGGAAACAGCTTGGGCATGTTTGAATACACCAGACCAGTCAATATCCAAATCCAGTTTACTTTCACTGACATCTGTTTAAAGGAAAAACAGAACCATTTCCTAAAGCACAGAGACTTGGGACATTCTATTCGTTTCGAACTGGTAGTCTGTTAAAATAAGTAGTGACTAAATTTATCATCCTGAAATACATACAAATAATTTCTATAGTTTTCCTTCAGGTTTTT
Organism: Acropternis orthonyx; assembly: GCA_035583155.1. NCBI lineage: Eukaryota > Metazoa > Chordata > Aves > Passeriformes > Rhinocryptidae > Acropternis > Acropternis orthonyx. The sequence continues at coordinate 30,441,548 of JAWWEU010000081.1, forward strand.
GAATAGTATCAATATTGATTTAATTAAGAATCTTTCTTGATGGAAGAGTGCTCACAAATTAGTGCTGAATAACAAATTAGTGTTGAAGGATGAAAAGCATCTTTTTCAAGGTGCTGATCATTATCATCTCTTAGGATTATTAATTGACATTGAATACAATAAGGTTCCATAAGGTTCAAACCACTATATTCCAGTAATATTTGGTCTCTTACAAAATGCCACAGATTTCTTTCCTTTGTGTCCAACTCTTTGCAAAGATTAAAGAACTACTGTTTCATTTTACTGCAGACTGTACAGATAAATGCTTTATTCAAGATTTCTTTTCATGGTAATGCACATGAGTTTAACTGATAACAGCACACTTACAATGTGTGTGTGTGCAGAATTCATTCCATTAGAAAAAAAATCATTGATATAATTTATGAGGTCTTGTGCAACTCCAAATTTGGAGAAAAATGTTTGTGGAGCTATTAACTTTTCTGAGGTAGTGTTTTGAAAAACAAATAGGGGTTTATACAGGATATTTAAATACGTTTTCTAATAAAAATACTTATTATTAACAGTAGTACCTATTTGATCTGAAGAACAGATGTACTATTTTATATGAACTATTGTTCATAGAAGCTGCTTTACTGGTTGAGACTCACACTTGCAATGAATAGAGTACCTGTAACTTTTTATGCTAAGGGTTTCTATTACTTCAGTTTGCCTTTTTTTTCTTTCTACATATGGATATTATACCATCCCTTGTTTATACGTGCTTGCAAAGAGTTTAAATTTCTAGAGAAATTCATTGTTTCTAGTTTTTTTTCAGCATAACTCTAGCTCTCATTATTACCCTTTCCATAGTACCTTCCATTTCCAAAGTTACTTATTATTGCCTAATTGAAAGAATGACAGACACAAAAATAAAATTAAAAAATTAAATGTTAGTACTTTTCTTCTGGTTTCATTTGTCAAATTTTGATAAAAAGCCAAAACCATGAAGCCTTTCCACAATTTCAGAAAATTTCCAATTTGGAAGAATCAAAGTGGAATTTACCTGCTTCACAGCTGCCTATCTGCAAAGCTCTAGCATCATCTTGACAAGAGCCTTCCAGGCAAGCTGCCAGGGGTATTGAATCCAGGGGCAGCCTCCTTCTCCTCAAGCACCTAGTCTTGACCAGGGTCACTAGATGAGGCTAGGCTGCTCGAGTACCGACTGAGAAGTCCTTTTGTTTCTGCCCATAGGGAAAAAGCTTTCCTTGCGATGTGATGTCATTACAGTCAGATTATTATCATCTATTAAAAAACAAATTAATTAAGCCCAAAAAATAACATAAGGGCATTTGCTTGTGGTTTTTTGTTTTGTTTTGTTTTTTTTTTTGGAGGGGAGATTTTGTTGTTGTTGTTGTTTTGGGTTTTGGATTGAAGGTTTTTTTCACATCCTAAAGGGCATGTTTCTAAAACAGTGGCAGAGCCTGGGTCACTAGGATGAACACTTTCTCATACCAAGGTAATGGCACAAATTATGGGGGTGCAGTAGGTTAGTGAGGAAATAGTTTCTGCTCCACGACTCATACAGCAATGTTACACTGTCATGCTGTTACATCTGCTGGACAAGAAGCTAAGAGAATGACTACGTTGTGGAGGATGGAGTTTTCTTAACTTTAGGGTCAAAATAGTAATGAGTTTAAATCAACTTTGCTGAGACTCCAATTTTCAAATTGGGCTAACTCAAAAATTACCTTGTCTTCCGGGTTATTAAAACCCTAAACTAATCTAATTTGGCTAAGAACCTACTCTTCTCTTCCCCAGTAGATATACGCTAAAGAACATTTGTTAATAGAGGGTTAAAGATTTCAACTCTTCCTCCCAACCTGTCTGACCCAGAGATTTTCCAGACATAAAGACTTTAGATGAAGGGCTTTACTACAGAAAATAGCAGAAGAGACATACTGTAGCTGTCTGAAGGTGTCCGGTCATCTACATCAATCAAAGTCCCTTCTGACTTGCTTCGTGGAATCTCTCCACTGCTTAGGGAATCTGTTCCACTACTGGAAGAACTTTCCTCCTAAAAAACAGTTAAGCACATAAAACATCAACAATTATACAATTTGAAAAAGGGCAAACTGTTGAAGAATAATTGAGCTTTGGTCCTGTGGTATGACATGAAAAAAAAAAAAGTTATGGTTTATGAGTAAATTTTTGTAGTCTGCCCAAGAACATCACAGTCCTGAGTGAGTCTTAAACTAACGTACATCAAACCCAGCAGATGCTACAGCTGCAGTACAACATAGTACCTCAGTCCATAGTGAAGTCCAATAACACATAATTAAGTGTCTTGCAGTTGGAACTGAACCAACTGTACAATAACTTCCATTCAGTAAGTCTTGAATAAAATCTTTTTTCCAAAAAAATAAACATCCTTATTCTTATTTTCAGATAAGTTTGACTAGAATCATTAAAGGGGAAGAGATAGATCTATTACTTTCTTTGTCAATTAATAGTATTTCCCTTTTTGTTTTATTATTCTTCTTATGCTTTTCCCTGGAAGAAAATCAGGTCAGATTTTTCCTTTTAGTCTGTCCAAGAATGACTTGAACTACCCTTCCTTAGAGGCCACACCAGGACAGCAACCGCCCAAGAGAGGATATTCAGGTCTTTCCTCTTCCTTTTTCTGGCTACAAGAAGCTCTGTTTCATTTTGATGTAGTTTGCATGTGGACTAGGCAACATGAGAGCTGTAAACTAGATGGTGTGGTTGAACGAGAGAGAGTCAGCAGCAAACCTGTTGACAAGGCAGAGCAGAATGGATATCCCTTTGATGTAGGTAACAAAAGGATGAACCTCTACTAACACTAAAGAAAGCAGGAGTTGTCATGTCTCCTGAAGACAAAGAGGTAGTAGGAGTTTCAAAGTAGCATTTGGTAACTTATATGCTGAAATTACTATATCCCAGAAACAGAAGCTGGAGGACATAAAATATTAGAGATCTTTAGTGCAGGAAAGCTCTTTAAGTTCATGTTATAAACCAAGAGATAATTTAGTGACTTTCCCAGAATCGTCACAGATCCTGTATTTAGTGAGGTAGAAATGTTGATGACTTATAGATACATTAAGAAAAGGATAAAACCCAAGCCAAAAAAGCCAAACAAACAAACAAAAAAACCAAGAAGGAATAAAAGAGAAGGTAAAAATCCAGAAGTTTTATTGGGATATAATAGCCAGCTTTGTTCAGGAGTCTGAAACATTGTAGCCTGCTACTTCTGCAACCACAATTGCAACCTAAACAGACCTTGTTCTATACATTTTTAATGGGGGAAAAAAAAAAAAAAAAAAAGAAACGATTGGATCTGGTTTTGCTGTGGCTGAAAGCAAAAGGAGTTTTCAGTTACAATTCTAGTAGGTGGGTTATGGGACAAGGAAGCATATCTTGTATCCAAGCATTACTGCACAGAAGGCAGAAGCTGGCACTCTGTTTTCATTGCATAATGCCATGGTTTAAGACTTCTCTTCTTTTTTTCATTGCAAATATAAATTGGTACTTTTTGTTCTTCCCACAGGATGTACCTTCAGCTAATGGCATCCTGTTCAGGTGTTATTTTGTACACAGACAGGGTGCAAGGATGAGGTCAGGCTAAGCTTGACTGTCGCTCAGGTTCTCTGAGGGCTGTACAGACTTGTAGGTTCTTCTGTTACCAGAAATCTCTGTTATTTGGCCTTTGAAGTCCTGATTTCAGCTGCTGGTGTAAGATAGCCTCCAAGACCAATACTTTCTTGGCTTCTGCTACTAATACCCCACCAGAACCCAAGAAGAAACTAAAATACCTACTTAATCCCAATACCTTATTACAAGATCTGACATTCCACACCTGTATAAAGATATCATTGTTCTTTCTGTCTCTGATAAGCATCAGTATTTTTGATAATGTATACAGACTCCTTCAAAATAAATTTTGCTTTCTGCTGCATCTCAAAATGTTGAAAAACTGAACCCATTGTATAAAGACACAATATTTTTATCTTGAGCTTCTACTTAGACACTGGGGAGGTTTAGTCACACCACCATAAGGTATCCATAGTCTAAAATGCCAATAAATTCACAAAATTAAGTTTACTTTTTACATTAGCAGTGTTCTTGTTGCCAGCACTAATCTCTGACTGATACTTACTGATCAATTGACAAATCAATTTAAGAACTGTTCTTTAAATAGTTAAAACACCCGCAATCAGTAGCTGTATAAAGTGGGAGGCAGTAAGCAAGGATGAGGAAAGGGCACAAGAATGCAAATAGATGCACAGGGGCTAAAACAGGAAACCCATGGGGAAGGAGGAGGAAGAGAGAAAGAGAAAGAAAAACAATGTCTTTACACAGTGGGAGTATATTGACAGAGACATGATTATAAAATTGCATATGGAAGTCTTAAAAACGCTAAGGACTACTGCAAATAGAATAAGCAATTTCCTAAATGTTCCCTCTGGGAACTCCTCAAAACGTTCACCACTAGCCTGGCATAGAGACAGAAAAGGCAGATACTGAAAAGGAAAACCACTTTCAAAAATAATCCTCCATCCCCTTGAAAGCATTCCTTGGTGTGAGAGCATGATGAGGGAAACCTTGTGATTGAGGCGCGTCCTCAGGCCAGCCGAGACGAGGATGAAAGAAAGGGAGTTATATAAACATTCCTAGGCAAAAGATGACCACATTTGGTCAGCATGTCAAGGGATGTGGGAAACGCTGGGGACAAGCTGTACACACACCACTGGGTACCGGGCAATGTGCCTCCTGCACAGAATTACATGATCTGTCACCAAGGTTGCATCCCATCTCTCCTGTGTTCAAGTCTTAGTGCTGAGAATATCTATAGCTCCAGTGTTTTTGTATGAGACTAAGAAAATATGAAAATCTGATGCTCACTCTTTTCCATGGGTATATTCTGTGATAAAATAGCATCCCAAATTAAACTTTCGATAGTACAGTCCTATTAATTAGGAACTTACCTGAAGAAATTCAGAACAATCATTCAGAAAAGAAGAGAGGTCAAAGCATGTGGGATATACAGCCATACTAATCAGTGAGGAAAGGGAAAGGTATAAAAACCTTTTGCTGCAAAAAGAGGGAAATATGTATAGGAAGAACCAGAGATCAAGCTTTTTATTTGCTGTAACTACTGAAAAGGGAAGATGTAAACTGACAAGTGCTTAATGGTGCAAGGAATTATTTGATTGATGGTATGTCAGCTTCACAGTGGGGAGTGAGCAGGGAATGAAGAAGTGAAGAGGTTGGAAAGAGATCACCTGTGGAGGTGACCAGTGAGTGAATCTGAGTGACTGCTGAGAGAAGTGGCATTTTTTTGTATGAGGGCAAGAAAAAGCTGGGTACACTCTGCTGTGGTTTGTTTGACCCATAAGAGCTGGAGACTCAGGATTCAGAGTGCTGGTGGCCAGCAGGTTGCAGCACTTTTACCAGGGAAGAAAAATGCATTGGAGGAAGAAGAAAATCACAGGTAGAGAGTTCAGTTTCACAAAAGTCAGGAGACAGATTTGCTGCAAAAGACATTTTTGTTGCATATAATTCTATTATATAGAGAGAAGAAAAGGAGATCTAAAATGACAGTAATACACAGAAGAGAGATTGTTTCAGAAGGCACTGCACATCACGAACAAATCTAAAACACTGCCCAATCTCAGCAGACTAACATGTTTCTAGCTACACATTTGTTACAATAATAGGTTATATTTTAACAGGCCCTTGGTTCTTGTGGCCTGGAACAGCTTTATGCAGCTCAGAGTTCTGTGAGAGGCACTTGGACCCAAGTTACTAATCTGTGATTACAGGGTTGAACTCTGGTCTGCAGCTAACGGTAGCACAGGACAGCAAATGAGACATTCGTCTGAAGTGAGGAAGCCTTTGACTTATTTTAGTCTGATGCATGTGAGGCAGTCAAGATAAAGCATCTCTATCTCACTTTGAATAGGTACAGACCTGACTTTTAATGTTCAACCTCGTGAGTTCTCAACCCTTAATAATACTTGGAAGCAACTTAAGTGTTTTAGTACAATCCTATTACTTGCCACTTTGTACAATTATAGAAAAGAATTTTCAATTGATATATCTACTAGTTTGCTCTGTTATTGCCAAGTTTGGCACCTACTTTTTCAATGTTTTGAAAATGTATCACCCTGGGGGAACTGCGGAGCCATTCACAGCGAACCCAGGGCTTAGACTTTCCGCAGACCCAACACATGCCTGTGCGGCTGTTTGGAACTGATGTAATCGCTGCTCATAATGCTGCATCTCAGCTGGCACTAAAGGGTAGAGCTAGTACTCTCGGCACAACAAAAATGGAAATTGAAGTGGGTCATCCTCTCAGTAGATTTCCACTACTTTACAAGGGGGTTTTTATAGACTCTGCTCAGCCCTGCACGACCCAAAACTGACTGCTTTACAGCCTGTTTGGAGAACCTTATCAGGCAAAAACAACTATACCATAGACACTCTCTCCATAAGACAAGTATCCTTCTTTCCATTACACACATGTATGCTTCTAAAATTGCTCATTGCAAGAATAAGTGGTAGAGCATTTATTTTTAATTATAAACTTTACATTTGTGAATATTGCTTTCCAGAAGCCTCAAGAATGTGTAGTTAAGTTGTGATGTTGTCTTTTGGATTTCAGCTACAACTCTGAAATACTTCATGGTTTCCCTTTAGCCTCAGGAGAAAAGAAACATGTTACCTTCTACTTACTTTAGGAAGTAACTTCTTGAAAAACAGGAAATGGAATGTAAATATATCAGTAACAATGAACTAAAGGATCCAACTTTGCACTGTTAAATTGCAATATTTCTTCTTTTTGCTAAACAAAGAAAACTTTGCAAGTTTATTAGCTTAATTCTTCTATGGACTCATTTCCTTACACCTCTAAAAACAATAGTTAAAAATCACTGAATTCTCACTTCTTGTGTCTACCTGTACATGCTTTGGAAGCACAGCTAGTTTCTTCTCTTTTGGAGGTTCTATAAAAGCACTTCTGGTTCCTTCACTGAGATTACAGTATTACAAGTTCCTACAGACTGATGCCAACAGAGCTATTCATTCAAAGTGGATATTGAAAGCACTCTAAGTAATGCCTTTTATTTAGAAGTTTCATTACAAAATAAAACTTCCATTTCTAGGTGCCACAAGTGTTTCAGTGTCACCATAATGTATGCAACATTGTAAAGAAAGGCAAAGCCTGTATGTACCATGTTCTTCATGTAAACTAGACCCCTGCTGCTCATGCTTGGGTATTTTCAATGTTTTCTAGGATGAAACAAAAACCTCAATTGTCAACATTTCTGACCAACATAGAGGATTGGGAGCTACTGGGAATCTCAAAATCTCTGTTAGCTACTTATATCCCTGTGAACTACACCACGATCATGGGTTTATAAGTACATGTTCTCTCCAAAGTACTCTATGTTATTTTGTTACCCCAATTTCTTCTCTTTCCACTAAATTAGACTTTTTCTCACATCCAGGCTGCATGCAGGAATTACTTTGGGTCTTTAACTGAGCAGTTTGCCTGTCAGTGGCAAGTGAAGACAAAGGCTGAGACATCTGTTCACTAGCTTGACTTAGCACTCCCAACCCTGCACAGTATTTGTTATGTCCTTCCGTGGGAAAGGCTCGTGTCTGAGCCTGCTAATGCCACAAGTCAGCTTTGAGTAGGATAGATATGAGCTGGGGTCTTTGAGGGCAGGAAGCAGTGGTGGGGGATAGAATAGCAGTAGCATTAACAGAAATCCTTTTTATGTCTCAGTCACCACGCCATGACCAAAATGACAACAACAACAACAAAAAAACCCCCAAACAAACTACACAAAAAAAAAAAAAAAAAAAAAAAAAAAAGGCTTTCTCTATTCCAAAGACTTGATTCCAGCTTTTTCATTTATACATAGAAAACAGCACATCTATCCATACAGAAAGCAAGCAAAAAATCCAGTTTCCAGACAATCAAACCCAGGACAAGTAGTGAAGTAGTTCTTCATTGGAAATTGACAATCAGGTATTTATGAGTTATATGTTTCATAGAAATAATTACTTTTAAATTTAAGGGCTGAGCACAGGCAGGGAAAAAATCCCGCATGACTTTCAACATTTAAATGCCTCAAATGGCCCAGTGATGTGATTAAAAAGCCCTACAAGAGCTGTGCTCTCTTCACAGCATCAGGGTAAAGCAGAATACACAAAGAAACCCACCCTCAGAGAAAGAGCAGTGTTTTATTTGCTCACAGATCTTAAAGTTCTTGAAATTATAAATGTAATTAATATTAACAACAGATTTTGAGCACCCATATCAGCTGGATAAGTTGCAAATGTTTAGGGTGGTTTTTCTTCTATTTCAGGCTAAGAATGATGTAATAAAGTGATGTGGCTGACACTATGTCAGGATCCAGTCTTGAATATCCAACTGTGGAACTAGATTGCTTGTCAGTGTGCTGCCTGGATAGTGACACTTTATTTTGGACAGGTGTAGATTAAAGATGCATTAGCAAAACATGCTATGAGAACCTTGAAGGAAATTTAACCTCATATCCAGGCACATAAAAAGTGTCTTTAAGCTTTTGGTGTTCTGGTTTGAGCAAATTGAGATGACAAAAACAACAACAACAACAACAACAAACAACAACAACAACAACACACACACACACAAAAAAAAAAAACCCCACCCTACCACAAACCAACACACCCACTGACCAAAAACCGAATTAACACAGTAACACATATGGAGAATTGGCTTTGCAATTTTTAAATTACATCAGGAAAGCTTTCAAAATGTATAAACTAGACAAGACACCCCAGTTGTGAAAGGCAAGAATGGCGGGGTGAAGAAGGGGGAATCATGTCAGTCACTTGTTCCATTTCTTCTGGGAAATATGAAGGCAGATCGATACTGAGGTGGCAGAAACAATGGAAAATGGGTGACGCATGATCAGCTCAACAAGGAAAAAATTAATAAACCAGGCAACTACCTGTTGTGGGGAAATAATTACCTTAAATATAGTAGAAGAAATTAAATCCATTTGGCAAGGATTTCTCTGGTTGTAATTAGAGGTTAGCTCAGAGAGTTAATAACTGTAAGCATAATCACTCTTCAGTGTATCCACAAATTATATTTTGCTCTACTTGAATGACCATGTAACAGACACAAGGAACATGTACCAGAAACAATAGTTTGATATGTTTGATAGATTTTGATAATATTCACAAGGAAAAACTGTTGCCTGTTTTTTGTGTATTGATCTGTTTTGACTGAAGGACTTGTTCAATAATCCTTGACAGTTTAGGAACATTGCAAAGAGAGTATCACAGAGAGAGTCTTAATCACAGAGACGATTTTCAAGGTATACTGCAGAAAGGGCACTTTTCTTTCTTGGTTTTTATGGCAATTACAGTCCCCAAAGTTTGGTTGGATCTCTTCTCCAGAAATGAGATGTCATTGCATTTAAAATATTTGTGCCTGTGTTGTTAATAATAGTCTGAGCTGTCCATTAAACTACACCTGCCAATATTTTAAAGTTATTTTTGACACTGTAATTTTGAAGGGAAGAAGAGAGGGGAGTTCATAAAAATGCATTTTGTTCTCTAAAAGCCAAAAACAGTACCTCTCATTATAGTGCACTCTCTCCTTTTACATAACCATCACACATGCTCTTGACAAAAAGCCCACTTATTTCTATCAAATGGAATATATGTTTAGATGGATAGTTTCTCTAGTAATGAAGGACATCTGACAATCTGAATTGTGCTCTTAATTACTCCTTTAACAGTGTTGTTAACTGAATACTTTTACAGAAATAACATGACTGCCATATCAGCTCTAAAATGGCAAAGATCCAGCAACAAAAAATGAAGTCAGAGGAAGATAAACTGCCATGCAATGTCAGGTCCCATTTAATAATCCATCTCTGACCACAGAAGACTGCACATTTCAGAGGAAGAAGTCCTACCTATGAAAATGAGAAAGAGCTACTTCCAGTATTGCTGGTAATTTTATAACCAAAATGGGAGTGATTCTGTCTTTAAAAAAAAAAAAATAAAAATACATCAGTCTGCATTATCACTGTGGATATTCTTCTTGAGGAACAGTATGGTTCAAAACTGTACGCCTTTATATGTCTAAATCTAGTTTTTAAATCTAGCTGCCTTACAGGCTCATTGATTGAACTATCTATTGAGAGGAGGGCATCTATACTTTTGGTCCTTACTGTTTGGTATGATAATCAGAATAACATGTACAAACTCATTCATTTTTATGCGGCTATTACAGTCACTCTTCAAAGATTTCCTCTTCTTTTCAGGAGTGAAGGAATTGCCTATATTATCTAACCACCTTCATTCTCCATATTGCCCCATAGCATCCAACCGTCTTTTCAGCAGCAGTTCTCTCTTTGATTATGCATACCATTAGCCTGGATGTGATACCTCAGTGGAAAGCTAGTTTTCCTATCCAGGAAAACCACACTAATTATATTGTGATGGATAGTATTACCCACTGGAAGCACCTTAAAGCTGTATATTCCCTTGTCCTGGCTCCCTGAAGGGCTAGAGACAGAAACAGTTCCTAAGGTTCTCACCAGACAGTTGGCTCATCTCCAAAATCAATCAATGAACTGCTTGTACAACAAATTGGAGAAGTCCCCCATGTTAACCCAGGCATTCTTATGCTGACTTTAATCTCCCATTGTCTCTATTCACCACAAAAGCAGTGCTTCAGCTTGCTTTTCCTAAGAGCTCTGCCCCTCAGGCACCCTACCTTCCCACTGGTTCCCGCTCTTCCTTCTGAGCCAATATCACTGAGGGCAAAATCTGATGAAGCAGCTGAGAGAACTGTAATTGCTCAGGCATAGCATGAGTAGGCACTATACACTGATGGGTGCCTAACCACACAAGTCTATCCCATTCAGCTCTATAACATCTTTCCGTACTATTTGCCATGAAGAAAACACTCTTAACTCTTCTTTGCATTTGATATGGCAGTGGTGAGAAGAGAAAGAAGGCATAAAGCTGTTACTTCCTGCTTTCTTATTTTCTTCCTATCTACACATCGGTGCACTGGTTATGACACTGTGTTAGAGATTTTGAGGGAATTAACATAAGACAGAAAATAAGGGGTCAATGACTCAAACTCTGTAATAAAGAAGACTCTTCACTACATTCACACATCAAAGGGGAAAAAAACCAAAACCAATCCTCAGATTATCAACCTTTCATCCTTTTATATACATAAAATAGTAATTTTAGTTGAAGAAAAATTTTCATCTGTTTCAACATATTTCACTGCTAAACTCAAATAAAAATAATGGTTGGAGTGATAAAGTTACAAATTGCTCAGAAATTGGACTGAAGCCAAACTTATCAAATTTCCAGAGTGCCTCTCAGACAATCCTGCAGAAAATCTTCAGGAAAATGATTCAGAAATGCTGTGGATTACACTCCATCAGTTCAAAATATGCCCCCAGTCTTCTATTTCAGTTATTCTGTCTCAGCAAGATTTACTATTTTTCACCACAGCTGAAGTTACTGCCTTTCTAGCAGAAGTGGAAGGCTGCAGATCAGTAGTTCTTAGATAGAAACATGGTATTTCAATGTTATGACCCTATTCCCTTCTGTTCCCTTCTTCCATTGCCCTCCAAAAAAAAAAAAAAAAAAAAAAAAAAAAAAAAATCCACAACTCCAATCACTCCTACACTCCTTTAAGAACTTTTACAATCAGCAAATTCATTTTCACTGGTGTGGCAGTCTCTGCAATATCTGGCCACTGGCAAGCCTTGTGACAATTCTAGTGTTGATCCTTTCTTTTGGCTCACCCTTCACAGACACTGAGCATGCTCACCTTCTACTTTTATATAGACTGAGCAATTTCAACATTTTATACCATCTGAAAAAGCTGCAGTTGCATGATCTCACTAGCTTCCCACACAATAAAACCCTGGGTATCATTTATCATCCCAAATCAACTCTGCAGCCATGTGAGTTTCACTCTCTAGACAGAATAATCACCTGCCATACAAAGTGAAACTGCTCTATGGGCTACTGTCAGACTACAGAAGTAACAGAAAATTGATCTGAGACAACTAGGATATTTTAACATCATGGAAAACCACACTAATTTTACAACTATTACTTTTAAATGAAATTTTCATTCAATGTCTAGAGTTGAGGTTTTCCTGGCAGACTGTCTTGCAGGGGTGAAGGATAATCTCTCCATGCTGGGGTGAACTACCAAGTGTCCCATACACTGGCTGCAGCAGATTGAAAGGAACAGACAACCATCACAAATATCACTAAACAGACAAGGGTGTAGAGTCCACATACCAGCACAGGCCATTTCTTTTGGGATAAATGCCTCTGGGAAGCTGGAGTTTCTCTAGCTGGCCAGTTTCAGTCTGAGCAGTGACAGCAGAGCAACCTTTGCTTCAGACAGAAATGAACCAAATTCAAGGTTGCAAGTGAAATAAACTGAAATCCGGACCACACTTACAACAGTTCTTTAGTACTATGATTTTCCTAATTAGGACCTTGAAAGCACCTTCCATGTGTTAGCTCGGAGTATTCAGCCTATTCAGCAACACCTTTCAAATGCCAGTCCTAAAGAGACAGTTTTTCTGGTCTCACCTTCTTAAGTTTACTGTCCTTACTCCATTTGTACCAAAATGTGGCAGGAAGAATTCACTGCTTTTCCAAAAGGTCACTGACTTTGATGATCAAAGCATTCCCCTACCCATCTCACCTCCTTGGCAGAAAGTCTTGAGTTTTACACCTTTAAGCAGCTCCTACCTCTCAAGATAATAAGGTTCAAAATGTGTGTTTTGTTATGTGATATACTGCAGAATCATACATGCAAAATTCCACTGTTTAATTTTTTCTTAAGCAAATTTGTTATTTTATTTTTGGTTTTTTGTTTTTGTTTTTGCTTTTGCTTCTTTAATACAGACCAACATACACAACACATTTATAGTGCAATTGAAAGATTGTTTAGGTCAATCAGCTGACTCCTACCATTACACATATATTCTTGCTCACACTGTCAGGGATTTCTTGATTAAAGTGTACAAGTGTCATAATGTCCTAAATATCATAAATATCCCTTTACCATTTAACTTAGCAACATCAAATCAAGCACACACTTTGATGTACACCTTGATGTGTGACGGCAAGTAACTTTGCTTTAGGTATTTCTCCTTGGCTGTAATGAGACAGGAGACTCCTCTTTTATTTCTATCCTACAGACACGTGTAATCCTGATAGTGCAATATATTGGACGTAATTTTAGTTTCCCTTTTATGGTAATTATACCTCTATGTTTCAGGTTATTGATGACAACAAGCAGATATTTGCAGAACACAGGATTGTCCAATAAAGAATTATCTATCACAAAAAGGGAAAGAAAAGTCTGAAGTATATAAATTAATACTCAGATTAAATATGTTCTGCTTTCAAAGTTTCATTAAAACTTTAATTTGGCAAGTATTCTTGGAGGAGCATGGTCCAAATGTTGATCAGCATGAAGTTAGTTTAGGTCAGCTCCTGTCAAATCACAGCCCAGGGCTATATTGGTATAGGTTATTTTATCTGTAATAAAGAGAAATATGTACAACTTTGCTTCAAATTTGAATTATCATGATCCAAGAAACTAGTGGTCTTTATGCAAGGTTTTTCTAATAGTTGTTGCATAGCTACATCACATCCACCAGAAGTGACAAGTATCAGGTAGCAGATCATCAGTAAGAATATGGAAAATATTTGTCTAATTTGCTGTAAATTTTAATCTTCAGAACTTCAGGAGATTTCACTCACCTTCACACCAAGCAGAAATGATGGTATGGCAAAGAGTCTTGAAAAATGTAGCTGAACAGTTTGCTCTGTTGTGAAAGTTAGTTCAGGTAATTTTATTTTACAGTGCAAATTCATCTCACATTGCTGATTTTATTGTCATCATCATTCAGTAGGATGATTCACTAGCATTCAAATCAGTAATTTCATTTTAAAGTTCTTTAGAGATTAGTGTTAAAAAAACCTAAGGCTTAACCTGTAATCCACATGAAACCTTTTTGCCTACAGGGAATAAGAGTGAGCTTTAGCTCCACCTTCTCCATGTGAGGAGAGACGTGATTAGTCACTTAAGTGTGCACATTTTTCAGCCTCCCAAATCTACCTGTACCAAAACACAGGTTTTGGCACCAGAGGCATGAAAGCTCGAAACCTGGTAAAACCTATAGCTGTCAGAGTGTTTCATAATCACCACATTTGATTTACTCATATATTTCAAAGCCAAAAACCCCAACAAAGCAATCATCTTTATTCTTCCTATGCAGAATCAAGGCCATAGAATTTTACCTAGCTCTTATTGGGACAAGTTGTGTTATTGTGACACTTTTTATTGAACCAAAAATGCTTGTGGTTTTTTTTTTAATCCAGTTCTGAGTCCCTGAACTTATGTTTGTATTCTGTTGGGATCCAAACCAAGGCTTTATTTTAGTTTTCCATTTATATCTTTCTAGAACTAGCTGGAATAGCATCCCTCTACAAAGTTTTGTACAAATACAGAACACGCAGTGCCTCTTAATGAGGGACTGATTGTTTAATGCACAAGACAAGGAAGGGCAGAGCTGGGGGGAAATGGAGATAGGCAAGTTTACAGATCATAAAGTCATAGAATTGGGTTGGAAGAATCCTCTGAAGGTCATCTAGTCCAACCCCCAATTCAAGATGGAAAGACTAAACCACAAAGAAATCGATAACCACATTCCAGTGTCTTCCACCCCTACTGTAAGATTTGTGCAAACATTTGCCAATCCATTAAAATTCCAGCTCCAAACTTGTCCCAGACTACTCAGGAAAGTAGTGAATGAGCATAGGATGTGCAAGTGCCATGGGGAAGAAAAGTGTCACCAAGACCAGGGTGTTGAAAGTAACTGCATAAATATGACACGAATCCTTCTCTGTCCCCAAGTGGTCACACCCTGAAAAGGCAATTAATTGGAGAACAAGGCAGGCACTCATAACACCTCCTGACCTCTCTTTTCAGCTATAAGCAGAAAACACATCGCAAAGTCAGATGCAAGTAAACTGTAGCTCTGTCTAACAAGTAGCAGAAAACGACTGACGCATACACACACACCTTATGGCAGCTTGCACAATCTCTCCCATGTTTTCATCTGTCTGGTAAAACAACTTACTAGTAGCCAAACTTAGAAGTCTGATATTTATTTAAAAAATAAAAAATAAAAAATTGCAGTGGTAGAAAATGCAACTTCCATTAAGTTCAAACTTCAAGCAAATTGTCCTTCCGTTTCTTCTACCATTTACTACTTGAGATGTAGTAATAGTTCAGTGATAGAATAGTCTAGGGAAATTCTTTCTTATCTGGGGAAGATATGAGTAATGCATATAATACCTTTTGTTGTGTGTTTTGTGACTGGAGTACAATCATTACCGGTTAAAATACAGCAGGAAATTCCAAGGTGCGAAGGGCTCTTACATATTTTCCTGATTAGTAAGCACGTTCCTGTTCTCCACCTGACAGTGCAAGCCAGGCAAGTAACTGTGGGTGGTATCCAGCTGGCAGAGCATAAGGACCTGTGCTGTGGCATAAAAAAAAGTAACTCCAAAAGTTATTAAATGCACTTCTTGCTCTCCACTGGTGACATAAAGAAATTAAGTTATGTTAGGATGATGCATGCATTCAGGTCTTGCAATTAGAATCACACACATACCTCAGAGTTCAAACACTTCTGAGTTCTCAAAAAAAAAAATAAAAAAAAATCAGCTGTCTCACTGAGGAAGCAACACCATTTTCCCACAGTCTCCTCAAAGCTACGTGGAGTTTAGCTTGAAGGATTTTGTGCTTGGCTGAATCAGTGCAACCCACATCCTATGTACCATCTAGCTGTAGGTCCAGACAACTTTGGTCCTTGTCAGTTTGCCCGATATATGTAAAGTGAGAGGCCTGGTTTAACTTTTCTCACTCCTTAAGACAGGTATTAGGAACACTTCAATCAGAAAATGCTTCTGCTGAGAAATTGTAAATGTTTCCTTGCAAAGCTAACGAGATTTTACAAATACATTTGTGATGTTATTCATTTCACTTCATGGTTGTATACAATGCATTGGAAGCAAGTCAACAGCTTCAGTCCAGAGCTGAAGAACTAGTGTCCACACTAAAGAACAGACTAATTTTTGGATCGGAGAGAAGAGAAGAGAAGAGAAGAGAAGAGAAGAGAAGAGAAGAGAAGAGAAGAGAAGAGAAGAGAAGAGAAGAGAAGAGAACATTGAGCAGAAGAACAAACTGGCATTACTCATGTTCAAGGCACTATAATTTCATGCAGAGCAAGAAGTGACAATTAGTGCTGAAGGAATTAGGGCAGTACTATGAATAAATTGATAATTCATGTGTCTCTGCTGTGTCTCAACCCTTTCACCTTTACGGAAATCCTGTTAAGGCTAGTGGATCAGAGAAGTTTATCATTGCATCATAGCCTTTCCTTCAGGGTTCAGAGTAGGTATTGCATGAAATCATGTATGAATAAAAACAAACCACTTCAAAGTCTTGTCAGCTGACCCTCCCTCAAGTTATTTCAAACAATGTCATTTCCTTTTAATTACGCAGCTTAGTACATGTAGAAAAACAGTTTATTTTCCATGTAAATACATATCCAAAGTTTGATTCCATTTAGGATCATAGGACAAAAATTAGGCTGTGTAATTTGCCACTGAGGGGTCACAAGCTTTGAGTCTACTCAAAGTTTTGGGGTTTTTTACAGATGTAGGCTCAGGTGGGAACTTGAAAAACTCCTTGTCAAGTTGTTACATGAATGCTTTGCGATATGTGCAGCCATGGGGAAAGGAACTGCTTGCTTTGGCATGATTGCAAGATGACTGGCACAATGGGCAAGTAAGGCTGTTGGCAGTTCTTATTAGTAAGTAAAGATGCAACCTGAAATAATATCATTATATCTAACTAGAGGTCAGTGCAGATTAAAGTATGAATCAATATGTTTTAGAATAAATCTAAATACTTATGAACTCCCATTTATTGCAGGGAAATATTATATGCCTCCATGGAGAGAGAGAAAGAGATTAAAGAATTAATTTAGAGCTAGCCTGGAATAGAAACAGGGTCAAGTCTCCCAAGTTTTTAAAGTATTAGAAAAGAGTTGAGATCATATGGAATTGTGCTTGAGGCTAAGCCTTCTCTTGGAGATGCCATCTGACTGGGTGGCTGGCTAGCTTCTCCAGAAAACAGCAGTCCTACATCTCCTTTGCATCACCAGTGGTGCTTATCTGGTCTCACCAGGAGCTGGTCCAGGCACAATGACTCAGTGTTACCTGTGCTGGCCTGTGCGAAGTAATGGCAAGGTATGAGAAATGGGACTACCCCATTCAGCAGCAAGTAGCCATTACAGAAGCTTAAATGGAGTCCAAGGACTTACCCAAAGAAAAGTGGAGCTCTCCATCTCACAGGTATGTAGCAGAAGAACACAAAGATCTGTAAGCACTCTGAGTCTCCAGTGAAGGTAGACTTCCTCTAGTCATTCACAAAGATCCTTTTCCCATTGAGAAAATTGAAGAAAATGGCAAAGTTTACTAATAGTAGTGTTTACATATTGGACTCAAATAATCATTATCTAGAGACTTTTGTAAATATATATCTCAAGCAGAAGATCTCAGGGACTCTCCTCTGGCCAGAATACTCATTGGGTTTCCAGACTCTTTTAGCCTACAGTCAACTCCACAGCAAGGGGGAGGCAGCATTTGGGGGTATATAAGGCAGCTTTCAGCTAAATAATAAGCCAACTTTTTCCAATCAGGCTGGCTTACAAGGTGAAGTCTACCTTTGCAAGGAAAGGACTCATACTGTTACATCATGTATCAGTAATTTATCAGTATATGCCTCCTATAAAAGTCCAGGTACATCCAAACCTAGAAGCTTTTGCTCATCACCAGGACACCTAACCAGAAGTCAAAACACCCCTTGCTTAAAACTATAAAAGTGTTTCCGTTTTCTGAAGTTCTCAGTGGTTCAAAGCCAAAAATCAGCTTCATCACTGCTCCTTGGTAGGGATACTGCAGTGCCTCCACATATTGAAGTACACAATTGGTGCTTTGAGTAAGTTCTGAAGGGTGGGAAGCGAAGGTCAGTGAAAAGTGATATGACAGTGCTTGCTCACAAACCACAATTAACACTAGAGAAGACTATGAAGAACTACGGGAAAGCCTAATAAATCAGACAAGATTAGGTTTGCTGTAGGTAAGAAGAGGTGCTTTCAGAGAAACTATTTAAAATTACTCATACACATTGATTTCTAAGCTAGTTGAAGTTTCTTATAAAAAGTTTAAGCATGATCTTTGGCAGTTTAAAAAGGATAGGCAGAAATGCAAGTAGGATACTAGTCTGTACTGAGAAGCAGAGGAAAATATGGTAAAATATTGCAGAGCCAATAGGGATACGTGTTTTCCATGAGTATATGCATCACTTCTACTCTGGAATTCAGTTTCTGGAAAAAAATCCTATTTTCTCCTGAAATTACAGAGTTGAAGGAGATGAACTGAAAATAATTCAAGAAAGAGGGCAAGAGAGGAAAGGAAAAGGGTTCCACCAAAAAAAAAAAGAAAAAAAAAAAGTTTAAAAGATGGAAGGTACTAAACATTTTTGTGGTAGCAGCAGGGTACGGAACATCAGCAAAGAGATGATATTGAAGTAGCTTTTTTTATCCTTCTCAGTCATGTTTCATTTTCCATTGTAGTTCCAGACAGAACTGTGCTTATTCTTTTCCAAATTTTGTTATAAGTATGCACCATGTTTGTGGTGTAGAAACATGATGTACTGCAGCTTATGTTACTGCACAGTTCAGCTCTTCAGACAAGAAGACATCCTTTAGAGATCATCAGATTAAGCTGACTAACTGACTGTTCTGTCCAAAAAAATAGTCAGTCTTTTGACTTTTACAGTAGTATGATTTATATTTCTACACTGTGTGTGGTTTTGGTGTTTGTTCCACTTATTTTGTATTCGTATTTCAAGGGTGGACTTCCCTGCAGGGACTTATGCCAAAGTTTACAGTAACCTAAAGACAAGTAGTTTCTCAAGGAGCTTGAGTTTATCTGCTGTGAAAAATAGAGAGGAATGGCATCCAACTTCTGAGATAGTGAATTTCAAATTCTTTTCTTTCCTTGGAAACTGTTCATAGGAACCTCTCACAGATAGTCCACCAAACACAAATATTCCTGGGCCACAGTGGGGAAATCACTATGAAAAAGAGTTTGTAACAAAGTTGAGTAACAAAGTGTGTGATTTAAACCAATTAACCATTCTCATAATATGGAGAGAAAAAGGAGGAAGAGAGATGGCACAAGACTTCGAACCCAATATTTAAATGCTCAGTAAACCCTCCATTGCAACATATTGCTGTAGCAAGTCTGAAAAAGGGCAACAAAGCTGGTGAAGGCTCTACAATACAGGTATTATGGGGAGCGGATGAGGGAGCTGGGATTGTTCAGTCTGGAGAAGAGTAGGCTCATGGAGGACACCATTACTCTCTACAACAACCTGAAAGGAGGTTTTAGCCTGTGGGGTCAGCCTCTTCTCCCAGGTAAGAAGCAATAGGACAGGAGGAAATGGCCTCAAGTTGTGTCAGGGGAGGTTTAGATTGTCTCTTCAAAAGAAAAATTCTTTACCAAAAGACTTGTCAAGCACTGAAATAAGCTACCCAGGGAAGTAGTGGAGTCACCACCCCTGGAGGTATTTAAAATATGTGAAGCTGTGGCTCTTAGGGACATGGTTAGGTGGTTAGCACTGCACGTGGCAGTGCTGGGTTAATGGTTGGACTTTGTGTTCTTAGAGATCTTTTCCAACCTAAGCAATTCTTTGATTCTGTGACTCTGTTATAATTGGCCTGTTGAACACATTCCCACAGGATATTGTTGTACTATGCAGCTTAGTGAATATGAATGTAGGTATTGCTTGTTTTTAATGTACCCAAGGCAAACACCATTCTCTGGCTTCTAGCATGACAATAACCAGCTTGAACTGGTGTTGTTAATCCCATTGTGCATGTCCCACCCAACGCAGACACTGTGAAACTCTTTTCAGTGTCTAAGTTTAGTGTTGGAGAATTTCATATTAATTACTGTCAAATGCACAGTTTTGGGCTAGGGAAAGTGTTGCCAGTGTGGCAACTTGTGCCTCCCAAGATCAAATGATACTACCATACCTCCCTCCTCCCCTCCCTCCATCAGGGGGATGCTTATTTCCCCTTCATGGTAAAGCCAGTCAAAAGCTACTCTCAAGCTGCAAGAATTTTGATCTGTCTCCTTAAAAAAATAAATCCATATGAAAGAAAAGGTATTATTAGTTGAATGGTAATAACAGGTGGGAAGAGTGCAACAACTATTTCTTTCTTGTCTTTCATTTAAATGTGTCTATTTTTAAGCAGACTGGCCAGCTCTGTTTGTCATATTTTAGCCAAAAAGGTAGTTGGTTCAAGATCTGTCAGCATAATAGGTCTTGCCTCCATTTAGGCTGAAGGTATTACCTTTCAAGGATTCTTTTAATAGGAAATGAACGCTTTAGAGTTCAGAAGTACATATACTCTTTAAACTCTATTTCTCTTTCTGATAGCTGCCTTATTCACAGGGAGGATTGCTAGATGGTGTTCTGCATCCTGACCCCAGCTCACAAAGCCAGGGGCCAATCCAACTGCTGCATGCGTGGAGTGTTTTAATTCATTTAGTGCTTCAATAAAACCAAGCCAATCAACCAACAAAAAAACCAAACCCTACAAAGGTGCACGTGCGCACGCGCGCACACACACACACATCTACAGCTGCTCATTTCAAAGAAATAAAAAGATAGAGAAAGCCAGCTTAATATTGATGGATTAAAAATTGTAAGAGGTTCAATATTATTTAAGCTCTCAGGAAAGCTAATTACCAGCACCTAACAAGTGCCTTTCTCCACATATCCCAAATCACCCTAGGGTACAATATCGTGCAATTCCAAAGGTACATGAGTTCTCCACTTTCTCCAGAGGCACCTGGAACTAACAATGGCCGAAAAGATAGTATTGGACTGATGCAATAGTACTAGGTTAAAAACTACTCTGATATTTCAGATCCTTCAATATATTTTAAACATAACCAGTAAAACCTACTTGGGGGGAAAAAATAAGCAAACTCACCATTCTGGAAACCAAGAGGTTTTTTCCTAGATCCAAATTATGTTTTTGTTCAAGACATCAGCATTGTTGAAGGAGCTCGTATTCTTGCTCTAGCTTTGAAAAACTCTGGCGTGCTGAGGGTTCAGGTAGGTGCTGGAGCACACCTGGCAAGCCTCCCTCTTCAGGGTGCTGAGCAATGGCTGCTGGAATGTGCAGTCTAGCAGGCACCTGGCACCACCTGTTCAAACAGACAGCAGTGAGAGACTGGACTACATTACCCATAACTGCCTTCGGCTGGTTTATGATTACACCTGAAACCAGGAGAGGTGGTGTGGGAGTTTCACCTTAGGGAGGAGAGATAAACACTGAAGAGGAGAGAAGGAGGAACCATGTGCTGCTTGTGTGCCACTGGAACAGAGTTAGGGTTTTCTACTTTCACATGCCATGTTGCAGATATATTGAATTGCTGGGAAGGGTACAAAGAGTGGCCTTCTGATAAAGGTCAGGTCAGAAATAATTAGATTTACAGGCAATGAGTACAATGACTGAAATTGCATAAACCTGTATGACCGGTTTAGGTATGTGAGAGAATCATACAACTGAGTATAAGGAAGCAGGGAAGGAGGGGTGGCAGTGGCCTAGGATATCTGCAGAGGAGGGAATGCAAAGATACGGGACGATGAGGAGGAAAGGTTTCCCTTTTAGCCCTATATCCTTGAGGAAATAGCGAATTTTCATCTATGTTATATTGCAGGTGTTTTTCTCAGTGATTTCAGAATTCTGTAGAATAAAGTTTGGAAGGACAAAGATTACAGGCACAGAGAGAAAAGAAAAATCGTCTTTGTGCCAGGAATGTCACAGGGAGTTGAAGAAGGGATGATTTGCCTATCCCATTGTTATTTGCACCCTGTGGTTTTATGGCACTTAAGACTCACAGCCAAAACCTCCCCTTCCACGAAAAGAGGCTTCACAGGCTTTCTAATCCTGCCTTCAAAAAGCTGAAGTATAAATCAGATAGGATCAAAAAATTGAGAAATACAGAATCCAGGTTGTTTATGGACAAAATAGTGTCAATATTTGTGGGGAATTTCCACCAAATAAGCTACCGGCAAAATAAGTGGTTCTGTTTGACCAGAGCTGGTAGCAAAGTGGGGTGAAACTCAGCAAGTATTTTCAGTTGGAAAAAAATGAAGTTGGAATGGTGCCAACACCATTTCAATGAAATGGTCAATCCAGCACCATTTAGTTCCTTTAGAGAACTGAACACTTTCCCTCCCCCCACCCGCCCAATCCAGAAAACAGCCTTTCCACCTCACCAGATGTGATAGAGGAGGGAAAAAAGAGATGCCTTATCTCTAAATCCTTTAAGCAGCACGATAGATTGTTGAGAGAGGTCTATCCTTCTGTCAAATGTGGGATGTTAGAGGAACACAGCAGGGTTATTCACTTTGTACTACAGAACATATCTACAGAAATATTAGGTGATTTCTTCTACCACTGCTTCTCTAAAGGTTTAGTTTGGAAATTCAAGATCTGGAAATAGAAAATGAAGGACAGATAAGCCCTGTCAGACACCAGGAGGAGAAGGGAAACATTTTCAGAGACGTTTAATGGCTTACTCAGAGCTACTAAGAAAGCAAGTATTTAAATTTGTTATATGTTTCATTTTCTGTCTTTATGGCATTTTGGTTTGTTTTGGTTTTCTTGAGGTAGGAACTGTCTATCATGTGTGTCTAATACCAATGACAATGACACCCCAAGCCAGTTGAAACTCACTGTTATACTAATATATAAATTAAGATCTTGGGATCCTAAACTTTAAATTTCAATCCCTTTTCTGTCATCTCAGACTACGATTTAAAATTTCTGTTTAGATACTGTTTAGATATCTCTCCAGAAACAGTTCTAACCAGTCAACTTTCACTTCCAGACTCCACTGAAACCCAGAATCTTCAACAGCTTTTCTTTGAACATAATTTGATGAGACACTGCAGTTTCCTACAGTTTGATTCAGTTTCAAAGCAAAGTCTTCCAGAAACCAGATTTGGACTCTTAAGCCTTAGAAATTCTGAGTAGAATATGGACAGTTAATAAGCAATGTCCTGTGTTTAATTAACCACACTGTTTGTGTACAAGGGAAACTCTCATGCTGTACACAGAGACAAAAACAATTGTAGATCCTCACAGGCTCAGTTGGCAATATATTTTTCACTTTTTTTTGTTTGCTAAACTCAGTCTACTTCTCAGATATATTTCTGTCATTGAAATCAATGGAATTTAAGGAGGAATCTTATGGAACAGAAGGGGGATCAATGAGTTTAATTCTCAGATGGAAAGTTTGGAAAATGGGAGCACTTGCATAGAAAGCCCTAGAAGAAAGCTGGACATGATGGGTCAGCCCACATGAGCACAGCAACTAGCGTAGCAGGAGCAGAGGACCTGGTCTAGGGCTGTCAATTCCAGGGCACAAGCAACATCATGGGATACTTAATCTCACTTTGGAAGTGAGTGAATGCCACCAAGCCACATCCTTGGCTTTTTCAACCTTGCTGGTAGTGATGCCAGGATCCTGGAAAGCTTTGGAGCGTAAACAGTCACATGCTGGCTTGAGATCACATGCATGGGAAGTGGCAGCCATGTCTTCATTCCTTGTTTGATTACAGTATGTGCTTTCCCCTTCACTGGCTTTTTCCTTTTTGATTGCTTGTTTAAACAGCTACATATTTTGATGGCTAAACCGAGCAATAACTGTAGGGCCAAGGGGCACACTTAGGTTCTGCGTGTAAACTTATTTTATTTGCTTGCAACAGATGACATAGCTGGGGCAGAAAGTAGCATATACTCTTGGACCTGTATATCTGTTTGATGCAGTTCTCATCAGAAGAATGGAAAACACAAAGGCTTCACTGTCCAATACATGTTGTTCTCATCCCACTTGTTTCAGTTGTTCCTAACACTCATGAGAAAAGAAATACAAACCCCTTGCCCATCAAGCCATTTCAAGAGGGGCACCATTAACCTTAGGTTATGTGACAATTACCTCTATAATTATTTCCAACACAAATTAGCTGTGGTCACTACACCAAGATTTATGCATTCATGTGGGAGAAGAAACAAAGGTACAATGCCAGGCCATTCTGGATATAAAAAATCTGCTCAGACGTGGTCAAATATACTATTCTTTCCCTGTCCCTCTCTAACAGTGGGAAAAAAACCTCCCGCAGCAGAGAATATTCAGACCAAAGATGTTTACACATGAGGGAGCAGCTTGGGTATACCTCCCAATAAAATAACAATCAATAAAGGTGTGAGGGTGAAAAGTGTTTTTCTGACAGACCTGTGATAGCAGATGTTTAATAGTATTGCTATGCTGGCAGAAAAGGTTTTGCCTGTTTATTCTGATTTCAGGACCATGAGTATAATCTATACCAGCAAAAGCACTTCTGCCAGTTTTTTGTCACATTAGGGCTACTGCCAGTGTCCAACATAGCCAAAAATCACATTCTGAAGAGATATTACTTGTACTAACAAACGTTTCTAAAACAAAGCAGGCTTTACAAACACTAATGAATACCCCTCCCAGGCAGGAAAACCCACTTCTCCTGATAAATGGTGAACCAAAGCAATCAGACAGCTTTTACGTGGTTTCTGAAGGGCAGGATACAGTTCAGGGCAATGTTAAACATCAAAAAAAAAAACCAGCTCTCAAAGCATGTTGTATCTTCAGCAGTCTGTTTCTTAGACTTTAGTCAAGGTGAAGATTTCATTTAAAAAAATCTGTAGCATCACATTTTAATGAATGCATATAGAACTTGTGGCAAGAGCACCACAGTAGAGAAAAGTGCAGCCAAAACACAAGTGTTTACTGAAACTACTGAAGGCAACAGACCAAACTGAAAAAACACTGACCAGCAGTGAAGTTGGTAAGGAAGATGCTGTACTGAGTAGAAAAGGTTTTATCTGTACTTACTGGATCTGCTTGCATTCTGGGGAAAAAAAAAAAAAACCAACCCCAAAAAAGAACCCCCAGTTTTTCTGACTTCCGCATATCAGCAACTTGAAGAAAATCATTCTTTTTTCCTCTAGTATTTATCTTAGTGAAGGAATGAGTATACCATGGCTTCATATTGATTGAACATGAAATTATATTAAAGGGAGCTTTTTTTTTGAATAATGAAAAGAAAAGTTTTAAGAGGATCATTTAATCAAAACATTAGTGTGAATAAACAGTTTGAAAACTGGACTGAAGAACATCAGGGCAGGAGCATTCCTGAATGGTTAGCATATGGTTGCCAAAAGGGACTTGGAGGAAGAGCTCTGAGAGTGTTAGAGAAAGGTCTCTTTCTCTCTTGAAATAGCAAGTGGGTTGGAACTTGTGCCCTAGGGAAAGACTCATAAGTTTTCTTTTGTACCATGAAAACATTTGTTTCCTCTCTGTAACTAAAGCTGTTTGGTTTGGTTAGTTGCTAGATTGCTTTGTGCAAAGAGTTTTCATTAAACAGACTATTTATTTTTGTGTTTACACCATTTTCACTCTATTGCTGGCAAACTTCTCTCTCCCACAGCTGAATCTGCTGCTCTCTGCAGGGAATGTTCACTTACTCCATTCCCACAGAGAAAAGGTACAAGGAGACCTCAAAAGAAGGAAAACAAATTTGGCTTGAGCATACACGCCTACAGTCTTGGTCAGTAAGAGACATGTGAAGACCCCCATGGCCCAAGCAGCGTTTTGCAGAGACCAGTCCTGAAGTCCTTGCAGTGATGCCTGTACAGATCCCTGTGGCATTAGACTGGACAAAATAATAACATCTTTCAGGTTAGTAAAACCTTATTTTGGTCCTAGTTCCTCATTAAATCCTGCTTCACTTATATTGCATGTCACCAAGGAAATGTTTCATGTGACAGTAAGAAAAATTTCTGCAGGCAGGAGGAGTAAGGCAAAAGAATGGGCTCCAGGCCAAAAAGTTCATGTCTTGAAGAGTAATGAGCAGTGAGGCAAGAAAAATACTATTCTGTCTCACATTTTTTGTAGAAATTACTAGCACACTGTACTCAGCCACACTTGGGTAGAAAATAACTAGTTACTAGAGAAGAATCAAGACTTTTCTGTTGTTACTTTTAGCCTCAGGAAACAGGGTCTATGAGTATGCTGTGCCTAAGACTCCAATTAATCCTCACCACTAGTTTGTGAATCCATGAGCCAGTTCAGTTTAATGAATGATAAGAAACCTCAGAGTGGGTAAAATACTGTAAGTTTAATGAAAAAGCTCATCCAGGTGAAAAAGAAAGCTGAGGATCTCTATGGAGGAAAGGTTACTGTATTATTAGACCTCAGAGAATCACACAGAAAACCACAAATGAAAGAGGGACTGATATCAAAGCACAAAATCCAGAGAAAGATTCCTTTTTAACAGGTAAAATCCAGTTCAAAACAGAAATTCATGAACAATTGAGATCCAAAAGCTCTTCTTGCTCATAGGAAAACATAGACATCAAGAACCAGAATCTGATCTCGTTGTAGATCCCAGGCAGCTCTGCTGAATTAAGTAGTAGGTGGCTAGCTTTGACCATATAGTTTGTCAACATGGACCTGTTTTTCAGCAATGACTATGTTAAGAACTTGAAAATCTGGCCACTGGTGCCTCACTGGGAGTCAGGAGACACCAGACACTCTTGAAAGACCAGCCTTTGTTTAGGTGCCTATATGGAAAACAGCTGCTTCTGAAAATCAGATTTGACGCACCAGGGTAAGACCTAAAAAATGCATTATAACACCATTACAAACTTAAAACTGATTGTCTCCATGTTAGATAGGGGTTGAAAAATGACATAAATAATAAGAATTTCATCTTCTTTACATCATTTGCAGCTGGGGTTTCTTCCTTTTACTTCAGTTTGATAAAAATGCAATTTTGGAAAGGCTCAAAAAATTAATTTTTTCTTGTGTTATACCTTCTTACTAACTTGAACAATTATTTGCTAAATATCTATCAATTACAGAGTAATTACAACTTTAACCTGTAAACAAGTTATTCATCCCTTTAAGACATGGTACCTCCACTAATACAGGAGATACTAAACCCTGAAAACCTAGAACCACAAAGTCATTGTTTTCTTTGTTGTGAAGTGAGAGTTAGCTTTTGGGTTTTATCTCTCCAATGGAGAACATTTCCCCAGTTTAGTAGATAACATTTGTCCTGTTTTAATAACACTTTAGCCTGTACTAATTATAAACCAAATGACTGATTTTCTGAAATGTGACCTAAAAAGCTGCTAAACAAGAAGTCAGCAGCGGAATTGTGAAGGGAGATAGAGGCCAGTTTCTTGTCCCTTCTCACAATAACCTGGCCTCCTTAATCCAACAGCATGATACTGCTCATGGTGACATATCCTTGAAATATGGTCTATTAAAATAAGTCAGGTGACTGCATATTTCTGCAATAACTGAAAGCAGCACTCTAAGCCGATTACATTATTGATCTATCATAGCCAGTACTTTATGTCTAATACCTTAAGTATTCATTAGTCATATTTACTGTGTGGTATAGCAGACAAAGAAGTATAAAAGTGTACCTTTTAAATGTCGCCTACAACTACAAATAGGAGTGTGGGTTTCAAAAATGTATGTAGCATGAAAAACAATATATCTTTAACACTATCATAGAATTGTATGAGATACCTTGATCGATTGCATTTTATTTGTCAATTACTTAAACATCATATTTATTTTTATAATGCCATAAATTATTTAAGTCCTACTATGACTTTGACATATATTTGTGATACAAAAATGTGGATCTGAGCTCTTACTTTCTGGGTATTTATTACCTGGGAAAAAAGTACTGTTTCTCACCACCAGCTATATCAAGCAAAGGAAAAATCTTGTAAAAATGCAAAGAAAAAAACCTACACCACTGACAAAGAAACTATTCAGCTATGTAATCACTCAGGTGTTCAACCAGGTTTCCGAGTCAGCAAAATATTAGTTAATCTTGTTGTTGTTGATATAATTCAGATGCATATTTAACCATCTATTTTGGTGTTTTGCTCTGTAGGAATCATATTATCATACTTACATTGCATATGTATATATTTTTTTTTCTGTGTTGGAATCTAAGCTCTGGAATATGTATCTCTCAGCTCCACAAACAGCCAGTACTAACCAGACACTCTCACCATCCTGGTAATATTGTCTCATCTTTTAATAACTGAAATGTAATTTTCCAAAACGTCTATAAACAACCACCTGATCTGCAAAACACTGTTTCTGAAACTGAAATCTCTCTCCTAGAACAAGAAATTTCTGGTGCACTATGAGCACATCAAAATTTTTCCTAAAGCAGAATGACCTGCTCCTTTCAGAAATGTTATTTTTATCATCCTTACACATGAAAAACAGGACTTGGCTATAATTCCCAAGTGACCCCACATGGCTAACCTGAAGCACTAGTAAAGGCACGGAGATGGTCCTTAATATGCCCATTGTAAGGAAAGATCATTTCTGGCTGCTTTAGGAGTAATAGGGCTGGAACCCAAGAACATTTCAGCTGGAAAGTCACTCCCAGCTCTGCGCAGAGCTGCTGTTACCTCTGGGCCCATGGTACTTAAAGAGAACCATACCTCCAGTTGCTTCTGATTACCATTATGACTGTAATTAATGCCTACACCACCAGACCAGTGTGTGCTGGTCCAGCAGCCTTCCATCCATGGCTGGCACCCCTGGCCACTTCCTGCAGGCAGTGGCAGCTGAGCACTCCCTATGTCTACTGACATTTTTTTGCACTGAGGCTGCTAATATGGGAGAATTGGCAATGCAAGAAGACAATACTCTGACTTCATCTTCTGCTAATATCATGTTTCTTTTTTAAGTTTTGTCTTTTCAGGCTTTCAAAGGTTCGATGAAAAATTACTTGCCAGTTTAGAGAAAACCTGCAAGTTGCAATGAGTAGTATGATTTTAGCACAGCGTATGCTGAGAATGCAGTTATAAAAAGGCAATAATGCTAGTTCTTCAGCTGTTAGTAATCAGAGAAACTCTGCTGAAGCAAAAGAAGTAATTCCAGTTTACATCTTCTGAGGAAGTAATCCCTACCAAACCTGTTAAACATTGGAACATCACTTCAGCACACTAGGTTCCTGTTAACTGAAAGTTGTAGAATGGGAGCAGATTTGATTTAGAGGTCTTTATGAGACCAGTTCTGGAAGGCAGGTCCCTGCAACGCACTGAATATTTTCAGCGCTGACTGGCTGTAGGGAGTGCTCACTCAAAAATCTTGCAAGGTTCGTTCCTCTTGCCTTTATTTTGAATGCAATGATTTATCTCTGTTGACATGTACAGGAGCAGATAAGATCAAATAATGAACTGCTTTAAACTTCTTTAAATGACATGCGTGGTTTCAGTAAACATTTTCCAGTCGAATAATACAACCGATTCTTAACCTGACATCTTCCAGTGTCTCACAAAATTCTCTTTGGGTTTTAAATCCAATGCAGGGAGAAAGCTGTGATTATTCAAAAGCAATGAAACTGTAGTTCTGCTGATTGTGGTGTTAACAGCTGAGGCTTTGATGACTTCAGACAACTCTGAGTTTAGACGAGCAGTGGCACTGCCTTGTGGCTGGAAGTTCAAGTAGGAACAACGAATAAAAAGGGTAGTAAAGCCATCTCAAAATGGTAACAAAAAATAAGTTGCATTTCAGTAAGCATGTACTACAAAGTTAATTTGTCTAAGATGTTTTTGAGCAACTGGATCGCAGAGGATCCATGAAGATTCCCTTTGCATGCATTTCTTGCTGAAGGTCAAATTCAAAGACACATATAAATTGGACAGTGATGCTGGTACACTTCAGCAAAATGTCGAGACTACAGTAATGCAAATGCAAAAACACATAAGAAGTGCTCATAAATACTTGCACATATAAACCTCTGCATTTTTGCTTTTATATTATTAGCTACTCTTCACTTAGTTTACTGGCACTAGACTTAATTTCTTTATTAAAAAATACTTTTTGGAATAGGGAATCATTATCTCACTTTATTAATAGTGGAAAAATTTAGTAATAAGGAAATACAAACATTAATTTTTTAAATATGAGAGAAAAGAACAACTTGTAAATCTGAAAAATTTCAAAGAGTAGTCTTCCTGATGAGTGTCTTGAAATGGATTCCTCAAAAACATCTGGAAGCTGTAAGTCATAATACTTTTTCCCTCATAAACATGTAAAATCATATACAAGTTCAGTCATGATTCTTAAATTGTGGATCAAAGCCAGAGTTCGTTATAATGACGAGAGTATTTAAATATGCCCACAGAGCATTAATTACCAGTGCCACCAGGCCCGTTGTTACTGCCTTTGCTGCTTTTAAATATAGACACTGTTACTATTTTGCTGAACAAATATACATATTTCTGATCTGACATTAACAATCTTGTTGTGAGCTGACACTGTCTTGCAACAGGTATGACCTGTCAAGCCTCCCACACTGAGAAGTCGAGGCTTATGTGTGTGACTACAGGCTCCTGTTCCTCTGCAGTTCAGGCCACTTCTCAAGCACTTGCAATGCATTGCCTTCACACTGGTTCCTTTCTCAATGTTTATTTGCTGACCAACTGCACACAGAGCATGCAGGATTGCTCAGGTGAAACAATTTCTTCCAGGACTCATTTCTCTGGTCAAAACAGTGCTGCTTCCATACCAGCTCCTTTGACTCGGGTCTCAATGTCACTTCCCCCTTTCCATTATTGCAGAATCTTCACCATGCATTGAAACAGATGAATCTTGACAGGAAACATATTAATAAAGTTGTAAAATCTGTCAGTCATAGTTGTATTTAAAACCATTCATATAAAGCATGTGTGCATGCATGTTTCTATTAAGGTTATATGAATGACCAGATCTTCTATAATGGGTGCTCCTTCTATTCAAAGTTTGATGAGTACTGGACATTGAGAAATGTATTTATGAGCCAATGAAAAATGTCATAAAATACTTTAATGAATCTGAGTGTCTAGTTTTGTTAGCCACACTTTCCTTGGAACTCTCCTCTTCCTGGGAATCTCAGGCACCTTCAAGAATTTCTAACTTCACAAATTTTTGGTGGATTTGTCCTTGACAAATCATTCCTGCCAAAATGTCTCTGGCAGTTCGGAAATTACGCCCTTCACACATTTTTATCCTTTCTTCTTTGCCAAGGATTCTGTAGCTAGAGCTCTTCTAGCATAACATATCAAGTGAGTGTTCCTCATTGCATACATAATCTGAAACTGTGCTTTGGAAAACCTAACAGTGCAGCCCCATTCTGCCATTTGAATTAGAAAGTGCTAAGCTTAACTTGATATTTTATTTCTAGATTTCGGCAGTGAAGAGAAATAAGATTTGTCTTCTTGCGCTGTAACTAGTGTTGGAAAGATCTACCCTCTTTGGAATTTTTCCATATAACTGGTATGAAAGAACATGATTTTTAAAACTTGAAACACTTTGCTATCAGTTCAAACAATCATTTTAAATTCTTTCTTTGCATGTCTCCCAGTTTTCCTATTGTAACATGTTCTAGTCAGTTCAGAAATTAAAACCAGTGCTCCTCCACACAACTTTTTTTTTTTTTTTTTAATTTGGCCTGAAAAATAACATTTCAGTTGTGTCATTTTAATTAAGTTTTATAGTTTGGTAACCAACTACAGGGTTATCACATACAATAGTAGTATTATTACAGTCTGAAGCCATGCCAAATTCCAAGTGTGAGCAAACAGAGCCCTTGCCATCTCTATTTTGCTACCTAGGGTACTAAGTTCTCCATAGTACTGGAATCTTACAGAAGTTTCCATGACAAGTGTTGAGCCTCAGGACTGAACAAAATACTGTAACTTTATCACTACAACTTCTTCTCCACATTGAGTAATCTTGCGGACTCTACATGAACCTTTTGTCATTATCCAAGTGTGCTTCAATAGAGCTAATTTCTTTTTCTTGGGGAAGTTTGCTCTATTTCAACCATAATTGGATACCATTTACATGAAACCATTGTGAGAACAGGCCTCACGTACTTCAGATCCATGATTTCTGTTACCTCATTTTGAGTAACTGGAATTGTGCATTTGTTTTGACCCTTCTCCAGTTGTTGCAAAGTACCAGTATCACATATGCTTGCAAAAAGAAGTTGAAACAAGTTGTACTTGGCTTGAGAGGTAGGCATGCCTTCAGCTTGTTCAGTACAGTGATCTTGTGATGAAAATCTTTGCGTTATAGGATGAATAATGCAACTTAGAATTTTGTTATTATTTGCCTTTTTCCTTCTTTGCCCTGTGAATACTGAAAACTTACCAAGTCACCGGCATTCTTTGCGGTTGCTTGAAGAGTAAGAATTTTAGTGTCTCAAACTTTTTTTCTACTAAGTAAACGTTTCATCTGAGTAGTTAATCAGAAGTTATTCTCAATTAAAAGCTACATGACCAGAGAAATGGAGTGCATGGTTACAGATTTTGAAATAGAAACCCTAAAAATATTCAAATTACAGTGAGCAGAGAAAGGGGTTTGTTTCCTAGAGTTGCACCAAAGGAAAGACTTTAGTGGCCTCTAATGAAATGTTTCAGCTCTATTCCTGGGATAGCACTGTTTTGTCTTGTTTCAGGTGCTGATAAGTACAGGCAACTACTACATCAAGGAAAAAGGTTCACTTTTTGTTTAAAACACATTCCATTTTATATATATTTTATTTTATCTTCAGAAAAACATTAAACTTTCTCATTATTTTGTTCAATCAATACTTATTACATTTCTTAAAATACCTAGGTCTCCTGACATATGAAACTGTCTAGTTGAATGTTAACCGTTCTTTATAAAGGAATCTGAGACAGAACAGAATGTTGAATGGAAAGTCAGAAACTTAGGTTCATACTTGTCTAGACAAAGAGTACCTTTTCCTGGTTCTGAGGTAACTAGTTGTAACAACTTTGTTAAAATAGCATTTTAGAGGAAAAAAACAAAACCAAAACATTAAAAATATTTTCCGTAAACTCTTTTTTTCTTTTTTTTAAAAAAAGGGTCTGTGAAGTTCATAAAAATATTACTATATAGAAATATTTCCAATAGCAAAAAGTAATTAAGTAGAGATTTGTTCTAAAAAATATGTGATCTTCTATTTAAGAAACAAATGATACATGTTTTTTTAGCCATAGTCTAACCTCAGCACATGATCCACCTTTACCTCAGTGCCTCATATGAAGTGTCCATATGACATAGGCCAAATTTTCACAAAGTACCCACCTTGCTGCAAATGCCACTTTCCCTTACTTTCTACTGGAGTTTTGAAAAGCAGGAAACCAGGAAAAGAGCTGTGTCTAAGGGGGTAAAAAAACCCAAACAAACAAACAAACAAACAAACAAACAAACAAAAACCCAACAAAAAATGTACTATTTATTTACTTTTGACACATCCTACCAAATGCCTCAGGTTTATTTTCATGACAAAGAGGAATATTACCAGAAGTGAAATGTCTTTGTGGCTCTAAACATCAGCAAAACACTGATGAATCAGAGAGATAGAAGTATGCTGCCAAAACATAATTTAATCAATTTTTTTGTTTGTTTCTTTAACTGAATACTTTGATAGAGATAAAACACTATTTTACCATATCAGAGGACTAAGAAAAATATTACTATTCAGAAATTAACTGTTCTTTCTTCACTCCATCACCAGAAACACAGTGGTTCTAGAAAGTAAAAAAGTCTAAAAATCTGATTACGTCCATGAACTATAATGGTATATTTTCTTCCCTGTCCCTTTCCTTCTCCTTAGTTTCTTTTAAATGTATCCTATCCTCAGTCAATGTTCACCATGAAGACCAGCAGTAGTCCACTTATAAAAGATTAAAAAGACTTTCTATAAGTTCATGAGTTAATAGAGGTTTAAGTTTTGATGTTGAGTATTTGGATATTACTGTCAAGTTTAGTAATAAAACAAAAGGTCATTTCAGTATGCATAATGACTTTGTATACACCTTAATAATGTTCTTAATGTTATGATTTTTTTTGTTGCTCCTTTTCTATGAATACTGTATTCCAATTAGCCATTGGTCATTGAATTCAGTGGTACTTATAGTTTTATTTTTAATTCACCCTTTGAGGCATAAAAGTTTTTAATTATACATTTAATATTGTATGTATTTAATTGAAATGCGTTTCTGGTGTCAGACATGTAAATTTTTAAAAAGTTAAAATTCAATTTATACAGTAACACACATCATTTTTTAAAATGAAGTCTATTTTACAACAGGCATCATATAGAAAGTTGAAGAAAAAATGTGATGAAGTGATTTTTATCCACACCAACTTCTGTTCAGATGA
The DNA here is from genome assembly GCA_035583155.1 of Acropternis orthonyx. Taxonomy (NCBI): domain Eukaryota; kingdom Metazoa; phylum Chordata; class Aves; order Passeriformes; family Rhinocryptidae; genus Acropternis; species Acropternis orthonyx. Next base: position 30,476,078 of record JAWWEU010000081.1, read on the forward strand.
TTTGAATCAAGAGATTATTGAACGTGGTCTGTATATAAACATTTTAAATCAGAGTTAACAGACAATTTGAAAACAAATAATGCTCTTAACATCTTTTACAAACATTTCCACTGACAAAACACCCATGAGTTATATTTTAAAAGCTTTGCCATAAAAAAGCTGCTATAACAGGGCTCCATTCCACACGCATACACAAAAATGGTTGGAAACTTACATTAGTTTGATAGTGGAATAATTTTATTCCAGAACATGTTCTTTTGCCAGCTTCTCTCTTTTTTTTTTTTTTTTTAACCCCTATGGAAACAGCATAGCTTTCCCCATGAAATACAAGGCTGGAAACACAGTGTACTAAATCACCAGTAAAGCATGTGTATTTTCATGGAGTCTCCTTGCAACAGGATAGTGCAATTAGAAATAAAAGCATATTGTGCTTTTATTTATATTTCAGTCAATTAATTCATATTTTAAACAAAAATTTTAGCCTTATCATTAGAGGTAGAATTAAACTATTGAAGAAAACAGAAATAAAAAAGTTTATAAAGCATGTTCTAAAAAAAACCTTAGAATTTTTGAAACCTAATGGAGCTTTGATTTAGTTTTCATAAAATTCTTCAAAAACTCACCTATTTATGTACTAAAACTCCACAATCCATATACGTCTGGCTTACATATTCTAATGTACTTGCAGATACAAAATTAAGCAAGCAAATGCAAATCAAGCATGTTTGTGCCTTCCAGCTTTTGTTCCAGGAACAGAGCTTTTTAAGAGAGCAGCAAAGACATGCTACACGCTACAATTGCTTGCAGGTGATGATCTTCAGAGCACCCAGCGGTCCTGGCCCCCTGCCACCTTTGAGAAATCTTGCAATTTGCAACACAGATCTGTACTGCTGAGGCTTTATCAGAAATAGTGCCAAGAGACAAGAGTCCAGAAAGTGAAGAAAGTAGTCTATCAAAATACTTGCCTGGCATTTCTGGACTGTGAGATAGGCCTGGGGCAGGTCCGTCCAAGTGCAATCTGTTTCAGAGAAATTATGTGAAATGTTTTATCTGAGAGGGCAAAACAGATGACCTCAACAGTCCATTCTACCTTTATGATCCATGAAAAATAAAGAATGCCATAAATTTCCAAAGAGTATTGAGACAAAGATATGGTCAAGCTTATGAAGAAACTTTATAGAGCCAAGACTGGCCTAATATACTACAGCAAAAAGAGCAGGCGAGGGATGGTTTGTAACACTGTGCTAACACAGCTGAAGGGTTTGGGAGAAAGGGCTGAAAGAATTTCTAATGGGATGAAAGATGTAGAAAGGCCTGTTAGGGCCATGTGATAACTTGAACTGAGAGAGATGTATCAAGAAAAGGCTTGTTATGGAGACTTCTCTTGATAACACACTTTTCACGCAGTGATTAATAATAAGGCTGCTTTTTAATTTTTTTTTCCCCTATTTTAAAGGACCTGAGGACTGACTTTAAATCCTGTTGGCCTGCAAAGAACAATACACAACTCTAACAAATAATTGAAGGCTGATTTTTTTTACATCAGTATCGTCCTGAGCATAATTTATCACTGGCTCCCATATATGTCATTTGTTACCAAATACATCGAACACAGAAGGCACACAAGAAGGTTTTTGCAGAAGTCATGACATTGCTGTGGACAAAGAAGTGTGGTCCGGGGCTGTGCTGGCTGGCTGAAGTAACCTCACCAGGTCCAGGAGCCAAGGATGGCAAGAGCTCAGGGTCTGTTGCCATAGCATCCTCTTGCCATTAAACAGAAATGATCCATGGGCTTAGTAATGACGTCACCCAATCATCCAAGTGAAATGTTGCTAAACATTTTTAAGTTAGCAGAGTTTCTGCATCCCTTTGCTTCTTTTTGAGTCGTTGTTTTTGATGTTCAGACTGCACATGCTGTCTTTAGGGAAACAGAAAAACTTTCTTCTTGTTCCAGAGCAGCTTTTCTGTGGTTTTTTTTTTTTTCCATAATACTGACTGAAGATAAAACTCAAGGGTTCACACTTGATCATTGCCAGATACACTGCAAAAAGCTGCAAGTGTTGTTCCAGAAAGTCTACAAATTCTTGGGGGTTACCTGTTTCAGATCTCCATCTGCTGTCTAATAATAATTACACTCCAGAAGAAACCAACAGAAAAAGGGAGGAAAACAAGGACACTTTGGGGGTTCCCTGAGATGTCCCTCACTGGAGGACTTGTAACAGGCTCTTAAGGAAATTTGAGACTCATTAATCCAGTTGATCATCAGGATCTGGGAAAGAAATTGCCTCCTAGAATAGAGGTAAAAATTCTTTGAAGTTGTGTAACTGTGCACCAAAAGAAATTTAGCTGCAATATTTCCTAACTTCTGAGCCCTTGATTTGGAACAAAAATTTCCAATGGAGCAGAGAATGGCAGAAGAGTGAGCATGCACACAGTGGTCCTAATTAGGTGGAGGCAACACAGTTGTAATGAGGTATTTGCCAGGTCTCTGTGGGATGTGAATTGTAGCACCTTTTCCTTGGGCTAATGACCCTTGAGAGGAAATTACTGCTTTCAGACTACAAGTAAGTGCTCAGGAAAATAGTTAAGATGGCCTTAATGCATGTTTGGTTCTTGGTTATTCTGTTTATCCTCCACCACTCTGGGTGAAGAGAGCTTTCTAGTGCTGTTCAGGACAAGTGACTGTAATAAGTCTGCAAATTTCTCATGGAAAATCAGCAGTCTTAGCACCAAAATGTGACTTGTGTATATATTTCAGTGTTCAGTATGGACAGCTATTGGGCACCAGTAGGCTGCAGCCACAGCTCTGGAATCTGTGTTTTAAAATACTGGCAAAATTAGAAAGAACTGTAAAGCTTTGCAATGTCTCTCGTCACTACTGGCAGTAAAAAAACTGTCTTTGCTTTTTATTTAAAAAAAAACAAAAACAAAAGAAAAAACAAAAACAAAACAAAACAAACAAAAACAAAACAAAACAAAAAAAAAAACCAAATGGTTGCTGTGTGCTTCGTAAAGACAGTTTGCCACTTAGAAATAGGAAGTATTTGTCTTGAAAGCTGATGGTAACAAGTTAGATGTACAGTTAGTGTTCCCTTTTTAGTATAATTAACACTGGGAAACGTCTCCATTTACAGGAAAATAATTCCACTTCTAGTCTTCTTTTGCAGCGTTTCATCCTGTTATGTCATTTTCTTCCAGAGGTCTCAGCACCAGAAAAGTCACAGTTGTCAGAGTTGCTAAAGGTTTTGAAGGCAGATCTCTCACTTAAGTATAATGTTAACTGTTTTGCATATGGACAACTGTGTTACACTCTTTACTGCTTAGAATCAGACCATGGCTAAAAGTAAACTTGCTATAAACCCTGAGATTAGCTAGCTAAAACTTGGTGCTAATAAAACCAAGGTTATGGGTTCAGTCCCCCATATGGACCATTCACTTAGAAGTTGGACATAATACTCTTTGTGGGTCCCTTCCAACTCAGAATATTTTGTGACTCTGTAAACCCACTTTGACTAAGATTCTTACTTTCCTTTTCAAGACTGCATCAAAGGGAGTAATAGCCAATATGGGTTTTCAAAAAGAAATTTAATTCCAGGTTACTTTTGTCATTGGAGTGCAAAGTAATGCAGAGTGGCTTTACCTTGGAGAGAAACTTTTGATGCTCAGGCTTGCCTGAGCATACAAAGGAGGAACAGTCATTACCAGTCACCTGGCTGGTTACTCAGCCTGAAACATGGGGTAAGAAGAAACCTGCATTATAATCATGAGAATACATATCAGTAATACTGTCAATGCAATGTACAATTCACAGGCTGTCCCTCCAAAATGCAGCTCAGATATAAAATGAAAGATGTCCTGGTCACTTTCGCACTGCAGTTCTACTCTTTTAGCTCAGCAGGTTCAGAAGTGATAATAGTCTTTGTTTGGTTTTATAACAAAATCACAGTTATTACTTAGAAATATCAACTTGTATATTGGACATTTTATTATATTAGAACAGAACAGGAAGTGAATGTACGGTTTATCTGGTGAAATAGTGTTTGCCATACAGGCAATGTGCAGAATACCCCAGAATCTTGTGTAATTTTTTAGCCCTAGAAGCAGTAACAAGCAAGAGACTACAGATTCTGTGCCTATTAACCTTGTGCTTTGGTCTATCATGAATATATCAGCAACTCATATAAAAAATGGACTGAACTTCTGAGTAGTTCATACAATTACTGTACCAATGTTTCTACTCATAGTTTTAAGTTTAATCTTTTGCATTTGCAAAACCTTGTATTCAGCATTTGTGTTTGTTGTTTCCCATGTTTGAGTTGAATTTAAGAAAGAAAAAATGAAAACTCAGTTTTTCTTTGTTGGTAACAGACTCAAACACATATGAAAAATAGTGTGTATAAGACCTGAGGAAGCTTTGGATGGGGATGCTTCGAAAAACTGATCTTTAATCAAGTCACTTGTCAAATTCTCATAAAGGGTTAGGGAAAAACCTGGGTAGAGGTTTTTTTAGTTCATTTGGAGAAAAGTGTGCAATTCAAATACATGAGTGGCAATCTAGAAAAAAGAATGATTGGAACAGTGATTGCACTCTATAAAATGCATTTATTTGGCACAATAAAAAGCACTCATACATTTCTTAGGACCGGCACAAGGAGTGAAGTAGACTTGTAAGTGAACAGTCCTGCCACATACTACATGTTTTCAATTCTCATCAAAAGTGGTGGAAAATGAATGCAGGTTCAAACCTTTATACATCTAACATCTTTTTTTAAAGGATATGACTCCTAATTCTTTTTTTTTTTTTCTTTTTCTTCTCTTTTCCCTAAAGGGATTTCAGTAATTTTTTTTTCTAGCAGTATATTACCTAGCATATTATACATTGTGTGGAGGCTACTAACCTGGAATTTGAGACCTTACTTCACTCCAGATTCCTCCTATGACACTGAACAAATCAGATTTTTTTTTTTTAAGGGAACTAAAACCTCTTGAAGGTCAGACCTTAATCTCTCTTCTCTGTCTTTCGTACTGGTTTTTGGTATGTAAAGTAGAGATAACAAGACTTTTTTATCTTACAGGCTGTAACAAAAAAAAAAAAAAAAAAAAAAAACTTAAAAATTAATGCAGTCAGATACTGAAGAACTTTCTTAATGAGACTATTAATGAACATTGTACATGTAGTCTGCATATTTGTTCTTGCTAGGAAAAAATTGCAAAACTATACAAATTATAATTACAGACTTGTCAGTCTCTGTCTTTGAAAGCAAGACCCTGCCATAAAATTAAGATACTTAGAATTTAGTATATGACAACCTCTAAAAAACTAGGCTACTTTTAATTGTCATGACAAACCTGTTTAATCAGAACATTTTGAGAGATCTAAAATACAATATAGGTCATTGTAAATGGAAGATTGAGAATATGCATGCAGACATGAAAGAGTTCATATAGCTCTCTGTCATCATGGCCTCAACAGAACAAAGTATTTTCTGCCAGACAGGCTATGGAAAACAGACATTTTGGGTGTGTGCAACTGGAATTGATTTTCCTCTGGAATTAATATATATATGGAAAAGTAAGAACTATGCACAGACTCTCACATACTTACACGTGAATATAGAAAAGTGTGCATAGGTATGTGTATCTAACTTACACATATTGAAAATAGCAAAAAAAAAAAAAAAAAGCCAAAAAAACTAAAAACTCAAGATTTAAAAATGTTAGGCAAATTAAAAAGATACAATTTCACAATTCAGGGAAAATGAGTTACGGCTTATTATTTTGAGGGCTTAAGTTTGACACTAATGACTCTGTAATAGAAATAACATCAGTAGTTCTTGGAATAATGCCTAGGACAAAATAATTATGGAATGCACAGTTTGTGACAGCATTTTCTGATTTTTATGTAGGATAAATTTAGAACTCATTTAGAGTTTATATAGTGAAATAACAGGGCCATATACACATGCACAAACATATGACATAAGTATGTATGTAATATTTAGGAAGTAGGTGTGCTGCAATTGAGCCCCCATTTCATAGCTGTGGTACATAATACAGACTATTTATTGCCCTAAAAGTCCACCCCTGAATGGCAAAATAAAGGATGCGTGAAGGGTAAAAATAAGGATCTCTGATTCTACTAACATAACACGAATTCTCTTACATATATACACGCACTTCAGCACCTCACCAGCACCACACGAGAAAATAAAAATCCTGTTGTACCTCTCAAATTGTCAAACCTTTAACTCTGGACAGTGATTTTTAAGTCGATACAGCAATCTCTGATGCATCTTTTTTTTATGTACAGGGTTTCTGTATTTCATAAGCCTGGTTTTATAAACTGCAAAATATAATGGCAGGCACTAATCTGTTGAATAGACACAGGTGAGAAATAAGAGCATCGAGAGCAACCAGCAGAATAAAACCAGTAGTAGAATGACTTATTACAACAGGAATATTCAGATCATATCAGCTGCATGATTAGTCACTAGAGTTTAAAATATTAATGAATGAAGAATAATATCTCTTTACTCTGAAGTATATCTCCAATTAGGAAAACAAAATGGTATCTCTCTTTAGACTGTAAGGAATATTCCCTCCAGTATATCAAGGAGATCTTCCTCTCATGTGTTCAGATGTAGAAAATAAATATCTAAAAATCTAAGTTAAATTTAGAACTCCTGTATGATTTGCCCCGGGGTGATTTCACTTGCAAACTAGTATGGAACTGTAAAAAGGGAAAGGAAGTAGGGCAGCAAAGTTAATCAAGCAAAGACATCGTGACAATTTTTTGGGAACATGGGAATAGTAAAGCTATTGGAGAGAACAGAGAGAACAGAATGTGTAGCAAGAGGAAGAACATAAAAGACATTTGGAAGTGTTTCCCAGTGGGAAAAATTAGAGGTGGAAGGATGAAAACCACTAAAATACAGAGAAACTCTGTGGCTAAGCAGAAGCCACCTCAGAGTCAACTTTTCTACATACTTGACATTTTGCTTCGTATTTGATGGGTTTTTTTCCTGTCTCATATTTTCCATTCATTATAATTTTACTTTGTGTCACACTGCACCTTTTTAATCAGTTGACTCAATAGAGATCTCTGTTTATCACTGATTTAAACCTTGCTAGCCTTGCAGCCTCTCTAACCGGAAGAATTATGTTAATTATGTGAAACTTGAAATATTGAAAAGGTCACAAAAACCTACAGAAGAGAGATGTAAATTATACATTTTGGGACAGATGTGTATGCATGTCAGTCTATCTGTATTCACTCCAATGTCAAGCTTATACTCTTCAGGCATGCACTTCACAGACTTCCATGACACCCCTCCCAGCTCAGTTCTCCAGTTCTTTTCTGGTCATTCCTACTTCCAGTTTCCTTTGTGCCAGTCTGACTTTTCAGCCTTTTTCTAGACTATACAGCAGGCTGTGCAATAGGGAAGTAACCACAGCATGAATGTGCTAGAGAGGGATATGAAATCTAGAAAGGTTCCCCTGCAAGTGGATCAACAGAAAAGGCAGAAAAGATGTCCCCATGTTGTGCTGTGTGGGAAAGTAAGGACAGAGATGAAGGCACAGGTCTACCACCCAGGACATGAGGCTTGGCAGGTCTGCCCTGTCTTACAAGCGCCAATGGTTCTCTCTTCTTGGTTAGATGGGGAGTGCCACCTGCTGGGTGACCTTCTGAAAGCGAGTCATGGGTTTATGATTAAGATAATTGCAACAGGCATTTATATGAGCAAAAAACCAGCAAGGGCCTAAAATTAAAGAATCAACTAATCAGACTCGGTGAGAAGGACAAATTGGGCTTAAATAGCTCCCCTACAGTTTCATGACCAGCTTGCAGCCACTTCTAGTAATCCTTTTCTGGATTGCTGGTCAAAAATCTGTAGAACTTGCCCTCTTTTAATTGTAATGAAGCTTTTCAAGAGGCAACATGCAGACACTACATGCCTGCCAAACCTCTCATAGATCTTAGGGTTTGATTCTAAGGTGTGATAACACTGTCATCATAAACAAAGGAAAAAGACCTGTCCATCAACCAAGGTCTTACACCTACACATATCAAAGTCAACAGCAAAATATTCTGAGTCCTCCTACAGACCCCAAAGGAATTTTCTATTATTCACTCAGTATAATTCACTCAGTGAATAACCAATGGATGAGATAGATAAAAATTTTGTGAGCAGTATGTTTTGGTACACACATCACTCTGCTCATCCTCACTCCAGGATTCTTAAAGCAGGAAGACTCCCAGCACAGACCAAGAAAGGCAAACTTCTCTCTTGGTTGGGGACATCAGAGAAAACTAATTTTATAAATTGCTTTAGGTTTTCCTAGATATTTCATCTCTTAAATACGTCTCAGAAAGCTGACCTAAGGAAGTTTAATGAATAATTTGATGTCTAGAATATGCTGCAAACAGCATCTGATGACAGAGCTGAACTAAAAGAGTGGTAAACTCCCACAAGTTTAGCACCTGATGATAGAACTTAATGGGTTGCCCAGGAAAGCACAGCAAAGTCTTCAGTGAATGTCTTGGCTTCAGAATCCAAAAAGAGGCTGCCCAGATAGTCGGTTACGGTCCAGCAACCGGCTGTTGCCAAAACTGTTATTGGAAAGGGGGAGGTTACCACTTAATTAGATGCAACAAGAGTACCATCATTTCACAATCTGACTACCTTCTGACAAGAGAAAATGGTCTCACACATGACAAAGTAGTCCTGTGAGAGCTGACTGGAGTAAATTAATTTTTGTCTGAAGCACAAGACACAAAGTGACTGCAGCAGAGGGTAAAGCAGTAGAAAAATCACACAGTTTAGGTTTTAAAGGTGATTGTAAATGACGAAGCAACACAAATATTTTGGTTCAGTGGCCATCTGTGGCCAAATAAAAAGAAGGAGGCTATCCTGCTGAGAGGATTTGAAATGAATTACCTACAAAATGGAATGGAATTGAGAAGATGGAGCTGGGCTGTTCATAGCAACATGGTAGTGGACACAATGGGTGTAAACTGAAAAGAGAAAAGTGCAAACTAGATAGAAGGAAAAACTTTCACCAGCCGAAACAGCTTGCCTGGTTATGGGGGTGTGCTGTCTCCATTTTCAAGGTCATGAAAAAGACCAGAGCAGTCTGGTCTGCCCTCATAGCTGATGTGAGCAAGAAGCCCAACTACATACTTCCAGAGGCTTATTTCCATCAGAATTTTGGGTTAGTCTAAGATTATATTATATTATGAAAGTAAATAACTGAAAAATATTTAGACTCATAGAAATCCACCTGAGAAAAAAATGCTTTAAAAATTGATAAATAGAAAAAGAATTATACATTATGATGAGAAAAACAAAGAACCCTGTAAAATTCAGTTATATAAAGATTATGCAAACATTCAAATACCTCTGCTGATGTATAAAGATCATGCAAGAATTGAAATAGCTCAGCTGGCAGGTAATGATTGTGAATAGCAATGGTAGTTGAAATGTTAGTGGTCAGGATGAATAGAACAATAAGTTGCAAAATCCCCACAACACAAATATGCTAAATAATTCACAATGTCAAGTGAACTAGGAAATCATTAAGCAATTCACGAAGTACATGTCAAATTGGTGGCCAGCAAGGAGGGCAAACAAATGACTACTGCATAAAATGAAAATGAGATTTCTTGGGAGAGTTCTGCATAAAAGGGTAGGTACGTAGAGAAATTTTAATCACTGTCTAGGGAATCCCTCTCATAGAATAGCTGTGTTGAATGAAAGACTGCATAATGGCTGGTAAAATTATAAAAGTTTAAAGAAATCACATGAAAGAACTGAAAGAAACTGTAGTCAACTTAACACTAATGATTGAGATCTGCTAACTCCAAAACCAGGATAATAAGATTACTTAATTTCATATATCTGAATAACACTTGAAAAAAGAAAATAGTATGCAATAATATCATTAAAAATAATATTCAACTCAGGGATATAAATTAAGCCAGAACTTCACCTCTGGGTTTTGCTCCAAAATGCTGATAATTTTGACATGCATTCTGGGAGGTCTATATTTTTGTGAGCAGTCCTGCCCTCGGTGTTGTACTAATAAATGTTATGGGAACATGCAGCTCTAGGCTGAATACAACAGATGGTGATGTAAAGGGAGAGACAAAAAGAAAACACGGATGTGAAGATGCTCTTTTTACCTGAGATTGTGAATATTTTAAAAGGGTTGCATTGACATGCTAGTACTGACACATTTTGTTGCATTTAATACCCAGCTCATCAGTTTTAATAACAATAATAATTTCTAGCTTGTCCATCTCCAGTTAACTTTCCCATCTTTTGTTTTGATATTGTTTCACATATTTGGACTTCTTTATAAATACAAAATTTTATCACGGCTCTTGTTTCCAGCTTCACTGATCACACATTGGCCTCTTCCCAACATCAAATCTGTGTTTACCTTTCTAGACAGCTTGGAAGCCTATTTAATTATAGCATAAATAACCCCTCTGATTTCTGCAATAGTCCTTGATCTAGATGCTTTGAGTTTTGTGCTAATAAGAGCTTCTCCTTGTCATAAGATTGTGAAGCAGGCATTCAGTAATCACACTGACATCTTGCTCTTCCCAAAAATTCTTTGAGCAAGGCATCAACAGTTCATGTCATATATCACAGCAAAGAGTGTCATGTCCAATGCTGCTTGGTGGCAGCTTTGCATTAGATAATGCGAAAGACAAATAAAAAGTCAACAACACCTATTCTCCTCCCGCTGTCAATAAAAAAATGGCAGCTTATGAACTAGAGAAGAGCTGTTCAGTTTTCTTATGTGCCTACAGCGTGTTTGTTCCTCAACAGTAGAATAAAGAGTCTACTCTTGGAACAGAGAAGTTATGGTCTCATATTAAAGAACTGTGTTTTTCCTCTTGGTTTAGCAAAAAAAGATTTTTATTGATGTCAAAGTTTCAGGATGGTACTGAACCTGGTTGGTAAAGAAACCATAACATATCAAACCATTAAAACCTAAAAGAGATAAGATAAAAAGGTTCTAATGGAGGTAGGTAGGAAATGGAGAACCTGAATGTAAAAATGAGAGAAGAGGAAGTTCTCAGGAGATGTTAAAGTACTGGAGAGACTGGCTGATTCTTTATGAGTGGTCATCTACTGTTAGAAATATCCATAATGGGAAAAGAGTCTACTTTATTGCTGTGATTTTCGTATTTTTACACTCCAATCTGACATTTACATATAGGTAATCTGATTGATACATTTATTGTAAATTCCTTATAAAATTATATCTGTCAATACATTTACTGTGTTCTGTTTGATTACCAGTGGTGTGTCTGGAACAATGTTCTAAGTGGTTTCAATCTCATGCCCCTATAATGGCATAAGAAGTTATACTGCTTTACTTGAGTCAAATATGTTCTAACACTGGATCCTTGGTTTGAAATAATACTTCATTATATGACTTCAGATATTTTACAGTGGGGTTTTGGTTGGTTGGTTTGTTTTCTAATTAATGCTCCCATGCAAGTGAAAGTGCAGCTGTAGGAAAATAGCATCTCATAATTTTTTTTTTATTTGATGAAACGATCCTGTATTGCTTTTATCACTCTAACAAAAGCTCAGTCTTAAAGAAAAGTGATATCACTTAATTTCTTCAGAATTTTCATTATAGCCTCTATGACTTGGGGCTCTGGAGGCAGAAAATAAAAACACACTCATTTCATGATTCTGTTGATAATATAAAAATGTGCCATAGTTCAGAGTTTCAGTATTTACAGCTAGAAAATAGTGAGCATGTGTACTTGCCTTTATAAAATATTTGAACATTTAAACTAATCAAATTCCATAACCTGAAGAGTAGAATGTCCCCCATGAGATTTATTTTCATGATAAAATTATGCTCCAGTTACATTTTGGGGGTTATTTTTTTAGTTGCCTACATGTTGCTTTACTTGCTTTTATTCAATTCTATTATTCCAAGCTGAATCAAAATTTGCACTTTTAATTTTAAGTAAATTTGAATCTGTCGAACCCCAAAATTATATGCATCATTGGATTTTCCCACTAAAAATCTGAACAAACTATATTCTTATTTAGAGTGTAGTATGGATTCCCCCAAATCAATATTTGATGTCATATTTTGATGGAAATATCTAGCAAGCACTAACATCACTAGATGTCACTAAATGGTAATTTCCTGTTTAAAGATTTTACTTGATTATTTTCCATTTAGAAAGGCATTTATATTTCATTAGCTTCATTTTCATCTCCGGATATGACTTTGTCTCCTACGATTGCTTTGCTTATCACCTACATTGTGTGCAAACCATAGTGCTCTACACTTCAGTGTGGGGGAGCTTTTCTGGTAATTGTGTATAATTGTGTGGGGACAAGTAAAGCGTTATTGTGGGTTTTTTTTCATAAAGTGCTCTGTTTTCACATACTCCCAGTAACGCAAGAACCTCAATTTGTGCTACCTTAATGTGCTCTTTTTAAACTAAAATACTAAAAATTTTCTCCCTGTTGAGAATATGTAAAAAGACTATTCACCCCAGGATTTCTGGGAAACTTGCTTTAGGTTTTGTATGTACCAAACTATGTATTTTGCTGAAACCTTTTAGAGGAAGCAGAAAATGAACATGCAAGAGCAGAAAGATAACCATCCCTATGGTTCTTATGTTCTAGTTTTCAACAAAAGCCACCTTGGCTCCTAAAGTCTGCGTTGAAGGGGGTATACCAGCTTACAGTTGTTTCTACACATCTGTCTAGGAGGGACAGAGGGCTATATATTCAAAAAAGTCTCTGCATTGAGGCAATCCAGGGAAGGTAAGGAACAGTCCAAGAATTCCAACTGTGCAAACACCTGGCAGACTTTTCAGGAGGAGGGGTCACAGTGTATAATGCAATAGAGGTTCCAGCATCGCCTCTTACTTGCCCATTCCTGTCTCCTGGACTTGTTCTGTGTTGTCAATACCCAAATGTCTTGCTTTCATGCCATGCTTGACCATCAGCACAGCTTGTTTAGAAACAATCATCTGGTTTTATGTCTTGCATGCTAACAAACTGAAAGTGCATTTGTTCTGAATGCAGGAGCTGAGCTTGCCCAGAGTAATCATTTTAATGCATGAAGAACCTTGCCACCAGCCTCTGATTTGTTACCTATGTAGCATGGGGCATGCATTCTTCTTGTGATGGGATTTTAATACAGCTGTGTCTCTTACCAGTTTCCAGAGGCTGAATTTGCCTTGTTTCTTTTTAATCTGTGTACTTCCAGTCTGTCGGTGGCATATATATACCTTTTTCAATAAAAGCAAAGCTTTCAAACTATTTATCGTTTACAGAGCATTAGCATTTTCCCTTCCTGTTTAAGCTCTTGGTTACACCTTGGTTACAGAAACTTGGTGATCCTCTCAACTTCACCAAAACTTCAGTCAATTCCTCCTCTGTTTTCAAGGTCCCAAGCATTCTTGTCACACACTTAAATTAGCCTGGTTCAGACAGCACGGGGAACATTTGTAGATATTAGAAATTAAGCTTTCCCTCATGAACCTCTATTGGCACAAATATATTTCTTTTAAACTTGACCTTACTAGTGAGAGAGTTACTAAGAGTCCGCCCCTAAGAGCCCAGCGAGGGTTTAGGTAAAGAATAAGAGCAAACAATATTTCTGAACCTCTAAGGGAATTATTGTAAGAACTTATATCCAGAACTAAATGAGGAGGTGACAGTACTTCTTCATCAAACATCAGTTACCATTTTTGAGGGAAAAAATATCAGTGTGCTCCAAAAATGTATTTTTTTAAAAATGAAAAAGCAAGAGATACAGAGATCTCACATTCAAGCATCAAGTCTTCAAGTAACTTGAACTCATTAAAGAAGAGGTATTTGTGCATATACAGAAGCACTCTGGAGGGGATTTGATGCCAACTTCCCTTTTCATCTAGCAGTTATTTGAATGGGTTTCCAAGTATTTTAGTTCTCTAATGAGATTATTTTTGAGCACAGATACACATCTATATTAGGTAATACACACTCTATAGAGAACTTATAAAAAAACCCTGTCAAGTTCACTTAGAAACCTGGATGGCGGACACAGCTGTAGAGAAATATTTAAAAATCTGTGCATTGTTGTCTATAAAACATCCCTAAAGAAAAGTCCACTTTCTTTAATAGCTTTCTGATGTAATGTTAAGAATGGGGTGTCAGTGAAGGTGGTCTATCTAATTTACAGCTTGAATATTTTCCTCTTCATGTGCACAGAATCAGAGAATGGGTCAGGTTGGAAGGGACTGCAGTCAGTCATCTGGTTCACCCTCCCTGCTCAAATAGGGTCATCCTAGAGCACACTGAACAAAACTGTGTCCAGATGGTTCTTGAATATCTCCAGGGAAGGAGACTCCACAACCTCTCTGGCCAATCTGTTCCACTGTTTGGTCACCCACACAGCAAAGAAGCTCTTCCTCATATTCAGGTGGAACTTCCTGTGCATGAGTTTCTGCGCCTGGCCTCTTGTCCTGTTGCTCAGCACCACCGAGAAGAGCCTAGCTCCATCCTCTGGTCACCCTCCCTTCAGACACTTAGAGACACTGATGAGGTCCCCTCTCAGTCGTCTGTTGTTGTGAAACTATACAGTGGCACAATGCTATAAAAGGCCATGTATACTGAATTTCACAAGCTACTTGCAGAAAATGAGAGAACAATGAAAATAAAGCTTTATAAGAAAATATGGGAGCTGTTGAACTTCCATAAATGGAGTGATGACCTTGGCAGGAGTCTTTTCTTTGGTGAATTAGTGTTTAGATGTCCTCTTACCCTAAAATGTAATGAAGACTTTTTGCTTATGCCAAGCGGCAGATGCGTGATTTTTAGAGCAGAAGCACTCATCTTTTATTCCTCAGAAGTTCCACATGGACTCAGCATATTTTACAGCAATGAAGAAAAAGGAATACATTTTTATACATTTGTTCTGAATAGTGAACTCAGAGCAAGCAAGATCCCTTTACATCAGCAAAGTCTTCACCACTGCTTTTTCTGCAAAGTTTTATCCAATTTATTGCTGATTTCCCCTTTTCAGAGCACTTAGGCAATGTCAAAAAAGTTTATTTTTTTTATTTAAAAAAAAAAAAGAACAAAATGTTGGAAGAATGGCTAATCTTTTAAAATCTATTACTAAAACAACATCAGATAATTCAGTATTAGGGATATCTTATTGTACTTTTGAGGGAGAAAACAAGGCATACCAGGACAGTGTTTATATTGTTAAGGCAGTGTACTTATGCCTCAAATTACATTCCTCTGGGGAATCTATGTGTATCTATATTTTGTCTTTGCTCTGGTCCATCTCCATAGCAACATGTTTGTTCCTATGGAGAATCTGGGTGAATAATTTCAAATTGAGCCTGGAAGTTTTAAAACAAGGTTTCTCTTCTCTATAAAATAATTATGGACAAAAGCAATTTTTAAAAACCAATAAAATAAACATAATGTTGCTGTTGTGCCTTTTACCCTACCCTAGGCATGGTTAGCTCTGAACAATCCTTTGATCTCTCTTTCTCGTGATGTCCAGACTGGAAGCAGGCTTATCCACATGACTTCAACAGCTGTTATAAAATCTGGTGGGGAATTTTTCATTCCAATTTCAATGGCTCACCGTATTCACTAATTATGTTGTTATTTACACACATTCCAAGTTTTTACTCAGAAACTGAGATCTACAACTAAAAATCCCCCAATAAACAAAAATCTCATGAGGAAAGGGGGGAAGACAACAGGGAAAGATGACCTTAAAATTACTTTCAGAATATTAAAGTTCACTTCAGAGGATCTCTTTAAACTATACCCAGTACCACTTCCTGCTCATTTTTGTAGCTGTTCACTCTTTCATCTCAGGGAGAGATTCTATGGCTAAAACCAATATATTTCTACAAGACAACAGTGTTAAAACTGGGGTTTTTAACAAAAGATAATTGATCCTTAGCATTAATGCTAATGAAATGATTGTTTCTTCATTTCTTGAAATGTATGCACTCAGAGAAATTTAAAAAAAAATAAATAAAAAAAAGAGGATATTTCCATCATACTGGAAAGTAAAATAAATTTAAAAAACCTAACCCCCCAAAAAAACTAAGAAAAAAATTATCCCTAATTACATACTGTGTTTTTTTTATCATAAATTTTCATAGATCAGTAAGCTTTTTAAGTCCAGTAGTAGAAGGATCCAGGTAGTTTTTCAGTCAAATAATTTCAGTAATCCTCTTGAAATGGCCAAATTTGTATGACCAAAGTTAGCTTTCCTGCATTGCACAATACAGCAAGACTGCAAAACCTGTGTGTGACCTGGCATAAAAGGAAGGACCCGTGTTTTGTTTGATTGCTCAGGTGGTATCAGTTTACTGAATCCAGATCAGATAACACCATTCATCCAACTTAGCAGAATTACTGCTGCAAAGATTGTTCCATTTTGCAATGTTTTAAGGCAGACCCAGCATCTGCATCATCTGGAGATAATGAGTTTTTCATTCTCTATGCCAGCTATTCAAGCCTTATATCTGATACTCAGAAAGTTTTCACAGATGGTCCATTCCATCCTGCTCTTTTTCTGCTTCCCCTCAGTTTGTACTTTTTTAGGCATTTCCCATCTGTCTATTTTAAAATCTTTAAATAGGTGGAATTTCTGCTGAAAGAAATGAATACTTTTATTCCAAATTCTTTCACAATGATTCCACACGCACATTAGGGCTGGCATGCTCATACTTTGAAAAGCATAAAGTGAAGAAGCAAAATATGGATCTGTTTTATATAATAGTGAGTCACTGCTGCATTTCAGTCACAGTCTATAGACAATGAAAGAGAAATGAAGTGTCAATTATTTAATTGGCAATAATAGAAAAAATCTGTACAGAGACAGCATTATCATCTCTTTTCAGCTGCAAAACCATGTTCATTTATAGGATAGGTGTGCTGACATCAGCCAATGAAACCAGCTCTAAAAACCTATATAATCTAAGTAAATAGGGCATACAATTATGGAAGTGGTTCCTGAATATCACTCAGAACAATATGCTTGAATCATACAAAAATAGCTGAGATATAGCTACTGAGTAAGGAAAGAAGGAACTAAATTCCCATTCTACAGGGGAAGAAGAAAAAAAATGAAGCAATATCTTTGACAAATCATTTTAATAATTTAAGCCAACCTTTCCTAGTTCAGCTACGTAAAAAAGGGAACACAGAAAAGGGGGCAGCTTTGTTCAGAATCAAGATTGGCTTTCTGTAAGGAAAAATCCCATGTGGCATATATGACTTATTATTTCAATGTGTGTATAACCATCTTCAGATTTCAGATTGCAATCCACTTGATTTCAGTGGGAACTGGAAGGAAAATCAGCTCCTGCCTAAGTCGGATATCCAAAATTATGTTGCTTGGTTCCAAGGTGCTTTGAATTTTGAAAATATGGGTTCAGTATATTGCAGTCCACTCAGTAATTTGTAATTCAGTACTTCTGTTTGAAAACTATAGGAACACCTGAAGAAAGAAAGAGGAGCATGTTCACCAGAACTGAAGATAATGAAAACAAATTATTACTTGGGTTTGTTCAGTTTTAGTGGGTTTTGTCCTAAAATTCAAGCTGGTAAATATATCCTGTAGTGTAACAACTGTGTACCATGCTACAAGGAAACCCATGAGCACTCATCAACTCTGTGGAATACAAATTTAAAAAACAAGACAGTGAAGTACTGAAAGATGTTTTTTTGTCACATGAAGATAGGAGAATTAACAAGCATGTCAGGAAAAAAACACTGAGATGTGAGAAGAATCAGATTCATTTCAATGAATGCCCGTGATTAGCAAGTCTCACATTAAGGTTTTTTTAATGAGATGGTGGATAGATATTTCAATGAGATGCTACTAAAAGGCTAAAAGCCTTTTCCTAACAAAGTAATGTTTCGAGACTTCCCATCTAATAGCAAACAGTCATGGATAAATAAGTTCTTCTTTCCAAATCCATGAACTGTCTCTAAATTTGTGGAAACATCCTAGAAAACCCCTGGGAATACTGTATGTGCTTTGGATCACATAATAACTAAATGACTTTTAGCTGTGGTTATACTGAAATATATATCCTACTGGAGGTTGTATGAGGATACATTGGATAAAAGTTAAACAGCTAGTGAACTGAACAAAAGGAACAAGATTACTATTTTTCAGGTTTGGGGACTGCTTATATTTTGTATAGCATCATGTCCTTCTAAATAAACACTACAGTGTCCTCATGAAGGATACAGTGGTATGTCATGTTAGAACAGATTCTTTTCAGAAACATCTTCCTATACATCTGTTAAAGAAAAACAGGCCCGAGCAATGTGCTTTGCACTTGGGAAATAATATGGAAATACCTAAGGTGTTTGAAAACTTATAGAAGTCAAATCCACTCATTTGCTGCATCCATAAGTTTTACTTAAAAAATATAAGAGTTTTATAAAGTCGGAATAAGGGCACAATACACTATACCATTTGTGTAAGAGACAGACTGACATTCTCGCTCACCAAAATAGTAAGCTAAAAGGGCACTTTTCCAGAATTTGCAACTTGTTAATCCAGGGAGTGCCTTAACTACTACATTAGCTTTTCCATCCTGGGTTGGAGAAATTTTCCCCAGAATGATCTATCCAAGCCTATATATTGCCAGAAAATATACCGGTTTCAAAAGAGGAAAAAAACTACAGTTAACTTCTTGATGGCTCTATGGATAATGAACTAAGAGCATGTTATTGACTGCTAAGATAGGACCTAGCTAACTGGGGATAATATCAACAATCAAGAAATACTGCTTTCTATGGAGCATCCATAAGGAATTGAAAACAACTGAGATGCTACAGTATGAATCAGCCAAATGTAAATTTGCATCAGTTAGTCAAAAACATAATCCCTTCAGACTCCTTCTCTTTAACACTCCTTCAACCCTTCTTGGTTGGCTTTATCACAGTCTTCTTCCAGGCTATATTCTTATCCAAGATTTAAAATCATCTTGTTGATAGTATGGTCTTAAGTGATGAACATTACTTACAACATTTACATTTCAGTATAAACATAGATACACTCATTCACATAAAATAAAATCCTTTATGTGCACCCTGATATATACAAAGAGAGATTTTACATGACAAATATATAAAAAGACAGAACAAAAAATGCCAACAAAATAACAGAATTATCTAATAGAAATTATGACCCTGTCAACCTTCCCTAAAGCCTACCCATTGCACTGAGTAGGCCATGGATCATGTGTTTCTCCATAATGGTTCTTGCTAAGCAGTTGTTCCTGAAAAGGCTTACCTAGAAATATAGATGTAATTTCCGTTTTTTCTATTTCATCACCTCCACTGTGGCTCTGGCTCTCTGTTGTGTTTTGTTTAGAGAGTAAGAACATTTCCGCTTTAGTGTTTCCCTCTCATTGATATGGTTGTATAGCAGGCTGTGAGTGTTGCTTAATTTGAAAGCCTGGGCCACTTAAAATGTGGCTGTCAGCAGCAGTTGCTAAGAAACTACAACTTAACTGCTTTCAAATACAGGTTCGCTAAAGTGCAATTACCCACACCTGCTATTATTATTTATATGAGCTAAGGAGTAATTCCTTCACCATACTGGACATGTCCTCTCCTACCTCCCGTTTCACTAAGCCCCTCTTTCTGGCAACTTGTGAGATCATTTCTCATCTCATTCAAACAAACATTTCAAACCATCCCCATAATCCAAATATTCCCTGGGCAGGGAAATGTGCCACATCTTAGAGTAGTTCAGAACAACACAGCGTAAAAATGCCCAGCTGGTCACTGTTACTTAGAAAACCATTATTATGAGACAGAGCCCCCAAATAAATCTTCCCCCAAGAGAGACTGTATGTCTGAAGAGGAGTGGATGGGCATTTTTTACTTGAAGAAAATGTTTATGTAGTAATAAATTATTTAACTAAAAAGTAAGTGGACCATTTAGCAACTCTGCCTCTAGTAAGTCAATCTCCAACGTTTTGTTATATGAACAACAAAAAATGCCAGTAAAAAGGAATATACGTGCAAGATAAGTGGGTGTCTTATGGATGAAAAACTTCTGTTCCTACATTTTCTATCATGTAAACATCTATTTGTGCCTCTTGAATAACAAGGGCATATTTTAGAGTATTTTGGCTATATTCTGCATCAGCTCAGACCATTCTGTTAACTAATTAATTTCAACCATGTGAATTAGATGCCTTCTTCTTTGCTTTCTGGATGTGAATGCAAAACTCTTATAGCCAGTCATGCAGATCCCTGAATGAGAGGAATTTTGACCTGATAATGGTAGTGAACAATTAAAATGCAAAGAATTTTTAAAGCTTGATGAGGTGAACTAGTATGTGGCAACACATGGGTAGATAACAGCCTTAATAAGAACAGCTTGGCACCTCTCCACACATGGGAAAAGACAGGCTTGCTTACCTCTTTCCTTCCACTCTGCTTCCACTCAGAGCTATCTAGACACAAACAAGAGAAAAGGCTCTGCATAGAGGCAAATGTATCAGCCCCAGTCCAGCTGTGTTATGTAACTGCTGTGCATCTTCTGAAGAGACACTTGCTCGTAGCTGAAGATTCAGAAATACTGGAAATGGGGCTTATGTGTGTCTCCAGTCATTCACATGTGCTCACACAAAATAGAGAATATGAAAGCAAAAAAATATAGAACATAAAGGGAAGAAAAAAAATAATCTTAACCAATAAATATCCACATACTCAAGCAGAACTTATGCATTCACAAACTGCTTAAAAGAAAGTAATACATTCTAATGCAAATCTTGTTAGTCACTGAACTACTAGTCATTTAAGTTAAACTAATTGTTTTTTAACATCTGGTTTGTAATCAGGGTACAATTTCTTGTCTTGGGGCTGTATTTGGATATTTGTTCTGCATATATATAGGTTTTTGCCACTGCAATGTTGAATACTTGGGCCAACCTGTGGGGTGATGAGGCGACCTACACTGCATTAGACCGCAGAGGTAAACAACATGATTTGTAGCTGCATGTGGTTGTTAATTATGAAACAAACAAAAAAAAAAAAAAAACAAAACAAAAACAAAAAAAAAAACCTTAAAAAAAAGAAACACAGTGGGAACAGCATAAAAAACAAATTAGGTTAATTGTAAAGATCTCATTTTCTAGTTTTAACTCCCAAACCACATAATACAAATGCAGTCATGTTTTCTTGCATGAAAATAACAGTAAGTTAGGAAAAAAAGAAAGCTCTGTATCCAAAGATATCATTGTGCAGTTATTTGTAAAAACAAAGATGTATTTTTTCCTTAAGACAGTTCCTCAAGACTACAGTTTCTTTCAAAGAGTTTTATTTTCATTACCAAACGTTTTGCTACCTCTGGAAAACTTAATAGCACATTGTTAGAACATATTTCAACACATCTACTGCGTAACTGCAGTAAAGTAAGCTCAGGGTTCTAACAAAAAAACAACAACCCACCATTTTCCCAAAACTGCTTTAGAGTGGAATGGGAATAGTAAGCTGGAACAATAATTCCTGAAGATATCGTTTGAATGACCACCTTTGGAAATGCAGTCTCCCATGGCATGCCCCAAATTGCTCAGGAGGCTTGCAGAGGCATTACTGTGTGGGAGAGACAAGGGACCAGCAGACTCCACTGCTCTGCTGTGATGGGACATGGGACAGAAGGAGGTACATGCCAAGGGACCACCAAGGGTTTCCAACCTCCAGCCAGAGCTAGACATGCATTATCATTCACATTCTGAGCACAACACAAATTGAATGCCATTTTTACAATAAATTTATCATTAGGAATAAGACTGTAGGCTTTAGGGTGTGCTTTTAATAGTTCTTTGGAAGAGTTTGGTGGAAGGGCAACAGATCATAAGGAGAAATCCCAAGTGCATTCCTGTATATCCAGACATATCCAGCTTTTTAAAAATTCTTTCACCTGCATGAATTTTTATTTGTTTGTGATGGATAAGAAATTCATTTTTCATCATATCCTTCTTGCAACCTAAGGCAGATACAATAACCACACTACTAATAAATCTAGGGATTCAAACTGCAGCCCTTGGCTGCCACCTAAAGGTTTCATATACTCCTTTAATGGATACCGTCAGACTCCATTCCCGTGTTTGGAACGGAAAATGCTTGCCTACTGATATTACAGGCAACCTCTGTGGTTGCTATTGCTAAAGAAGATTAAGGGGGGAAAAAACTTGCTCTGAAAAAAAACCCAAACTAAAACCACAAAACTAAACAAATGAAGGAAAAAACGCCATGTTAGTTCAATAGTGCTAAAGAAAGAATGATTTCTTCTCTCTGCATACTTTTGATTTGAAAGCTGATCTAAAAATTAAACAAAAACAAAACCCAAAAAAACCCGCTAACAACAAAAAAGTTCACATTACTTGGTTTTGGTAAAATAAGACAGACAGAACAAACAAACAGTGTAAAAGAAAATACAAACAGCTGAACAATGGATGGCTCAAGAACAAAAAAGGGTGGTGTGCCCAGCCACCGCTTGGCTAACACAATGAGGCAACAGAGAGATTGTGTAGGTCTTATGCTCTCCACAGAGGAGAGATTGCCCTCTCTAGGCACTCCAGAAATTCAAGCTACTTGAAAATAGCAGGAGCTCAGATGAAAAAGAAAACCCTGGCCATGACTCCTTTTGGCACCAATAGGCAGAATTCTGCCTCAACTCTCCATCTAGCTATAACTATCTATAATTGCCATCAATTCACTTAAAATCTTTGTGTCTTATCCACACCGTCTGTACTACATGGGCAATAAGTTCACATGTTTTTCAAATCTATTATAAAATCTTCAGTTTCAATGAATGATCAATTTTACATAATGAAATCATTTGTTGGGAAACCTTTTTCTAACATATCTATAATTAGTAATATTATATGGTACATGTTACTTTTTGCTTTGTGTATAAGTGGATCTCCTCCAATTTTTTTGGTAGGTTGCAGAATATAGAGTATGGATCTGAATTGGAACGAGGGCTCTGAAGTGATGTGGCCACACAGTATAAATATAAAACTACCAGAGGATCAGCCTATAGTTTGAAGTTGTATTCAACTTTTTAGTATTAGAATATTACTAATGAACAATCTCCTTATTTCTGTGATATGTTCATTATATATGTATTACATCCAGGAGCACAGAGAGTAAACAGAAGAAAATACTAAATAGGAGGTGTTTCAAGAGAGAAAAAAACCCCACACCATCATAGGCTCAAAGAACTTCTGTCCAACAAAAAAAATGTCTTGCTTTTGGCTTAGGTTTTGAAGTTTAATCCTGATTTACACATCCAACTCCATTTTGACTATCCACAGTATTTGGTCTGTTTTATTTTCAGTTCAGCCTCTCCTACTACAGGAATGACACCTCTCAGTTCTTATAGGGAAGTGGACTGACCACCTGACAATGATGCGCTGAAAAATAAACCAAGAATCTACAGAGAACTAGTGGTTTCCGCCCACACATGGGAAGAAGTTTAGCGACAGCATCACTTTGGCCGCCACTGTAAAAATGAAAACCCGCAAGTGATCAGTAAATTCATAAGCGTGTATTTTCAAGCTGTGATCACTGTTATTTGCAGTATTCCCTGGGAAACAATTAATTGCTATGGGCAATAGATTTAGTCATTCTCTTCTGTCCTTTTGAGTGTTCCAGGTGTCTATGTCTTCTGTGGCACACGCAGTTATATTTAAATTTATTACCTGGATTACATCTCTTGAGATCATAACCTCCCATGGCAGTCATTATGAGGATAGTCTGTGCATAGGTAAGGTGCATGTCACTGGCATTCATACTGTCTGTGGTGCTGGCTCTTCTTTCTTTTACTTCAGTTTTGCACCTGTATTTGTCTGTCGAGTGTGGGGAAATTTTAGCTTAATTTGATGTAATGCAATCTTTACTTCTTTCAGAATCAACCAGGACACATCTGCAAATTGACATCTTGTGTTCCATTTTTCTCTTCCAAGTCCAAGTTATACAGTTTTGTTAATTACCTGTAGAAGGGTGGACCCCCAGAAGATTAATATAATTTAAGTCAAGAAATAATTATAATGGTCATCTTTTCTGACTTCCTGTGTTATACAGGCTATACAAATTCACCTAGCAATTTAACATGAACACTTCTGTTTGATCTACAGTATCTCTCTTATACAACCATTGAGTCTTGAATTCAAGACCACCCATGGTGGAAAATGGTGCCAAAGAAGTTTTTCTATCAGAAATAATTTTCTTTAATCACAGTTAGGCTTACTAAATTACTTTGCAATCTCTATTTCCCCTCATTCTTGTTCATTATTGTGTCATGTCACATGAGGATTATTTGCTGGTGCAGTATGATATTAACTAAATTCTAATGGAACACATTACTAGCTTGGATGTAACTTAATTATACAAAATATTTCCCATTTGAGATAAAAAGATAAGGTCTAGCAAATCCTAAGGTAGCTGTGTACTCTATTCAACTATGTGCTAACAGTATGACCTTAATTTTGGTCCTTAGTTTATACTAACTCTTTATATATTGCTGAACAATTCAATTACTCCTAGACTGCTTCAACTCAGGCTAGAAGTGTCTGTCCCCAAAACTGTGGTGTCTTGTTCCTTTGCAATACATGAATCCCATCATCCCTCTCATGCCTTACCCTGACTTCTGTCACAGTTGGGACCAGATGCTACAGTAAAGGTGGAAATCATCTTTAAAGGAACACATCACTATGGGGCCGCAGGGGAAATTTCGCTGCAGCTCCTGAGCGTGGTTAGTTCTTGTTCTGAAGCACAAAAGCTTACCTTTGTAATGAACTTTTATCCTAGCTAGTGTAAAGGCACATAGAATTCAAATAAATATCTCATCTATTTTTAAATTCTACAGATTTCTTGTCTGGAACCAATGGATTCCACAAGTTAATTATACATTATTTTTAAAAGAATCTTAGCTTTATTATAGCATAAAGGAAGAATAGTAAAACTAATAAGCAGAGCTCCACTGGAGCCTGGAATTAGATAAGAGAAGATTTACTGCTATGAATTAAAAAAAATTTAGAAGTAGGGATGTCTTTCAGAAGTAGGGAGGAACTTGTGTGAGGTGCTGCCCAAACATACATGCTTCTAATACCAAAATTAAAACAATCTAAGGATAAGCAGGATGTGGAAGGTGAGAAGATGTATATGCAGACACATATTTGAAACAATTACAAAAATCAGTAAGGAATGTTTTTATATTATTTTTAAGTGTCCCCATCTGTCTCCATTGTTTCCTGATTTTGCCACTAAATGTTTCTTGATTTAATTTCGCTGTCATTTCAGCAGTGAGTCTGGAGCAGCAATCTGGCGAGAGAGAGGAGGGGATATGCAGGGGATATACCCTCCAGAGAGCATCCAGGTAGTAACGTGCACACCATGTTTCAAGACTGAGGACAAGATCAGATGAAATCCTAACAGGGAGGTTCAGAACCTTTGATAATTTTGAAGAAACACACACTCCCTGTCCATGTCCTCCCTTACACGCACACTTCCCCTCCTCTGCCACATGCACACAGAGTTTGCCTGTGGGATTTTTCCACTCAGCCACTGCTCAATGCACAAGCTTGGCTATGGGCAGAAGAAATTATTTGCACTCATCAATCACCCTATTACAAATTACTGCATTGCAACTGTAGGATAGTTTTGAGCTTGATCTATAGAGGCAATACTGAGCTAAAAATGAACCTTTAATTTCTGTAAACAATACTGGTGCTGTTTCTAAACCACAACTTAACTTTCCCTTTTAACCTCTAACATCTAATTTCCTCAACAGTTTCTCAGGAGGAACTTTAAACTTTCAGAAGTCCCAAAAAATATTTCCTACTCATTATTTACTATATTCTACCTTCTTCCTACCAGTTCCTTGTAAAATATTACAGAGGAAACCTCTGGGAAATAACAAGTGAGCTAATGGTGGTGGGGCAAATGTGGGAATTTTCTCTGAAAACTTTCCAAAATGTTGTCAGGCCTGCTGTGTTATTAAGGAATATTTCACCTCCACCCTCGGTAACACAAGATCTTGGGGACAGAGAGGTGAAATCACCATGGAAAGAGGTTAAGGAAGAAGATGCAACATTGCAGCAGTTATGACTTTAGGACTCCATTAGGGAAGTGAGAGACACAGGGAGGGGGTGGGCGGGAAAAGCAAGAGGCCTGTAAAGTATCTGAGGATCCATCCAAAGTGACTGGGGTGGAGCAGAGGTCAGAATAAAAAGTAAAACCTTTTTAATGCAGGTGAGGAGGAAGGCAAAATTGGAGTAATCGTGTTCAGTGCAAAAAAAAAAAAGACAAAAACAAAATAAAGAAGAAAAACACAACAAAAGAAAAAAAAAAAAAAAAAACAAAGCAAAAACAAAAGAGGGAAAACTAAATTTTGAGGAACAAGGAAATGAAAACACCAGAGGTGTAATGCAGTCACTAATATAGTCACTTGATTGGCACCTGAGCTGGCTCTCAGAAGTAAGTGGAGATTACGTACCTTTTTCAAGTACCAGAGAGAAAGGTTGGAGACAGGCAACAAGAACAGAAGGAAATGGGTGGAGGTAAAGAAAGAAAAACACAGGGAGTGCTAGTGTTCTGTGGACAGTTTGAGCTTGCAATAACAGCAAAATTTCTGATAAAAGTATGTGACTGTTGCTAAACTTCACAGTGGCTCCTCTACAGAAATAAAAAAGTTATTTGTTTATGTCAGGAACTGTCCTTTGAAATGTCTATTTTCAGAGTT
The DNA here is from genome assembly GCA_035583155.1 of Acropternis orthonyx. Lineage (NCBI taxonomy): Eukaryota > Metazoa > Chordata > Aves > Passeriformes > Rhinocryptidae > Acropternis > Acropternis orthonyx. The sequence continues at coordinate 30,502,874 of JAWWEU010000081.1, forward strand.
CAGCAGCTTCAGTGTCTGTGGATCTACACCTACATCTTTCAAGAGGAAACCTAGCCTTCACCCATCTTCCATGGAGCTGGAAAACAACATAGCATCAAAATGACTGGTTTTGGGTGGGCTGCAGTTCTTTGTGAATACAAAACTAAGTAAAACTACTTTGCTGTTCTTTCTCTGTTAGTCACTGAAGGAAAACAGCAAAATGGCACACAGATTACTAATACAGGGTCTGGTCTTTGGTCCTTCAGGCAAAAGTCCCATTGAAATAAGGTTAATAAAATAACTCATCTGGCCTACAACTCTTCTATCTATTCTTTCAGAAATCAGGCCATAGTGCCTGTAAATATGTGATGTTATATCTGGAGAATATTAATGACAGCATATACAAGAATCTCAGGTAAATTTTATACTTTAAAATTTACTCAGGGGAGCTCTTCTCTCTGAAGTTAGAAAGACTCTCAAAACAAACTACAATTGTATTTGTCAAAAGGAAGAAAACACTTCTATCTAAAATACCAGTTCTGTCAAATGAAAATGCATAGTGGAAGTACCAAAAATCCTTAGTTTAACAATGTTCTTTAAAACTCTTCATGTGACAACAATTAAAATGTTCTTCTTTCAGAATACATCTGTTCAACTGAATATACTGCTGGGGTTTTTCAGTAATTACTTCCAGAAATAGGTTTTTAGACCATTCAATAAACAACCTAAGGTTTGCCCACTCTTCACATACATATTTTTGTGCTTTTAAGTATCCTAGTGGAATTCTATAGATAACTTATGCTTTCTTGTCTCTAGAAAAATCATTCTACTCTTTCTTAAACAGAGCAGGGACACCTTCACTGAGCCCCTCTCAATATTAATTTATATATCAGCTGTCTGCATCATAGATGTCCTAGGAAATAAGTGTCTTTATCGAGCTTAAAGCATTGGGTTTGACCTAATAAACTCTAAACAGAGTGATAACTTCTCACCTGAGAAGCCACTGCTATCTCTTGTAATGAACTGAAATATCTTAGGTTTATGGTCTTACAACACAGACTTCCTCAGTGGGCTTATTGCAAGCACAGAAGTACACATGATCAAGATCTGGGATTTCTAGATGATTACATACTCAATTTTTAATATAGAAATTTTTGAATTCAATTGTTTATATAAAGAAGGAAGATAAGTGTACTATCAGGGTCCTGCAAGTAATTTTCTACAGACAAGCAGAAGGGAGGAATTGCTGCCACACAGACTAGAAAAGAAAATCATCTTATAGACAGATCCATACAAATAAGTGATGAATAAAAACAACAGTTGGACACAGCATATACAAGTCATCACGCTGAGTGTACAGAAAACAGAGGTGGTATTCCACCTGTCTCTGCATAAAATTGATCAAACTGTTAGAATAAAGAAGGTAAACGCAAAAAGATAATGTTTCAGATATTGCCAGAAAATTTCATGCAGGCCTACTGAAGCCACAGAAGTTGCAAATCCAAGAAAGATTTGTAAACTCACAGAAGACGTCCATGTGAAATCATTGGAAGCCTTCATGAAAAAATAAATAAGATTATTGGTCATTTTGGATTACTGTTTTACATTAAAACAGACCATTTTCTCTTTGTGCCCTGAGCATCAGGAAGTTCAGTAGCATAGACTTGTAACTAAGGTAGGGCATTAATGAAAAAAATATTGAAATATAATATTTTGGGGAGTAAAGTTTCTATTTTGAAAGTTGACATTACCAGTTCTCACAGTGAGAACTGAGCCTAGAAATGAAAATCAATGCGCATAGTTTTAATATCTTATATGGGAATGCATCAGAACTTTGACAAAATTACAAAAAAACCCCAAACCCATTACATTTGTTAATGTATCAGGGAATCAGTATTTTATACCTATTTTTTTCTGGATATAGTAAACAGCGTATGTGGATTGTTCATAGTCTACAATCCTGGGGAAGAGAACTATGACTCCTTGGCAACTTGTTTCTTGGGAATAGCCACTGATACTGAATTGTTTCATCATTTTAAACTGATGAGTTATAAAAGATTTGCACAAACATTGACCTTTTTATATTAAACAGATGCAGTTTAGGTTCAAATATTGTATAAAAAATGAAGTCAAGCTACAGAAAATGCAATTGTGTCTGACAGACAAGCATATGATCTATTTAGCTAGTTATATATAAAAAAGTAGAATTTGCATGTCAGTGGAATCAAGCAAAGCCACCAAATCCAAAACAAGTACTATATTCTAGCAGACTTTATATTATTAAAATAGGGAAGTTGGGGGAAAGTACAATTAATTTAAGTACACCATAATGCTTTTTACGGGGATTTTAATTGTGTCTAAGATGCCAAGATAATGTAAGAAATCACATGACCACCACATGAACACATAGTGCATTTTTTATTTTAAAAAAGTTGTGATATTAGAAGTTGTAAAACACCATCAATCTTCCCTTTGCAGTCTTGGTTTGGACTCTCCCCCATGAAATGGCACATTAAAGATGGAACCAAAAAAGGAACATGGGTTTTGTAAGAAATGGTTTGGGGTTTTTGACCAGCTCTAGCTAGCATTCATTGCAGATGCAATATTTTCTAAACTATTTCCTGAAAAGAGAGGCTATTCACCAACACTGTGATAGAGAATTGTATTTTGTTTTCAATAAATCAAATGTAAATATTGAAAAGATATAACACTTCAAGAAATTTGGTGTACATGTAATGTAAGTGCAGAGAATGACGCACTTTCCACCATAAACATTCATAGAATAACTTAGGTTGAAAAAAGCCCCTTGAGGCCCAATGAGCCCTTTGCTCAAAACAGATCCAATTAGTTCAGGCTGCCTGGGGGCCTGTTCAGCTGAGTTTCAAATATCTCCAAGGACAGAGATTCTACAACCACATTACTTCAAGGATTTGTCACCCTGTGGATAGGACAATGGATTGAGACTTAAATCCATTTCCAGTTGTCTTAAACTCCTTGTTACATGTCTCTTATGTGATCTTGGATGATTCGGTTTCTCCACTTGCAAAACTAGATTATTCAAAATTCCTGCATAATTATATTATTGCATTATAAACACTGTCTAAACAATATATTCAAAGATGCTATCACTGCAAAGTCTTTGAATCCCACCATGGGAGGAATGAAGCTAAAGAAATAGGGAAAAGCTGCAGAATACTTTAAACCATTACAGTGGCCTGCACACACAAATGCCTAAACTGTTGGCACCTTCAGCTCTTGGCTTGTTACTGCTGATGCTGGTCCCTTTAACTACTCAGTTCTCAGCCAATACTAACATCCTTTTCATTATGTTCTCAGTTTTTAAATTAATGACCAGAAGTGTTTCCATGTTGGTTATCTTATTCTCTGATTTCATATATAAAAAATTTCCAGATTCCTTTATTCCCCATTATGCTGTAGGTATTGTCTTTTTGCCCAGGATGTCAAATCCTTGGATGTCGCTCTCATCAGGAGTAGTGCATGTAATGACTCCAATTCCTGTTTATATGATGAACAGCCTTTGCTTAGAAACTTGCAAGATAAAAAGATTCATGCAGAATATATCTGTATGGAGTATCAGCTGTACTCTTGCTCCCATCAGCACCACTTAGACTATGCAGGTGGAAATCCCAAAGTCGAGAGATCTCAGTTTCAGTGACTTTTGCCTCTGTTGGAATTTTATTTAAAGATACTTCCTTGAATTTTTTTGTGTCTTATCCTGAATCCCTTTTTTTCCAGCTACACTTGAATCACCATAAATTTGCATCATGACCCAGGAGTTAAACATTATAGTGTCCAACAGGAGTAAATTAAGTTTAGTTCACCTGTCACAAGTGTATCTTATTTCAAAGAGCACCCAACTGAACTCTCATGCGACATGTAGATCACCACTTACAGTGTTTGAGATCTCTGAAATCACCGAGCTTTTTGGTCAGGAATGCCACAATAACTGAAGTCATGTAGATGCTACATTTTTATGTGACTGTCACTGCACATGATTTTCTCACATCCTATATCCCCGTTTGGGCTGTGGCCACTCGAGGAACGACAGTCAGATGTCTGGGGTTTTTTCCGAAGTGAAGCAAAATAGATGAAACACTATTTAAAAACTCCCAAGAGTGGGAGTATAGGAGTGTTCCATTGCCAGCTCTTCCTCAGCACCCTTGAACAAACCGGTGTGGGTTCAGTTTTCCACCTCTGACAAGCAGATGATAAACCTGCGCGGTGACACAGCCAGGCGGGGGCCCGGCCGCCGGCGTGTGACAGGGCGGGGTGTCCAGGTGCGTTTCACCTGCAGGAAAAGCGCTCCCAGGGGGAGCAGAGCACAGTGACACGGGCGGCAGGAGCACCTTGGCCCGGCGGGGCTTTCCTGGCCCGCACGGCGCGGTACTTTCCGGGCACGGTTAACCTTTGTGTTACTCCCACTGCGCCCGGAGAGGTGGAAACTCCGGGCAGAAATTCGGGGAGGGCGGTAAGGGCGGGGAGGTGTGACGGCCCGCACCCTGGCACCGGGGCGCTCCAAGGGGAACGGCGGCGTTTGCGGGGCCGAGGGGCAGCGCCGCGGAGTAAGGAGGAGGAGGCGGCGGGGGGGAGGGTAGCACGGGCGAGGGGCGGCGGCGCCACCCGGAGAGAGGGCGGGCCCCGCCGGCTGGGCTGCCACGGGGCGGCGGGCGAGGAGCGGCGCTGCGCCCGCGGCGTGCGCCGTTCTCCCACCCGGGGGCGGCGGCGGTGCTGGGCTCGGGGCGCCGCCGCCAGAGCCGCCGCCGAACAAAGAGCCGCGGGCGCCGCGATCCCCGCACCGGGCTCGGGCCCGGGCCCGCCCCCGCGCGGAACCTGCCCCGCTGCCGTCTCCTGGCAACGGCCGCACCCGCGGCCGCGGCGGCCGGGCCGTTCCCGTGCGCCTCAGGCCGCGCCGAGCCCCTGCCCCGAGCGGCGGGGAAGCGGCTCCGGCAGCGGCTCGGGACCGCGGCCGGCAGCGCCCACCTGGCCGCGGCGGGGGCGGGCGGGGGCGGGGACAGCCGCCGGCCGCCTGTTTCCCCGAGGGAGGTGCGGAAACGCCGCCTCCGCTCCCCGCGCGGTGCCAGGAGCCTCCCCGCGCCCCCCGGGCTAGGGCGGGCGGAGGGCGCACCCGGGGCGCAGGGCTGGAGGCGGATGGAGGGACCCACGCTCCGCGCCTGGCCGGCTCCGCGCGGCCGCCGCTGCCGGGGGGGCTCCGGCCCTGGCGTGGCGCGGGGAGGCTGTCCCCAAGATGCGGCGGCCCGCGCCCCCCCCGCCGGGTGCCCTACCTGTGCCGGGCCCGCCGCCGCCCCTCCCCTGGCCCCGCCGCCGCCGCCGCCCCCGCGGGGGCCGGGACTGAGCGCGCCGCGGCGCCGAGACGCGGCCCCGAGGAGAGGCAGCGGCAGCGGGAGCGGTGCCGGCCGCGGCGCATGATGTGGGTGCCGCTGCTGGCGTGCCTCGCCGCGGGGATCGTCTCCGTGCCCAGGTGCCAGCGCGGCCCCGGAGCCCTCCTGGGGGCGGCCCGGCTGCTGGCGGCCGTGCCGGGACTCTGCCAGCGCCGTAAGTGTCCAAGCGCCCGGGGCCGCTCGCCTGCCCCGGCTGGCGGGGGTCGCGGCTGGGCTTGGTTGTGGGCGGGGGGCACGGCCGGGCTCGGCGGCGGCCCCGGGGCATAGCCCGGGCCGGGCCGGCCCGGGGCGGGCCGGGCTGGCGGGCGACGTGTACCTGCGGGGAGAGCCGGGCTGCAGCGGCCGGCCCCTGCCCGAACAGCACACCGCCAGCGCCAGCCCGTGATTTCACTGTCTGTCCCGGGGGCGTCCAGCTTTTAAGGAGCCGTGGCAGCTCGCGTGGAGCCCGCGGCAGTATCGCGCTCCAGGGTGCTGCGGGATTCTGGAGTGCCCCTCCGCAGCCCTCCGTGAAGCGGCACGCAGAACCGCCCGAGGAGTCCCAAGCTACGGATGGACAAGGTCTTAGGGATAGTAACGCTGTTTTACGTCTTTTAAATGGCATGTCGTTCTAGTGGCAGGGTTAACTAGGGATAGAACTACGGAAAGATTGTCTTCTGTTTACCTTGGGGTAACGTGTGTGCTGACCCGGGAGCCACGGTACTGGTGGCGAAAAAGGTAAATGTGGGTAACCCCTCACATTGTGGAATTGCTTCCCAAACCCCTGGGCATCAGTTTTGATGCGTGCAGGCTGGGGAGAGTCTGTGCAAATATACCTTAGATAGTACAGCAGTTGATCAGACAGAGCGATCAGGTTAGTCAAGTATTTCACTAAGGATCTTACTTAACTAGCAGTTGTCAGAAAAACTGATCAAGTTGTCAGTCATTTTTCCATATTTTTTCCTGCTTGTGGAATAATTGCCTTTCCAAGTTTAAGCCTGGAGTTGATTTAAAATGCTAACATGTAGCCTCTAAAAATAAGATTTACAATGGGAACGATGTATTAGTCTTAAGTTCTTTATTGCATATGTGACAAATTCATGCCTAATTCAGTAGGATTTGCCCAGTGCTATTAAAAACAATGGAATAATTTGTTAACTTTCATAGGATAATTTATTTTGCTTTTTTGGCTTCATATTTTGAATTCAAAACCAAACTAAATGTCAATAGGAAAAATAAAATATATTATTAAATTTCTTATGAAACATGACATCTTGTATGTAGTATCCCAGATTCTTTATGCAGTGCAACTGAGTTGAAAGGCTAATTGAAACTTTATGGAGAAGATGGTTCTGTGCCTGAATGCAGTGTTGTGCTTGCTCATGAGTGTAGCTCCTGGGAACACACTAGGGCGAAATAATGCATCAGAACAGAATGCCACAGGGGGAGGTTGTGCATGGGGCTTTTGTGCCAAAGGATACTTGCTCTCTTTGTTGTGCTTGATAGTGAAAATATACATGGGCAATACGTCATGGGTTGTGTGTTTATTGTGACAACAGCTCTCAGATTGGGCAGACCATAACTCAGATCTTGTTTTTTCATTTTCATTTGAAATCTCTGCTAATTCATGAAAGCTGAAAGTCACACTGAATTCTTTCCTTCATACATAATCACTTTACAGGCTAGAGCCACAACTGAAGCAAGAAGAGTATTTTGTTTTCTTTTTCTGTGAATGAACACGTGAAATTTTTTGTTATTATTGTTGTTTGATTTTTACATTTGGTTGTGCTAGCCAGTGCAGCACCACTTGGATTCTCTGAATGTCTGCAGGCTGCTCCAGGAGAGACTCTGGGCAGCAGCTTCACATACAGATATTTGACAGCATAGTTTTGTTGAAGCAGCCACTCCTCTTTGCTTCTGCATTAACAGTGCTGGGCATGGAGAAGAGCATTGTGCCATTCCAGTGCCATCAGCAAGTTCAGTTGATTTATGTGCAGATTTGGCAGAACCTGCTGCATATCTGTTGTGTTGAATCTTCAGTTATAAAGAGACTGGAAGTAATAGGAAATGTGCATGGAACTCATAGTTTACTCATTCTTGTTGGAGCATTTGTAGCTCTTCTAACTGAAAAATGGACAGTTTAATGCTACCTGGGATATTTGTTCTGCAAACTGCAGTTTGAGATGTGAGTTACTGCACGGGGATAAGTGAAGGTAGAATTTGGCCCTGGGTTTGGAGTTACAAGAAGCGCAAAAGAAAATCTCACAATGCTGTAAATTTGCAAGTCCCAAATTAAAGGTTCTGTAAGCTCAGATAAAAAGGGTAGTGTTGCTGCCTTCTACAAAGGGTCCCTTGTTCAGCAAGTCTCACCAAAAGGAAATTTGCAGTTCAGTAAGCCAACTATAACAAATACCTGACATAAGGAATGGAGCAAGTTCCACAGGGGCTTTGACAGATCCCACATTTCTATTTGAACATTAAAAACTAAAGATATAAACCACTGAACTGAATAAAAGCTGGATTGCTCAGCGAGAGCATGTGTATGGGTTGTGCTAACCAGTTGTGTGAGTGCTCACTTCAGGGAAGACAGTCAGTACCCTTGCCTTGTTCAAAAACTAATCTGTTCAAACTCTTTGTTTTTACCTGCTGTATAAGCATATGGAAAATGTGGAGCTTAAATACTGAAGAATGACTGGTTGGTCAAGGTTAACAGACAATATTGGTTCAAATCTCAGCAGTATCTCAAAAACAGTTACAATTAATATTAAAATCTGAAAAGTAAGGTACTTGGTGCTTTCTGAAACATCTAGGTAGTCATTCCTGTGAGTAAGCTCAAGTAAACAGATTTTACTTGTGATGTGAAAACAGGGATGGGATGACGTGAAAATCTTTATCCCTGATGTCAGAGTTGGAGAACAGTTACACAACAATTCTGTTATACAGTCATGTTGTTGGCAGTTCTCTTAAATACCAACTTTAAAAGTTGGTATTTTCAGTATTCTTGAGAGTGGCATTTGGAAGGACCAGTTTGAGGAAGGTAGAGGATCTGTCGTCATGGCAGGGTCACTTGTTAATTGATTTATGCCAATAGCATGACTTTTGATTCATTAATGTTCTCTCATCAGGATACTTGGTGCTTTGCCAGTCTTGTCACATCAGACTCCCGTGTGTGTTCCCTCTAGTTAGAAAGTTCCATAAATCATTACTGTGTTACTTCTCAAAGGAATAAGAAAAGCTATTCAATCCACCCATGGAAAAACAGTTTTTGAAGAGAGGTGGTCAGGAAATGTCCCTGAACACATACACATGCACACAAAAAAAAGTCCGAAGTAAATGGTTCATCATGGTAGCTTAAGCCAGTGTCTGTTAATTTCTGTTCTGTGCTGGCCCATTTTCTTTTGAGGCTCAGTGGAAGAAGCTGAGTTGTGTGGGATACTCAACGCTGAGGCAGTTGTGCTTTTCCTACAGCTTAAAACAATCCAAGAAGAAGAGAAAACCCATTTTTAATTTCCTGAGTCTGCGTGGGTGATCTGCTCCCTAAGGGTCCTGGACCATCTTTGGGAAAGCCAACCTTTTGGGAACTAGCCTTTGGGAAAAACAACCTGGGTATTTGGGAAGGCTGTAGGTTGCAGTTCTGAGGAATAGCGAGGGGGAGGTTTGTTTATTTGCGCATTGCCCAAGAAGTGCATTATGCCAATGGTATGCATACATTTGCTCTGCAAATTGTACACTTCTCATAATCTGTTGCAATTTCATGTCTCTTCAGGGGGTTTATGTGGTAAGGTTTTTTTTTTTTACAAGTTGAATGAAACTGGTGGTTGCCTGTGTAGTATTTACAATGCTTTCATGCTACAGATTTTTGAGTTGGGATGAGACTGGGGAAAAAAGAGGAGATGGGCAGCTTACCAACTAGAAGCTTGATAGCCATACTCTTGATGCTCTGGGAAGGTTGCCTTTATGCCATTTTGGATATGCTGTTGCTGAGGGAAGTTGTCAAGGCAGCCTGAAGACTGCATGCAGCAGGAATACTTTGTGTAGTTTGAGGAGGCTGTTGCTGTTTTTCTGGTCCTTGTAGTTTCAAGGACTGGAACTGCTACAACTGAAAAAGCAAGAATTACACCCACTAGTCAAGAGGCCTGAATTAACAAATTTGATTTTCCATTAAAATACAACCTAAGTTTAATTAACCTCCCCCACAGCATTAGAAAGATGTCAAAATGTGAACTTTCTGGAAACTAAAGAAAATCTTTGTCAAATGACTCACAACGGGTTGTATATTCAACAAGAGGACATTAAAACATCAGAGTATAATCTCCCTTACACAAAGTGCATGTATGCTGATAATATTTTTCAAGTCCCTATAAAGAACTCGTGATGACTTGTCCATGTTATGTCTTCAATTTGGGACAATTTGTATTAATTACTGATCTACAGTAGAAGGTATGAGAAGAGAAACATAAGATATTTATTTTCAAATCATGTAAGTTGACATTGGAGGGGGCAGCTGATACTTATCAGACCTCTTCCAAAAGTCAGTCATCATCATGTCTGTGAGTAAATTCTTAGCTTCTTTCTGGGTCTCGTCTTCCAAGTAACAAGCAACAGGATGAGAGAAAACAGCCTCAAATTGTGACCGGAAAGATTTAGATTGGATATCAGGAAAAAATTCCTCACTGAAAGGTTGTCAACCCTTGAAAAAGGCTGCCCAGGGGAAGTGCTGGAATCACCATCTCTGGAGGTATTTAAAAGACATGTTCATATGGTGCTTAGGGACATGGTTTAGTGGTGGACTTGTGCTGGCTTAACAGTTGGGCTCAAGGATTTGGAGGGTCTTTTCCAGCCTAAATGATTCTGTCATTCAAGGTGGTACTCCTGACACATCTCTGAACCTACACGTGTCTTTCTTAGCCTCATCTTTTTGAAAACTTAGAACATTTATGTGAAGGTTGCACATCATTCAAGACAAAGACTTGGAGAGCAGAAACATCAAGAGAGATGCATAGTAACTCAAGTTTTTCAT
>JAWWEU010000081.1:30517358-30558497 GCA_035583155.1 Acropternis orthonyx
CCTAAGCACCATATGAACATGTCTTTTAAATACCTCCAGAGATGGTGATTCCAGCACTTCCCCTGGGCAGCCTTTTTTAAGGGTTGACAACCCTTTCAGAGAAGAAATTTTTCCTGATATCCAATCTAAACCTCCCCTGGCACAACTTGAGGTCATTTTCTTTTGTCTTACTGCCTTCTACATGGGAGAAGAGTCTGCCCCCCACCTGGCTACAGCATCCTTTCAGGTTGTAGAGAGTGATAAGGTCCCATCCAAACCTCCTGTTCTGCAGGGTAAACAGCCCCAGTTCCCACAGCTGGTCCTCATAAGGCTTGTGCTCCAGAGCCTTCCCTAGCTTTGTTGCCCTTCTCTGGACATGCTCCAGCACCTCAATTTTTCTTTTTTTCTTTTAGTCAGGGGCCCAAACTGAACACAGGATTTGAGGTGTGGCCTCACCAGTGCCAAGTACAGGGGGATGGTCCTGCTGTTCACGCTATTTCTGATACAGGCCAGGATGCCACTGGCCTTCTCGGCCACCGGGACACTCTACTGGCTCACATTCAGCAGCTGTTGACTAGCACCCCCAGGTCCTTTTCTGATGTGCAACTTTCCAGATACTCTGCCCCAAGCCTGTAGCACTGCATGGGGTTGCTACGACCGAAGTGCTGAATGCAGCACTTTGCCTTGTTGCACCTTATATAATTGGCTTCAAAGCGTAGTGTCTATACCATTCGCTAATTACAGAAGTGTCCATACACTTCTTGGGAACTCCCATCTCCACATGCCATTACAGAGCAAAATGATACATTTTCTGTCTCCAGCATCAGCTGTGACTGTTGTTTTCTGCAAGGGCTTTCCTAACGCTTCCTTGGCAGAGATCTCCCACTTCTCCTCCTCCCCTTTTGTCTTCAGTGTTCAGCTAAAATCCAGCATCAGTTCTCTCCAGCAGTGTCAACTCAGAGCTTGCACAGTGTGCAAAAAATGAAGATCTTGAGGTTTTTGCAACATAGTTTGCAAAGACACACGCTCTCATGTGGGGCAGATTTCCCCATTATTTTGCATTTTCATGTCTCTTTAAATTTTTGTAGCTCTCAGTAATGACCCTCATGTTCATAAGGTACTGTGTTCATACAGTAATGCAGATTAATTGGGGAACCCCAAAGCAGTCAGAGGGGTGGGGTTGTGTTGTATTGGCAGAGTTAAGAATGGGAAGCCCCTTCAGTCATCAGGACTTGTTCGCTAGTGAATCTTTTCACAGCTTTTATCTAGATGTGCATATATACATCTTATTTATGCGTCACTTCTATCTCTTACCTTCTCTGTAACCACATTATGGTTTATCTCTTCCAGTACACTTTTACTTTTTAGGAACTCTGTTGCAGTTGTTCATCTTTTTGTTTGGTCTGGTTGGCATTTTTTTGTGGATTGTTTGTTGTTGTTTGTTTTAATGGAGAGGTGCTTTTACTCACTTGTCAGGTTTACAGAAGTATTTTTCCAGGGTTCAGAATTTAATAGAGCAAGTCATGTCTTGCTCTTTTCTTTTACACATCTTCATTTTCATAGCAAAGATGTGTCTCTCCCATGCAGAGTTTAGTTTACTGCTGCTTCTTTTGCTGGTGAAAAAAACATTTTCAAATCAGTGTGCAGCTTACCTTCTGTCTGAATAGTGAAACTAAAGTGCACAACTATTAATAGAGAAGGGAAACTAATTAACAAAGCCCATATGTAATAGAAAAAGAAAAGGAAGAGGGTAGAAAAGTTGTTTGATGTTTTTGCTCAAGTAACCTTGGAATTTTGTTATAAAGCATAATAAGTGTACAGCATTGAAGCTGAAATCTCCTTTTCTGGGCAAGGCTGAGTACCTCTTAAAGCTGATTTTGAGGCATACCTTGTAATCTTCTTGACTAATCTGGTGGTGACATAGTGTGCTTTTTAAAGCATGGCGCAAAGGGTTAGAATTATTGCTTGTTTGGGAAAAAAAAAAAAGAGGTGGGGAAATCCCTAATTTCAGTATTAGGTTTTAGGATTGGCAGTTAAAGCACAGGCACTCATTTTTTCCTTGTAATCTGAGCAAGTAACTGTCAGACACAATACTCATGGAAAAATAATTCCTCTTCTGTAGCATTTTTATAATGCTTTTCATTGTACCTATGCATTCAGCCAAAGTGAATCGGGGAAGCCTTGTGTTAGCTGGGACAGTCATTGGCTGTCCCCTCTGCAGGAGTCACATGGCTTTGCTCCTGAAGACAGAAATGTGAATGTAACTGCAGTATACTGCATAAAAGCTGCAGCTTTCCTCATAAATCATGCTATACATGAGTTACCGAAGGTCTCATTATCTGTGGAGAGGGACATCCTGGATGATTGCTGCCCTAGAGCAAGATTGGATGCAGAAATTAAGGAGAAACAACTAGATAATTTCCTATCTTCTTGCTTTAACAAGTGTTCCAACAGTCTGAGGGCCATGATTACGGAGTTTAAGCTACTAGTTATATTTTGGCTTTCTCTTCTAAGAAAACAAATGGTACACCCTCCAAAACCAGCACAAACGTGTACCAACGGTGAAGTTGATATAAATCCAAATACTTGGCTGTACTTGAACGAAGTGCTGTCTGTTTGAAAACCTGTTTCACTTCCCCGCTCAAATGCCAGTGTGCTAATGCATAATAAATATCCTTATTGTGATAAAGTTACTTTCATAATTAGGAGGCAGGATATGATTATAACATGTGTGATATTTTTCTTGCCTTGATCTCTCTTGTTGCAGAGAGTTAAGACTTGCCACACCTGTGGTCACTGTAAATAGCTGCAGTCACTGGAGCACGATTGTATTTTTCTGGAGGAGACTGGAAAAGTTTAACCTGATGCACTCACTTTTTATTATATGCATATGCCTGTGCAGTTCCCACCACAGAATTTGGCCCTTGTCAAAAATACCTTTTGGCATACATCAGTTATATCTAAGCCAGTAGAAACTTGCCCTCAGCTTTGGCTGAACAGTAACTCAGTCTTGTCTGGACTCTGTTTTTGGTGGAGTGGCAGGAAAAATCTCAGTTCTTTTTTGAGCCAACTCATAAAAAATGTTTCTTGCTGTAGCATGATTTTTTTAAAAGAAGCTAAGAAGTTTATATTAAATCAGTTACAGTTTTAGAGTGAGCTTACAACTAAATAATAAATATTTGGTGAATGAAAGCATGGTCATAAATGTTACTGCTATAAGGGTCTGTGTACCTGGGAACCACGGTAGCCAGAATAATAAATTAATAAAACTTTTTCAAGTTTCTCTTATTAAAAAAAAGAAAATCCAACTTTTTGAACCAATGGTACCAAGCTTGTCAGTTGCCAATACATGACTTCATGTTGTGAAAAGGGAGCTCTTGAGACTGGATAGTTATCAGCAAAGTGATTTGCGTCCAGCAGTACTGTATGTCTCATTTGTTAAAGCATTTCATCTGCCATGATCACACTAAAAACCCAAACTGGATTTTAAGACCTCTTCTTCTACTTCAAAGTTTACAAAGGCACACAGACACCCCTAAATTTTAGCAGGCAGGCTGTATTAATAAACTAAATAAAGTTTCAATGGATTCAATAAACTAACCATAGAGGAAAAAAAAAATTAGGACAGTTATTTTTCAGTCATTTTTCCAACACATTTATAAATATGGCACATAGACACATACTGTTGGGGTTTTTTTAGTAAGTGCACATTGCAAAAAGGTATTAATATTTTGTTACATGGGCAATAACATCTAATTTAAAGTGTATGTTTTGCAGAAAGGACTCTCAGATATTGTTGCAGGAAATTAATAAGGCCATACTTGTCTTACTTGAGTTTACTGATTACAATGATGGCAAATTAATTTTAATTACTTCTTATCTGTATAGCTAGAAACACAGGTCTCTCATTTTTTTTCCTGTCAACTGTTTATTCCTATCAGAACAGCTGTATCTTACAGTGGATGTCAACTTGATTGGGTAACTTCAAAGTTCATGTCATATTGTGCCTATTTTGCCCTGTGGTCGGCCACTATTATGCTGCAGATCAGCAACTTATGTTTTTCCTTGTCCTTTGACACTTTTACTGACTCTTACCATTTTACTTGCTTTTTCTTGTAATGCCTTTCATCTCTACTGTCTTTGATATCCAGTTGAAGATGGGAGGGATGTTTGTGTGCCAAGAACAATTACATTCATTTTATTTTTACACCTTCAACAACTTTTCATTCTGTGTCTTTGCACTGTATGAAAACTGTTGAGAAAGGGATCTGTGGCAAGCTCTACAACACTGTGCATGTCACTACCTACCTGAAATCGTCATCGTTTTTCTCTTCTCCTGCAGTATGTGGTAACATTTTCTGTGGCCTCCAGGCATGTTCTTTTAGACTGCAGAACATAAAGTGCAGTTGCCATCTTCTTTATAAATGCAAAAAAGTTTTATTGTGTCAGTGCCTAGTGTGCTTGCTCTCATTTCACATCCAAGGAAAACTTGCTGTGTTTGTTTTTATAACCAAAAAAAACCAAAACAAAACAAAAAACAAACAAAAACCACCTTTTGGATTTTATCTTGTTCTTTTCTCACTCCTCAGTGACTCCTCTTATTTATTCCTACCCACTTCTCTCACCCTTAAATGAGTTTTCCCTGTGTTCCTGTGCCTTCCTGGGCTGCTGTTCAACTTACTGTTTGTTTCATACCTATATCTCTCCCTTTCATTTATGGTTTTTTCTCACATTGCCTGCATGGCAAAAATTACCATCAGCAGTTGATATGAAATAGAAATACAGGTCTGACCTTTAAAATTATTTTCATAATCACTAACCTATACATTATCAGTATAATGCTGCAATTGTGCCATACTAGGCCTGTTAATACTGATAATTGTATATATGTTGTTGATGCTATAACTTGCAACTTGTGATTAGTTCCTTGAATCAACAGTCATTCTAAGTGACCTGTTGAGGATTAGCTGTTTATGTGATACTGGATCTCATCTTTGAATCCATAGCTGAAATCAGGTAAATAAAGAGAAAAAAGGCTATTTTAGTACATGTTTTCCTAATACAGCTTTTCAGTGTGAGAAGTTGTTCTCATTACCCTAAAAAGAGAGATGGTTTGCATTATTATTATTGCAAATTGGAAAGAAACAGTCTGAGAGACAGTACAGGTAGCCAAAACTTTGGATGAAAACCAAACCTTTCATCAAACTGTCTTGCTGTGATGATACACACATTATCACAGTGGACCAATTAACAGATGTAGCATTTTTGTATGCAGAAATTAATTTTATTTTGTTCCTAGTATATTTTCTAAGATGGCATGCTGACCATGCCACAAAGCAGTGTTGTTAAACAGCACTAGTACTGTACTGTGCACTGAAGAGTCCTCCTTTGTGCCTTCCATATAACTCTCAGCAGGTGACTTCTGCCTTGTTTAGAGGTGCACTGGTCTACAGGAGACTTGTTATCAGCATGCTGAAAAGGTAAACTAATGTTAAGATTTAAGTTGTGCTGACCAAGTCCCTTGAAATGACCCTTCTCGATACTGACTGCCAAAATTTTATAGGAAAGAATAGCAACTTAAGCAATGATCTATAAAAGATGTGAAAAGGGTATAAAGGACTTTTTGCTGGTAGACATGTAAGCAGGCACAATTTTTGTAGTTGTCAAGACAGAATGATGTGTCTTCAATCTGTGACACATGTAATGTTGGATACATTTGTATTTGCTTCTGGGGAAAAAAAATCTTCCTCTTCTGGGAAGCTATTCATTCCAGAAAATGCAGAGAGAGAATATTTATAGAAGGTGAGAAAATAGTTTGGGTTCCATGAGAAGTGAATAATGCATAATTCAGTCAAGTGTAAATGACTTAAAAGGAAAATGTCTATGAAATGATAAGCTACCTGGTAAATTTTTTCCTGTTAGACAGTAAATCAGCAAGGTACATGCCAAAAATGAACTTTCACTTTAAAATTATTCTGTCAGAATCTTAAAAATTTGACCTTGAGAATGGAGTTTATTCAATCTGTGCATATGGTTCTAGACTATAGATTTAAAAAAATTGCTGCAAGTGGTCCCCCACTGGGTTGCCTTTTGTTTTACTTCATTTGAATATGTTGTCATCACTCTTAATCTGATGAAGTAATTTTTGAAATTTCAGTTTAAAATTACATAATGTACAATTTCACATATCATCATAAGTCATGAATGTTTGGGTTTGTATTTCATTGCAGCGGAAAACAGATGTGCCACTTCAAATGCAGTAACATGCACAAAGTGTCTTGCTTTGGGTCCAGAGTGTGGATGGTGTGCTCAAGAGGTATGGCATTTTGGTTACTTACATGTGACTTTCTATTTTAGCTACTTCTGATTTTTATAAAGATAAAGACTTTTAAACTGAGATAATTATAATGAGAAAGAGCAAGAAAATCTCTAAATGACCCCTAGAGACAGAACCTGAGGAATCATGTAAAATATATTTTGTTTCCAAAGGAGAAAATGCAATTTTTTATTTGGAAAATTTTAGTAATTTTAAATAAAGTGAGAACTTTTTAATGGATCCCATCTGCTTTGTAGACAAGTCTGTCAGACTTACAGTAGCTTTGAGAGTTCAACAGGTTTTGGCTTCAAAAGGAAAATTACTTATCAGTAATCTATAGTAAATGCTCACTCTATATAAAAAACAAGTTTATACATATGTGTCTACTGCATTTAGCAAAAGGTTGTACTAACAGTGAAGTTGACTTTGATTTCACCATGTATTTGACTCTGTCACAAATGGAAAAAATGATGCTTTTCTTATTTTGACACTTGAAACTATCAGTTCTGAGACTTAGCAGAGAAGACAGATGTTACGTAGCAAGAATTATTCTGAAATTGCTGCTTAGCAAACTGTAAGAATATGGGAATTCTGGTTTTGTTTGACAGGAGAAAAACTCCAGTTAATAGCATGGTTCAGATAAGGCTGGATCATTTTAAGCACTTCAAAGGAGCAAAGTTTTAAAGAGTATCAGACAATTACAAGCTCATATGCTCTTTAAGGTCACATGCAAATTTTCAGTTGTACCTTTCAGGTTAGCAGTGGAGGTAGATAAGTTCCTAGGGTGTGTCTGGATGAGATAAGGAGTGTAAGGCATAAGGCACTGGGTAGCTTTATCTGAGATACTGTGTCTTGGAATTATTAACTTAGTCTGCAGCAGGTAAAAGGGTAAGTAAAGCAAGGATGAGTAGAGGCATGGAGGGCTTGAACCTTAGGGCATGTGTAGATGGCACAATGGATTACAAGGTAGAGGAGGGGTTCATTATTGTGGCCTCACGTCCTGTCTTGCATAGGACACAGTTTTATCCTGCTCCATCTGCATTTATCATGGAACAGCCCTTGCTAACTTTCCAGTGCTATGAAGCTTCAGTAGGTCTCCTTCTAAGTGCATGGATCTGACCAGGTTTCACTTCTGCTCTGCTTCACTTGCTTAACTTTTCATATCAGTCCTGAGAGCTGTTCGTGGAAACCAGGGCTTTGTTAAAACCTCTTAGACAGCCGGTTCACCTACACACTGTTCACAGTCAGGGAATGGCAAAACCCATATTAATGCAGATAGAAATATTCCAGAGTAAAGTTATGGGAGCAGTTTTCAGCTCAGCATGCCTGCTTCATCTGAACAATATTTTTAATGAGAAAATAAGCCCCAAGGAACTCTTGAGATCCTCTGAATTTATACCTACACACAGTGGACTTCAGAAAATGCTACAAATCTATCAGGCATTACTGATAACAATGAGAGTAGGTACATTCTTTACACATGTAAGTCTGTGTTTTTGAAATGTATATACATCAAAAAGGGTATATAAATAGCAGTAACCTAAAAAAGTAGTCTCTGGTGTTTACAATAAAGAAGATTATGGAAAAAATATGTCAGAAGTAGACTGTAAAATGAGTTGAAACTTGAAAAACAAGATACATGACTGTCAAATCTCATTGTTTGGGGTCTTTCTCTTTCTGGATGGCTATTTATTATCTATGTTATCTATGTTGGCCGTATACACTTTTTGATTGGTTTTTTTCCCCCATTTACCTCTGAAATACCAGAGATTGTCCATTGTTTGGTCTCCAGCTATAGCTCAGATGGACCAATACATTGAAAGAATACAAAGGATTATGTCTTTTTGTTTTGTTTTTCTTTTTTTGCTTGCGTGATCAGAATCATATTAATCATCAGATTTCTGATCAGGAAGGAATTTTGCATGGGATCATTTTGGCACAATTTTGGCAACTTTGCCCTTTCAGTGCAAGAAAGGATGGGCTGCTTCTGAGATCATCCCACTACTAATCACTTTTCTGTTGCTACAAGGGCTTTTTGATGTTGACGGCATCTTAAACTGTTCAGATTTGACATGTAATACGTGATATCCTCTTTCTGGGAATTGAAATTATATAGTCCAGCAGGTCTTTGGAGTTTGTGTAGTATGAAAGACAAATTCAGGCTAGATAAATCTAAAGCTGACTTACGGTGCTACTATTAAATATTAGCCTGAGTAACATCACCTGTGAATTCCTTTGAAAACTAACCTGTTTTGATGTCATGGGAATGACACTTTCTTGCTATAACAAACTCGTAGCATGGCACAGAACTTTTTTTAGTGACATAGTGACAGTATGTAATTTCCTTTTTCTCCAAAGGCGGCTTGTTCTGATTGTGCAAGATCCTGTTTCTCTTAGAAGTTCTGTGTTTTGTAGAAAAAAGTCATTGTGGCAATTATGTTTAACTTCTAATTTAAATATGTCATCATTTCCCTATTAAAAACATATAGCTTCATGAACTTCACTTTATGCAATTATAGTAGCATATTTTATTGTTTCAAAGACTGTTATTTTGTTTTTGAAGCTATTACAGGATTTTCTTCAGCTCAGATTGTTCAGTACTTTTTATCTCTTATTAAACAGGATTTCATGGCTGGCACAACACAGAAGGGACGCTGTGACACTGTTTTCAACTTAATGAAACGAGGCTGCCAATCAGATTTGGTTGAAAACCCTACAGTTCATGTCACAGTACCCAGTGACCATGAAACAAATACACAAGTGACACCAGGAAAAGTTTCAGTCCAACTGCGTCCAGGTTGGGTTGTCTCTAACACGTTGATATTACAGTAAATTTCAACTAAATACAATACTTTTAAGTACAGACATTTTGTGACGAAGCATTGCAAATAATTATTTTGAAGAATGATGCTATAACATTGTATTGTAGGACGCTAATAATGTTGCTCCTATATTCAGGTATGGTCTTCAGCATGAAGTGTTTCTGTTAAACACAGCTGAAAGTCAGAATAATGCAATAAGTGGAAAAAGGATTTTAGTAGACTTTTCTGTTTTCTGATGTAGTTTCTTGATTCTTTTTCTTTAGCCACTTACACAGTTTTCCCTTACATGTGTATAAACTACTCCTTACTGAAAGTAAATTGAATTATAATTCCTAAATTCATAATTTGATATAAACTTCTTGATTATTTGGTTACTTTTAAGTACATTGACTGGTCAACTACAGAGACACCAGTGTCATTATACAAGAAAGCACTGAATGCCTAAAGAAGACTTTGGTATTCACTGTGCAACATTTAATTTATACAATACGAGACACCTGGCGCTAATAGAAGTTCCTTTCTGGTATTTTCTGGTATATCTCTATGTGCCCTCAGCTGAACTCAAGTCAGTGTATGTTTTCTGTGTCTAAAATGGCTGTAGCCAACAGCAGAAGTGGAAAGTGATATAAAGGGGTGCAGGGTTATCTTTCATGTCAGAACAGTTAATTTATTTCCTTTTTTTCCAGACAATAATTGGAGAAAAGTAGTTAAGAGGGATCAGTCTCTGGCAGGAAAACATTAAGTGATCAGAAGAATTATCAGTGATAATATAAGATAATTTTCTGTCAATCACAAAGAAACAAGGAAGGACCTGCATGAGTATAAAGCACAAACGAACTCTCGTTTTCAATCTTTATAATAATAAAAATGATAAAATAACATCATCACTTTCTCAACTTTCCCCACTCTGCTTCCAAATAAGTGATTGATACTCTGCTTTGTACTGAGAAATTGTCTGCTCTGTCTGTAGTCACACTTATTTCCAAACGCACACTGGATTCATAGAAAAAGAAATTGCTTTCTAAAATTTGGTTTCATTAACTTTTTTGTGAATAAATAGTGAAGCTAACTTTGGGATTCCATATGCTTTGCAGAAGTTCTTACATCAGGGAGGCAGAAGACTGAAATTTCAAGGGCTCCAGAAGAATAGCTTTTTATATATAGATATCTTGCCCATGTTTTCTGCCCCAGGGAAACACACAGATGTACAGCTGTAATTTTGCCTCAAAACGCATTTGATACAGTATAATCATGCAGACAGATATGTTTTTGTTTTGATGCTGTTTTGGGTTTTTTGGTCACTGTTTACATATAGCAAACATTTAGGATTTATGTGGGGAAAAAGTAAAAGTTTGCTATATGCAAACTGGAGAAGTGTAAGAGTCATTTACAAAAAAGAATTCAATTTACATTGGTAAAGGGGAAACACATAAGTTACAGGACACTGAAACTGTTTTCCTCATGCAAGACCTGATACAGACAAAGCCTGACATTTTCAGATGGATTATGTTCGAAGACCATTGGAAGAAATTACTTTGTATATTGGAAGAAATTAGTCTGTAAAGATCTGGGTCAGATCTTTGTTACATGTACTCTTTGATAGTTTTTATTGAAAAGCTGTGTAGTTCTATAACATCTTCCTTCCTCCTATCCTTTGCTATATCTTCATTGTATAATACTGAATTAGATTCTGCAATCATCACATGAAGATCCTCAACTCATTTCTTCTGTGAACTCATGCTTTTGTGACATAAAATAATGACCAATTTGAAGGCATGCATTACTTTACCTACTCTGCCCATATTCTGGTCAGTTCACTCTTTTTACTGACATTGCAGAATATTAGACAAGCAGAAATGTGAGAACTAGTTTTAGTGGCTTCCAAAGCAGTAATGTTTTTATTACATATGAGAATGTGATGTGAATCTGCAGGAGAGACAGACATTTATCCTCAAATAAGAATTCTGTTTTGCATATGCCAGTTTTTTTATATTAAATCCTTTTTTTTTTTAATATTTTGATCCTACTGAGTTTTCTCATCAAATCTTTGGAAGTAGATTGGGATAAACTTGAATCATTATTTACATCAGTTTTTCAGGCTGTGCTGTCTTTATGGTTCACATGTTTTAGATTCTGCCATATGACAAACTCGTTTTTTGGATACACTTACATACTTTGAAGCCTCAACCTTGAAGTGACTGATCCCAATTTGTATGCAGATCTGTGTCCTTTGTGAGCCATAACTGCATTTTGGTATAATGCCAAAGGGATTTCATAACCATGAATTTTAAAGAAAATGGGGAGAAGTCAGATTTTTGCAATAAATTACATAGTGCTCTTGTAAGAAGAAACAACAAGGTGTTCTATGAAACACCCCTTCATGGCTTATTTTTGAATGACTTCAGAGTTCCATTTACTCTTGGGAGATTTTCTTGTTTGTTTGGTTTTCTCTTTGCTGACACAAACAATTTTGTGCTGAGGTTACTACAAATATAAATGTATTTTTAATCATGTCTATTCAAAAATAGTAAATAAACTTTTTTGTGTGTTGGTTTCTTTTATCAGGAAGTGAAGCAAACTTTATGTTAAAAGTTCGCCCTCTAGAGAAATACCCTGTGGATCTTTATTACTTAGTTGATGTCTCAGCCTCTATGCACAACAATATAGAAAAGTTAAATTCGGTTGGATTTGCTTTATCTAAAAAGATGGCAAATATTTCTCTTGATTTTCGACTGGGATTTGGATCCTATGTGGATAAAACTGTGTCACCCTATATTAGCATTCATCCAGGTAGAATCCATAACCAATGCAGGTATGTAGTCTTTTTATATTTACTGTGTCACTAAGATGTTATTTAATTACACAAAATACATTATGCATATTTATTTTTAAGATTCTTTGGAGTCTATCTTTGTTTTCTTATACCTTGGTTCTTTGACAAAGTTCCTAAGGAAATGCTGAAAATTATGATAGAATGATTACTTCTGAAATACCTGGTGAGTGATTTCAGAAAACTGTTTCTTCACCAGAAGAAATGTTCTGGTTTTATGGTTTTTTTTGTTTGTTTGTTTGTTTGTTTTTTTAGCAAAACAAGCCAAAAAACATACAGCTCTGGAATATTTGAATATGTTCTGCATTTTATTTCAAAGCCAACTGTTGTGGTTTTGGTTATTTGGGGTATATGTTGCCTAGATTCATCACAAAATTTTGTACTTTCTGAGCTCTAGTTTCTCATGTATGGTCATGTATTCATTAATTCTTTTCTTAAAATTCTACTTTTGTTAACATAGTGTGGTTACTTTCAGCTCATTTAATGAACAACAGTGATTATTTGATCTAATTCCACAGTTGCTATGTCAATGAACTCCCATTTTAAATAGGAAAGATGTTCTGGCCTGCATTTCTTTTTTCGTGACATGCCTTGTATGCCTTGTGTTCAACAGTTATATAAAGGAGGGGTTCACTTCCAAAACCCCTTGGAGTACATGATTATTCACAACAAATTCAAAGCTGTATAAACCATACCACTTGGAAAAGTGAATATTAATTCTTCATACTTTCTTGCTTGTTATTATCCTTCCTGAGAAGACACGATCCAAAGTTCTGTGAAGTACCTCTGTTTTATTTCAGTGGTTTTTGAATTGGGTACTAATAGTGGAATTCATTCAATAGATACGAATATTTATGTATCAAGCAATCATCTAAACCATCTCCGTAGTGCTTGGAGATGGATTAACATTTCTAGGTCATGATTCATTTTGCCTGAAAGTAGACATCTACAGAGGTGTTAATCCTTACAGTGCCAGTTTCTCTTCACTGACTGCAAATTGAATTGCAGCAGGTCTGGTTACAGTCTGGATGCCTACACTGTATGCAGCAGAAGTTAGGAGAGTTGAAACCTTATCATCTCTGAACCAGATGAGCACTTCCACTTGTGCCATAAAGCACTGCTGTAAATGGGTCCCAGATCAATGACCTAAGTGCTTCGTCAAACATAGTGCTTTCTCACTTAGGCATAATTTGAAAAAGTATCATTTACAACTATGATGTTACTGAAAATGGGGTTTCCCTTCTCTTTAATAAGGTAACTGTTCCTAATACCATCATTGATTTTATGTACATTTATTTGCTACTAGTGGATGTAGGAACTTAAATTTTGTTATAGTTTGATCCAGTAGCCTGTGTATCAAGCTATTAAAGGATCACAGTGTTGTGGTGTGATAGCCCTTTCTTGGGATAATGAAAAGCAAAGCTGTACCACTGTGGATATTAATATACTCCCTGAGATCACTCCTGTTGCATTTCTTTTTGTTCTGTACAGAAACATTCCATATATACTGTTACTATATTAACTGTTAAGTTATATGCAATTCCATAAATTAAAAAATACACATTTTTTGTAGTAAATTAGAACTAGTTCCCACTGAACTTAATCTCACATGGAGTTACTCTCTTTTTCTTAAAGAAGTATCCAGTATATATCTACATCTTCATTAGTATCAGGATTTTATGGGTTAATGGTGTTGAAATATTTTCATCTCCTTCAAATGCAAAATAAGGAATGTGTTAGACTTTTGATTTGTTTTGTTTTTATACAGTGATTACAATTTAGATTGTATGCCTCCTCATGGTTATATTCATGTACTATCCCTGACTGACAATATGGCAGAATTCAGAAATGCAGTGAATAAACAAAAAATTTCTGGGAATATTGATACACCCGAAGGGGGTTTTGATGCGATGCTCCAGGCAGCTGTGTGCCAGGTAAGGAGCTTATTTACAAAATAAATAGCAGTTTAGGCAACTTACATATTTTTTATGTATATATATATTTATAGGTAGAATGGTGCTCAGTGTTCCTGAATTCAAAATGTCAGTTCTGTGCCTGATAACGTCTTCCTCCTTTTCCATTATTTCCCCCATAGCTACACATATGCCATTGAAACAGAAGGAGAGCATGAGAGAACATGTTTCAGTGTGGGTTAATGGTCTTCAAATTCTAGCTTTAACCAGCCTAGCCAACGTGGGATGGATGGTGAAAACAGCTGCTTCTTGCTTGAATGGACGCGTGTATTAATTTCAGTCAATTACATAATTAGTTTCAAAAATCATTGAAGTGCTCCTTGTGTTCCTAAATGAAGACATACCATTTGACATTTCCTCTACATAAGAATGTACTTGAGAACTGAAGGATCAGTTACATATCTGCTTGTGTAGATAACTAGAACAGAACTTCAGTGTTATCTCAGCTTTTAAAGATTTTTAAGTTTAAAACACTACAAATCAACTAAAAATTAACTTCTGTATATTGATAAAATTTCATCACAGTTTCTCCCATGCAGAAAAGGATGGAAAAGATGTGTATCAGTAGTTCCCAAGCTATATGAATATTAGATAAAGAGAGTTTGTTTTGCTCTAGAGAGCCATTTTTGATGTTGTTTTTCTTCTGTGCATAGTAATACAATAGATTCATGGATTTGGTAATGCTCTATAAGATACTCTTTCTGGCCCTCTTAAAGTAATCCAGCTCCTGTTAAAATCACAGGCTTTTTGTGTTTCTCACCTCATGGAATGATGTCTGGGCAATTCTTTTGTCTTATCCATCTTCACATTATATTTTTGAAGCAGTACAGTGACTCAAGAACAAAAAGTAATCCAGGCTAAGCTAAAACGAATAGTTGGTCCCATTTTATTTTCAAATTCTGACGAATTGCGAGATAGGTACATGAAAGCCACTCTTCATAAACAATGTGATTCCAGCTGTTGCAAAACTTATTCTGTAGCTTTGGAAAAATCCCTTAAAATTCAGTGTTTCCCATTGGACACATTCCACACTTATGACATATGAGTTCTAGAATAATGTATGCTTCCAGAAACAATAGAATGGAAACATTCATGAGAATAGGAAGACTTTCCTACAAACTGAACTGTGAACCAAAATGGATGAGAACAATGTGCAATTCATAATGACCATCATGAACTGTAAATTATATTAATGTGCATTCATTTTGCCTACAATAGAACTTTATAACTTGCCCCATCTTGCTTTAACCAATACATCCCTCTTGCAAGAGGTGGCAGGTTAGGATGTGAGGCTACCTTAAAATTTTGATTGCTGTGACATATGTAGGTAGGAGTCTTAGAGTCATAGAATGCCCCAAGTCAGAAAGGACCTATAAGAATCATCCAGTCCAACTCCCTGCTCCTCACAGGACTACCTAAAACTAAACAGATCTCAAGGTAAATCAAATTATGGAATCTTAGGAGCAAGAAGTTTCTACAGTGCAGGGAGAGAATTTGGAATTATTTACTATAAAACTTGTTCATAAATAAAATTTGAAATGCCCCTTATTTAGAAGAATGCTGTCTGGGAATGTCTGAGGAAGGCTCATGCCTAACACGTAAGGTGGAAAAGACACCACACCCCTCTGTTCTTGTTATTCTTGCTGATATGAGACATTTGATCCCCATTCAGAGCTAGCAGGGAATGAGCCTGAGAAGGGACCTAAATCGCTTTCTACGAAGCAAAGAAAGGAAGGTAGAGAATAAGTCACAAAGTGTGGCTGAGTACATGGACTGTATTGCAGATACATGTTTCACGTGAGAGGGGAGACACCTGGAAGTGTTAAGAGGAAAATGGTAGAGATGAGACAGTGTCATAGGAACGAGGAACAAGGAAGGAGGAAAAGGAGGAAAAATCGAAGTAGTGAAGAAGAAGATGGAATAATTGAGAGAGGGAATAATGAAAAAGCAGATGAAGCATTTTGTGTGTGCCTCAGAGTTTGATTATAAGCAGGGAGATAAATGTTTTAGAAATATGGATATGGCACCTAAATCCTTTCAGATATGTTTGCCCTGCTACATCCTTCACATCACTGAATTCCTAAAAGAGATTACATTCACACTTGAGAGTGCCACTTTGATATTAATCCCTTAAGACAGTGGATAAATGTAGTGTTTTGGTGCATATTAAGAAATTTCTCAATTTGCAGGTGCATGAAGACATTCAAACTTTAGTTGAATGACTTGTAATCATATGCTAATACCCTTTCTGGAAAGTTGTGTAGGAAACGGAAATTATAGAGTGATGAGAATATAAAGTAAATAAAGTCAAAATAGAAGAGGGCACCAAATATCAATATGTATGAATGCATATTTGCTGGTTGCAATGCTTTCTTCGATTCCGGAGAATTTTACAAATGCTATGCATTTGCATTTGTATGTACTAGTAACACACAAAATGCGGCAGCTGTTACCCAAGTCCACTGTATAATGCATTTTGGGAGATCTTTCTTTAAAAGGCAAAGAAGGTCATTAGTGGGAAAAAACAAAGTGGTAAGTGGATCTCTGACTGGCAGTGGTAGTTTTCAGATACAGGACAGTATATCTATTTCCACACAAAATGTTTTCAATAGCCTGGTTTAAACTCAGTGCTGCTAAGCAGTGTAATATCTGAAAGTACACTTTCCCATTAATTTTTCATTTTGGCATTGATTATTTTAGAAAAAAGGTAGCTACTGATTTCTGATGCCTAATTTTGTTTTCTCTTTAGACCCATATTGGGTGGCGTAAAGAAGCAAAGCGACTGCTTCTCGTGATGACAGATCAAACTTCCCATCTGGCCCTTGATAGTAAATTAGCGGGAATCGTAATTCCCCACGATGGAAACTGTCATTTGAAAGATAATGTGTACATCAAAGCTACGAGTATGGTAAGGTATATGTCATAGATTTTGCCTTCAGAGAAGCAATGTAAAACTGTGTAAAGGAGATTTTTCAGGCTGCTGTTAAAGCCTTGCTTTTATTTTAGTCGTTAGAATAGTATTTTTCCAGGTAGGCAAGTTTTTAAATGAAGACTTAATCACCTGGAAATACTGGAAATACATTCTTTTTGGTCAGAGTAAAGTATTTTGGAGTCTGAGACAACAGTACAGCAGAGGAGGCTATGTGACTGGTTTTGGTGTGGTTCTTTATTATCATCTCATAAAAATCACATTTTATATAGCATAAAAGTAAGAAGTCTCTGGTGTGATATTTTGCACAACTAGAAGCTGGTAACATGTAAGCATTCCACAATTGTGCTAATAAGACAGAGGTAGTGGTTATGGTTTATGGACAGATGAGGGGGAGTTGTACTGGTTGAAAAGGCTGGTATATCAGGGGATGTACAACAGCAAGGAGCTACTTCAGCCATGGTGGACTAGCATTAAATGCATTTATATTTCACAGTATAAAGGCAATGTGTGGTAATACATCCCTGTGTAAAAAAGTTACATCAAGTCTGCTGTAACGAAATAATACACCTTCAATAAACATTTTTAACTTTCAAAAATTTTCTCCAGTAATGTATAAAATAGTTGTAAGTGACTGAAGACAGGAATTTTTGCCTAAATTAGAGGTTTCAATTGCTTGGCTGTTTTCTTAAATACATATGAATTGTTTATTTAAGAAACATGGATCACTGGTTAATTGCCATTTAATTCCCAGAAAACAGAAATATGAACTGTTATATAATTAGAGCACCTTACAGTTTTTTTCTTGGTGTTAGCTGCACTTAGTTAAAGTATAGAGCCTGTGTTCAGTGGAAGCCAGCAATGTGCTAGTGAAGTCAGTGAGGGCTGTCTGTAAGTGAGCCTAGACCTGAATTTAGTCCTAGCAACTGCTGTTTATAAGGATAGTGGGAGAGCAGGAAGAGGCTGCTGGATGTTGTGTGATTATGAAATATGGGAGGCTTCTGGGAATTGGTAGGTGTTTGGGACCTTGCTGAGCGGAGGAGGGAGAAGCGTGTGCTAACAGGAAGGTTATTTGGATTTCCGACTATCTGACATTCTTGGGTTCATATGCTCCCTCTGTCACCTCTTGGATATTCCCTCACAGATGTCAGGATTTTTTATTCAACTCTAGTCAGCCTGTTCAGTGTCCCTGTTATAAAAACAAACCTTCCTTTATTCTACTTAAAGCAAATAATCCCAAAATTTTCCTTTCCCAAAGAAGAGCATAGCCTATTTTTCTTTGTTTTGGTTTGGTTTGGTTTTTTTTCCCCAGTAGCTGGGCTATAAATGAGAAGAATTTTGCTCTGCTTATTCAACAATTGCTCAATGTACCAGTCTTTTGTGGTTTCATTATTCCTTTGATAATAAAGATACTATCTGTTTCAGGGGAAAAAAAGAATTATTTTTATTTTCTGTCCAACTTCAGAAATTAATTTCCATTGCAACTCACCAGTGTAAAATACAGACGAAATTCATGAATCTCTTTCTAAGCAGCTATCATAGATTGATGGCTGACTGAAAAAAAGGTGGTTTAACTGATACTCCGGATTCTGGTTTGAAAGATTGTGATTTTATTGTCCCATATGGAATCTCCGTGATTACTGGTATTGATGCATTTTATGAAATAAGATTTTTTTTAGCACCCAAATTAAATTACCATGAAAGATGTTTAAATCTGTGCTGGCACATTTAAGCCCATGTATTTTCTGGCTGCTAACCCTTTTTTTTCCAATGTGGACTGATTCTTGCATGCCCACATGTGGGCATTCACTTAGTAATAGAAAAGGGTTGGAAGGGAAATCTTTCTCAGCATTGCATAGTTTCTGGAGTAGATTTGACATGATAACACAATAGTGTCTGTTAAGAAAGGTGTACTGCTTTCCTGCTTTTTTTTTTTTGTCTTCTCATCTGTGATATATGTGATTATTTTATTCATAGATATCCATAAAGAAGCTTCAAATGAAAAAGTAAAATCGGGGAGGGGGGAATGGAGGGTGGGAACACTATTTGATACTTAATTGAAATGTCATGAAAGTCTGTCAGCCTTTTAGAAAATACATACTATGAAACATATTTTTGGGTTTTTTCCTTATCAATGAAATCTTGTTGGGCTATCCTAAATTAAAGAGCTTTCTGTAATCACATTGTTTTCCTTCTTTGAATCTTAGCTTTTTGTAGTCATGAAAAGATGGCATTTTGGCCTATCTTTATTTCTTGCTCGTGCCAGTTTAGAGGACTGTGTTTTATTTATTTGCATAAGCTTAGCCTTTACATCAGAAATGTTTCCACTTAGTCGCTTTTCTGCCTGTTTCTAACTTTTGCTAAGCAGTCAGCAAAGGTCAGCAAAAAGAGGTCAGCTAAGAGGTCAGCAAAAAAGCATAAGACAGGAGAGAAATCTATTCCATTTTATTAAGATATGTGCTTGGTTAACTCCCTTTCTGAAATACTTAACATCTGCATTAGCTATCTTCTCAGTTTAATGCAGTAGGTTAAAATAATAGAATGAATGATGTAATTGAAACAAGAAAGGTGATCTAAAATGAAAGTACATGCATCTGAGCAGTAATAGGAAGAGATAAAGGTAAAAATACATAAAGTATGGCAAGGTTTTCACAGCAAGCAAAGTGAGGATCAGTGAGTGACCACTGGTACCTTACGTCATCTCTTTACATGCTTAAAATTTAAAAGATGGTGTGGGTCTGTTGGTACTTTGGAGGTTTTTTAACTCCCCTCTAATAAAAAGAAACAATTTCTTTCTAATCTGAAGTGTAACTTTAACATACTACTTGCCAAGCTGGACACTATTGAATTAGAACTGATGGAAGTTCAGTTTTACTTGGGAGCAGACTAGGTAGTCTGAGGATCCGGCCCCTGCAGGTCTTGCGCATCTATACATGTCATCTCTTGACTTCAGTAAGCTCCATATGAATAAGGTTTTGTTTCATGAAGGCTTACAAAGCCACTTCTGATACCACTAATTCCAGAGTTCTGCTACTAGTTGCCTAGATGTTGAGAGGCCACTCTGCTGGAATTCAGGCAGGTCTATTGTCACATGTTATGCTGGAAGACTGACTGTTTTGCTGCCATCTGTGATCCCTCAATAATGCCCCTGTCATTCACACATTTACAATGCAGGAAGTATTTGCAGAACCTCCGGTTTCAGTCGCCCATGTGCTGCGACTGGTGGGTACCCATGATCTGCCAGGCATGTGGCCTGTAGGGTTGTGCAGCACAACGGAGGCCCCACCACTGTGGTCTGTGGTCATGGAGAAGGCAGGAGTGCTTAGTACTGTGTTGTAGGCTATTGAAAATGCCGATAAAGCCCCTGATGCTGCAGTTCAGTCACAACTGCCATGTGGTAGGAATGCATACTCTTTCTCTAGTGAGCATGGCACACTCTCCAGCTGGAGCTGTAAGAAGGCCTGTTTATCACTGTGTTATCTTAAGGAATATAATATAATCTCTTAAAAAAAGGTAGAAAAGAGCATGTACACTGGCAAAGATCAAGCTGCAGCAAGAAACTCCCTTGTTCTTTCTGCATAAGTCTCTTTATAATGGTGCAATAAGACGGAAAATGGATTTTGGCCCCTTGCATAACTTTGTCTCAGCTGTCTTGCTATTCAGATTATTGCCAGGAGGAGAGCTGGTGACTTACAGGGTGCCTTGAATAACAAGGGGAAATCTAAGGAGAAAAGAATGGTGCAGGGAAACAGACTGTGTTTGTGCAAGAGAGAGACAATGTGGGGCAGATTGTGAAAAATACCAGGAAGAGAAAGACAGTAGAAGTATATGGGGGAAAGAGATCAAAGTACCTGACATAAGTGAAAGTATCCAGATGAGATCTCTGTAAGAGGACTCAGAGGCACCACTCACTTCTCTCTGTTTAGTCATGAATTTTAAGTGTTACATTTACTTTTTGAGAACTATTCACTTATGTGTGGTTAATAAGCAGTTATTTTCAGATACGGTATGTATTAGAGTACTGGAACTGGAGGCATCTCACATAACCCCAGTGTACAAACCCGCTGGGACCACATAGACACCCTTGAGCTTCCCCAGATCTTGGATGACAAGGTAGCAATGCACCTCTTGTTCTCAAATCCATCAGATCTCTCAATGAGAAGTGTAGAGGGGCACATCACTGGCACAGAACATGCTGTCATAGGTGCGTCACCAAATAGAACAAATGTGTTACTGAGAAGAGATGTGAAACTCATGTTGTCATCTTCAAGCACAAATGTGGTTAAGAAAATGTAGCAGGTCATCATGATGAGGACTGGAGGTAGGTCTTGGGCATACTGAGGATAAAGCTGTCAGTTGTAAGTGAGGTTAACTATGGAATACTGATGGTGCTAGAACTAGACCCGGTGGCTGCATTTAGCTGATGTGTCTGATCCCGGATGCCAAAATACATTTCTGAGAAACATTCTTCTTTTAATTACTTTCTTTGCTGTTTCCAAAAACACACCTCATCTTGGTGCTTCATGTGGTACTTTCTCCTTGACTTTTGCGCAAGAACCTACCTACCATTCCCAGGAATCTTGTCAGTCTTGTAGATGGACCATGGACAACATAAAATCCAGATTTCTTAAACATCAGACTTACACCAAGAAAATAATACCGTATGAGTTTGTTCTCCCACTGTGCCCTGATGATTTTTTTTGTGGTTTATTTGAATGGGTCCCACCTTTTGAATTCAGATCTAGCATTTCTCTGTACCTCTAGGAGTTAAGATCGGGGTGGATTTGGAACCCTGTAATGTGTCACTTGTGAAATACAGGTTTTTCCCTACTAATCTGCAGTCTTCTCTTTTCTGTTGTATTTTGCAGGAGCATCCATCTCTTGGGCAGCTCTCTGAAAAATTAATTGATAATAACATCAATGTTATTTTTGCCGTCCAAGGAAGCCAGTTTCATTGGTATAAAGTAGGTTAGAAACCTGATTTCTTTTTTGAATTTTGCAAGTACAATATTTGTTCTAAAAATTAAAACTGTGCATAAATGGTTGTATTTTTCACAGGATCTGTTACCTCTGTTGCCTGGTACTGTTGCAAGACAAATAGAATCACAAGCAGCAAATCTCAATGATTTGGTGGTAGAAGCCTATCAGGTATGGTGAGAGTGACAATGTTGCGAGCCGTATTTGTACAGACATTTTTCACCTTTCATAGCCTAAAGTTGGGATTTCCAGGATCTTGGCTTCCATCCAAACTCCACAAGGATACATTCCCTACTTTATGTTCAGGTTGATAGGTGACACTGTTACACAAATACCTCTTAAATTCCCCAGGTGTTGGAGTCGCAAAGCCAAGAGGTAGTGCTTTTTTCTTTCTCAGGATGGTTCTAAACATTGTGTGATTCTCTGCACCTGTTGCTATGTAACTTCAAATGAAATGTCTGAATTATTTGATTTTGACACCCCAGATCTTCAGTTACAGAGCAGACACCACTCTCTAGGCACCATATAAATTCAGAGCAAAAACACAGTGTGATATCTGGAAAGTTTTGCAGCATAGCTTTTAGAAAGCGGACACCAGGTGGGAATTTACAAGAAAGTAGTTTGAACACGGTGGATATTGTGAAAAGCAATATTTACACAAAGGAGTGTAACAACTTGGTGTTGTAGTGAAGAAGAGTTTTGACAGGGATTGGGGAGAGAACAATGGAAATGGCTTTGTGAACTTGGCTGGAATACACAATTGAAAGTAATTGTTTGGGAAAGAGAAGGTAATAGTATGGGAAAGATCATAACATCATCTTTCCCAAATGCTTAACAGAGAATGGCAGTTTTAAAGTGGAAATAAGCATCTTGATAGTGAGAAAAGAGAGGGCATAAACAGCTTTGAGAATGAAGCCTAATACTATACATCTGATGTACTAGAACACAGGGAGCCCATAGTGCAATATCAAAATGAATGTGATGGGTTAGTTGGTTGAATGCTGTTAAATTGTGCAGTTACACAAACATGCAGCTTCAAAAAGTTGAAACTCTGCAGCAAGACTATATGCAGGGTATCCACATGTATCACTTTTTTTTTTTTAATTAATCAAATTTGGAAGGCTGAAACTATCCATTTTACTTGGTTAACCATCAAAATCAGGCAATTTGCTTTTAGCAAATTGGCTATAATGAAGAGCCAGCAGCCATGTCTGTTCCTAGTCAATAGAGTGCTTTTGCACACATTTTTCTCACTGTCATGTTGGAAACATTGTGCAGAAGGCAAAGGCATTCGAAAGCAGAGGAGGTTAGGTGTAGTCAAATTGCAGAGAAGTTCTCACTGATATTGTGCTTCCTCTTACGAAGTCAAGCAATTTTGAATATGGTTTGCAGGAAGTTGCTGGCAAAAAAATTTAAAGATTGCAGTCCTTTTGTATGGCACTTTTACACTGACCGTTGTAAATTTTAATATGGTTCTTACCTTGTGCAGGGCAAACATTCAAGGAGAGGAAATGAAAATTTACAAAATAATTATTCAGTTCAATAGAAGATTCTGGGGGACTTTCCTGGTCCAGCCACTCCTAGTTTTGTCTTGCCTTATTTTCATTTTTTACATAGTGTCTTCTTTCTCATCCTAAACTTCATTGTATTTAGAGATTGAGAATTTTATCATAGTTTTAGGGGCTTGTAATATACAAACACATGGTGAACAGGGCTTGAATGTACTGCTTTCTTGAAAGAAAAAAGTACTTAGATAAGACAATAAATTTGGTGTTGATATTCAGTGAGAGTGGGCCTCTTGTACTCTTGTTTTAGGCAGGGAAACCTTAAGCTTAGTTATGGAAAACCCTTGCTGAAAATCCCTGGCTATAAAGCCAAAGATGAGTCACTAATTTTCAAAAAGTTACTAAGATAAACATGTTCATATTCATGTAATTACATTTCCATTTGTAGCAGTAAAAATATCATATAGGCTAATTTTTAATAGTAATATGCCACAAGTTTAAGAAAATCTCTTTGTGCCATTTTCAGCTCATAAATTTGTAAGAGCTTTAATAAATTTTTAAAAGGTCAAGAAGCAATATTCCTCCTTGGAGAGATGCAGGATTTTAAAGTGTGTAGTAAGTGCAAGACACAAAGTAGGTGGCTTTCTCATTATTTTTTTATTGCAAAATGCCCTAATGGGAATCACCCAGTTGTTGACTTATATAGTCTCAGCCAACCCAAATAAATCTGTAAGAATAATCCCAATAGCCTTTAGATCGCTGTAAGGTTTGTTCAAAGAAAACTTTTCCAAGACAGTTGCAAAATATTAGAAGTTTATAAAGTGTCAAGTCAGTTAGGAACCTTTTCTGTTGGATAACAATACTTGTATGTATGCTTACTGTTGTATTTTAGATGTGTGGCTAAAAGGCAGTGTAGACTCAAACAACAAGCAGTTTTTGTTGCACACAGTTGTTAGAATAGATTTTCAAATGGAGAAACATACAGTCCCAAAACCGTTTTAGAAAAGCTGAAAACATTTTTATCTGGAGAGCCTAATCCTCTTTATCAGAATTACCAGTTCACTGGTTGTGTATATTTGGAATGTAATCGGGTCTTTATATGGGAAACAATGCTTGAATTCATTCCTTTATTCACACAGACAAGCTTTCTTCATTTTTAGTCAGACATAGTAGCCATACTTGGTGTTAGTCACTAATGTACATTATATTTTGAGATGCAATGTGACTAAGACTTGTTTTCTGGTTACAGAAACTAATCTCTGAAGTGAAACTTCAAGTGGATAACCGGATCCAAGGTCTTCATTTCAATATCACTGCAATCTGTCCTGATGGAAGTAAAAAAACTGGCATGGAAGGATGTAAAAATGTGGGATATAATAAAGAAGTATGTTGATAGTTCTCATTCTTCAAGGAAATGGAATACTTATTTTTCTGTTTGATTAGGTTTCAATGGTGTGAAAACTTCTAGGGATTTACTTAAACTGAAAATGGATTTATGTGATTAATGATCACAGACTATGTATTATTCTCTGGGCTTATTTTTCCTGAATCTTATTTGAATTCTCACTAATCCCATGGAACTAAGGCTCAAAGCTTTTCCTGAAAGCTGACGTCCATTAAAACTCTCCTTCTTTGTCCTCCTCTGGGCACAACCATGTTCATTGTGGTGAAATCTGTACGTAAAGAGGTTGAAAGATAATCACCCGGTGAAAAAGAATCACTGGAATTTCTGTTTCTTGGGTCCGTACTAGACACCACCTTTCTCTCTTTTGCTTTAGTAGTCTTCATGCAAGGTCAGGGTTGTGGATAATTAGTTTATTTTATAAATCAAATTAATAAAATTATTTATTCCCATTTGGATTGTTGCCGCCTACTGAATGAAACAGAGCATCATGCACCATGAAAATGCAGGGGAAGATGTCTGGCTAATGTAAAGTACATGATTTTCTTCCCAGAAAAACAACTCTTGCCTTGATATATTTATTTAATTGCTTGGACTACTGGAGTAATTCCTTTAGCTTGCCAGGAAGAGGTCTGTGTTTTCTGGAGAGCAAGGTCAAGGAGTTCTTTCCTGCTTGACATGTATGTATGTCTCAGCTGGTGTGATTTTACTTGCATCTGTGTGTAGATATAGCAAAACAAATCAGTAGATTAAATGTGTGAATTGTAGTGTATATTTCAATGTACTTTATGCTCTTCTGAAGTTTGTCTGCATGCTGCTGATTAGCTACTACAGTTTATGGGAGACTTGCTGTGTTTTTCTTCTTAACTCATCTCTTCTCCACTGTTGTTCCCTGTGCATGTCATAAGAAATAGGGCTGGAATTTGTTCTGTTTAATGAAAAGAAAAATATTT
Source organism: Acropternis orthonyx (assembly GCA_035583155.1). Taxonomy (NCBI): domain Eukaryota; kingdom Metazoa; phylum Chordata; class Aves; order Passeriformes; family Rhinocryptidae; genus Acropternis; species Acropternis orthonyx. Next base: position 30,543,045 of record JAWWEU010000081.1, read on the forward strand.
ATATCTGTTTCTTTTTAATAAAAAGCCAAGCCAGTTGATTGTAAAAGATTACATGTGGTCCAAAACCCTAGCTGCTGTTGAAAATGAACCATCCTTAAGAGATTAATTAATTTTAACTGTAAATCCTTCTTTCAGTATTTGTTTACAGGCAAAATGCTTTTCCTTAATCTGGCATTCCTTTCATTGTCTAATCCTTCTTCCTTCCTTTTCTTAACAAAACACAAAATGTATTATATTCTGGAAGAATCCTGTGGCCTCTTATGGGTGCAAAACAAACTTTGGCTATTAACCAGTGTCAGTGTTCATGGTATTGTTATTAGTCGCAACAGGTTTACTCTTTCTGTTGCTCTGTTCAGACCCATCAAATTTCACAACTCATACATAGGACAGGGTTTTCCCTTCCCTCCTGTCTCCCTGCCATTCCTCTGGTACTGTGCTGAATGTGAAGATGATGTTTTCTAGCAGGACTCTGTGTGGAATAAAAAGCACATTCCGTAGCTGCATCCTGTCCTCCCCATATGATACACACCTGCTGTATGAATTAATTTCTCCATAGCCACACTTTTGCCCTGTAACCCAAGGGAAGAAATCTCATGCCCAGAGAGCGTAGGCAGCTGAGGGGTTATGTGTGTAGTGGCGCATTTGAGAAACAAGAAGAAAAGCAAAGAGTGAGACAAAGCCTGTGTGCCCCCTTGATATGACATTAAGTGCCTGCTTCTGCACAGCATTCTTCTCCTGTTGTCCGTGTAGGCAGCCGCAGCCCCGCTCGCCACAAAGCCACCATTGTCCCCAACAGCTTGGCTCTTCTCGTGTGGGGGCGCAGTGGGAGGGAGAGACAGTGATGAGAGATGAATAGCCTTGGTCTTTGTGGGTAGTTTCAACCTCATATGTAATCAGTTTCTCGGGATTTCTCTTTTTTTAATTTGGAAATTTTTGGTGGTAAAGAGTAGAGATATTTGCTTCTCTTGGGCTTCTTTCTTACCTCTTCTTTTTACTTATATTTGAGGAGACAAGAAAGTTATTTTCCATCAGCAGGCTGAAAAAATACAAAACCTTAGAGTGAATACCCTGTCAGAAGCCTACTGGTCAAAAACCAAAAACCAATTGTGAAATACAAGGTTGATATCCAGTGAAAGTATCATGTGTGTCAGAGCTGTCAAAGAGTTTTGGTGGTGTTTGATGCAAACTCTATGGCAGTCATCTAACCACCAAAATGATCCTGGGTGCTGTGCCAGGACTCTGGAAAGCCACAGGAGCTGCTGCTGCAGTGGGCACTGCTGGGGTGAGGCCCTGGGGCATGGTGGTGATGGCCATGACATGGCCAGGAGCTAGGCACTGGGTCCACTCTGAAGCAGAAATTGTTCTGTCTGGGACCACAGCAAAAGCAAGAAGACTCTCTTTTTCCATTCTCATTGTAGAAATTGGGCAAAATAATCTGCTGTTAGGGTGTGAGGTGTTTCTGTGTTTTAGTAGGAGTGGATAGAGCCATCCAAAAAAACCATGTGTGGTTTCTCTGTGCATGACCATTTCTGCAGAAGAACTTTGATGATAAATTCTTTTTAGGAGGACTTTCTCTTTTTCTGTTCATTGTCTTGCTCATTCTAGTCCTAGTTCTCATCAGAGGACTTCTATGATACAACAGAATTTACATGTTAAATATTAGCAGGAGGAGGATGATGGTGATTCTATTTCCATTTAATTTATTTAAGCTTGTCTTTTGCAACTATGCTTTTTTAATTTGAAAAGTAGCCTACTGTCAATCTTCTGTTGTTAGGATTTTAGGTGTAATAGTGATGCCTATCGTTACTAATATATCATTTTTGACAAATGACCGGTGTGTATTTTGCTGTTATTAGCTAGTATACATTCATATACAATGTAAGATTCTGCTTTATTTATGTGTTAAGAATTAAAAGCAAATTTAAACAAGGAAGTAATAATAATGTAAAATCCATCTTCATTTCTTCTTAGGTAGTTTTCAATGTATCAGTTACAATGAAAGGATGTCATACAATTGGAGGGAGAAAATATGCCATACTTAAGCCTATTGGTTTCAATGAAACTGCCATTGTTAATGTGCGGCAAAGCTGTGCCTGCCAGTATGGAGACAGTACAAAGCACAAAAGAGTATGGGCTGATGAAACTTCTGATAGCAAACAGTCCCATTGCAGTGACAAGAGCTGTAGCTCTAACAGAGAAGACACGCTTCCTTTGGAGAGTTGCAGGCAACGCCAGGACCAGCCCCTCTGCAGTGGTCAAGGAAATTGCATAGATGGAAAATGTTTCTGCTACAAAAACAAGCTCGGCAAGGTGTATGGCAAGTACTGTGAAATGGATGACTTTTCCTGCCCGTATCACCAGGGAAACTTATGTTCTGGTAAGCTGCAGGGTTTATGTCTGCATTTTCTTGTTCTGCTTTGTTTTGCTTTCTGAGGCTAATGTACATGATGCATCTGAAAACAGTGATAATAAGGCTGTTCAGTATGAGAATTGCTTGTGCAGAATTAGTGAACATCCTGGTTGGAATTCACATTCCTGGGCTTTGTTCACCATAGAGATACGCACTGTCTCCAAAATTTCAGCACTGCTTTTTAGGGGATACGCTGATTTTTTTTCTAAGTTTAGCTAATGAGACTTAAACTCCTTCATAAGTATGATACTGATATCTCAAACAATACAGTAACATTATTCTAGAAAGCAAGTTGATACATTTCAGTCTAATGGGAATATGAGATACTAAGAGATTAGGAAGGGATCCTAGCTTTCAGATGAGATTCTGATTTTCTAACACCCTAAATTGGTCCTGTGAGAGATACAGTGACACTTGTTTTCAAATACTGATATAAATGGTAACACTGTTCAGTATGCCTGCTTCAGAAAGGACACTGTAAGTAAAACATAACCAGGGAGAGTTGTCAGAAAGTCATATTCTTTTTGTGGCCTACTCTGTGTTTTTTTAAAGAAAGCCTGCATCTGAACAAAATATAAAATGTGCACTTTTACGTTAGTGTTGTTATGGAAAAATGTGATTGAATCAGTATCTTTACTGTATCTCCACCAGAAATTTTTTTTCCCCTCTGGAGTAAATATTTTACAATCCACCAGAATTTTTTTCCCCTCTGGAGTAAATATTTTACAATCCATGCTGCTGTTTTGCATCCTTTTGTATCACTGTATAATGACAAATGAATGAATGGAGGGACCAGTTTTTTTCAACTGCAGTTGGATACATTGAGAATAATACTGTGAACTTCAGTAAAATTACTTTCGGTTTGCTCTGCTGGTGGCTGTGAGCTTTACATAAAATGAAAAGAAATTATGTTACCCAGTCCTTTAAATACTTCATTATTACAGTTCATTTTCTCAATCTTCTTTCCAACCCACTTGCAAATTTACTATTTCTTAACCTTAAGCAGACCTGTCAAACTCACAAGCTTCTGTAGCTTGAGATGTGGTGCCCTGGTTGACAGAGGAGACAGGGAAATACTTGTCTAAGAGGTGTTGGAGACTGTCACCTGTGATGGAATCCTGCCCTAGGGTACCATAAGGGGAACTTGCTGCCCAAGACCCATGGCTGAACAGTGGGATGATTCACAGTGCAGAGCCTTGCTCTGGTATCTTCTATGAGCCCCTTCCCCCTCCATTTTTCCCAGCCCAGGCAAAAAATGGGGCAGCCTATACTTTGGCTTCACTTCCATTTAGAGGATCCTGTCTGCTGGATGTGACTGTCTCCTTGCAGGAGCTCTGTGGATCCCTGGATAGGAAGAGTCATTGCAGTTTGTGTGAAACTTAGGTACTGCCATGGCATAGATGAGGAGACCTCATTAGATTTTCTATATCTGCCTGCTCTTTATGTGCTCTCTATTTCTACATTTTCTAAAGGTGCTTTCACAGGCTGCAAAAACATGGCTAAACCTTATCAGCACGTCAGTTGTGCCATAGCCTAAATATGCTAAAACATAGAAAACATACAAATTTTGCCCTACAACTCCTACTTCTTTACCGAGAAAATTGTAAAGGCCAATAGAGGTTCTTCATAGCCTTTGAATCCTTGAGGCTGTGCATTTTAAATTCTTATTAAACAGCATACACTTCTTAAGCACAGCATACCCACCTGTCCAGCTCAGTCACCTGTACTTTAGAAAGGCAAAGAAGCAGTGCTTTTATGTGTCTTGAAGGGAAGGGAGGGGAAGGGAATGGGAAAAGAAAAGAAAAAAGAGAAAAAGGCACAACCTGGCATGTGCACAACAACTTGATACGTGTTCCTCCACTGAATCTTGCTGTTTATTTGAATTGAATGTTTTCTTGTTAAAGAGAAGTTTGTTTCGTTTGCCTAAAGACTATTTTCATGGTCATTGTGTAATTTCTAATCTCCACTGCTTTGATCCAAGGCAAGAAGGGAAAACATTAGTAAAAGGTTTTAGGATGACATCATGGTAGTAACTTTTGCTTAACTTAACAACAACCAACGGCCATAAATATATATATATATCCTGCTGGTGATTTCAGCCCAAGTTGTTAACTTAAAAACTAATTAGAAAGTCAAGGTATAAGTTAGTTCTGTTTAATATAAAGCACCAGTGACACAAATGTATATATCTAAAAATTGATATTCTATGTTTTCATACAAGCACTCAAGATTTTCTGATGTTGTAGGTAATGGTGAATGTGAAGGTGGTAAATGCAAATGCTTTGCTGGATGGGAAGGTGATCGTTGTGAGTGCTCATCACAATCAACAAAGCAGTGCCTGAATTCAAAGGGCCAGATTTGCAGTGGAAGAGGAAAATGTGTATGTGGAAAGTGTGAGTGTACAGATCCAAGAAGCTTTGGCCGCTTGTGTGAATATTGCCCTACCTGTAACAAAGCCTGTGAAGAAAACTGGTATGTTTCCTTGTGCTAGGGTTCAGTTCATAACCCTCTAGTGTTGAAACATGGAGAAATATTTCTGTTTGTCTAGATGCTATATTTCTTAGATATTTAGACTGTAGGAAATTGAAACTATTTATACTTTTCTCTGCATAGCTGAAGGATTCACACGAGCAATTAAGGGAATTGCATGTCCACATCTATCCTCACCAGTCTGTGTCCAGATTTCAGCTTTCAGAAGTCAAGGGATGTGTGTCCTATGAATATTGTTTTTTCATAGTTTTATTAAAATACCATTCTTCATATGAAATAGTAGGAAATAAAATCCATAAATTAGAAGTTTTAGAAATGGGCACTAGATCCTACTTTTGAATGCCACCAAGTCCAGTAATAGTCTCCAAATTTGTTTTTGCAAACTCTGTATTTCTCAGCTGAAGGACGTGTGGAACAGGAGTGGTATCTGTATATTGTCAATGCCATTGGTCAGCAGAGCAGATCTGGTCTTACCCAGAGAACAGTCTTTGTTACTCAGTTTTAAAACACTTAGTCTTTGGCATGCTAGGCTTAAAGCATGTTATTTTTCCTTACCTGTGTAAGGGAGGGAAAAGTGTGGAGGTTGAAATGAGCAACCCCGGGAGAAGCTAGACCAAGCTCACAGGGGCACACTGCATGGTCCTGGCATAGAGAGTGAATGAACTCCTTGGCATCCCAGTGAGACTGGTAGATAAGGAAAGACTGGGACTGAACTGGAAGCTGAAAGTTGAAGAAAGGGTGCTGGACCCTTAGCTATACCCTGTGACAAACTTGGATTGCAAAGGGCAGAGCAGGGACCAGATGAAGGTGGCTCAAAGCCAAGGACATGGTTTACTTTACAGCTTCTGACTAGTTGGTTCTGAGAAGCATCGGAGAGCTAAAACGCTGAGAGAAGTATCACATTTCAGAAAAAAATAAATAAATGTCGCAATGTTTTTACTAACAACAGGAAAGCATAATGTGCAAGTGATATGTCAGCCTGCTGATACAATCTCTTCAAGGGAAGTGCAGAGAAAAACATAGGTTTTTAATTATATTTTTATTTTACAGGAACTGTGTTGAATGCCATCATTCTAACAATACATCTGAAGCAATACTTGACCAGTGCACAACCTCATGCACTTACCTACTGCATTATATTGACCATACTTCAGGTATGTGGCATTTTCTAGGTAATTCTAATGAGAGATTAAAATCTATTGGGATTACTAATTGAATTCACCACTGTTAAAATGTCTTTCAAAAGTGTGCCATATTACAATAACAAAGAAGGCAGGAAAAAGAAAAAACTCATTCATAGCTTCAGGGAAAGTAAAAGATAAATAATAACAAGAAATATGATTGTCAAGGATTGCTAAGTCAGATTTCCCAGCTCCTTGAGAAGTCACATCTAATAAAGATGAATCCTACCTGAGCAATGCTTGAAGAAATATTTATAAAAATCTGTTATGGCATCTGTATGTTTTATTACTTTGGATATGCTGACATTATTTGACATTACCAGAAACAAGGAAGAAAGAAGTAGAATGCTTACCTCAACTTCAGTAATGTTTAAATATTCCTTTCAGGTATAAAAAACTGCAGTTATGAGGGCTGTGGAAGAATAAAATTGTTTTTAATAAAATCTCGTAAAGCTTAGTCACTCCACACAACAACAAAAATGCACAGAAATTATTACCTTTTGTCATTTCACATTTATGTACATCTTTATATCCTACAGTTCAGAGATGAGGAAGCTAACTGCGGTGGGCAACACAATGAAGCCTGAGTCTTAGTTCTGTAGATTAAAGGAATAATAGTTTTACCATTTTTTCACAAGGGATCTTAATCTGAATTGCCTCTCTTGATATGCCCCACTTTAAAAGCCTGCATATGCAAATTTTTCTGCTTAATTTCCCTTAATTTTTATCAGGCTCGTGTTACATTTATGCAGCATTGCTAAGCAGTTGTAGATAAACCTGTGTTAGAGGGACGTGCCTGCTCCATACATTAGTCTTTATCCATGTTTTTTCCTTTTGTTGCAGAATGTTTCTCTGGACGAAGCTACTTTAGAGTCTTTTCCATAATTTTTATAGTTACCTTTCTGATTGGGTTGCTTGTTGTCCTTATCATCAGGCAGATAATTCTGCAGGGGAGTAGCAGTAAAGTTAAATCTTCATCTGATTACAGAGCATCTGCAACAAAGAAGGTAATTGATTTCAGAGCTATCGTGTTCAGTAATTTTTTCTTGCATATAAAAGTTAGCTCATTGCTGATAAAAATTGTATCTTCTCCTTCAAGGATAAGATGTTTTTGCCTACAGTTTGTACAAGAACAGTAACATACAGACGTGACAAACCAGAGGAAATAAATATCGACATCAGCAAGTTGCGATTAAACGAAACTTTCAAGTGTGAATTCTGAAGACTATGTATTTTCTGCAAATGTCTATGTCCATCATGATCAACTTTTAAAAAGTTACCTTTTGTCCTCTGTGGGAGTCTTGACTGTTGCCATGTGGTTTTGTGTTATGCATTTTGTTGAATACTGTAAGAAAGCGACATGCAAACGTATTCACATTATGTGATTATGTTTGAAACTATAGCTGCTGTATTTTTTTAGTTTTTTTGAAAGAGAAATGTGCATTACTACTGTTCAGAAACATTAGTGTTGATGTAGCACTTTAGAATATTCTAATTTATTTAGTTATGGCCTAGAATGTAGATATGATCCGGTCTGACAAAGCACTGATCTCACTCTACATGTAGCTAGTACTGATGTGCTCTGTGGGAATGGACAAAAGCTGTGACTGAAATATTAATATTGCTGTATATTACAGCAATAGATGAAACTATTAAAATGCTCTTAAATAGAGTAAATGGTACTTTTATAGTTCTCTCAGTTGACAAATTCCACTGATTTGTCTGCTTTAGCCTTTTAGCTTTTCCTCATAAAAATGACTGGATTAAATGACTGTTTAGTTATTGGTGTGGGTCTATAGCTGTGTGTGTATACACACACCAGACACACAGGTAAATTATATATAGAGTTTTTTATATGGATGATGTCACTTAACGATAATTTATATCTGATAAAGGGTAAGTTTTAGCTTCTTTACTTGTTTAAACATAAAAAAACCCTTTTATACAAAATCTAAGGTATTTGGAAACTGCGTGGCTACAGAAAATGAGAGTTTCTCTTTCCAACAGTATGATGATCACTGCTGACTGACTTTATCTTTGGAGTCAGCAGCATCAACCCCATTACAAGCAGATAAAATACACCAGAGCTGTGTTTGGTTTGCTAGCTACATGTCAGTGTTTTGCCAAATAAGGCTTTGATCTTTTTGTGTGATGTCAGGAAGAAGTCTGATTTTATACGTGCTCTTTTTCTCTATGTAAATTAGTTAATGGGATCAGGTTTTGTAGATATTTTTGTAACCAGTGTTTGTGACTGTGCATTGAGAAATGTGTCCAGGGTGATGTGGAAAAGAACCTGCAATTTAGAAGAAGGTGAGGAAAATAGGAGTCTTTTTCTCAAGGGAACACATTAATTGACTTTATAAATGTGGGATCAAGTTCTGCCTTCAGAAATGAGCAAAGCTTTTCGAAACATGCAGGGACCAATATAAGCTTGTCTGAGAGCAGAATGAGAGCTACAAGGTCAAGCAGAAGCATTTTTTTACCCCCAAAACTCACTATAGTGGTAGACGACGTGTTGTAGTTATATGCTAATTGGAAGTGTCAGTCAACTGCCGAAACCTCACAAAAGTCTGATCAATCTCTAATGCACTAAAATCTTGCTGGCAAAGAGAAAAATCATCTCAGGGGACAGTGTATCATTTTAGCACCATTTATTGCTAATACTAAATATTGGTCCGTATTTGTCATAGATAAGAATTACAGAAACAAAGCAGGACCTTTTTATGTGCAGTTTTTATAAATTTATATATATTTATATTTCCTATTAGGTATTTCTTCTGAATTCCCACTAGAATCTGAGAAGTATGCATGTGAAAGGAAGGCAGGATGCAGAACAAATGAGAAGTGTTACATGAGTGTTCAGTTTCTTGGGTAATGGATCGAGTGGGACTGAGAAAATTAATATAAAGACAATGGCCTTTTCATTAGTCATAAAAGCTCTAGACTTTAGGGATTTAATTTTTTTTAACTGTAAACTGGGCTATTAAATGTTTCTAAGGCAGTCTCCAAAGTAGTCTCTGAGCTTTCTACCATAAAGGTAAAAGTGTCTCATTTAAAGAAAAGAGTGTTTCCTTACATTGTCCCTGACTTTAGTGGTAGCTCAACTGTAGAACCTTAGTTATAGATTAATTCTGTAATCTATCAAGTATAACTCAAACTTTCATTTTCTTTTAAAACATGTAGGACCATTTTCCTCCTGTGTAAATTAACAGATTCCAAACAATTGGTTTCAGTGGGGTAAAGATAAAATACTGATAGAGGTTTACCTGCTATTACCTTTGTCACAATTCATGACTGTTTGTGAGTAGGAAACAGTCTCTGGTTGTCTGTTTCACTTGACAAAAAAAAAAAAAAATCAATGCTCAGTGAAGTATATCAGGTAAAAAAGATGTGATTGTGTCCTTTAAACAGTGTGATAAACCCTTTTAACAAAAAAGATTCCTCAGAATATATTTTCCCACCATAGTGGCCTTTAAAACATTTATTAAAGCATTTACTGAAGGGATAACTATTTTTTTTTCTTCAGAAATTACTCTTCACTGCTAGAGGGAGTTAAATTGTGTGGGTAGGGTACAAGTGGAGCTGGGTTCTTGGTGGAAGAAAGATTTGAGCTGTAACACCCATCTTCCAGACACATCACACTGCTGCTGCTTTTCTTCTGTAGCACTTGGTTGGCATTGCAGTGCTGCCTGTGAAGGGGCACAGCCAGTATTTCCTTATCGGACACCTGCCTGAATGTTTAAAATGCTCTGGTCAAACAGCGCAAGCTCACAGGACCAATTGCACTGTTAGCTGCTTGCTGTCCTGAGATTAAAAAATGTACATTAAAAAAAAAAAATTAAGAAAAAAAAAGAAGACAAAAAAGCTTTTTTGCATCTCCCTGATGGTTTTGCTGTATTGTGGAGAAGGCTGGTGAAAGAGAATAAGCTGCTGCTAATGTGACAGGTCAAGGCTTTTAGAAGGCCCATGGGGAGCTTATACAGAGCAGGATTCTTGGGAGGAGGCTTTGTTTCTAGGGATGGAATCTATCCATGAGAAACTCTGGCTTTGCTTGGTACTTGTTTCCCTCTGCCTTTGACCATGTTTTTCAGAAGAGCTGCTGCAGGAGATGAATAGCGCAACAAAAGCCTCCCTATTTAGGGAGCTGTGTTCCCTCAGCGCATGACCTTAAATGAGAAAGCAGCCTGTAATTCACAAGGAATTTCTTCAGTGATTGCAGAAGGACTCTGCTTCCTATAGTGCTTAATATGGGAGATATTAAAGACAAATTAGTTCATATTAGTTTTCAATGTATTGTGTGTCAAAGATGCTCATAAAAAATAACCTCAGAATAGAACATTCCAAACTTCTCGAATAAAACTTATTATACTGGGATTCTTAAAAAAAAAAATTAAAAAGAAGTCAAATAATTCTACTGTGTGCCTATATCCAAAAATATACCAGCAGATACTGTTGCATCTCACCATTAGTTTGGGGAATCGTTTTTAGTTTTGCTCCCACAAACAGAGCATGTGCCTTACTTTTTTACAGCATATATGTTAATGTTAAAATCCATATGTATAATTTTCAAATGCTAATCCCTTTTTTACCTTTGACTGGTTATTCGCCCATTTCAGAAATTCTAAGTTTATGCAATTAAGAAGCATGCATTTTAGTTCAGGTATTTTTAAGTACTGTAAAATGAAGACAGCTATGAAATGGTTATTTCCAAGCATCATGAGTACACTAAGATTGCTGCAGAAGTGTGTGGGAAAATAGCTGTTTCATCCAGAAAACGTGCACATGGTATGCAAGGAATTTTCATTGTGCCCAGCTGAAATTCCCTTACATTTGCAAGGAACGTTGAAAGTGAACCTTAAAAAGGAAGGATGTTCGTATGGGCATAGTTTACATTTTATCCGTTATTCTCAACTGGATTTATTTTTTCCTCTCTATGATGTCATGAAAATGTGCTATGTAAAGCATTCTTCAGACTGCAATGGAAAAACATTATTTTCCTAGTCTGATCATGTATAATATTTGTTTCCTGCTTCCTGTGCATGCCTAAATGTACATGTTTTGCAAACCATTGGAGTGAACATGTGAAACAGCTTCAAGCAACCCTCAGTCCTAAAACTGACATAAGGTCTGGTGTTGCCCAGAGCAGAGAGATGCAAGGGCATGGCTGCCTGTGCAGGGTCTTGAAGAGGGACGGCAACCTCAGCAGGCACAATGCTGGGGTTCCCTACAGTGTCCCTACAGAGATGATGCCCTAAGACCTTGCTTCTCCTTTTGTCAGAGCAGGAAACCTTTTCAAAGTGGGCTGGCTTGGCAGAGGTGATGTCCTAGGTTTGCATCCTGGACCCTTGTCCACACACTGGAACAGTTATGTGCAGTCTGAACTGTAGCACGCAGACATTTCACATCTTTACTCAGCAGAAATGCTTGTACGTAACCTAGCAAGGGTCCGCCTGTAAACCTGCAGACCTCCATTAAGGCTTCTGGGGAGTCTGCACACCTGCCTGTTGTCTTCCCATCAGCCCTTGAATCTCCACCAGTCAACCTTAAGGAGTGTAAGCTGCAGTTGCAAAGGGCACTTCTCATAGGGGTATTTGTGCTGAGCCAGTGCTGGGTGACACCTACTGTGCTCTGACTGCGAGTGATGAGTGGTGCCAGTGTTCTGGCTGTCCATTTGCAAGAGAGGGGAAAGCAGAAGTGAAGCTGTAGTTAAGAAGAACACTACTTTTTAATTATGATCTTGAGACTGCTCTCATGCACAGACATGTCTTGGCTCTTACAGAGAATTGAAATTCATGGAGAGGGGGGGAAAAGGTTAAAATTAACCAGTGGGAATGCATCTCTATAGTGAGCCAAATCAGTGGGGTTCCACTGAGAGCAAGCCAGCTCAGAATGGCTGGCCTGTCTGGGGTGGGGAAATAAAACCCCTAAAAATTGCTAGAGTCTTAAGCTTTAGAAATGCTGCTCTGGACTGCATGTTCTCTTTGTTTCCTTTTCTGCACACACTTTTTAAAAAAAAAAAAGGTACTTACTTATTAAAAAAAATAAATTTAAATGTCTGGCAGTTCTTAAAATTATGGCTTCTGTCAAAATGTAACATGTCACCCTCATACCTGTATTGTGTTTGGGCTGTTTTAGTTATATTTTGAAGGGAGATGTTGAAAGATGAAAGAGTCTTCTGGAGAGTCATTAGTGTTGGATGAATTCACTGTGCTAACATCTTCACTCTTACCTACTACTGCTTCAAAAATAATGCTACTTTAAAGTGTCTTATTTAGCAATTGTGTGACAGCTATTAATAATATTACAGTTTTTAACTTTCTATTTAACATATGCTACATTTTGTTATAAGACGTACATAGAGATAAATAATGTTTCTCTGGATTTTGTGCATAGAGAATATTAGTTAGGGAAGAGTTTTTAAATTTTATAACTTCTTACTGCTCCTTTTACATTTTAAATGATACTTTTAGATCACTACTTTTGTTTTTCTGGAAATATACTGAATATTTTACTATTTAAAATAGTATACTTTTAGAGCTGTTTTATTAATTTCAGTTGACTACTAACTTCTATTTTGATATTTATTATTGAGTTGACACTGTAGTATATTGAGATGTTTATTTTTCTATCAGAGCTGTAACAACTATGACATAGCATTATTTTAATGCAACATTATTGTACTTGCTCTCTAAAAAATAAAATCAATATTTAATCCATAGAGACTTTTTCATATGTTTAATGTGTATGTGATAAGTTAAAGAAGAGATGTTCACCTCCTTTTAATACTGTGCCCAGAATAATAAAATGCACAGAATACTGTGTGTATCAGATGTAGGCAAACAGGTGGGTGCATGCTCGGGATGAACTTTGAGAAGGTGGGAAGGAGCACAACAGCAGTTACCAGTTTGGAGGTGCAGCTGGTTTACCTTGCCCAACCCAGCTGAAACATAAGTGCACCAGGAGGTCTTAGTACTTTGTAGGGGACAAGAAGATACTTCTTGTATTAACATAATCTCTAGATTGATAGCCTTTCTTCTGCTTTGCTCTGCTGGGTGGTAGAGGAGCTGGTTTTCTGGGAGTGGGTAAATCTCTCTGTAATGCCTCACTTTATGAGTCCTGGTGAAAATGCATCATGAGGTGGGGAAAGTAACACAAATTCTGTTCTGGAGCAGAGTCAGTCATAGCATTTGCTTAGCACAGCGCCACAAAATCTTTCCGGAAAAGGACTTTAGAAATGCTCTGTGTAAGGACATTCAAATTTTGCCATGATGCCTCACTGAGAGACATCTGTGGCACTAAGACTCCTGTCAGACATCACTGGTAAATGTCCATGCTTCTAACAAGATCCAACTTCTGCTCTAGGAATGAGAGAGAGAGCTAGAATCAAGTGACAGCTGATGTGTGCTCAGTCATCACATAACTTAGTGTCCAGGACTTAGCAATAAAATAGAGAAACCAAGGAAAAGTGTATATCAAAATTAGAGATTAAAAAAAATGTAAATATCACAAGGACAATCCATTAATCCTTATTGCTTCTTTCATCAAAGCTAGGAACTTCATCCCAATATATGCCTGGTGAGACTGAGACTGAGAAATTTCCTGTCACAATGCAGTAGTCATCAGCCTTCACTGACACACAGAGCAAGCTCATGCAACCAGTCCTACAAACAGAAATATACATTTTTCTTAAAAGCTCTTCAGTAAACATAAACATAGATATGAATTTCAGACACATAATTCAAGTGTATAACTTGAGCCAGAGTGATAGGCCTTCATTTTGCCATTTGATAATAATCTTCAAACTAAGTCTCCTATAGACAGTGATTCTTGCACCCAGCTGTCTGGCATACCCTGCATGTTGTCGCATGATGGTAAGTGATTTGTATAAAGTCTTTCTTTCTTTCTTTCTTTCTTCCTATATCCTGAAATCCCGCAATTAAGTCATGCCTTTAAATATCCAGACAATGACAGGCAGGGTTTTTGACATTAGTAGCATTGTATTTAGCCAACTTTTATCGGAATCTCGAAGTTGTCAGCAAGGGCACAACAGTGTCCTAATTTGTTTCTAATGTAACACAACTGCTATTTTGTTGCAGATGCCAATGACAAGGAAAAGGCTTGCTGCTCAGATTCTCCAAAGAGGAAAGAAACCTAAGTTACAGCCTCTAAAGCTGGAGAAGAAAAGAGATCCTGATTTCAGCCACTTTTTTGACACCAGTCATGTAGGTGCATGCTATTACAGAATTTCTCTACCTGCATGATTCCTTTTGTGGTAGGTGCAGAATTTGATCCAATACTCAGAGAGAATGGCATTAGGGGCAGTTGGTTGGTGTGACGATCTGAATATGCATGATGACAACCAAAAGACAATGATTAGAACTAAGAATAAAAACGTTGTTAACGGACTGGTTTTGAGTACTAACGAGTAAATTAATCTGAAAAGTGGGTGATTTCTTTTGCTTTCAGGTCAACTACAAAGACAAGAACCTTGGAAACACATTCCTGCTACCCTGGCTTTAAGACCAAGCAGTTTAATGTATTGTTTGAATTAAATAAAAATTTTGTTTTACAGAAACTCAAATGATCTGAAGCTTTGATTAGAGCACAGACGCTGTCAGTGTGGTATAGAGGCCTCTGGCTGCTCACCTTCTGCTTGGGAGTCTTGGAGTGCTCCAAGTTGGAGTGGACTGTACAGAATTCATATAAACCAGACATAGGCTGACTGTCTGATTTACTAGTACTAAAGAGGCCCCAGCATTATCATCTGGCTCCTCATCCTAGGGAAACTGGTGGATGGCAGAAAGCAGTATTTTCCTTTTCTGCAAACCATTCTATCTCCTCAGCACAGAGCGTGACATGGTCTCTGATTATTTTCTTGGCCTTGAACTATCTGATTCATGAAGGACGGTTACTGTTTAATGACAATGATGTGTATGCAAGTTGATAAAACTAAAATTTTAACCACAAAAGCATAGTAATGCCAAGTTATGTCACATACGCTTATTGAAATCAGTGCATGGGATGTGTTTCTTTCAGTTCTGCAGTTTGCCAAGTCCCCCTTTTGAGGCTCTAAGCCTCATCCTAGGCCTCTTGTTTATGCCTGAGCAATCTGGAGAGCCCAGGACCTGTTTCTGAGTGGAGTTCCTCTGCTCCCAAAACTGCTCACAGGAGAAGCCTTTCCCACTGTTACAGGGAGGGTTCGGAGGGCACGTTAGAACTGAAACTCAACACCGTTGTGAATGTAACTTAAGGAGTATTTTATTACAGCAGGTGGCCAAGTAAGATAGAAACCCCAAGCAAGGGAGAGGGAGAACAAGGGGGAGAGAGAGAGAAAGCCCAATGCCCCGTGTAAGGACCCCTCCAGGTGTTACT
>JAWWEU010000081.1:30558597-30707150 GCA_035583155.1 Acropternis orthonyx
GAAAGCATAATTTCCCACAGGTGGCTGGGCAAAACACAGACCAAAAATACCAGTATTTACACCAGCACGGATACACCCACAAACCCCCTTCTGACTCTTTGACCTTTGACCATAGGCTTAACACATCCATTCTGAAAGCATCACTGAGGCTGTAAGATACATGGCTGAACTGCTGAGGAAATGGGATGTTACAGTGGATGGTTCTTCAGAGAATTTTTAGACACACTTTTGCTTTACTCTGCTCTAGACAAAGCAGGAATTTCAAAGACTTTTACAACTTAACTAGAGCAGGCATGTCAAATAATTCTACAACTTAAACATGGTAGTCTGTAGATTATCCTTGTCTTCAGGTGTGTTTAATGTTGACTTCTGTCCTTGAATCATTTTGCAGCTGCACCCAGGTTCCTGTAGAAAAAAAAATTAACCATCAGCTAAAATAAGTACTTCCAGTTTTTCTCAGCTTCTTGTACACTTTTCTATATCTAAACTGATCTGTAGGTGTGCCTTCTTTGAAAATTGCGTACACTGAATCAGAGGGCTTTATGAAGAAAGAGCTGGTGAAGAAAGGGTTTTTTTATTTTTGGACAGACAAGAACAAGTTAAAGTTTGTAGTGCAAATCTAAGCAGAGCATCTCTGAACTTGATCAGATGCAGTCCCATTGCTCTGCTTCTTTCCAGTGTTAAAAAGTCAGGGCTATTTCTTGGTGAACTAGCCAGTCCTCAGATACCCACAGAAATTATCCTGCTTTAAGCTTTAAATCACAGCTTCCGCAAGGTGTATGCAGCATACAAAACCCAGAGACACATTCCCCTTCCAGTATCCCCATTCTGATGACAATTTTTATCATTTGTAAATATTTCTGCGTGCATCATTTCGTGTGTGTGCATCTGCATATTCTGTTCAAGTTAACTTTTCCTCAGTATCAAGAAGTCATCTCTGCTAAACAACTTGTCAGTCTATATATAGACATAGTCTCACATACCATTTTTGTATATACATAAAATGGGATTCCTCCCCTAATTTCTTATGCATAGTGGGATCTTTCTTTCAAAGTTCTTGTATGTATCCCAGTTACTGTGAATGGCTAGGCTGCTATCATCTTGAAACTGTGACTTGAATTGTTCCCTAGTGTTCTTCTCCTTGATTCTTTCTGATTTTATCTTTTTTGCCTGCTGCCTAGCACATTAAACCTAAAACATGGAAGACATACTCAGCACCTTACACAGGAATTTTTGATTCACAAATAGGTCCTAATCCTGATTAGTAATAAGTATATTACTTATATATACTTATATATACTTATATATACTTATATATACTGAAGTAATAAGCGAATGTTTCTTTAGACAGTTTTGTTCCTCATGCCTTTGAAAGTAAGGTCTTGATTTTTTTAAGAAGACTCATTGAGCCCAAAGACAGAAAAGGTAATGTATCAGATCATTTTGCAAACCCAGAAAGTGTCATTCTCAGAAGAAAAATTTATTATCATATGAAAGATTGAAGGAGTTTCATGCTGTCTAAAATGAAAACCAAGAAGATTAATTTCCAGACCAAAAAACAAACAAACTCTTGTTTCAACAGTTTTGTCCAAGGTTCAGTTCTGTGGAATTGCTGGGCCCTTGTGGTTCAGCAGAAGATTATGTTAAAAGTGCACATACTGAGCATCTTTGAATATTAAGTCCATAAAGTCCCCTTTGATACCATATATATAACAAATTAGGAATGTTAACGTAATATGCTATATCCCTTCTTTGAAAAAAAGAAAAAACAGTCTTTTACAGAACCTGTTTGACAAGCCAAAACAAAAGAAGCTTTATTTATCGTCTTAGGTGATGTTCCCTCTTGGGTCACCAAAAATTTATGTTAGCAAATAATGTGGAGTATTCTCACATTTTCTATTTATCCCTTTTTCATTCACCAAAAAAATGGTGATTTTTTCCAAATTGGATTTGAAGTACCAGAAAATATCGCAATGTATCTTTTACTGTAAATTCTTGTACTAGCCAAGAATTTTGCTTGTCTAACTAGCTGACCTTTTGTCAAGTGTGTTAATATACTCAGTTATGGGTTTTGCTTGTTTGGGGGTTTTTTGTTTGTTTGTGGTTTGGGAAGGAGGGTCTGGGTTTTGTTTTTGTTTTGTTTTGGTTTGGTTTTTTTGGTGGGGAAGGAAAATAACAAATGGCTGTCAACATCAGTTGAAATTACTCAAAGGAAAGTATATTACTGCGTCTAATTGCTATTATTTAAGCTATTTGATACATTTGGTGACCCAGTCCCTATGGAATTTGTGATTTTACCTTGCCAAATTTTACTCCCCACTTGGTCAGTGCCCAGTTCCTTCTGCTTCCCTGGGCCAATGCAGGTGCTTGCCAGCAAAGTGAAGTCTGCAATGTCCTTTGAACCAACGAGATAAGGGACTTATTCTTCAGCAAGCTTTGGCAAAAAAAGACAGTATTATAATTTTGATATGATTACAGCCCCTGGGTTATTGAAGTTTTATTGGATATAAAATGTATAGTCAATTCATACACAGCTACCCCTGAAGTCACCAGCACACCTGAAATCTTGATAATTCTAAGGGTTATTATATGATGGACTATCTTGAAGAACCTTTTTTTTAAATTCAAATATTTTTGAGATCTCCCTTAGAATTATATTTTTCAGGCACTTTATTTCCCTGTGGCACCTCCCTAGAGGACATTAAAATAGGATTTAATTTACAGAATTCACGAGGAAGGTGAGTGACACTGTGCCCTCCTTACCTTAGGGATATGGAAGTGACAAGTGCTCTCACTACACCCAGAACCATGTTCCAACCAGACTCACTTTTTGTATCAGTCCCCCATGAGAATGGGAGAACTGCTGCATGAAGAGCTGCTTCCTCTGGTTTTGAATGCAGCACTTTGAATGCAGGAGATATGGGCCACCAAGCAGAGTGGACATTGAATCCCAGCCACCCTCTTCTGTAGAAGTTGTCACATGTCCCCAGGTCACCTTTCCCAGACTGTGGAGTCCAAGCATATGGGATCATTTATACCAAAACCTGTCCTTATCCTTTATCATCTTTGCAGTCCTTTTCAGATCCTCTCCTATCACTGGCATTCTCATTTCCTTCATTAAGAATGAAGGAATAGATCGATTTTCAAAATTCAAAATGTACATAAATCACCTATTTACACAGGGACATACTGATGTGAGTCTTTTTGTATTAGTTTTATAGTATTTCTTAACATTTTTATGACTTCATTTGATACAGAATTTTCACGTCTTTCTCCTTAACAGAGGTCTTATACTGAATGACCATCCTACCCAGTTTACCTCTGAAACCACTGAATGAAGGAAAGATGATCACTCGCAGCTCTCTTGAATGCAAATGCTAGCAATTGGCTTCCCCTATGGTTCAAGCAGTATTTCTCCTTCATAGCTTTTGCTTAGTCTGCAAGTAGCACCATTCCTAGTGAAGCAGAGATCTCTGCCAGATGCCACCTTCCTGGCATTACAGCTTTGCCTTTCTACTTCTCTCTCCAGTTCTGCACAGACAAAGGTAAATACTTCAGAGAAAGTTCCCACCAAAGACTTGATCTCCAGGTGTTTTTTTTCAGAGCATGAGAGATTTTTCCTCCAGAATTTCCTACCATCCCTCTTCGATATGTAAATGATGCTTACCTAAATAATACCAGCTACAACACGCTGCCTCTGAGGTTTACCAGCTTTGTCGTTACTAGGCCTTAGTATGTTTGTCTGTATGTCTGAACCCTTTGCTGGATCAGAGCATCTTGCTCCTTTTCCCTTCCTGCTGTATGTCCTAATTCCAGAAGGGCACTCATAATAAGAGAGGGCACATACAATCCAGCTAAGAGAAACCTGTTGGCTGTAGTCATGTTTCTTTTCATTTGCCAGTATGATATTCCTAGATATCTCATCTGTCAGCCTTGGTCTCAGCAGAAGTAAATGGCTTTTTTTAAGACAAATTTTCAGCAACTGCAGTGTGTCCTACATGAGCATCTCCATTAGCTCACATACCTCTGGACCAACTATCCTACCCTGACACCTATACACACATATGCTGGCTTTCCCACAGAGGAAATACTTACAAGTCTTCCTCTCTCCCTGCAGGAAAAGTGCTTCTAGTGTCCTTCCTTTCTTTCACCTTTCTGAGCAGCTTTGACAGCAACTCTTAAAGCAATCTTTTTGCTAGCTGCTCCTTCTTTCATTAATCTGCCATAGTGCCCTGGCAGCCAGGAGGGCCAACCATGTCCTGGGGGGCATCAGGCAAAGCATCGCCAGCCGGGCGAGGGAGGGGATTGTCCCATTCTGCTCTGCACTGAGGTGGTCTCACCTTGGATACTGTGGGCAGTTTTGGGCAACAGAGATGGTGAAGGGCCCTGAGTGGAAGTTGTATGAAGAGTGGCTGAGGTCACTTGGTCTGTTCAGCCTGGAGAAGAGGAGACTGAGGGGAGACCTCGTTGCGATATTCAACATCCTCCTGAGGGGAAGCAGGGGTCAGGTACTGATCTCTTTGATCTCGTAACCAGTGAGAGGACTCAAGGGAATGGCCTGAAGGTGAGTCAGAGGAGGTTTAGGTTGGGTATCAGGAAAAGGTTTTTCACCCAGTGGGTGGTTGAGAAGTAGAAGAGGCTTCCGAGGGCAGTGATCACAGCACCAAGCCTGTCTGAGTTCAGGAAGCATTTGAGTGATACTCTCAGGCACATGGTGTGATTCTTGGGGTGTCCTGTGCAGGGCCAGGAGTTGGACTTGATGATCCTTGTGAGTCCTTTCTAACTCAGTATATTCTATGATTCTATGATAGCCAAAAAACCAGAGAGCTGTCAATTGCTTTTGCTCCCATCTGTCTTTGATTAAAGACAAATATTGGGGTGGAACTCCAATAAAATTAACCCCCTCCCATTTTATTCCACCCATAATAAGGAGAGACAAAAATGTGAAGAGGTATAAGTGAAAAAATAACATTTTACTGACAAGGAAATAGCAGCATCACAAAGATACAAAGGAAATTGCTTAAATAAACGAGGCAGGAATCCTATTCTAGCTCCCTGCTCTCCAACCTGCAGGACAAACCAAGAAACAAAATAGCAGGGGCTTCAGCTGCTGAACCTTGTGGCTTGGGACAACAAAGGAGACAATGTGGCAAACTAGTTTCCACAGTCTTACACCCTTCCCCCAGCCAGAACACAAAGGGTTAAAAGAAAAAAAGAGGAGCAAAGTAAAAACAATTAGTTCATTTGAGTCAGGGGTTGTTCTGCTTAGAAGCCGACTTGGCACAGCTCAGCCCATCACTTCTGTCTAGCTTTTCTACCTCCCAGCCAATCCACAACTTTCCTCAAGAGGGAAAATGCTTACCACAACAGTTACTCAGCAAATCTGCTACCTCCTGCCTTAGTTTCTGTCCATTCACCATACTTCATAGCACAACCCCATGAGTGTCTAAGCCTGGCTTCCTGAGAACTGATTCTGCAACCTTTGGGATCTGTTTTTTTCCTATCTTCAGAACTTCTGCAAAGTACTTCTGAACAAAACTAAAATGAAAACCAACTTTAATCTGTGTTTGGGTAACTTAGATTCAAACCTGGTAGATCTTAAAAAAAGGGTCTAGAAATCTGAGTAGGTTTTAAGGTTTGGGGGCCAGAGTTACGGGGTTACGTGTGAGTCATATAGAAGATGAAAATTTTGTATATAGGCTCTGAACTGTCCTGCTGTAAATGATATCATAACCAGATCATTTGGTAAGCAAGACTCCCTGAATTTTTAATTAGATACAACTATGGCAATGGGAAGGATTGTTTCTTAAACAAAAGTCAAAATGAGAAAAACAAGGGTGCATCTGAAAACAGTTAAAACAGGGATTGTCCTGTCCTCTGCTATGGTGACTGTCACCTTAAAAACAGTCTCTTTGCAGGAGTGGTAAATCACTATTTTGGTCCTAGGCTTTGTTCAAAGACCAAAGTTTTGAACTTCAAAATTTTGGCAGAGCTTCCTCCAACTTTTGGCACAGCACAGTCCAAAACACACTCCTACATTTGTTGAATCCCAAGAAGTGGAAAAATCAAAAACAAGAAAAGACTACTAGGATAACTCTGAAAATAAGAGTCAGCATAGACAAACTCTATTAAGATACTTTCCATGGTAGGAATCTCTAAGGCTTTTCCACATGGGGTATTTGGATAAAGGTAGACATCTTGACAGGCTGAAAGAATGGACTGACAGGAGCCCTGTGAAATTCAGCATGGGCAAATGCCAAGTCCTGCACTGAGACAGACTAACCAATCTAGACCAGGGTTTGCTTGACTGGGGAGCAGCTCTTTTGGAAAGGATCTGTGAGATCTGGTGGGCACAAGCTGAATGTGGGACGGCAAGAAGTCCTGGCACCAAAGCATGCCAGCAGCATCCTGCATTGTATTTCTGGAAGCATAGCAAGTGAAATGATGGAAGCAATAGACCCCATTTTACTTATCCACTTAGTCATTAGGCCACATCTAGATACTGCTTCCACTTTTGGGTCTCCGTACAAAAAAGGCACTGAGGACCTTGAGCAAGTCCAGCAGAGGGGCACTGGGATGGTTAGGGTTGCAACACTTGTCTGGTGGGAAGAGGCCAAGGGACTGGGGCTTGTTCAGCCCCAAGAGGTGGCTCCAGGGCACCAAAGAGCAGCCTGCCAGTGCCTGTGGGGAGGTGATCAAGGAGATGGAGTCAGCCTCTTCACCAAGATTCATGGTGAGATAATGGAGATAAATTGAAATCGGAGATTGACACTGTATATAAGGGCAAATGTTCATTCTGAGGGTAACTAAGCATTTTAAGAGGTTGCTTGGAGAAGCTGTGGAGTCTCTGTTCTTCAGTGTTTTTTTAATCCAGCTGGACAATGTCCTGAGCAAACTGTTCTGATGCAGTGTTACTCTCCTTCGAGCAGGAGGTCGGACTAGAGACCTTTCAATGTCCCTTCCAGGCTGAATAGGTCTGTGAGTCTGTGACATATGTGGAGCCTGGTTAACTCTCAAGCATACCTTGTTGTTCCCCTCTGTATTACCTACATTTATTTCAAAAGGCTTGCTGTATGCAGGTGGTCAGCAGTACTGCTAGCAACAGTTTGCTAAGAATCTGCTGGGAAGGAAAAGCGGTGAGTGTCAAACTCATTTACAAAGCAGGCAGATACTCTTCACTGAAGAAAGATTTATAAAGAAATTCAATACAGTGACATTCACACCATACATTGATTTTTGAATGTGTATTCCTTATCTGGACATAGAAGATTTTTGCCATCTGAAACAAAGAACCATATTCTGCTCCGAGGCATATACATATCCCTTTAGCTTCAGTGGGAATAGCCTGCACATAGCTGAGGGCATGGTTTGGCCCATGGTCAGCAACCTTCTGAAAACATTTTTCCAACTTTTTTTTCTTGCAATATTCATATTTTTTCCTTTCCAAAGGTTCAGATGTCATTCCTGTTGCTGAAGGTATAGAGTTCAATTAAGTGGGAACATCTTTGAAGTTTAATTAGATTTCTTCAGAAAGGCTATGGGTAATCTTAAATACAAGTTCACAAGATTGCTTCAGGCCAAAAGTGTCATACAATAATATTAGACCAAATATTATGCAATTGTTCTGAAATTCATGCTCTCTTCCCACTCATGAGTTTGGTTTGAAAAGCTTGTGGAATATATATGACTTATCAGGGAAGTGCCAAATGTTCCTCATATAGTCCATTCTCACATTTCCTAAGGAAAATGTTCCTTCTCACGATGTTCCCTTTCCCACATTAAGCTTAAGTTTGTCCATTACACCAGGGTAGTATCATCCCTGTCCACGAAATTGCAAGGAAAGTGTCACGTATACACAAGATCTGTTCTGACTGCACTGTCCAAGGTTGGGTACAGACTGTATCCATTAAGCTAGCAAGATAAAGTATTAGAAAATAGACACAGCTGCCATCTATGCCTTTTCTCTAGCAGAATTATTCATGTATGACTATGAAAACTTGAAAATGGAACCATTCTGAACCAGTCCTGGCCTTGTCTGTCTGCCACAGTGTTTGCAGTAGGTGTGAAATCAGGTCTGATTTGCCTTTGGGGGCAGGGACAGAGAGCCAGGAAGGGAGGGCATGACATTACACACACACACAGAGCCCTGTGCTTTACTCACGTGGCCCCTCACAAGGCACATTGGCAAGTGCTGGGGAGTGGGAAGAGAAGCTGTACCCCACCATCTAGCATCTCATCACTTTCCTCATGCCCAACAGGAATGATTTGCAGCAGATAAGTGAACACAGCATGGGATAGAGCACAGCAACATCTTGTTCACAACTGCAACATTTTCAGCACAGAAGACCCTGAAATGTATTTACAAGCTCTAAGTTAAAATTTAGCCTTGGTAACTTACTGTCCAACCATATTCTATCTTTGGTGGAACAGCAACAGCAAAGCTTGTGTCAGCTTGTCCAGACGTGACTTTCTCCATGGGCTGACCTGAAACACCACAGTCACCAAATGCAGCCTTGCACTGCCATGTGTGAGGAGCGAGTGCTATAAAGAAAGGCTCTCCCAGCTGAAGGGCTGTGAGAAATTGATGAAAGAGATTGTAATGGTACAAGATGAAATAATGGTGACATTTTTAGTTTTAATGGTCTGACAGATGAGCAGAGAGCAAACCATGTCAGTGTTGGTAGCAAGTGCTTGGTTCATGTCTCTTCTGCACTGTCTACCCTGCTCTGCCGAATTTCTCCTAAATCCTCACTTTCCTTGGAGGTTTCTCACTGAGGCACCAACCAGGCGTGACCCTGTAAATATATGAAGAGATTGGTGTTAATTTTCCTATGGCTTGAAAGGTCATAGATCAGTACTAACATGCACTGAACAGACTAGGAAAACACAGTTGAGTTTTCCATGTAAAAACCTTTGACTGATATAATAGAATGCATAAAATGAGCATATGTGTTGGTCAAGGTCATACAGAAATGTGGGGTTTTCCCATTTTTGTTTTTCTCCCCCTAGGCTAGGCATCATTAATATTACCTAAACTATTGGGATGCAGAAGCAATATTTTTCTTTTTAAATTGTGATCGTAAGGGTAGAACTCTTCTCATAAATTTTTGAGATGAAAACAACTGCAGGGATGGCTATAGCTGAGGGAGTGACTTAAGCCCTTAACTACTGGCTGATATCTTATGAAAAAACTAGTGTTTGGCAGGAGAAAGTGTGATTATGAGAAAGATTAATCCACTGTCAGATATTTTATTTCATTTCAAAATCAAATTGCAGGCTCCGAGCTATTTTGAATATTAAAGATGAATATAAGAGAAATTCTATAAACAAGGAAAAATGTAATGCCACTCATAATAACTTTAGGAAGGGTGTCTGATACTACAGCAGTGGAGGTGGATTGATTCCACAGGCAAAAAAAAGATGGAAAGGCATTAGATTTATGTATATTTTTACTAATGGTTTTCTTTTTTTGTCAAAAAATTAACTGATTGTCAGTCTGAAGTGAAACTGCGGTAATTTTGATATTTCAGAGAAAAAAAAAAAGAGGAATATAGATTGCTCAATCTGGTGTTAATTTCCCATTTTACATAATAAAAATGTCAAGAATGATGCTAAAGAAAAGCAGCATTGTGTTTAACTTAACTTCCCCATATGTGCCCTCTGATGTTTTGAGATAGTTTATCATGTTTAATAAACAAGGAGAGAGGTAGAATTCCTAGATTAAGACACCAACTGAATATTTTCTAAAAATATGCATTATTAATTTGATTTGTAAAGCATGTATTTCCATAGCTCCAATAAAATATTCTTTAAATTCTAAACCAATATATATTCATTTTATCTTCATTCAAATTCAAAATATAGTACAATATATACCTGTAGGAATTGGAACTAATAAAAACAGGGTTGCAATTAAATTTACAGTGTTTAAAGATAAAGTAAACCAGACTTGCATTCAGTTACTTTATAGTCTGTATAGAAATACATCATCAACTTACACTCATATTTTTCCCACATTTTCCAGCATGAGCTCTACAGCTACATCTGGCAGAACTTGATCTCTTTGCAAGTACTTCTAGTAATGGGTCAATATAAAATTCCTTGGGCAGGGTCTGCAATGGCAAGACTTAGAGGTGACTGATAACATACATCTTTATCAGCAGATCATGATGATGGCAAACCACATGGTTGCAGTCCATGATATTTCCTTTCTTTAATGAATATGGGGAAGTTTAAGATCCCGCCTGGAGATCAGATCGTATTGCTTTAACCTCACTTTAAACAGACTTAAAGGTATATATGGGGTTATTTGGACTTACTGGGTTTTTGTTTGTTTGTTTGTTTGTTTTGTTGTTGTTGGGTTTTTTGTTGGGGTTTTTTTGTTTGTTTGTTTGTTTTTTTGTTTGGTTTTTTTGGTTTTTTTTTTTGGTGTGTGTGTCTGAAATAAAAGCTTTGTGGACATAAACCTTCCATTCCCTATGTTCAGTGCTTATTTCTGATTTAAAAAAAAAAAAAAAAGAGAAAAAAGAAAAAATATTAAGCAATTGTCAAGAGAACAGAGCACACAGAACTTCACTGATGCCACAACCCACAAACAGCAACAGATCCCTTTGTAAGTTAAAACTTGTATTTCATTACAACCATCAGTTTACAGCTCACAGCTTTGAGACCAGATTCATTATTGCATAACTCCAGCTTTATAAATGTCATTTAGAGTAACATTAGAATGATGCTTGGATGAATCTGGCTTGTTAATGTTATAATAGTTTGTTTTTCTTTAAGTTATTATGTGTTGAAAAAGTAACAGTTGAATGTAACTTCCATGGCCATGTGCCCTCTAGAGGAAGTGCACCACAGAGACAAGGCAGAGGTGTTTAAGGCTTTCTTTGCCTCTGTCTTCAACACAGGTGATGGAACAAGGGAGTCTCAGTCTCCGGAGCTGGAGGACCATGACTGTGAGAATTATCAACTCCCAGTTGACCTTGAAATTGTGCGGGATCTGCTGCTCCAGCCGGATCCCTACAAGTCTATGAGGCCTGATGAATCCTCAAAGAGCTGGCTGATGTCACTGCAAAACCTCTTTTTGAGCCATCTTGGGAATTCAGAAAGGTCCCAGCTGACTGAAAGCTGGTGAACGTTGCCCCAGTTTTCAAGCAAGGCAAGAAGGAGGAACCTAGAAACTACAGGCTTGTCAGTCTCACTTCAGTGCCTGGTAAAGTTATGGAGAAGTTTATTCTGGGAAGTATTGAAAAACACCTCTCCTCTGTGGTGATCAGTGACAGGATCCATGGGAATGGCCTGAAGTTGTGTCAGGGGAGCTTTAGGCTGAATATTAGAAAGAGGTTCTTCCCCCAGAGGATGGTTGGGCACTGGAACAGGCTCCCCAGGGAAGTGGTCACAACACCAAGCCTGACAGAGTTCAAGAAGCATTTGGGTGATACTCTCAGGCAATGGTGTGATTCTTGGGGATAGTCCCATGGAGGGTGAGGAGTTAGACTTGATGATCCTTGTGGGTTCCTTTTAACTCGGCATATTCTGTGACTCTACTGCTGCCTAAGGAAAGGACTGTTAACTATGGACTGAGAATTGGAATATGTTATAAAACAAAAGTCTTGGGCAATATAGTTGGGGTAGTTAATCTTTTTCATGGGGTGTTAATCTTTCATTTGAAGGCTTAAATATGTGATAGCTTTGAGGGATGTAAATGCAGAATCCATAGGAAGCTTATGAGCGCATCTGTACTGGCAAATTGGTGTCTTCTGGTGTCTCATGTTTTGCTCTGAAGCCATGTTCTCCTAGACACTCAAATGAAACATGACCACCTGAAGCAAAATACCCAGCCAAAAACCTTCCACCTCACTGACGTGTCCTGCTTTTCTCCCCACTTTTTGTACTAAATGATTTATAAACCAGAAGGAGGATGAGAGCAGCATAGCAGAGCTGGGGTGCTGGAGCAGTGAGGGGCCGGCTCAGGAGAACTTCAAAGGGGAATCCCAGCCCCAGCTCAGGATTTGGCCCTGCAATCAGCACCCTATCCTCAAGGCCTCCCTGGCTCGAAGCAGCAGTGCCCACAAAAGACAGCAGCTGCACTCCCTTTTAGTGTAATATGTTCCTCTTTGCCTCTTTATCTGCATTTTAAACAGTCTGAGGAGAAAGAATTGGGATCCCTAACTCATATACTTTCTATAGCAGAACTGACTTGTGCACTACAGATTGGTGTGGTGGTGTGCCAGGACTTCTTACAGAAAAGTGAGTTGTGCCTCTATGATCATGCTCCGTGTTTGGTCTTTGGAGCCTTTGGTAATATAAAGTACATGATTTTTTCAGTTTTATCCGGTGGTTTTAGGTCTCAGGGGTACTACTCCTTTCCCCTATCATGGGGATCCCTCCTCCACACATGAATTGGTCAGCTATTCATACAAATACTGTTTATTCTTCTGGTTTTGAATTATGCCTATTAAAGAGTTTGCTTTGCTGTGAGAGAGGCGTCCCTGGGATTTGGAACTGGCCATGTGCCATGGTTTCCACATGCAAACCCTTGGAGCTACTCTCAGCCTTTCCATTGTGGCTCTGTGCTTTGACAGCCTTCATGCGTTATGTTACTTATTTATTTTCTCTTCTTTTGATGTGTGTCTGAAACTAGGCATCTGATTGTGCCTTTTGGACTTCAAAACATGTAAAAAGAGTTGTGGAATATGCAAAATTAGTCATGGATCTGATGAAGTCTGGTTGCTCCCCATCTACCAGAAGCCTCCCCATCTTTCCCTGATAATCCCAGCACACTCCTTCATGTCCCTGTTTATTTGGTTGGCAGACCAGAGGTCGAAAAAATGCATCTGCCCTTTGGCAGGCTGGTGTGCCAACAGGCCAGCAAAAGCCAACTTTTGGAAAGGGTAAGAAGTCTTGTGTCCCCAGGTACCATTTTATTCAACCCCAAACTGGGAAAAAATTCTGCATTTAAGAACTGTAGGCTGCTCTCATCTTTCGGAAATTATTAATGGCAAGTGGCCAACTGAAAAATTATGTGATCGTGCAAATCTCCCTTTCTCCTGCATTTTTTTTTTTTTTTTTTGTTATTTTTTAGAAAACCACAATAAAAGTGGAATCAGCACTTCTTAAACTTTTTCTCTGTGGTTCATTTGGGCAAACAATGGTGCCCACCCACTTTGCAGTTCTCACAGGATTTATATCTCCCCATGAAAAACCAGCCAAAATCACTGCTGAAAATGTAGCTGGGAAGAGGTCTGATATGAGTAACAGGCTGTAAATAAGGTCTATCAAAAGGATGCTGCTGCTGTTGCTGTGTATTATTTTTGTACTAGCAATGCTGACTTTCAGCCTTACCTGATTGCTTTTTTCTTGAAATATTACTTGTGTAACTAGGAACATATCCCACAGGAGGCAAAAATCATATATCATAGCCTTCGATGCTATGAATTATAGACATCCTCCTCATTTTTCCTCAAGGAAGGAAAAAAAATTGTGGATCCAAAGAATGTCAGCAAGAAAAAACATCAAGTAATTACTGTACACTTGGCACCATGAAAGAGGCTTTTTCACAGAATAAGCAATGAATTTCCAAAAAAAAAAAAATCAACTGGGAAATTAGGGACACTTCCATAATTTCAATATTTAAACCTATTAATTGTAATTAATTTTTAAAACAATAAGTATTTGATCTGGAAGCCTAATTTCATCTGTTAGACCTTTATACTTGTACATTTTCAGCCATTTTACTACTTTTTTCTTTTATTCACAAATTTGAAAACCCTGGAGGTCCATAAACAGCACACAAAGCAAAGTTCAGTATTGTGACGATTGCTCATATAGTTGTTTTGGTTTGATCTATTAAAGTAGTGGTGTTTGCAGAACACTGTAAATGGCGCAATAACAAACTATTTCCTACTCGTGTATGAAGGTTTTCCAGCTTGGTAAATAACTACCTTGCATCTGGGCTGATTTGTTTATTCAATTACAGCTGAAGAAAAAAACAATTCAGTTTTGCAATAGTTAAATAGAGCAATTGTGCCATCCAGTGGCTAGCTAGGTTAACTCATTTCTTCTCGTTCCATGTGATTATTTCATGGTTTTTGTTTCTTATTCAAAAAATATGTAATTCTTGTAATTTACAAAGCTCATTCCATTGCTGCATGTCACTTATATCTGTAATAAAAATTTAAATTCTAGTCACACTTTTTTTTAGTATGCTACTAAAACTAAAGGCCAAAAAGAGTAAAAAGGTGTGCCATATATCCTTCTGGTCAGTTAGAGTTAAGTCACAGGTTATTACACATCCTGTTATCAAATATCATGGACCATTGACAACAATGAGGAAAGAAAAACAGAGTGCTTTACTCAGTTTGTCTGCTGGGACCATGGACCATGGCAGAACCTTTAATGAAGTGTTCCAAAAATAGCTTTTTGTAATAACAACTGTAACTGAGGTTATATATTGGTTCATGAAACATCTCTCTGACTGTTTGAAAGTGTCAGAGGAGGCAGACAAAATAATTCTGCAGTATGATTACATTCTCAAATCTCTCACTCATTTCTTGACCATAATTTCTAAAGCAGTTCTCTGGAGCATAATGTGAGATCTGCGCTTTGTTGCTTGAGTCTGTACTGAGTAGATTGAGAAATGTGGTCACAAGTCACAACCTGAAAATATCTTCTAATTTACAAACCAAAATCTACTGTGATTCATTTCTGAGGAAGAAGGACCTCCCTGACTGCAATATTTTGTTGGTGATCCAAAAGCCTGTTTTGTGGGGAAAGCCTCATTGTGCAAAGTAACTTACCGGCATCCATGTGAAGCTTGCAGTTTGGACAAAAGCTACACGTGGGTGTGGAGGACCAGGCATAAGCATGTAAGTATGTTTTGTCTCCGACATTGTGACTGTTGTGACAGGAAAGTTGTGTTTGGAAGAGAGGGTCCCAAGGAGGTGGGATGGCACTGTTCTGAGCAAACTTCCCTTTCTCCCTGGATGCTCACGTTGAATGCACCTGCATCAACTCCCACTCTCCCACAACTCACTTCCTGGAGGGCTCCAAAGGGCTGAGTGCACATGTGCAAACAATGTGGCTGCTCATGGTCAATGAAATGGCATGAAAAATCTGTTTTACATAAGACACGTGCACTGGGAAAACTACGTACAGTTCATGAAGGGACATCTCACAGTCCCAGTGTAGAGTGACACCTTGCTTCTCAAACAAGAGCCCTGCACTCTCCTGACCCTGGCAGCATACTCTTTTAGAACAGATAGACCATCCATTTATTTTCACTTGGGTTTAATTGCAGATTTCCAGCTTTCAGGGCTCTGTATGCGGTCCAGATGAGGAGTCCTTCCAGGAGCCGCATAAAAATGTGTTGTGATCCCATGCAAAGGACTCTACTTCAGGTACAGCAGCCAATTCATCCCCCATTCTGATGTGTCCTTCCCATCTCCCTTCTCCTCTCCGCTGCCAACACACATGAGTCCCTGTAACTCAATGTGATCCACTGAAGGTTATGTATTTCCCAAGCTATTTTCTTGAACACAAGCAGGAATTTCCCTGTGGCAAGGACTTCCAGAGAAATCTCGGTGCAGTATTGCCCTGCCTTTCAGGGACATGAGTCACCACACATTGGTGCCATATGTACTCCACCGTGCTATGATATCAGAGACTAGTTAAAACACTGGTAATCCTTTTGCTACAGACACAGGAAGGCCCTCACACAAGGAAAACTTTTGATCTAAGCAAAATCGTGTATTGACCTGAAGACTAGAAGGCAGCTACAGATTGAGTGTCTTGACTGCTAGAGGGCCAGTCTAAGAGAGACTTAAAACCACTGGCAAGAATCCAGCATTTTTGAGACTTCTTAAAAATTAGGCAGAAAAATCACTGATCACTTTTGAAAATGTTGCTTGAGATACTTTGTTGTTGATGCATACAGCTGACATTTACAAAACAGCATTTGTTCACACTGTGCCCTCACATCTGGAAAGAAGAATCATTCTGTTGCTTTTATTCTAGATATCACTAGCTCTCCATAAATGAAATAGATTATATATAATATAATTAATATAATATAATTAATATAATCTCATATGTTGTTCATATCATATCATAATCATATATAACATGATATAACACAATAATTATGCTATGTTTCATAATATAAGTTCTATTGTATTTTATTGTATTCTTTATAATATATACAAATCTATTCTCAGAAAAGAGGAATAACAGCTAAATGCAGATATTCTCTACTAGTTGCTTGTTGTTTTTTGTTTTTTTCTTTTCTAAATTGTTATAAAAAGCTAACATTTAAAAACAAACAACAAAAACCCAACAACATAGTCCAGCATCAAGATATCAATCAGGAGGAATGAAGAACCAAGAGCTTCTCAAGCCCAATTTTTCTCAGCTCCTCAGCTGCAAAACTCTAAGGAGGCCAAATGACAATTTTGAATCTTTGTGGTGGAGAAAAAAAAATCCTCCTCAAGGACAAGACCCAGCCTCCCAAGTCAGATAAATAATTCACTGCTCTGGAGCTCTTTGAAGAAAGGAAGTGCTGACAGTTGTCACTATTTCACTCCCACTGCGTGTGTGTCTGCTGGGCAGACCTCTGCCACCCCTCCTGCATGAATCTCATTGATCAAATCCTGCTGAAGCTGGGACCAGGTGTGGGTACAGATTTGTGTATGAGATCATCATTGCTGCAATGACCATTGTTCAGATCAAAGGACAAAAAAACTCAGTTTGAGCCATCTTGAATGAACGTTACTGAATTTCTAGTGAAGAAATTTTACTGGGCAGATGACTTAAGGTTGCTTGTAAACTGTAATCCTCATATTTAGCACAAAGGGAAAAAACAATACTAGTGCTTTAACATAGCTAATAGCCTGGCCATGTAGTTATAATGAGCCAAATGAAGGGAAGCTGTGGTAGGGATATTTTTTCCATTCTCACTATATTTCTAGAAGTGTTGGCACAGCTTTTGGAGTCATATCTTAGTAGGAAGGAGATACGGTTGTGATTATTAGCCCTCAGGCTCCTAATCCTGCCCTGCTGATGCAAAGTTAGAAATAAGCTGGACCTGCAAACAAGGAGGCAGTCACTGGTCTGAACTTTCACTCCACTAGTGTATGTGTAGCTTGAATTGTCTCACTGTATTTAGATTCCAGTGAGCTCAATTTTCATGATTCCCTAATTAAATCACTCTACTCCTTTCCCATTCATTTTTGCCTCCCTAAATCTGGCTGCCTATGTCAGTTCTCTTCAGGGAGCTCTTAGCTCTGGAAGCAGGAAGTCCTGTTAAGTCAAAGCTAGTCTCTGATAGTTTTGGTATGCCTGGGTCACCTTCCAGAGTCTGCTATGTTAATGCACAAAAACAGTGCTCAGTCAGGCCCATCCTTTTTAGGACAGTGTATCTGCCCCATTTATGGCTTGTTTATTACAGAATATAACAGCCACACCTGACCTCTCCAGAGAACACTTTTATTGGCACAGTCTACAATGGTCATTTCCACTTATCATAAAAATCAATTGCCATTTTATTGAGTTTGTAAGGAAATTTGGTCAAAGGCAATCATCAGACATGAATCTCTGTCTTCTTTCAGCTATGAGCTCTTCTGCATCAGCAGTATTTGTGAGCTACTCTGACACAAATTGCTCTCAATAATTAATTTCTCTCACAGTGGTCACCACCCAGGGGAGGATGCCAAACCTCTTTTTTTCCTGTCTCATTAATCACAAGTAATGAGCATGTGTGCAAGTTACAACTCTGATTTCTAAAACTTCATGCAGGGAGGCAGCACCAGAAATAAACTACAAGAAAGTTTACTTTATATTGATTGTGTTGAAATGTATAAGCTTTTGCCCACCACATCTGGTGTTGACCTTCTTATGACAAGGGAAGAAGATTTTAAAGTGGTTTCCTCCAAACTATTCTTCTCATCCTGACAATCTCTCATGTATAAGAGTTGGTTCAAGGTCTGGTTTTTATAGCTACCTAATCACAATGGGTCATAAATGCACACTGTCTGGTTACAAGTAGAGTTACTAATAGGGTAAGTGATTATAATTGGCTACAAGAGGCATACAATCTTATCAAAAGAGATAATCCTTAACTAATGTTAAGAACACCACATAGTGTAACTTATGGACCTGGTATAGCTTTCATGGCTTCTAAAAAAACTTCTCCTTTTGAAAGCTCCCAGTCTTCATTTCAGTCCAATTCTGATTGATTTGATGAAAAACTAATGATTTTGATGGGTTTGACTTTTCTTTTGTTCTTAGGGAATTTGATACCATTTTTCCTGATTCTGGCCAGGATAGGGTTAATTTTTGCTGTAGCCAGGAGGGACATGGCTAGGACCCAGAGGTCATTCTATACCACCTCATGTCATTTTTCAGGGGTAGGGGAAGGGGTTCTTTCTGGGTCATATTGTGTGACACTGTCAGATATTGTTGGGAGTCCCACATGGTGAAGCATTTGCGTGTGAATCGTTCACGTCTTGTACTCTGTTATTAATATTATTGCTGTCACTGTTCACTTTCTTATTTCATTCCTGTTTCTAGTAAATTGTTCTTATCTCAACACACAACCTTTACCTTTAGTGCCCCCTATTCTCCTCTACATCCCACCACAGGGGAGGGGTAGCAAGCGAGCAGCGTGTGGTTTGAAGTGTTTTGGTGGGAAGACTGAACTGGGGAATACAGTTCCTAAACCACGACACCATTTCATACAGCTTTTATGGGAGAGGTTTATGGAAACACATTTGTCCTGTTTGACTTGCTCACCACTAAGTCCCCACACTCAGATGAGGGCAGGGCTTCAATGGGTCATCCAGGAAGAGCCCTGCTCTGGGTCAGATCTGTGCTAGCACATGGGTGCTGTGTGGCACAGGCAGCTGTATCAGCTGGATTGCCAGTGGAAAGGAGAGACCCCACGCCCCATGAACTGTGTCACACCACATACAGAAAGCTATGGCTGTGTCAGGGCAGAACAATGTGAAAACTAGGCCTTTTTCTGTAGGTATGCTTTAAGACATCAAAGTGCTTTAATTTGGGTTAGTACAAAACACTGAGTGTACCAGCACTGAGTATATTCATCACCATGAATGATATAATGTGAAGATGAAGGGTAAAAAGATGAAATTTTTCTGAGATCAACAGAGTAGAAAGAGAAGCAGGGCACAAAATAGCAAGGTTAGTACAAATTTTAGCTCACCTTACTGTAGGAATTCCTAAGTGAATTAATTTTTACCAAGAATCAAGTGAATAAAGATACATGTAATTAAGTATTGAATGAAAGGCAGACATCTTCTGCCTACACAGATATGCAGTCTTCTCTCTTGCAATTTCCTTACAAAAAATTGGCAGTTTCTATGCCCAGATAGACATTTCACCCTGATCCTGTAAATTCTAATTGGTCTCAGTAAATTTGCTAGATTTGATCATCACACCAGCAGTGGGATGGCAGAGTAAATCTTAAGGGCAGAGTAGCATTATGGGCTCAGTTTGTCTATGATCTCTTAAACCTGCTGTTGTGTCACAGAATACACATGCAGAAACAGGCTGAAGAAAATTTTGTTCCCTGCAAATTTTGACTGTGCAAGTTCTGAGGGAGTTTTTAATTCAAAACTCCATTTGTAAAATAAAATCAGCACAGAATCACTGCCAGATTTTTCTGAGATAAAATCACAGACTTAGGAACTTGTGGTGACTTAATTGGTTACTCATTTACTTTTTTATTATTTTTTAACATATTGTGTTAACTTCTTTCTAAAAACTAGAACAAAGGCTTTTTCTGAGTGTTTGCTAGCATGATCTGGGACACCAGATCGAACACTGCTCCTTAGCAGTCCAGTTGTCTTTTTCTGGGAACAATGGAATTGTGTTACTAAATTTTCTTTACTTCGGTAAAAGTGGCACAAAGATGCTCTGACCAACATCCAGCCTTTTTATGTCAGATGCAATATGCAAAGCTGTATAACTTAAATAAATCTGTTAACACAGAGCAGAAAAAGAAAGTGCTTAATTTTAAGGAGAGAAAATAAAGAAGTTAGGAAAGAG
Source organism: Acropternis orthonyx (assembly GCA_035583155.1). NCBI lineage: Eukaryota > Metazoa > Chordata > Aves > Passeriformes > Rhinocryptidae > Acropternis > Acropternis orthonyx. Next base: position 30,578,659 of record JAWWEU010000081.1, read on the forward strand.
CAATGGAGTTGTGAGAGGCAAGGCCCATATACAATCACTTGTCTAAGGTCAGCTGTGGGGACATGGCTTTGCTAGCAGTGAATAGATATTTTCCTGCCTGCCTCAGTGTGGATTAAATGATGACAACAAGCAGCTGTGGTGCTTATTCTCATATTATTGTTTATTGCAGATATCTTAAAAATATTCTTTTACAGATACTTCCACACTTGAAAGAGGGGTTATTTTGTAGGACTGAAGATCTGCTGTGCAAGAAGCACTCCTCTGCTTCCCTGCTGACACTGAATTTATGAGTCTTAAAGAAAAATCCAGCCATTTATACAAGGCAGTACAGTCTCCTGTGCCTGTACAAAATGCACTTGCAGGTGCCAGTGACAATATTGAAAATATGTCTGTTCCCAAATATAAGGTGACATTTTAATCGTTCACCACCCAGAAGCTGTTAGACAATGGACACTTGGGGAAAAAAAAAACAAAAAAAAACCCACTTGTTTTCATGAAGAGCTCTTCTTACACACCAAGTGCCCTATTCAACAATTCATTGACTCTCAGCCTTGCTCTGCACAATGAGTGAAAAGATTCTTGATAAATTATTATGGAATGAATGACAGTGATGGAATTCTCTTTCTTTCCATCTGAACATTTTTGGCCAGAAGTAGATGTAGAGTTTGCTAAAAGCTTGCAAACTGGTTTGGCCAGCAGGAAGCTGCATTTTTCCCTGTAAGAGGAGGGTTGTGTTCAACTTGGATCCACTTGCAGTTGTGGGAGATGCTCCAGCCACCCCTGCCAGTAAGGAGAGCATGTGAACTACACCTCACCACTCCTCTCCAGCACTGGTATCTCCAGCTGTGCCCACAGGCTACCAGTGCATTGGAGGCTTTCCAGTTAGTACTAGACAAACTAATTTCACCAAATGATAGCTTCTTTCTTTAAATATTTTCACATGGTAATGTCTAATTAGAAGCATTCTGTACTTTTGTTTCCTCGCTGAGTGCTGATCAGATCAGATAGCATGGAGTAAATATTATCTCAAACTAAGCAAGGTATGAAAGCCATTGGATCACAGTATTTTCTTAATTTTTTGTCACTTTAATGAACTTTTAAAAGTGTAAAAACATAAAAATGTATTATGTGTATTTGGAACAGCTTAAGCTATAAAAAAATGAGGTGGAGCAACCTAAGCATTCTTTGCCTGCAATGGGAAAGGCATAACCTGACAAAACTACTCATATGAAAAGGCAGCCCCAACAAAGCTACCACACTGACCAGCTGCCACCGCCCTTGAAGCTATGCAGCTCTTCTCTCTGCACACCAGCAATGCCCTGTTCCTCTTTCCTTCAGCTGCAATGCCCACATCTTCCTGGTATTTGCTCTTTACAGGACTGTTGGATTATGTGGTCTGCCTTTTTTAAAACAGCCCAAAAAATCATTTACAGAAGTATCAGTCCAAATATGACAAAGTACTTAAGAAATTTTCATGTATGCTCATTACCTAATAGAATATTTTCCACCATGTTAATAACCTCAGGTTCTTTCATTAATCACACAGAGCACAGTACCCTCTAATGCCTCAACTGCTGTCAGGTGGACCACTCTGCAGATGCAAGTAAGTTCAACAGTTTTTTCTCCAGTACTGTAGGAGATATTAGTATTTGCCCAAAATGTACTACAACATGGACTTCAGAGTCTTGGATCATTTAAATTATGAAGGAAGACCTTTTTTTTTATTTTTTTAAAAGAATATTCTGTATTTTTCTGTTCCACTTCACTTAATGTCACCATAAGGATAAATCCCTCCTAAATAATATAATTATGGAATTTTACCAAGAGCTGTGGTGCAAGCTGGAAAACACTTGTAACTGGACATCATCAGGTTGCACATGAAGGCTAAATTTTTTCAAAAAGCAGTCTTCCTTTAGAGAGTTAACTGCAGTCAGTGACTCAGAAATACTATAAGCATAATTTTCCCTGGCAGTATTTTGGCTTTTCTACTTGCAATCCCAGCTGGGTCCTTCAATTTTTAGATAAGCAGATACGAAAAATAAACTTTGCTAAGAACAGAGCCAACTTGAGCAAACCTCCAAAAATGCTCGATATGGAGTTTGGGATAAACCCAAATACATTCTTTTGGGTCATTCAGTTCCATCATCTAACATTTACATGGTGCATCACAAGGAAATCAGCATTTCAGTGAAGGCAACAGCAGTAAATATCGTACTTTCAGCAAAAGTACTGCTTTAAAGTTTCTTGGCCATTGGTTTTGATTTGTTTGGAATTGGGGTTTTTTTCCTCCTTTGGATATGACTGTTTTTAATTAGTTTCCTGAAAGTGTGCGTTGTGTCTGCAAGTTCTCTGTATTGGCCATGTCCCCTTAATGTGACTTACACCATGGACTCTGTTTTCCATGTTTTTTATCTTCTTTCAGGTATTGAACATATAATAAATACGAAGTTAGAAAGCCTTATGATTTTTGCAGGGTCAGTGTGGTCTCATGTGATTAACCTGCTGAGTAGGGCATGAAATAGTAAGAAACAAATGTTCCATGAGACAGGAACTGCACACAGTAAATGGAGCAAACCATGTTTTAATGCTTTATATGAATGGTTAGTTCTGCTTTGTTTCCCTGAGGGTAAATGAATATTTTATTTTTGGTTGATATACTTAAACTAAAGCTGATTAGTCATAACAGCTTATGAACAAAAATTGAGTAAACTACATATGTGGGAGAGAAAAAGGCACACAGTCCTGCTTTACTTGAAGTCAAACACATGAGTTTCAAGCTTAGCTAAAAAGCTATACCTTTTTATTATATTTCTATATCAAAACCACCTCCACTAATGCATTAAAGTGGATCAGAAGGTGATCGAATTTCTAAATAGCACTGATGTTCATATCTGTCACAGTGCATCCAAAAACTGCCATTACAAATTATAGATCAAGTCACAATCATTCATAAGAATTTTGCTTTGGAGCAAAAGATCCACCTGGAAAAGGATCTTGAAGCATGAGAAAGTTTCTGACTGGAAGGGAAATATTCACCCAAACTTCATGTGATGACTTTACATAAGTCAATTAGCAATCCTGCCCTGTTTAGGACAGGATAACAGTTTTGGGGAACAACTTCCTCCACAAAGCAAAACAGATCCTGGAGAAAATTTTCACTTCCCATTTGACTTTTTTCCTTCAGACAAAGCTTCTTACTGATCCCCTTTGCTTGGCCAGTGTTTGCTTCACAATAGTTGTGCAAAACTACACATGCTTCAGATTGACTTGCACTTCTCCATGCAGTGTTCAAATGAATCAAGGAATGGCAGGTACACTGGAATTAACACATCTTGCTCATGTAAGATATCAGTCATCTAATCAAGAAAAGCCATTAATTTTAGAATTGTATTTTTTTCTGTTTTCCTTTTGCCAAAGTACTTGCTGTATTCAAAGTTCATGTAACCTTGGAGTAAAAACTGGTTCTAACAAATGTTTGTCTGGGGTACCTGTGCAAACCCTCCCACATCCTTCAGTTGTCTTCCTCTTCTTTTGACCTTTCATCTTTACATGTTCTATAAAAAACAAATAGTAAAGGACTGGCTCTTGGATGCCTCTGAAGAGAGATCTGAAATACATGTAGTAGAATAATTGAAGTATATATACAGGAAATGGAATAAAGGAGATCTCAGTGGCTCAAAGAAGCTTTTTGAAAACATCTAAATTCTATCAGAGAAAAATAATAAATTTACCTCTCTTGAGATGTTATTTTTTCAGGAAGTGGCATGCATTTCAGAAATCCTCTGTCTAGAAGCCCTGTAATTTTAAAGTTATTTTGACTCTAAAGTAAACCTTACTGCCTTGGAGGCAAGATCCTGCCAACCCAGACATTGGAAATAACAAGGAAATTAGCCATGGGGATAATTGGATGCAGAATTAAAAACAACAAAAAAAAATGCCTTTTAGAAAACTCCAGCTGAAATGCCACTCTGACAGAAAAAACGTTTCAATTGTTATACAGCTGATGTCAAACTTGTCTGGAATCTGGTTCAGAGAAGAGAGGTCAGAAGGACAACTGGGAACCTTTTTTTTTTTTTTTTAAGAAGACACATCACTGTGGATGTCTTCTAAGGAAACTTGAAATAATTGCAGCTTTTTTCGGTGTGGTTTCTCAGGTGCTGGAAGAAGTGACAGAAAATTCATTTTTCCCGAGTATTTCAGGCTCCAATTTCTCAAGCATAGACATGTCAGAATATATTGAAGATATAATCATGAAGAAGTAAACAATAATCCTTATCCTTATAGATAGTAAATTATATGACAACAATTTAACTTCTGTGACAGGTCATTTTATCAGAAATTAATTTACAATTTTCATGACATTTCTACAAAAAAAAAATACACTGTTTCATTAAGGTTGGAAATGTTCTATATTGTATTAAAAAATAATCTTTTTTTTTTTTTTTTTTTTTTTTTTTTTTTTTACTAAATGGGTGGAAGCTTCCAGTATCATTTATGATCTCCCTGAAGAAAACATTATTTCATTAAGAAAAAAGAACCATTATTTTTCAGTAGTAGCTTTGGAGTTTTTGTTTTAGTTTTGAGAAAATATACCAATTTCCAAAATTTAAAACCAAAATGTTGATCCCTCCACCTCACAAAGCTGGACTAGATCATACCTATGACAGTTAAAACTGTGGTCTCTGATGGACACAAATACATAAAAGTGTCTAAAAATTCCTCTTGGAAAGCAAACAACTGAGATAATAGACAAACTTACACCTTTAAATTTTTTACATTCCTTTGTCACCTTTTGCATCCTTACATCACCTTGTTGTGATGTTACAGACTCCATTCTGCTCATGATGCTATAACTGTACCTCCCCTGTACTTATGACAGAGCAAACTCAACACAATGTGAAGGTTGTTCTTTGAGCTCTCTGCCTGCTGGTATACATTAACCTGGTATAATACAAGATTTTACCCAGCAAGGACCGGCTTCTAAATATTGTCTTGTGCACAAAGGCAACTCTTACCTTCTGCACAGCAAAGCAGCTGTGCAGCTTGCCCTGCCCCACTGCTGGTGAGGTTTGTTTGGATCAATTACTTAACAGTAGAAAGAGACGTGACCTACTCATCACAGTGTCTTGCTTTGAGCGTTCATTACAGTACCATGCACATGGCAAAAGGCGGCTTTTCTATACTGAAAGGTAAGCTGAAATGAACCTCCCTATTTCTGTCACCTTGTATGAATGTCAGGGCCAGGTTCCTGGTTCATAACCTTTTATCTCTTTGAAAATATTAAACATAAACCACCCTCTGATTAGCAGTGATAGTGCGTCTTGTAAGGGAGTTGTAAAACAGATAAGGCAGTTAAGAAACTTGACTTAAAGGTTCCCCTCTGGCTCAGGGAATTTCCTGCTCCCTGTGTATAAACCAGTCTACAGGGGAGAGAACAGAGAACAACAGTAACCAACTGAAGGTGTGAGGGTACTGGGGGTCTTGCATAATTGCAAAACCTAAATGATAAGAAGTAACAGAAATGAAAACAGCAATGTGTTTTCATATCAGCATTTTCTGACTCCTCCAACAAGCCAGTAGTGCTTCCACTGTCTATTTATGGTCCCTTTGGTGGATGAAGGCATTTTATCTTTCTGATAGTGGTTATATCCAGTTATCTGCCTCCCACTGCATAAACTTCTGTCTACTCTAGTAACTTGTTATCAAGAATTTTAAGTGTAATTTGATTCTGATAAGCACCACATTAAATGAAGATCAGATATAGTAGCAAAGCGCAGACTAAAAATTGGTCAAACCAGTCACCAATTATATCTCATCTGTAACACCCTCAACGGCCTTGTGGTGAGAAGAACACCATATCCCAACATTTTACTTGTCTATTTCAAATTATGTTTTTACCACAGCGTTCCAGATTTAAATGCCTGTTTTTGTAGCTGGAGCTCAGTGCTAGCACTCAGGGTGTCTTGGCAAGGTTTACTTTACTATGATTAAGTTAATCATCTACTAGGACACTGTTTCCCATTTTTTTGATAAAAAATTAGGGAGATAAAAAGTTTTGCTGCTTCACTAGTTGAAATGCAGTCAATATTGTAATGCTTTCAAAACCTCTTTAGTGTCAGATGACAGTCATTATCAAACTCAAAATATTACTAATGTAGGGCTGTTAAGTAATAACAGCTCCAAGAACAAAATTGTTCCCACTCTGAGACAGTCATGGGTGTATACTAAGCATGATGAGTGACAGAAGGGAAACATGGATTTTCCTTTGATGCCCAGGGATCTTTTGGTTTGTTCTGCAAGTTCTTAGAGAACCGAGACTGGGACTCTGTCTGCCTTTACTCAGTGGTGGCACACAGTGCAGCAGCAAGGCACCTGTCCTTGGTGACCTTTGAGAGGCACATGGCAGGGATGAGCCTTGCCAGTAGTACTCAAGAGCGCTGGTGAGGCCAGTGGTGGCAGAAAGGAGGAGTTACTTGAGGTCAAGGACAGAGGGGAAAAAGAACAGCCCTGGGAATTAGAGCAGGAGGTATCCTGTTTGCCACAGTGCTTTGCTATAGAGTTGTTCATACTGCATAGCATGAAACAGAGGGCATGCCTTTTACAGTGGCAGGTAAACAGGAATGGCCTCAACACAGCAAATCAAGTTTTTAATTAGAATGCCCTTCACATTTTTATCACGTGTTTCAGCTAGAGCTCAGCCTGCAAATGCTGGCTGCTGCAGTCAGGCTGAGCGTGGTGGTACGTGTGCGTGCCCCTGCATACTGATGATTCACCAACTTCTTCGGCTTTTTCCTGCAATGTTCCTGCCGGTGTATCCTCACTGTTTGGACTGTTACTGAGCTAAGAAACAGCTACTGAGATATTTTTCCTCTCTTTTAAGTTAATCATTCAACATGTGGAAGAGCAAATAAAGTATGGAAGGTGATTTTTTCATAAAACACACTAGTAGCTCCTCTACAGTCTACAGCACACATGATGCTTTACAGAATGAGATTTAAACGAAAGGTATGTCCTTCTGTAGCCTTCCAGATTTCCCAAGGTTTCTTGACCTGCCTGGTACAGTTCTGTGCTTCCTTAAGAAAGGTCAGGAGCTTCTTTCATGCACCATAACATTCAGAGAAATCTGAATAAGTGTGACTCACATTAGTAAGTTCTTTTGCAAATTGGGAAAGTTAAACTTGGCTTTAACATGTCTGCTAACACCAAAGAAATGCAGATCCTCTCTTGTGGGCAACTCCTATTCCCAATAAAAAATTTGTAGTTCTGAGCTTTACCTCACACAGTTCATCCACTCTGAAGAAAATAAAATTTTATTGGATTTTTTTTTCCTTTGTTGCCTGATGTTTAGCATCTGACTTTTCTGTCTGTAGAACCTGGGCGTTTCACCCTTTCTTTTTATTCTTACAGCACTTCTGAGGATCAGAAAAGGTTTATTTCATAAATTCCACCTCATAAATAGATAAATATTTAATAAAGTCAGTAAAATCCTCTTTTTTTTTTTTTTAATAGATATGAGGACAAAATTTTCTGCCCAAGACCACACAAGTTAGAGGTAGAAGAGTTAAAATATCAAACAAATCACAACTTTCTAGACCATCTCATGGCTAACAATTATTGTCCAAAAGATTTAGAGCAAAGTTCCTAATGTTGTAAGCCCAGGGGAATCCTATACTTACAGGAATGAGGGACATAAGGAACAATTTGTGTGGAATTTCAGTTTAATTCCCCAATTAGCTTCCTTAAATCAAGGTTGAATCAATCACATCAGTGTCTGATTTGCTTCTCTTAGGGACTCTCTGGCTTCTGGTGAAAGAACTTCTATTTAGTTTAATTAAGGACATGCACTTAAAAGCAGACGCTGATAATACAATAACACTCCTTAATTTCCATATTCATGTCTCCTCTGTACCCAAATCTTAAAATTCTATCTTAAGGAAGCTACTTTGAACCTTTATTTTGTAATATTTTTGGGAAAGCTTTTGGAGAGGAGTACTTGAAGAGTATAAAAATAATCTAGCTATTTGGAAAACACTCCTAAAAAAAATGTAGGTAAAATCATAAGCTTTTTGTAGATATATAAAAATTAATTTGCCCATAAAATAACTTGAAATATATTTTGAAAATTTCCCTGAATGCTGCATTTAGTGCCAAGGGTTCTTCCTACTGAAATCCGAAGGAAGAGATTCCTCTTTCACAAGGTGACAACCATCAGGAAATACCCTGAGCTCTATTCAATGCCATAGAAATATTGAGGCTGTCATGACATCAGCATTTTAGCAATACTTCATCTTTTCTTCTTCCTTCTGGAATTTTAAAGTTACATCATGCTTTACACTGTCACTGTGATAGTTAGAAATAAAGCAAAGGAAAACATGATATACCTCTCTTTTTAACTTTCTACTCAATTAGTAACTCTTTTTTGGCAGTTACAGTGATAATACCGTATTGTATTGGTGTGGATAAATTTCATTATTTTATTTGCTTGTATTAGATCTATCTTAATGGGTAGAATAAGTCTTGCCTGTAATACTGCAGTCTTTCTTCTTCAGTGAGGACATTTTATTGAAGACCTCAGTAACAACAAATTTTATCCAACACAGTAATATTCCTGACTTTTTATAAAACAGACCATCAAAGAAGGAGAGCTTAATTTATTTTTTTTAATTTGGATTTTAGTGAGTCTCTTTTCATATCTGTGACCATTGACATAACAAACCACATGACTTTTCTGCATGTAAATACTCAAATCACTAAGTGCAAGTCCATAGTATTTACAAAAGTCACAAGTTTTTTTCAGTGTTTTTGGCTACTTTAAACTCACATTATTTTCAAAACACACATTGGCATGTGAAATTAAAATCATCAGAAGGAAACATCCACAGTTTTTTATAATGCAAAGTTTAGCCAAGTCTGATGTTTTTGTTTTGAAAGAGTGAGCCTTATGTAATGAGTCTCAGACAGCAAGAGGCACAACTGTACTTAGCTCAGCTTAAGTTTTTGGTCTCCACAGGAGTGTCAACTAAGACACTCCAGTGATTCAGGAATGATTCAGTGATTCAGTGATCCAGGAATCCAGTGATTCCTCCAGTGCAACATTTCAAGAGGATGCTAGAGCTGAATGGATTATGGATTTGGTTTATTTTTAAAGAGAGCATGCTCACTGAAAGTTTTGACCATTCTTAACCATTTTCCTTACAGGTCTTCTTGTAGGGAAAATGGGATGGCATTAGCTAAAATGCTGTGATGTACGCTTCCATTCAGGGTGGGACACACTTCCCACATTCAGATACGTCATTTTTGGCATCTGCTTGTATAGGTGTCCAAGTCCCATTACTGTCAATGAAGATCGAGTCTATAGAATGAGATATCCAGAGCACAGAAACTGGTCACCTCACCTTAAACTAGATGCTTACATTATTGACTTAGAAGCCTGTTGACTATAATGGGGATTTGGACATGCAGTTCATATGCAGGCATCGACATGCTGCCACATATATGTAGGTATCTGAGTCTGTCAGCTGAATCCCATTCCCAGTGTACGTTGTAGAAGAGCCAAATGCAGACCTGTAATTTTCCAAAGAGAATTTCAATCATCCCTCATTAGCAAGGAGAATTTGTTAATCACCAGGTGTCTAATCTCGCTTGTAAAACTGCTTCATGCTGTCTACCTAACTGGGCAGCGTTAATTGGACCAAAACAGGACTCAAAGTGCCCTGCCAGATATTGGACCTCCCCCCAGCATGACTTCATCTCCTCTCTCGTGTTGCAGCCGTGCTAGTCTCCTGGCACTGGAGTACCCTATTCCTCTGGGAGACTGAGCCACACCCATAACCCACAGGCAGCAAAGCAGCAATTTAAATGTTGTATATCCCACAGCGTGATGAGCTGCTGGTGAAGAGCTTCTCACCCTCATTCTTGATCATTTTTAGCCCTTCAGTAAGTCTTGGCTTTGTCTTATTCCACAGCTGAACTTTTGTGTGCTTTTGGCAAAGGAGGGATTGTTCCCTGTTGGACTCTGGTTAAGGCTAGGTATGTTCATGCTGGGGTCTGGGGCTGGAAAAGAGACAATAATAACTTTCTTGATTAAAACATACATAAATCTCCAAGTTCTTAGGAAAAAATAACTGGGTTCTGAGCTTAGATTAATTTTTATCAGGTTTATAGGTAGGACAACACTACAGAATGCTGTATTCCATGGTATTACAATACAAATGGTGTGGAGGTCTAAAAGCAAATGAAAGATGTTCAGATTGTGTCTTTTTGTTGGTTATGGAATAGCATCCAATATAAACAGAGGAAAAAAAAATCCAATACATTCACAGTGATACTGTCTGAAAGCTCGTCCTGATTGTTCTCTTGGACACATGGTAAGAATTTACTTGCAATTCATTAAAAGCTTCTCTGAATGACATCAAAAAGGGAAACAGTGCATATTGACTTCAAGGATATTTAGTAATGGGTAGTGCAGCTGGGATCTTCTAATTATTTCCATAAGTATCAGATCATCAGATTAGTATAACTAGGTCCCAGTGAACGACATAGACTGCTATAAGGAAGAACACAAGGAAAAAGCCTTTTTTTTTTTTTCCTTTTTCATTGACCTAAACAAATTTCTACCCATTAATAAATCAAATCAAAAGCATTTGAGTAGCAACCATTTTAAAACTCTATTTCTTATTTGAGTTTACTTTTGGTGAAACTGATCTCAAATAGTTACTTTTCAGAATGTCTATTTCACTATCATTCTGCAATGCAGCTAAAGATCCCTTAAAATGAAGTATTTCTTCTCTGAATGTAAATTATTTTATGGGACAGTTAATTAACTGATGCACTACCTGAATTTATTCCTGTGCTAAGTCATTCATTAGGCAATTATGAGACCATTTAGGAGCTTCAAATAGCTTCTGGTAGTATAGCAGATACAATTTGACTTCCTTTTGAGAAAAATAAAGAAAAATTAGAAATACAAGGCAGCAGTTACAGTTATTTTTCAATGTTCCTACTCCTTCTCTTCTAATCACAGGTACATAAAGGAATATATTTCAAAAATTAGTCTCTGGCAGTCTAATCTTTTTTGGCAGGCTGTTGCTCACTTGAAAAGCCTAATAATTTCACGCATCTTTAAGAGGCGGTCTTGTGCATAGCTTCGAAGCATCAAATCCTCTTTTAAAGGAAATATCTTTCATCAGATCTTTTTGTTAGCCTTTTTAATTTAGGTCTTACCAGAAATTCATTAGAGTTCTTGTAATCTCTTTAGAAAGTGATATAACAGAAGGAAAGTTTGGTCAATGCCCAGGCATAACTGTGCAGCGATGCATACAGAAATATACACTTACATAACTAGTTTAAGATTGCAAACACAGTTAGAGCTAAAAGTTCAGCATTGCATGAAAACAGTACAGAGAGTCCTAATCTAGAGTTTATGTCAACATGACAAACCCCAGGATCTGTATCTCACTAGCCCCATTAGTTGCCTGAGCCCTCCCCAGTCCATGTGAAGGGATTCCTTCACCCTTGGGAATGTAAATTGTTATATATTACACTGGACAAAAATTGCTCCTAAACTCTGCTCACCTGTCAGTTGAAGGACTGGATAAGGCACTTATGAGAAAAGGATGTAGTTTTAGCTCCCAGTCTGCAGAGTATGCAGATAACAAAGGTCAATGAACACTATTACTTCTCAAAGTGGAAGGAGGAAGAAGTAGAAAAAGGTGACTGTAGTGATAGCTGAGAGCCTACTTACTTACACTGGAAGGAAATTTAGAAGATGCCAGCATCTTCCTCTTAAGCACTGGAATTTGACTAAGTCAGCTTTGGGACATGAAGTTCTCACTCTGCCCCTCATCACATGTTATCTATGCGACAGACAGGTGTAATACTTTGTTCCTTCCTGCAGCCCTTTCAGTCAGTCTTGTTCCCTTTGAATTAGAGCTAAGTGCCATAGTAGCAAGCATCAGGATTAGCCACCAGACACTGCAACCTGAAATTCAGGCATCACCAGCTGGCAGAAATCCTACTGTTTTGGACTGAAGTGCCAAAATATTTTTCCTCAGAAGAGAATATGGCCAAGTACATCTGAACAGCCTGTCATGGAAAATACCTAACTACCCCAAGGCAAAACAATATTGTGCCTCATAATGCAGTTTTATGAGCAGAAGCAACAGCTTCTCTAACCAAAGAGATTTAAGCCAGGTTTACAATTAGGGTAACTTATTCTGGTGATTGATTATACTTTGCATGTAAGTAGTACAAAGCAGCAGCCTTCAGAAATTTTCCCCATCTCCTCTGTTCCAAGACAATTTCTCACTAATCCTAGGATGCCTTTTCTCATTCTTGTCCTCAGGGACCCTATAACTCAGAGATGACTATGAGGTGTAATAGTAGGGGATAGCTAGGATTTTCAATACCCAAGGCATGGAAAAAGTTTTGAGAACTTCTAAACAAAGGAAAAATGTGTGTTTGGAGTGAGGGAAGTGGTGATACCAGCTGCACAGGCAGGTGCTGCACCTCTCAGAAGGGGGGACAACCATGGTGTGGAGCTGGGGGGGGAGCAGGTGATTTAAATAAAACTGAGTTCCTGAAATGCATGGCATCAGCACCAGCTGAATCCTGATATACCCACCATGGAGGAGGTGTCCATATATTTTGTTTAAATAGGAAGACCATTTTTATTTGTCATAAGAGATTGTTTTAGTTAGGGTAAAATGCCTTACATATATCTTCAAACACTTTCCTTCTCCCTCTGCTTTTTTACTTTCCTTTTCCTAGATTAAATAGTATCAGTGAAAGGTGACTGTCTGCACATATCTTTGGGAAGAAAAAAACCCAAAACAACTAACCTTAATTTTAACCATGGCTTGTCCTGGCCAGAGAAATGCTCAGTGATACAACAGTCATGAAGTGCATGCTCAGAGAGCAGAGTTTACGGTGATTCCTTTAGATGAAAATTACTGCATTCACTGACCCTGGGAGCATATAAACCATTAATCAGAGCACTGTTTAGTAGTAAACACACATTATCTGTATGAATAACACCTGTTTGAATCAGTCATGTTATTTAAATTATATATATATGTACAAAATGTTATATTATTGGAGGGGGAGAAGCTAGAGCAAAAGAGGGAGAGGTCCTTACCCTCAAGATTTGGCACTGTGTTGATATATACAAATACTTAAAAGAAAGTACTTGTCACTTGGTAATTCCCTCTCAGAGTCTGAAATTAAAAAATAAATGAAATTAAATTCTCTGTGCTGCTCACACCTTGTCCTGCACTGTGCATCACATTCAAAATGTTATTCAGGTCAAATAAAGTAGCTTGGCTGGTGCTACCCTTGTAATCAAGACATTTGATATTTTCTTCACGTTTTTGCATGTGAAGTGTTGATAATTTGCTATCACCTAAATTTTTGATGTGAGATGGGACTGAGTCCTTGAATCAGACCTTTCAGAAAGAAGAAAGGCCTTATGTCACACAGCTTTGTTCATCCCAGGGTTATGTTTGTAAAATGGTATGAAACCCTACCAGGGAACAAACCATATCAGTAGTTATATCTACACTGCTAGAAATAATATAACTCAAGAAGAGGTCCATGACCTTCATGGTTTCAACAGCTTTTATCCATTTTGCTCAGAGACAGCCTCTCTGGATGGCCACATTTCTATGGACTACACTTAATCTGAGCTTCCTTGGCATCTCACGGTGGTGCACCCAAAACCCTAAGACATACTGTTTACTTGTCTTTTAACCATCCACAGTGCTGTGTATGAGTGCAGAGCTGTATCACAGTGATGTTAGAAGGAAACCAAAAACACAGAGAAATAATTTTATAGACTAAAGTTAAGGATATGCATTGCATGCTCCAGGATATATAATGACAGTGCAGAAATGAAGGCATAGGGACAATGTTCCAGACAAGCAGAAGGTAAAAAGAACCAAAACTGTTCTATAAAAATTAGTTCTTGGGAGAAAACTCAGAAATAAACTATTATCAAAACCAAACTCCATTTTCATCTGAAAGTTAACTACTTGATACACTCCAAAAAGAAGCCTGGCAATTAATATATATTCCATGTCAATGACCCACCCCAGGATACAGACTAGTTTGTGTAGTCACTCTGCCATTTGTCCACTTTCCCATCTTTCACCAGAAGAAACCTTCACCAAAACTGTTGCCAGCTTTCCACAGACTCAGTTAATATCTAACCTCATGTCTTTAATCACAAGATACATCGCTTTTATTCAGTCTTGCACTTCATTATGTTTATCAGCACAAAACAGAAAATAGATCTGATGACCACAGAAGACAATTTCATCTTTCCCCAGTCTTCAAGGCAAAATCATTTATACAAAATTCTATCTTGTAGAAAATTGCTTGACTTGAAAAGAAAAAATAAAAAGGAAAAAAGTCAACAATCTGGGTGCCAAAAATTTCATCAGTAATCTGATGCAGTGTTTAACTATCCATAGAGTTAGTGCCATTTTCCTAATATCCGGGTGGTTTCTCTTTCTTAATGTAATTCAGTACCAGAGGAGACATAGCAGACACTGGATTATATTGGTTTCACAGCAGTCTCTCAGATTTTTTTCTAAAATGAATTCAATGTTTTCCACTACACCAAACCCACTTCCATCTGTCTTTCCTCAAAGGTCATGTCTTTTACAGGTCTTCAGTTTTGCTTTCTTCCCTAATTCTTATCACCCACATTTTTCTTGAAACAACCAAAATTAGACACAGCACTCCAGCTGAGAATTTAACAGTGCTACACAGAGAAAACACTACTCCACATGTTCCACATATGAGTCTTCCATGCTTTTGTGAATTATTCTTTTTTTTTACTGCAGTTTGATTGACACTGTTGGCTTCTGTTCAGTTTTCCTGCCAGTATATCTCCTAGATGCTATTCTGAAGAAAAGCCTTCTACAAGGTCTTTCACAACCTCTACTTATTGAAAGATTATTCCCACACAGGGATCCTGTGCTTCTGTGCGAAAGAAAGATCTCTTATTTGTGTTTCAAGGCCATAAAAAATTTGCATTAATTGCCAGCACTTTTTATCCCATTTGCCCTTAGACTGCCTTTCCATGACTAACAACAATCCTATACTTTTCTCTATTCTGTTATCAATCCTCTTTTTTTTTCTAAAGAATCATGAACTTTACAATATCACTGACACTTTCATGCAAGTCTTCTTCCCTGATCTCTCTGTACTTATGATGAAATGTAGAAAAGCCCATCTCCAGTTACTTCTCTCACCTCTTGAAAGAAAATTCTGTTCCTGGGACTCTCCAAGAATTCAGGAAGCATTTTTTTACCTCGTGTCTGTGTTGTCCACCTAATACTCGTGGTCTGATGGACCAAAACTCCTTGGCTGTCTTTCTCCTGATACAGAGGGAAGGCCCAAGAACTTGCTTACATAAGGCAGTTACTTCATCCTTTCCCTGTCTTTCTCCATGTCTTTCTGAAACAGGAGTATAATGACATCCAGTCCTCTGAATTATCCCTATAGGGCTTTATCCATTTTTCTGCTTAAGGTACACAAAGTGTTCAGCAGAGAGACTGCCTTCTGTGCTTACTGTGATCTTACTACTTGTACAACTCTATTACTTAGAAGAGGGGGAAAAATGGTATTAGCTCTGTTTTATAAAAAGAATTAACCCCATTGACTTTTTTTTTTTTTAAACTTGACCTTTTTTTAAAGGCAAAAAAGATTATAGTAATTCTGCCAAATTCTTCACACTTACCACTTAAGTGTCTCCTAAAACAGACCTGCAAACTTCATAGGGGAGAACAAAGTGCATTTCCTTGTTTTTGTTCTTTGAGAAAATGTGTACTGCAGAGAACTTGTAAAACCATTTTAGCCTTAATAAATTCTTGCAAGCTGTTTTGGTTGGAAACTGTTATAATTAAATAGCTATCTTTGATGTAACTGTTTAGTTAAAAGAATCAGATGTGTTCCTGCTCCCCAGTTTCTCGGAAACCAGAAATAGTCATTTTGCTTGGTTACAGCAGTAGCACTTTTGGACAACACAGCTCAGTCTTTCTCAGAAAGTTCAAGTGTTGGGGACATATTTCTTTACTCTACCTGATTTTTAATTTTTCCAACAATTACCTCTACCCAGACCTTCTCCATCCACTGCACCAAACTCCTAATTGTTCTGCAGTTGCCAATGGTATAGCAGTATACCTATAGCATTGTTTCAGTTTGGAGAATGACAACATTTTAGTTAGCTGCCCTCTTTAATGAGCCACTCCTTTTATACCCACCAAAATATGACCGAATCACCTAACTTCACATACTGAGCCATGACTACAGCTACTACCAGTGATTATCAATAATATTACTGTTGAGCTTGAGTGCAATATGTATATCCCTGAACTGTTGTAGATATGTGGGATTTGAAAACAGCTAATAGTGACTCACCCCTAAAACCTGCAATACCAATTTTCCATTTTTGGGCTGACTGCAGACAAATAGATAAAAAAACCCAGCTGCATGAAACATGTAGATGACCAGTGGTAATTAAGGTAACAGGTCAAATATTAGCCCTGATTCCCCACATGTGACTTCTGGGTGCAGGTTAGGTGTTTTTCTGGTGCCCTTCTGGTCTGTTGCAGGAGACAAAAAGCAGTAGTGAGCTATAACACCTGTAAAATACACTACACCTTCTTTGCATTTGACTCTTATTTTGAGGAATCATTCCAACAAAGCTGGCTGTCTACTTGCTTTGAATACCACGTGTGGCATTCTTTTTGGGGTTAATGCTTTTCTTGGAAAATGAGTTTTCATTTGCAGCTTGTGTTACAGGATTTTTCTGTCAGGGTGTTTTGTTTGTCTCTATTTTAATAATGTTGTGCTTATGGTTAATAGCTCTTTAAAGCAGATGTGTTTTCTAGTACCATCAGTTATGGCTGGTGTTAATTTTTTCTCTTCCTGACAGTGATCACTTTTGGACAGAAGAAATGAACACGTGGAGGGATGGGTGTATATTGGCTGTTTGGAATGAGATATTTTTCAGATGCAGCTAGCATTTTTCAAAGATACACAAATATTTTTGATAAAAGAAGAAATAGTATTTCCTCTCCAACTTGCATTATGATATTTTATTATAATAGTTTCCCCCCAAATTAAAAGGGCATTATTGTAAACTACAATTTTTTTGTGTTGTTTCTCTGACTTCTTTTATTGATGGGAGTCTTCTCTGTTTGACACATGTGTTTTAGTACAGAATTTTTGCTTCTGCAAAAATGTCAGAATATACTAATTTATTTCATACTCAAGCACAGAATAGTTAGCCATAATTATACTATCAGTCCATATTCCTCAGGAATTTTGATGGGGAATCTTTTTCCAAGAGACCATTTCTTACTCCTCCTTTTTCTTAATTTTCTATTTTAAACTGGTTGTTTATAGTTTGGGTAGGTTTTTTCCCCTTTGAAGATGTTCATTTACTTGTATGGAATAGCATCACTTCCAAAGGAAGAAATTAGGAAAGAAGGGAGAGAGAAGAAAAGAAATTTCTTCTCAACACCCCATAATTCTCATTTCTGCATGATCAGTTGTTTGTCCTGCTCATCTCGCACACCCTTTTTGGACTGACTTTTCTGTGCAAGGGAACCCAGGAGCTCTTTCCTACCAGGCCTGTGGTATGTAGAGCAATGGATTTGAATTGTAGTTGACGCTTCATAGTTACTGTGTGTGAATAACTGATAATAAAACTTTGATAACTGACTGTGTTTTGGAGATACCAAACACTCTCTAATTGCCAGTGATGCCAACTAAGCTATGTGAGTATTTACCAGCTCTGAAAACCGGTCCAAGTGATTTTTTTGTTCATGCTACCTACTTTGCTACGTATGTGCTCTCAGTCCCACATCAGGCATTTGCTTTCTAGGTGGGATGTCCCTATGTCTAGAATTTTAAATGCAAAGATAGTTTATTTTGAAAATAACAGTTTATCACCTGTTTTAACAAAAAAACTGAGATGTGATTGAGGAGATGTTCTCACTCTCATTGAGATGAATAAGAAATAAAACTGTTGTCTTTGGTGAAGGAAATACTCCATACAGGTCTGAAGTTTGGGGCTGCGACAATGAAGTGCTTTAGCTTGCTGTTCTGTCTCTTTCAAAAGTCTGTAAATTCATACTCTTCATGGCAGCGGAATCCAAAGCCTTTTATTAATTTTGGAACAGAGAACACAGATGTGCATGTGCATAATGCAGGCTTAACACTGAGTCATGGAATCATAGAACCATTTAGGTTTGAAAAGACCTCTAAGATCATTGAGTTCAACTGTTAACCCAGCAGTGTGAAGTCCACCATTAAACCATGTCCCTTACGCCTGCAGCTTAACACCTTTTAAAAGCCTCTAGGGTTGGTGACACAACAATTTCCCTATGCAGCCTGTTCCAGTGCTTGGCAGTGCCTGTGGCAAAGAAATTTTTCACAATGTCCAGACGAAACCTCCCCTGGTGCAACTTGAGAAGATTTCCTCTTGCCCTGTTGTTTAGTACTTGGGAGAAGAGACTGACACTCGCCTCACTACAACCTCCTTTCAGGTAGTTGTAGAGAGTGATAAGGTGTTCCTTAAGCTTTTTGTTTTCCAGGCTAATAAAAATCATTTATATACAGCTAATATAAAATATAAGTTGGTAATATAACCCCTGGGTATTGTTCATGAGATAAGAAAGTACTAAAAAAGTCATAGTTCTGATACATAGGAGTTTCCCTCTAAGTGAACATGAAGGGTCCCAGTAGGCAGGAGACAATGATACCTAATAATGCCATTTCTTCTGAAGTTCATCCAGGGCATCATAACCAATGTATAAAACATAATCTGAACCCTGTGCAGAAGGCAGAAAAAGGAAGGGAAGCTTCAGTTGGGCTGAATCTTGAACTTGTTACTTGAGGATAACTTCAGCTGAGTAACTAGTTAAATTATTTGGGACTTGGCTTTGGGATAATGGAAGTTGGGTAAGATGGAAAAATAACTAGGAGTTTATTTTCATAAGCATTATGGAAAAGCATTACTGGAAGCAAATTATATAGACTATAATATGTGCCAGTGGGAAGCTGAAGAAGTGTTATTTTTAGGATTGTGTAGAAAATCTGTTTACCTGATTTCTTCAGAGGGGAAAAAAAAACACAAAAAACCCCAAATGAAAAAAAAAACAAACAAAAAAACAAACAAACAAAAACAAAAACAAACAACAAAAAAAACAAACCAAAGCAAACCACCCTCTGAACTAACCCTAAACAAGAAACATTCCTAATTTTCATAAAACAAAACCCTGCAAAAATTGTGGGGAACAGGTGGAAAATAAATGAGCAAAATGTGATGTTTAGCTTCTTTAAAACCATAATGAATTTAACCGGCTTTGATCTTCATGCCATTTAGAAGTAGGAAAAAGGAAAACACTTCTTTTAATAAGTTTTCTCAGTTCAAATTCATTGGCATATCTTTACTTTTAGCTGAAATTCACCAGATGCACGGTTGCAGTTCTGCATACGAGGAATGACCTTGCAGATGGCTTTTGTAAGCCTGAATGTTTCCTTCCAAGAGACTCATTCAAATAACCCCTCATCTCTGCCTAACAGAAAAGTTTTCTAAACTGAAATTCTTCTAGTTTAAGTAATGGTGAGACTCTGTGTCCAGTTCTGGGCTCCTCAGTACAAGGGAGACCTGGAGCTCCTGGAGTGGGTCCAGCATAGGGCTATGAAAATGCTGAGGGTACTGGAGCACCTCACTTACAGGGAAATGCTCAGGGAGTTGAGCATGTTTAGCATGGAGCAGAGAAGATCAAGAGGGTATAATATCAATGTCTGCAAGCATCTGACAGGAGGGTGCAAGAGGATGGAGCCAGGCTCTTCTCAGTGGTGCCAGGCAATAGAAGAAGAAACACATGCACAAGAAGTTCCACCTAAACATTAGGAAGAACTTCACTGTGTGGGTGACCAAGCACTGGGACAGGTTGTCTAGAGAGGTTGTGGAGTCTCCTTCCCTCCAGATACTCAAAATCCTTTTGGGTCAATCCTGAGTAATTTGCTCTAGGGGACTTTGCTTGAGCAGACAGGTTGGACTGGATGACCTCCAGCGGTCCCTTCTAACATTAACTATTCAGTGGGACTCAGGGTGGAAGCGATGCTCCAGGAAGGGCGCCGAGCTGCTCGCCGTGTGCGGCTTGCAGCACCGGAGACAGCGGGCGGCTTCCGGGGGGCTCTCGGAGGGACAGAGCCCGGGGGTGGCATCTCCTTGGGGATCTGTCCGGCGCCGGCTCCGACCTTCACCTGAAACCCGAGCCGAGCGAGGGCGGGCGGTGCCGGCGCTATAAAAGCCGGGGCGGGCAGCCGCTGACCCGCCCCGCGGGGACCGGGGCAGGCAGGGGGCAGCGCGGACACCCGCGCCTGTGGGCTGTGCAGGTAAGCCGCGGTAACGTCAGGGGGAAAGCACGGTCAGAAATCCAACAGAAAGGGTGTAACATATATATAGATATATATATTTTAATCTGAGGTGGGTTAGGCATTCTGTTATCATTTTTGCTATAGCCTTCATCAGATTCGCGTGTAGCTTTTTGCTTGGAGTTTTGGGGGTGGTTTTTTGGTTTTTTTGTTTGTTTGTTCGTTTGTTTTTCGATAGATAAGAGTCTAGGATGGCTTGCAGCACCAGTCACTTACTGCCTCTAAATGTCACCTAGTATCATGTGGCATAATGAGTGTATGTCTTTATTATTGTAATAATGACTGTGTTATGAGTGCTCAACTAGTTCTAATCAAACATAAAGCAACGGCACAAACCCTCTATTCTGTAATAGATCATCCACAATAATTTCTGGATGATCTCAGGATTTAGTATAAAAGACTACTAAAACTGGCTAGTGAGCCAGGTCCCCTTGTAAAAGTGTGAATTGTTCTTACCATCTCATTAATAGGAGTTCCTTTGTCATGCTGTTACATATTTCATTTTCTTTTTAGTTGTTACATTTAAGTAGAATGAAGTTGAGACTAAAATGTAATGAGTCATGGAAAAACCCACAGATGTGAACTCTAAATATTTACTAATTCTAAGTGTTTTGTTGGTTTTTAAATGCAGGTTTTATTTAATCTGACTTTCTCATACGCATACAACAAAGAAGAACAATGAAGGACCATTTTGTAAATTCTACGGAAAAGGACCACTCTGATGCTGGTAGGCATGAACACCATATGTGTGTTTGAGGAATATATTCCACAGCTTTGAATCTAAAGATGCATTATAAAGCTTTCCTTAATGCCATAGTGGTTTTGTAGGAGGTAACACAATGAGTTTCCACTAAATTAAAGCCACACCTGTAAAATGTTTCGGCATGAATCATTCCATCAAGTTCAACAAAAGTCATTTACGTGAGTAAAACTATTTAGGAGGGTCCTAGCCTGGACATGAAAATGCTACTTGGGTAAGCTAAGCTGGAAACACATTATTGCTTTTAGATGGTTGTCTAAACCAATCATTATAGACTGACATTAGAAAAAAACTGTGTAGAAAATTCTATTCATAGGAAGTCAGCAGTTAAGGTAAATAGGAAGTGGCTGGTGTGGGGAGCCCCTTTTCTCCCTCTCTTACAGCTGGCTCCCTACTGTGATTGCTCATCAGTTTCTTTATATGCTTACGTATTACACATTATTTTATGCTTTTAGAATTATAACATTCTGGGGATAGGACTCCTCTTTTGTGTAGGTTTCCAAAGCCCCTAACACAAAGAAAGTGGGACATGTGGCAACTGCTGCAATAGAAATAACGAAGATGGTTATTACAGGTGAAGACATGTTTCTTCAGTTAACTTCCATCTCTTCTGTGCTACCTGTAGCAATTATAACCTTCATTATAAGCAAATTTATTCATTTAATGAGGGCTTCTTCTCATTTGTATTCAGGTGTGTGTTTGAAGAATTGACTCGTCATCTTTGATAGTCTTTCTGTATAAATATATTTCAATTATAAAATGAAGCTTTCTTCCCTCTTGGAAACAGAAGGGGAAGCTTTTTTTCTGGAGTAAAGATGAACTGAATAGAAATGAAGTTTCAGGGAAAAATTCACCAGGCTCTTCCAAGGATGTGAGAAAAACTATCTTTAAATATTAAAGAATCGGCAGTCAAAGGTGCAAGAAATTGGTGCAATACTTGCATTGTTATGTTAAAAGAGGGCTACTTTTTATTTAACAGAAACTGCAAGCAAGGGGTATGACAATCCTTCTTTCCAACATGAAGAACACCTTGAACAAAGTGACAAATTAAAGCCCAAGGAGAAAATGTAGGTATTATTTGAACTTAAGCATTGGCTGCTGGTGTACTAGGTGTATGGGGGCAGAGGAAGGAGAAAAAATTAGTACAGCTTTACAAAGAAAAAAAAAATCAAACAAACCTCATCTTAATTAGTATTTTGTATTTTCCTCTAGGAAAGAAAATGAGAAGTCAGAGAAACAAATGGTTGGCATTTTTGAATTGGTTAGTGTCCAGTTTGATGGTCTGTTTTATTTTTTATTTATTTGTGACCATGAGTTGCGTTTAATAGGCAATGAAAAATCAGAGAAAAAGCCTGTGACCTACTGATTCCAGACCTCTTTAAGTTTTGCCCTGTTATGTCACATTCCCCTGTTGGTGGATTGGTAACACTTCGCAGCAGTTCAGCCTGAGCACTGCTGGAAGATGAAGCTCACCCCTGCTGAGATTGTTCTAGAACATATATACTGCACAGGCCCTTGCCTTACCTCTGGTAATAAATGGTTTATCCTGTATCTGACATCTGAGGGATCTGCTCTCTGAACCAGCAGTATGGTTTTGTGTCAGTTTTCTATAAAACAGCTGTTCCCAAAGAGCTCTTACATGTGGACTTGCTTATTCTGAAACAAGAGAAGTTTTATTCTTCTCTAGTTATCCATGTCCATCTACACTTTGTAAGAGGCTTAGGACAGTCAGGAATAAAATGCTCTGATTTCAGATTAACCAAATCCTGGGATAGCTTTGGCAGTTTAAAATCACATCCTTCTTTAAACCAAACAAATGTTCAAGGGTAGACAAGCCTTAAGATAGCTATCTCTGCTAGAAATACTTTCTACTGGTAGATATAAGCCAGGTTCTAGTCAATAACTCACTCTTGTTTACATTGTAAAGACATTATCTTAGTAAATATGTAACTTAATGGAATACAAAACACAATATATTGTACAAAGGTCGTCATCACTTACAAACATGTAGTTTTTTCCAAATGCAGAATCTGTATTCTGCCAGTATTCCCTAAGCAGCCTTACTGAGTAGTCATTTAAAGATGTGTTTGGCTACTACAAAATTCTTATGTTCTGAGTTTACCTTCAGCTGGAATGCTGGTGCTTTACGATATGTACCTAGAAACAAAGCTGTTCTGTAAGTCTGTTGTACTGTAGCAAATGCATGAACTGTCAGATCTAATGTCACTTTTTCTTCTCTCTCCTTTTTTTTTTTTTTTTATTTTAATGCTCACGTAGTTTTGCTATGCTGACTGGTTGGATGTCCTTTTGATGGTAGTTGGTTTGATCGCAGCTGCTGCAAATGGTACTGGAATGCCACTTATGATCATTGTCTTTGGAGAGATGACAAACAGCTTTGTACTAAGTGGCATAGAATCAAATGGTAAAAAGTTAAAATTGGACTTCTCTACATATCGGTTATGTTTTGCTAAAGGGGCTAAGATTCTTTTTTCCCCTCAGACTATGCACTGGTACACACCTAAGCAAGTACATAATGAGAAACATCTTACTGGAAATAACCCAGTCATTTTAATCAATCTTTAATGACAAGACCAGGACAAAATCACTGCATTGGATGTCCTTGTTATGAATGAACTTCAACTTTGGTGAGATAGTAAGGAGCATGACCAAATTCTGTGTTATCAGGCACTAATTCCTTAAAAGTAAATGCACACTTGCCAAATCTGTAAGACCCCATTTGCAGAACACCAAACATTTCCAAACTGATGACCCCATATTGCCATGAATTAACTTCTACATAGAACACTTTCACAAATGCTACTACTTTTTATTTCCCCTTCACAGATACTTCAGTAAATAGTTCCAGCTGCCCATCAGTTCCAGGTGTGGATATAGAAGGTGAAATGACAAAGTAAGAGTCTTTGTAGTTTTCCTGTTGGTAGAGTATTGGAAGATTTTCTTTTACTATGTTATCTCTTTGAGCAGATACCAAATGTTTGCCTTTTCAGAAAAGGTTCCCCAACAATGCATCACAGGCTTCAGTATTTAATTTGGTGTGATAAATGAATACTAGTTGGTGCTTTGTGTGTCTAACTTCTCTTGCAAGATACAGTGGAGTTACGTGGGCTTTTGTTCCTTTTTTCCAGGTTTGCTTACTATTACGTGGGAATTGGCTTTGCTGTGTTGATCCTGAGCACCATCCAAGTATGGACATTTTTGGTTGCTGCTACAAGGCAAACAGCAAGGATCCGGCAGAAGTTCTTTTTTGCAGTGCTCCATCAGGAGATGGCTTGGTTTGACACCACTCAGATAGGAATGCTGAACACCAGACTGACAGAGTGAGGGTTCTGCTCTTTTTTTACACCCCCACTCCCCCACACCTAAGTATGACATTTAAAAGAATACCACTATTTGTCTTTGTGGAGTAGCCTATAGAGAGGCTTGGGGGAAAAAAAAAAAGCTGAAACGGCATCAAACCCAAAGTGTGGAATATTACAGCTCCAATTCTATTTGTTATTCTTTTCATCTTCATTTGTGCAGTTTCTGTGATATATGCATTGGAACAGTTTTTGCTGTGAGATGCCTGACACTGGCTTTCTAATGTCCATAAAGTACATGGCAGTCAGTACTGGATAAACACCTCTGCTGTCTCCACCTAGATTACAAACACTGAAAGCTCTGACATTTTATTTAATGGAAGTGAGCTGGTACTTTCAGCTAGGCAGTTCTCAGGCTGGATTCTGTCCAGTCAGTTAGTCTTTGGAGCTTTTCCTTAAACTTAGATTTAGGGATGTGAACTGTAGGCCTCAAGATGTGATGGGATATATGCATGAACAAAACTGGTTTTAATATTGCTCTTCTGGATTTTAAAATAGTTTTGAGCAGAGCTGTGCCTTTAAAGGTGGAAGAAGCTTAAATAAACCCACTCTCAACGCTAGTATCTGTATGTTCTGGGAAGAGAAAATGGGGAAGGAAATTTATATGAAAAATGGAGTTTATTCCAAATAGGGTTCTGATGGAATGGAGATAACCATTCTTCTGGGTCTGTAGCCAAAATTAAGAACATAAAATGCATCAGAGCTGAGCAGAAGAAATCATTTGTAGATGGTCATGTTGGGTGAGGAGGCTGCTTCACTGTTTACTTGTATTGCTTCATTTGGATGCCAGATAGGGGAACTAAGTAATTTTTGACTTAGTGACAGGGCACAGAAACAACAGCTAATGATGAAAAATACAGAAAATGAACCCTTAAAATCAGAAGGTTTCTGCTGTGTTTTGGCCACAGAAGAGCCTAATGGTAGAGTCCAGTAGCTGTGGTTAGAAATTTTGCTGTGCCTGTTAGGAAATGGCAAAGCTTCTGACGTTAGGCCACACAGCATGAAAGGAGGGAGAGGGAGTCACAATGAAAGGCATTCCAAGCTAATAAATCTTTCTTTATTATTATTTAAAGGGACATCAACACCATCCACCAAGGCATTGGAGACAAGATCTGCATATTTTTACAGTTTTTTGCCACATTTCTGGCAGGGGTTATTATAGGATTCATCCACGGATGGAAGCTGACACTAGTGATTTTGTCAGTCAGCCCTCTTCTTGCTGCATCAGCAGCAGTTTGGTCAACTGTAAGTGTGTGGGGATTAATAAACAAAGACCAGAAAAACATTACAGCTGTTATGCACAGGAAAGGGGAGAGAATCAAAGAAAATTGGTATGATTTCTAAGCTGGGAGGTTGGCCCATACTTTGATTTTGTTCTTTTTGTAGCCTTTCTCTGCATTCCCCAGCACATACTTGTAAGTCACATTCCTTCTCTCTGCATATTCTGTTCTTATGCCATGTGATAGGAGGGTAATGTGCATCAGAGCATTTTCCTTGAACAGTGATTTCCTCATGCAGTGTTGGGGAAGCCCAGGCAAATGCTTGTGACTCTTGCTTTTCCCTTTCAACGTGTACTTTTCAATCACTTTCTATCTGCACTTACATGTAGCACATCTCTTGCAAATGATTTACCAAGTTGTATGCTGTGTACAGAGTAGATTCTAGGACATATATACAGCTGCTGCAGACTGTAGTGACATAAATCAGTGAAATATCTGGAGAGGTTTCCCTTTCAGATAGGAAAATATTTTCCTGTTTTGTACTGTTTTAGCCACTTTAATCAGTGCAGCTCATCTTCTGAAGTGGCTACTAATATATGATTCTGTGGAGGGGGGTTTCCCTCCTTAAAGCATTTCAAATAAGCTAGGAAGAAGAATGTTAGAGGCTGTAAAGCATTTGAATTGCTGCTTGCAGTGTCTACTGGCACTCTCCAGAGCAGCTATGGCACACCTCCCTTGACCCTGCACACTTCATAGTGGAGTTGATGGGTGTCCTCAGCGTGGGAGGAAAGTGGATCAGTCACGAAGCATTTGGCTGTAATGAGGATGCAGTGACAAACTGAGCTAGATTTGGGGGAAATGCAGAGGACTTGACCTCCACTTTCCTAAAATCTCATCTTACACGTATCCTTTCAGTAGGCTGCAGTAACATCTGGTTTTCAACTTTCCAGCTCCTGGCTTCCCTTACTGCTAAAGAGCTGGCTGCTTATGCCAAAGCAGGAGCTGTGGCAGAAGAAATTTTGACAGCAATCCGGACTGTTGTGGCTTTCAATGGACAGCAGAAGGCATTAGAAAAGTAGGTTTTTAGTTTATATTTGAAAATATGGAAAAGGAATTTGGTTGTGCATTTGGCGTGTGGGTTTTTTGTTTGTTTGTTTGGGTTTTTTTGTTTGTTTGGGGGTTTTTTAATTTGAGGGGCAAGGGAATGAGATTTTCCTTTGGTGTCATTTTATCTTTCTGTAAGTGAACAGATCACCTGGGAAAAAAAAAGAAAAAGTGTAAATAGACCTAGACAGTGAATACAGGATATTTTGTGTTCTCACTGCAGCATAGATTATAATTTCTCCTCTGAATGAGATCTGGAATTGAACTGAATGTGAAAGTGGTGGGAAAGTTGTCTTCACCTAGTAGTCAGAGACAGCAAAGCATTTGAACAGTTGCTTAACTTAGAGAGCACATGTGCTGTTTTCTGATCTTATATTTAAGTTACACTGGATACCAGCCTTAAGTAAAATCACATTACTAGCTTTTGCTAGTTTAATGATTTGCAAATTACACTTGTAGTTGATCAGGGTTGGCCCTAGTCACATCTAAAAAGTGAGGTGGTTTTGACTGGCCACAAACTTACATATATATCAGGTAACTCAACAAGCTGAAACAATAACATTCAGTATACAAATAAAGGTCATCATCGATTACATATATCTGGGAAAGACAACCCAGAAGACCTGATTCACAAAACTCTTGTACTTTTTTCAACTCTTATGTTTGCTTTGGTCTCATGCAAAATTTCTAAGGTGGTATCAGCCCTAGCTCAGTGTCCTACAGCCTGTTCTTGCATTTTTCTGCTTCTAAGGACTGAGATCTGACTATCTTATAGGTCTGGATCCTGCTTACTGGCAATTCTCCTTAAGATACAACAGTGTTAAGACACCTTCTGATTACGCAGTAAAGGCAAAAAAGCCCTAAGATGATCTAGATCAGTTGTCCCCCCTCCTCCCCAACTTCTCTAATTACAAGTGTCTGAAAATCACATGGTAGGAGCTTCTTCAAACTATGTCTAAAGACAAAATAACTGATACCTGAGTAATTCCATGCCAGTAAGGCCTTTCCTTTCCATGGTTGAGCAGTCAGCCTCTCTACAGCTCTACCTCCATTTAATAAAAAAATAAAAAAACC
This sequence comes from Acropternis orthonyx, assembly GCA_035583155.1. Taxonomy (NCBI): domain Eukaryota; kingdom Metazoa; phylum Chordata; class Aves; order Passeriformes; family Rhinocryptidae; genus Acropternis; species Acropternis orthonyx. The sequence continues at coordinate 30,606,651 of JAWWEU010000081.1, forward strand.
CAAACAAAAAAAGAAAAGAAAAGAAAAAACACATGGTGATGGCTCTCCTTGAATGCTGGTCTTGGAGTTACAAAAGCATCCTTTCACTGCACAGACCACACTTCCTTTCACTGCCTCCACTGACCACAAATGTTTACTCTTACAATTGACCTTCAGTCATCTTCTGTTTCTGGCAGTGGCTTGGCTTTTCCTCTGTAGTTGACTGATCACATGTATTTGTCACACTGCTCAAATCCAGTACCCATTTCCCTGGAAGACCTATGATGCTGCTGATTCAAAGGTAGGGCTTGGTTTGAAGAGCACAACCAAGAGAGAACATTTACATATATTTGACTAAGAAATACAGCATTGGTGGCATATGAGAAATTTACATGAACAAAATTAATGCAGTTTTTTTTAAATTGCTTCCTGGCTGACTGATTTGGATGTCATCCTACTGTGGGGAGGTATTGTATAGAAAATACATAATGGGGGGGGAAAAAAGTGCAAGCTGTTGAGCATGTAACTGGAAGTAAAAAGATACACAATCCTAAGGCTACACTTTCCATAATGAGCTTGAGTAAATGAAAGCTATAAGCTGTAAACTATAGATTATCGAATTTGAAGTATCCTTAGGAGAAATAATTGTCACATTGAACTTGTCTTTATACTGATCTTCTGTGTCCACTTGTTTCCTACATTGCCATATTAATCAGTAAAGTAACCTAAGGGAAAGATACTTGACTTCCCCAAATGGCCAATAAGAGAACAATTCTGCTGTCAGAAGGAGCCCTCTCTCATTTGCCTCCTTCCCTATTGCCTGGGGTTGTTGGGGTTTTTTTATTTTTATTTTGCCTTTTTTAAATGTGGAAGACTAAACCTTACCTCTGATAGATAATGCTGATACAACCTTTTCAAGGTTTCCTATCAGAAAGGAGTGGTTCAAGAGTGCTATTGTGTCTTGCGTCATGATAACAAAGTCATGATGCTCAATTGTTTTCTAACTATATTTTCCATAACAGTATGCCAATGTTGTCAGCATTTCAGAGCAGATTTAGTCAAAGTAATTATATCCCTAGTAATTCTCTGTTGAAAAAAATAAAAATCTGTATTCTTTTTGATATTTTAGTTTTATTTACATAAATCCTTTTAATTAAGAAAAGGGCTGTGGGAAACAGCAATTAGAATGGCATGTAGTACCTGTCAAATTAATGGTTTTCTTATGCACTTTCAGATACAATGCTAACCTAGAGACAGCTAAACATGTTGGAGTGAAAAAATCCATTACCACCAACATATCTCTAGGTGTTTCACAATTTCTTATCTTTGGGTCCTATGCACTTGCATTTTGGTATGGAACCAAGCTCACTGCTGAGGATGAACATTATGACATTGGCCGTGTGTTAATTGTAAGTACATCACTGCAGCTTTGAAAAATGTTCTGTAACTTCAGAAAAATAGTTACCTAAGTAGGGGTATCTGTTTTCTGCCATGTGCTTGCTAAATTAGCTGCAACAGACTCACTTACTATAAAAGAACTGGAAGATACTAATTTTGCCTAGCTTTTGATATAGCAAGTTTGAACAGGGCACCTTGAATTCCCACCCTAATTAATGCAAAGGCAGAAGTATGTGCATTTTTCTCATGTGTCTTGGACTCTATTTGTAGAATAGGATAAGCAGCCTAGAGCTGGTGGTTAAGAAGTGAAGACAAGTAATCTGGATTGCCAACAGATTTCTGCCTAGACAGAGAGATGAAGTGGACCTCACTGGTGTGCTGAATGTGTGCTGGGAAGTTCTCAAGATCTCATTTAGCCACAATATCTTCTGTGCATTGTGTTGTTGTTTAGTTGCATGTGTTTACTGTACATTTCCGGTATGTCTTATGTTTGTAATGGTTTGAGAGTATTTAAGTATCTTATTATCATCAGAAGTTTGGCTACATGCTTAACTTTCACACTTGAGTATGTTCTGATGAGCTCTCCTCAGTATGGTTCTTCAGAGCATGTTAAGTGAATTGTGCATTAAGAAAATCTGGACTAAATTTTGTGAGCCTTTGAACTTTGGGAACATCTGGAAAACAACAGAGAAAGATATTTGTGGATCATAGAAAATGCAAGAACTTTAAAAAGAAAAGTAATTTATGCCACAAAGGCATGTGTCAGAAGTTCACATTTACCCCAGAAAAATGGGGAGTGGACATGGCAACTCTGGAATGCACCTTTCACATTTGTGTTTAATTTTCCTGAAAAGAGTTAAATGCCAAAGTCTTTTGAGTGCACCTCTGGGCACTGATGACATTGCAGTCATTAACTGTGATGCTCCCCTCCATCTCCCACAGGTGTTCTTTGCTGTGCTCGTTGGAGCTTTCTCCTTGGGCCAGGCAGCTCCCAACCTGGAGAGCATGGCTAAGGCACGTGGGGCTGCCTATGAAGTATATAAGATTATCAATAAGGTAAATATCTAAGTATGTAAAGTACAAGCCTTTCAAGCACACTTAACTTCCCCTCCCACTCTTTTTTTTTTTTCTTTTGAGAGATGTAAAAAAGGCACTCTAAAGCCCTAAAACCATAAGCTCTATAGATGCCTACCACAGAAACGCATAATATTTCCATTCAGACAAAGAAAACAGCCTCTCTATTTTTTACAGTGAATGCTGGGAAACCTAGCATGTTTATCTGAGATACATGGTTGAGCTCTTTCTCTAGTATTACACTTTCAGCTCCATGGGGAAAGTAATCAGGCACTATACTAATTTTTATGAAAAATGCATGTATGCAGAATTTCAGCTGAGCTCTGGTTTATTGTGTGAGGAGCTGGTGAGGAGTGGATTAGTATTGCTATTGAAAGTTGCAGTAATAATAATCTGTAGTGCTGATGTTGCTATGAAAAAGGTTTTCCACATCATTATCTTGGTCTTGCTCTATTATGCTACCTGTGTATATAAAATATTTTAAACAATATAAACAATATAAAATCCTCCTGTGCAGATTACTGAGGGCCATGTTTTGGCTGCAAGATAATGCAGTTAAATTCTGCAGTTAGAGATTTTCTGCTGTAGGTTTTGTTGCATTTGAAAGTCTTCTGTATTTATCAAAGTAGACTTCAGTTACATATTCCCCTGTATTCAGCGTCCCGTGAGTAAAATGCAGCAGCTCTGCAGTGGTGTACTGCATTGTAAACCAGCAGCTGAGAAAGTAAAGAACAATGTATCTGGCAGAAATAACAGTTCCAAAAGTGAAATAACAGTAATGTATTTTAAAAACCTCCTTCCAGAAACGTCTCATAGATAGCAGTTCTAAGGAAGGCTACAAACCAGACAAACTCATAGGAGAAATTGAATTCAGAAACATCCATTTCAGCTACCCATCCAGACCTGATGTTAAAGTAAGTGTTTGGTTTAGGTTACTGTACTGAAATTCTTCAGCATATGTCCATATTTTTGTCTAATTTTGTTGTTCTTGAATACAAAATACATCCCCCCATTGGGAGATGGGGCATTATTTTTCCCCCAATAGTGCACAAAACTCTAGACCTACTGTCAGTGTTTATCTGCTCACAATTCTCTTCTGCAGGACAAATCTAAGAATGTGTTGTTCCTAGTCTGAATTTCTGTGAACAAGCACTCTGATAAATCAAGTAAGATTTTTCAAAATATGTCTGTCATGAAAGCTTCCAGAGTTTAAACAGTTAAACCAGGAAGCTGTTTATTCCAGTTCCTTGGTTATTTCAGCGTTCCTATGATATCCCATGTGAAAAATTATCTGTGAGCTAGGCTTTACAACAATATGCTCTCAAATGGATTGAAACGTATCATCCTAAATACACATTTGGAAGTCAAAAGTTATTTCAGGCTGATGTTAAAACTGCTGTTAAATAAACTGTGGTACCTGTTCTTGGCCAGTTCATATTCCCTTAGTGACCTATGTACATCATGTCATGGTGCTTAACTACTTTTGTAATTAAACATACAGTTAGTATGACCTCTGCCATATTCAGTAGTTTATAATCTTTTGAGCACCTTGATAAAGGTGAAACAAAAATGAATTTGCTGCTATTGATGCTTACTTGATGAAGAGATTGGAATAGAGACCTCAAATGCCAACAATTAAAAGCTGGACGTGCTGATTTAGTGGGGAGAATGGGCAGCTTCGTATCACTGGCTGTCTCTTACTATCTCAGTCACCTGAGGTCTGTCCCATTTGGCATCACATCTGTTGCCAGGACACTGGAGCAGCTGAACGGCAGACTCAGAGCTAGGGTTTCTCCCTAACTGAAGGTGGTGCAATGCATGTTCTGTCCCTCTTGGATCAGAAATAAGAAGTGACAGAATGGAGTCTTTGTCCTTCTTCCTAAAAATGCTGTTCAGGACAATGAGCTGTGTTATGGGTCTGCATGCCAAATGGGAGAGAAATAAGAAATATTTGTCTTCTTTCCCAAATCTGAGTGAGCAGCATTCCATGGTAAGAGTATCAGTGCTATTTAATAGAGTCAAAAGGAATCAGCAGAGGTGTTAGAAATTACCCACAATGAATCAAGCAATTGATGTAACACAGTATAATCTCCCCTGATAACATTAAACCAAATCAAAGAGATCTAAGGAGTCTAGTTATTTTAAGTTTTAATCTTAGCAACACCTTGCCTGATGAAATAGTTAGAAATTGCCTATTATGTGGTTGTGACTATTTGCATATGGAGATACTATGGTATGCAGAATACAGTTCTTTCTTGATATGCAGGCACCAGGATATCAGCTTCTTGGAGATACAAACCCTGCTGGTTGTAATACAGGGAAAGGAGAGAAATATTGCAACTATTTTAGTCTGTCATTGCAAAAACATGTGTAGGCAAAATTATAAATCATCCTGGTATAAACAAGAGAAGTTCCCATAGCAGCCAAATATTTTGGCAGCTACACAGCATTACTCATATATGACATGGACATCTTTTGAGGTAAAATGTTCCTAAATGTGCAAATAGCAACCAAGATACCATTAATCTGTAACTACTCCCCAGGTTGCTGAGGCTGTTAACAATAAAGAATGAGATTTACTAAGGGCTTTCCAGAAGTGACCTTGTCAAAACAGCCATTTATATTCTAAAAATAGAAGAAGGCAGGCTTGTTTCTCAGGGATAACATTTAGCACCTGAAAAGTATTTTTTTTTGAGATTTGTTATTAAGTAGTATGCCATTGGCTAAGCATTGGGAAATGGAGGACAGCAGGAGAGTGGAAGGTCCAAGCCTGCTACCAGATCATAGAAACTGGAGAAAATGAGATACCAAGTTCAGAGTACTGTGGCTGCGTCTATATTAGTTGATTTGAGTGTGCTGGGGAATTTTCCCAGGCACTGGAATGCAATGGTCTAAGCAAGGGAACTCTTAAAATGTTTCTTGGCATGAACTTGGCCTGTTCCAGTTATCAATCTTTCCAAATAATTCCCAGGCTTGATTTGGTAGCCAGAAGGACTGAGGAACCATTCCCAAAAGGCAGGTTCATGTAGCCATCCTATTTCAAAGACTAATACCCTTCACAAGCACAGATGCAGCTTTTTTCCTATCAGTGCTCCAGAATATTGTCAGGTACACTTAACTTGTTAATATTGCCATATCTTCAGGCTGCAGCCCTTACTACTGCCTGGATTATTGCTGGATATCTTGACTGACTGTTCTTTAACCAAACTTTTCAAACTACAATATGTTTGATTTTCCTTTATTCCCAGATCCTCAAAGGCCTAAACTTGAAAGTTCCAACTGGGAAGACTATTGCTTTAGTTGGTTCCAGTGGCTGTGGAAAAAGCACTACTGTTCAGTTACTGCAGAGATTCTATGATCCTGACCAGGGAGAAGTGAGTGTCTGTATGTGAACTGTAAAAACTGGGAGCTTTTAGGGCAAGCGTGCGACTCCCATATTGTTTTTTATTTTTACTGAATTTGAGCACATCTCTGCATCTTGTGTATTTCCACAATTTCATCTGTAATATCTTCTCCTGTTGGCTTAACTTCATTATTCTGCTCCTTCTTACAGCATTATGCCACAAATAGCAAATACCACAAGCCTCCGCATACATGCAAGATCTGAATTTAAAATAATTTTTATCAAAAATCGACTTTTAAAGTTCTGTAAACTTTTTTAAGCAAAGCATAGCCAACAATGTTCTGCTGTATTTTTTTTCCTTTTCATTGAATATAAACTAAAACCCATAGAGAGTTTTCCTATTTTAAATGGTTGTTTGCTTGGCTCATTTTTTTCTCTCTCTGCTAACCCACAGAAAAAGGTCCTATCATTATGCATTGTATGTCTGTTTTACCATTAAATAATAAATCCAGTCAGTAAATGGTAAATACTTCTCATAAGAAATTTCCAAAAGAAAAAATATATTTTTTTAAGGAAAATGTACTTTTTATTCCTGATATTTGATGAATGCTACTTAGTTGCTACTGCTAGTCACAAGTAGATAAACTTTTCAAATATTAAACATTGAACTATCAGTGCATAATGTACCAGGGTGGCTGTTATCAATGCATTTCTTAAACTTAGTGTTTCTGTGGCTGTTCATTCCTGCCCTAATGCCTCATTTTGCTGTGTCAATGTTCATATGACAACACTGCAGATTATCTACGTTAAAAATAACTTTCCTTTAAGTCAACTTGGACTATTTCTTTGATCTGATGTAAAGCACAACCATGGAGGCAATTGTGTAGCTGCAACTCTGAGGACAGCAAACTGGCACAGGGGCATGAGAACTGGGTAAAAAGTATGCAAATAAGCTGGGAAAGTCTTAGGCCAGGGACAGGATGGTTACTGGGGGAAAACAGACAGAAAAAGCATCCAAACAAACAAAAAACACCAAATGAACAACAACCCAGTGTCTTCTGTTTATGCTGTTCCTTGCTGTTTTCTAGCTTGTGCAGTAGATAGAAAAGCTACAGTTGTAGCTTCTCCCCCAACACAGTTTCCTACTTAAGATGATAATTTTTTTTATTTGACCTTGTAGCTGATACTCAAGACAAGTACTGGTAATTAGTTGCTTTATTATGAACACAGTGCATTTTCTCAACTTCTTTGACATACTCTTTTCCTCTCAGATTACCTTAGATGGTCGAGATATTCGGACACTTAATGTAAAGTGGCTACGAGAAAATATTGGTATTGTGAGTCAGGAGCCTGTTTTGTTTGCAACCACAATAGCTGAGAACATTCGCTATGGCAGAGAAGACATTTCTGATGCTGAAATTGAGCGAGCAGCCAAGGAAGCCAATGCTTTTGACTTTATATCTAGACTGCCTGATGTAAGTTCATTAACTTCCTTTGAGTGTAAGAATGGAAGGTCTGTTTAGGCCAGTGCCCTGTTTCTGAGAGGGAGAGCATGGGAATTTAAGATGTGTAGTATAACTTCCCAAATACTCTTATAGCCTCCAGCAGTTTTCAGTTTAGGGAATTTTTCAACTAGATATTGTGCCTTTGGTTGCTCTCAAAGGACTTGTGCCTAAGTCTGGGAAAAAATGTCAGTGCCTTAACTCAGGAGGAAGGAAACTTCACAGCTATATTGCCATCCCTATCCATCTCATGAGGCATGGGAAGAGTTGAGCTTTTAAAGAGAAGATCCAGAAATCCAAAACCCTTTGTCAGGAGGTGTCTGTACATTTGATAGGGAATGGGTGAACTGGGTGAAGGTAAATAAGTATTCCTGGAACCAAGACCCTTTTCAGCAGCTAGGAGCTTGAGCTCTCCCTCTGCCTGAGACTCACAGCTTTGAGCCCTTTATTAGCAGGTGCCTTTCAGGGTGAGGGTGGGAAGTGAGATGAATCATTCAAAACACATCCTCATAAATGGATAATATGCCCTTTCTTTTGTTGCTGCAGTTAAAAAAAAATGTGGGAAAAGTGCCCACCTAAGGTTTTATTTCAAATCCTTCTATTGCTTTAGAGAGCCTGGCCCCCATCACTCAAGCATGTGCCATTTCTAGCATGTCTGTTCCAAGGTTCCCTCTTTTCAGAATTATTTGGTCATATTTACTCTTAAACATTTGTGTAATAAAAGACTACAGTGGACTGTGAGACTTGCTACTTTAGAGAAAGTGACACAGTCAGTAAGAATCAAACCATGACTCCAAGTGGGATGTCTCAGATTCAGGAGGCAACTTTATAGGTCCTGGTGTGTCCCTTTCATTCCAGCCCTTTTGGAAAGGTAGGCAGTCCTCAGTAAATACAGAGATACTTTTTACAGGCTTGTCTGAGAAAACCCAGGATTTGGAGCACTCTGAGTGGGCAGTAAAGATCATGTCTTTAAAGAACCGTAAGTTCAAAGTTTGGCATGTAAAGTGTGCAGGGGTGTAGGAGGGTTTGGCTAAAGGCTAGTTGGATGGATACAGTGCCATGTTTGCTCTGTCTGTGCTCAACAAGCTACCTCTTGCCTAGAAGCTGAGTATTTACATTGCACAGAGGATTGCGAATTTCATTTGAGATGTCCCAAAACTTCTGTTTTGTTCTCTCCTTTCTCAGAAATTTAATACCATGGTAGGTGAAAGAGGGGCTCAGCTAAGTGGAGGACAGAAGCAGCGAATAGCTATTGCCCGTGCCCTAGCAAGAAATCCCAAGATTCTTCTTCTGGATGAAGCTACATCTGCATTAGATACTCAGAGCGAATCCATAGTACAAGCAGCTCTTGATAAGGTAGGATTCATGTTACTGAAACTACCAGCTGCCATGTAAAGGTTCCACAACACTTAAGAAAAATAAATGTACAATTTTCAGCACAGACTTCTGTTGGAATCAAGGACACTGGAAAGCAAAATTTGGATGGATGATCAATTTCATTGTTTTAACAGGGAGTCTGAACTATTAAGAATTTACATGGGATTCATGTTTACTTTTTAGGGGTTTTGGTTTTGCATTATTGCTAATTAAGAAGGCATTCAATCATGTGGAACTGCAGCTCAGGTGTCCTGCATTCCCTTTCTCAAATCATAATTTTTGCTGGTCAAATATTGATGGCAACTTATCATGTCAAGGTAGGAGGACTGAATAGTGTTTTTCAGGTAGATTAATAGAAATGTATATCTGATATTCCTAGTATTTGTTCTTCACTGCATAATTGCTTCATAATTTTCAGAAACCTCTTGGGATTTAGCCATTTTCTTTCTTTTCATAGACAGTGCAAACCACAGGACAAAAGCAGAGCCAGTTACAAATACCTGAGTCTCTGCTCTACATCTGTTTTTATCAGCTCTAGGGTGGGTGCTGCTGCAGAGCAGAGCTGTCAGAGCTTGCACCTATGTCTCTGATGAGCACACAATACCTTCCTCATAGCCCTTTTTCATCAGCCGTTTCCACCAACATGTAGTGAAACCTAAAGGCTCTGATTGAAAAACAACTGCATGATTGGGGTCCAGTGTTTTTTCTTTTGTCTAATATTTATTTTAATGTATTTTCAAAAACTAAGTGAAAAATCCTGCTTTTTGTTCCATTAATTATGCAAAGAGATACAAATTACTAGTATGACTCAAGGGAAATACAGAATTTGCCGCTTTCCTTGCCAGTCAATTTAAATCTGAGGTAGAATGTAGCTGTTACATTCACATGATTCTACTGATATTAGTATTGAGGTAACATGTAGATGCAAAAATAATATAATCTAACTTGTATGTCCATGATATAGTTACTGCAGAATTTACTGCTTCAGACACAATTTAGCTTTCTTCTGCATATTCTTTAATTTCATTATTAAATATTTACCTTTTCTAGAAGCTTATTGCTTCATTTAGTGTATAACATAGAGGGAGGTCACTCAATTAAGTGGACTGTTTTATACAGAATTGCTCATTCTTCAGCATGTTCCCAGAACACACCAAAATTAGCCCTGAATCATAACTTAATAATCTTTTCACAACTTTTTGAGGTCCATCAGTGTAGTCCCCAGATGGGATTTCCAAATTTCTTTTCCACATCCCTGAGTAGAAAAAATGGTGCTAATATTGTTCACTATTTTTACAGCTGAAGAGCAGAAATATTAACCTCGCGAGTGCTCACTGTTTCTAGGCAGTCATATGCACCTTCTTGTAGTCTGCTGTTTTTCAGATAACTTTGAGTCTTTTAAAGCATTTTGCTTGTTCTGATACAGCTCCCAGCTGCAGTGGTGAAGGCTCTATGCATTAGGGCACAGGCATGAAAACCACACTGCAGACCTCCTGTGACAGGCTTTGAATGGCTTGTGTCAGATCCATGAGAACTTGATTGCACGCATAGGGGAAGAATTCAAATCTCCATGGAAGCATTTATCTACTGCAGCTGCCCTCATCTTCCTCATGCCCCTCTTCCTGTGCCCATATGATGTAACAAGTAACTTCCAGCAGGCTCCTGGACAACAGAGTATACTTGCTGCTTGTGGTCCCTGTGGATTTCTCCTCCTGCCTCCAAGCCACCATCTGCTCTAGGCACCAGGGACAAGGGAAGCTGACCTCTACAGCAGTTGCAAGCTGCCACATGTTAGTTTGCTGCATGAGGGCTGTGTGTGCCACGGGTCTGCGTGAGGGTGCTGGAGAGGGGTGGACATGTAACCTACTGACTGGGACTTCAGCAGCTGTCTCTGCCAAATCCCAGCAGGATTATTGTCAAATTGGTTCATTTCAAAAGACTGGGAGAGTGCTTTAGGAAGTGCCTCAAAGCCATTTCTGACCCCAGTTGTGCTCCACTCTATGCTTTCCTGCTAAGTCCTATCAGAAATCATGCTGTTGTTGTGCTTCCAAAAACATGCATGGATGGTATGTAAAGAAACTATCTGTTCTTTATATACTTGCTATCCTAGCTTTATTTTCAGAAAGATCTAACTACTCTCACTGCATTTCCCTCTCGTCCTTGCATACACATGGAAACACTTTAAGAGCACTTTAGATTCAGCGGTTCAAGTCTCATAAGAAGTCAAATAACCTTGTAGTCTTTAATACCCGTGTTGCCTGTCTAAAAAGAATTAATATGGATTTCTGTACCTAAATTAGTCAAGTAGAAGTGTCCTTAGACAGCTAAAAAAGAGACATGAAACCAGGAAGAAAAAATCTTTGGTTTTAGAAGAGAGAATTATTATTGAATTTTTTACTTATTTTTAAATTACAAATGACGAAAATAACTTTGTTTTACTTCTGTGCTGTTTTCTTGCACAATCGTAAATTGGGGGTTTTTTGTGTTCCTGTAAGGCTCGGGCTGGCCGTACCACCATTGTGATTGCTCACAGACTGTCTACCATCAGGACAGCTGACACTATTGCTGGATTTGAGAAAGGTATCATGGTTGAACAAGGAACGCACAGTGAACTCATGCTGCAGAAGGGAGTCTACTATTCTCTTGTAATGCAGCAGGTAAGGGCAAATTTATTGATTTTTCTTTCTCCATTTCACAAAGCTGTGAATGATGGTAGGTGGAGCCACTTTCTCTCTAGCTCCTGCATGTTGCCCGGCTGACAGCTGCTCAGTCACTCTAGTCTGGGCACAGGCACAGGTTTACAGTTCTTGGGGGTTTTACCCATAAGTGTTTCACATTTACGCAATGCAATATGTCAAAAACATAAGTGAGTTGAAGGCACAGTCTATTTAACTATGGCATAACCAGAGGTGTTAGATTTCAGGTGGATTCCATAGACTGCTTAAAAGAAAAGAGGAGGGGAAAAACATTTTAAATCCAGTAATCTACTACACTGCCACTGCAGACTGAAATAATGTGGCCAATAGGCAACAGTAATCCCATAATTGAGAGAGCAGTATTCATGAGAAAAAGCCCTTATTCTTCTTTCTGTTCAAAATCTCATATAATTGTATACACCCTGAATTCTCACCAGGGTTGCAGCAATGATGTTCAAGATGATGCCGCATCAGAAGATAGTGAAGGCACAGGGCCTGAAGGATATGAGGAAAACTTAAATCTTGTCGAAGAGCTGACTCTTCAAGGTCATTTTGAAGAATCTGTGATCTCTGAGAAGGGCAGCATTCGAAGAAGATCCAGCAGATACAAGAGCAAGAAATGTTCATCTATGAAGTCCTTTGGAAAAAAGAAGAAAAAGGAGCTGGAGGTTGGTATTAGAACTTCAGATTAGAATTTTAATGATAACATAAACAAAAAACTGGAAAATGGCATAAACAAAAAAGCACTTAACTTTGATTAGACAGCTGGCTTCCATGCAACCTTTACTCTGGTGGTATTACAGTCAGTACACACCAGAGCGAGTATTTGCCCTAGAAATATGGGGACAATAATTTGTTTTACCAGAAATCTTCCTTTTAACACTACTGAGTTAGCATGGAAGTGGAAAAAACCTTGTGCTATTGATTTATCATTCTTCATACAATTAACTGTATTATTTTGATGTTATTGATGTTTTAATTCTATCTAATTAAAACTAGTTGTGAGATATCATTTGCAAGATTCTTTAATCCCTGGTACACACTGTTGCAAGTATTGGACAATAATGTAATCCCTGAGGTGTGCATACCAAAATTCAAGGCACTTTGGAGTGTCATACTACATTTATGTCAAATAAAAAAAATGATCAAAACACTAATATTTTGAAGATATTTTAAATAAAAGATCCATTATTCTCTCTTAGTATATGCTCCAGTTCTGGAGGGATTTTTCCAGATTAAACAGTTTAGTTGACAAATGTCATACATAAAAAAGTCATATGGGAAGTTCAGGTTTTAGAAAAAGAACTTTGTTTTGTCAAAGCCGAGTAAACCTTGCTCAAGGCATCAATAAGAGGCAATTTCTAATGGATTCTGGATCAAACTTTGGGTAAGCAGCTCAACAAACTTGATTTAGTTTTTTTCTATTTTGTGCTACTTGAACTATAGCACTTTTTTTTTTCTCATGAAATGTATTGGAAGGGTTGTTTGCTGTATTTGGGTGGACTTTTTTTTTTTTTGTTTTGTTTAGTTTTTTTTTTAAACCTGATTTCAGACCCTTGAAGTGAAGAAATAAAATATGAATTCCAAAGTAAAACTGTGAATCCTTTTAAATCTATGGATATTAGGATATCATCTGTAATACATCATCTAATTATTTAAAATACTTATGAAAGCCTTAGTATAATTTTTCTCTACAGATACTCCTTCTCACTAAAATATAGCTTCTAGCTAATACATATTTCAGATTGAATGAAGGAGCTGGATCCATTCCCATTATCACATAAAAAGTTATGCAACTTTAAAAGGTACTTTTTGGCTCTGTATTAATGCTGCTTAAGATCTCAGAGGAAGTAGTGGGTGTTTATGTTCAAGACTTCAGTATTCATCACATTCAGAAAAAATTAAGAAGTCAAGCATCCAGCAGTTGTAATTATTTCAGAAAGATCAGCTCACTTTTATAGGTGAGGGTTAGCCACCTATATTCAGCATCTGAAACATGGGATAAAATAACCACGAAGCAAGAGCAACTTGCTTGTAATCCTGAATAATATTTTGTCTCATTTCCAATGCTTTCATTTTTGCTTTTCCAGAATTCCCCCTGTGGAAGCATAGGCACTTTAATAAATCATAGAGCAGAACAGGACACTTTTTGTACTTTCAAAGCAAATGCAGGCTAACTGACTCATATATGCCTCTCATGCTTTTGGTAATGATGCATAGGCTATAGTTTGTAAAAGAGAAAAATGACCTCTCTTCCCCAATTGTACTTCTGCCAGCCCAGTAGCATTTAGCTGAACTGGAGGCATCTTTTCTGTACAGACTTTCAATTCTTTATAACAATTGCAGTGTTGGTTGCCATTCATGGTGACCAGTCCTATCTGAATTTCAATTAACTGTCCTGGCCCGTCTCCCCTCACCACTTAGCCTTTTAAGTCCTTTGCCTCCAAATTTTTACAGTGCAGTTGACATTCTAGGATATGAAATGGCAAGGCAGCAAATCTCCAGCATGTTTTCTCGCTCTAAGTGCACAAAGAGGGTTTTCAGCTGCTAACCAAGACAGTTCACTGCTCAAAGCCTAATGTGCACTCATTGTCTGGGGAATTTTATATTCTGCAACTTTACAAGGAAAACGTGCAGCTTTTTACTGATTCTTTTCTTCTTTTAGGAAGAAAATATTCCTGATGTGCCTTACTCAAGAATCCTAGCTCTGAACAAACCTGAGTGGTTTTACATACTGCTGGGAGTGATTGCTGCTGCTGTCATAGGTGGGGTCCATCCTGCATTTGCTGTTATATTTGGAAAAATCATTGGGGTAAGGTTTTTTGGTGGTTGTTTTGGGTGGGTTTTTTTTGTTGTTGTTTTTTTTTTTTTTTTTTTTTTTTTTTTTTTTTTTTGGGGGTGGGGTGGTTTGGGGTTTTCTTGAAGTAAATGGACGTTACAGTCCTGAGCTTCCCTCATGCTCAACCATTCAGCCAGTTCTTCCAATGTAAGTCTCTGGATGGGATTACCTTGTATAAATGAATCCACTGAAAGATGTTAAAGGGATCCTCTAGAGGCAGAGCATGGTGGAACTGCATCTGACTAGCAGAGGAGAGGAGGAACATTGATAGAGTTGGAGTAACAAATTAGTGTGATGTAGGTTAAATGGAAAGCTGGACTGTCTTCTAGTCCTCAACAGAAAGTTCACTGCAAGCTGATTTCAGGAGCCAGGATGCTTGCTAAGAGAAATTAAAGTAGACAAGCTTCTTGAGATGAAGGCTGGTTTATGTAACTTGACACTTGTCTATGTGCTCATTTGTGTGATTTTTTTTTTTTTCTCTCACATAGGCTTTTCAAGAAAGAGATCCAGTAAAGAGAAGTAAAAACACTGTGGTGCTTTCTTTAATATTTCTTTTACTTGGAGTGATTATCTTAGCAGCATACATAATCCAAGTAAGTGTCACTACACTGAAATGTTAAAAGTTCTTAATTCCCCATCAGACTGCAGGTATTACACATATCAATGGAGTCTGAGAAGCAAAACACCAATCAGAGCTTACAAAAATATCCAGAAGTGCCAGGGTTCTTTCCAAGATATGTGGGGTTTATGGTTGTGTTTACTTAAAGACATAGGTCTGTATTTGCTCTTCGTTTAAATAAGCCACTGAAGGAAATGTGAATTCAGCATGACTGAAGTCCAAGTTGAGGGTCTGGTCTTAAAATTCAAAGTTGATACTGACATTTCTTACTGACAGTCTATAGGCTCTTGCCAAAGTATAAAATAGACCCACTCCATTGCAGACAGTGCTTTCCGTACCATCAGGTAAACTCCATTTGCTGTTCTCTTATGACTCCTTTACAGATTGTAGGAAATACTTCATGCCCATTGATGCCCATATCATAAAATCCATTGGTGTGACTACTGTGAGTGAATGTCTCTGGTAGTAGTCAGAGTAGGGAGGCCAATGACTGGATTAGGTTGATTTATCTTGTAGTGCTGCTGGGTCATAGGAATAAGGTACTACAATGGAGCTTCTGCCTTTGCTGTGTTGCTCCCTTTCTGTGGGAAAACATTTTTAGGTTCCAAGAATGTGAATGGTGTTTTTCCCAGGACACGGGAGTGTAGGAGACTTTTTGGTGTAATTGCTTTTGTTGTACAGATTTATTAACAGTTACAGCATCAGATGAGAAAATGTGACTCTTTGTCCTCCCTCAGGGATTCATGTTTGGGAAGTCTGGAGAAATGCTAACAATGAGACTGCGCTCTTTGTCCTTCAAAGCATTGCTTCAGCAGGTATGGATATCAAGAGAACCAGGTGTGTTTTGCGCTGTTACAAGGTACATGTTGCGTTTGAACTATGTAGTCTGGAGAAAAGAAAACAAACACCTCTTTTACCACTAGCTTAGAAAAATGTATGACTCTCCAGAAAAATCTCCCAATCCATGTGCAATTTGGCTGAATGCTGCTACTGCAAGTAGTCTAATTTTGAAGGAGTGTCATTGCAAGCATGCATATTTCTGGCATGATAATATGCACACAGTGTGCAGGTGTCTGTGTGGGCAGCAATGACCAAAAAAGTTTAATCTCCCTTTGCTTGGGTGGTTGTGATACAAGTATGTAGTATATAGATGTAAGTCTATTCCATTTAGTTATTTATATTTAGATACATAATGCAATCCATAGCAAAGAGAAAATCTGGTAATTTTTACTGAAAAAAAAAAAAAAAATCAAGTTTCCCTGTTACCCATGAGAAGGACTAAATTACTTGTGTTAAACCCTTCCTTTTAAATTGTGCAGTTTTCTTACTTGTGTAGAAGTTTTGAGTATCACAGAATTCTGTGAATGCGTAACTTGGCACTCCACACACTCCCTGGGGACAAAAACCTGTGTGTTCATAGAAACATCTGAAAGGGACTAGAAGACAGTAAATTGGCAATGTAAAAACCACCTGCCATAGCCTTTGCAGGTAAAAGGCCATCATTTTCTTTCAGTATGTACAAATCCTTATGGGTCCCTTTCAACTCAGGAAATTCTATGGTTCTATGGTTAATGGAATAGGCAATTTGTAAGAAGAGAATAGTAAACCTCTTCAGGCCCAAGGAATGTCTGAGTAAAAGGGGTTTATAATAAAAGGTTCAGAATAAGCACATTCAGAAAAATACCCCACCTGATAACATTTTGATTGTGAACAATTAGATGTTCTCAATAATGCTTTTTAAGCTTTTTATTTCCGTTCACTTGGGAATGTTGCCTACAGAGAAAGAATATTCAGTTAGCCATCATGACTTGTACTTTCATGTAATTTTTGAAAGAAAACTCAATGTCTTTTCTTACAGGAGATGGGATGGTATGATGATCAGAAAAATGCTGTTGGTGTTTTGCTAACTCGTCTTGCTACAGATGCTTCCCAAGTCAAAGGGGTATGTTGATTCTTTTGTGTGTGTGTGTGCTTTTTAAGTATTTTTTTTCCTTACAAATATTAATTGCAATTGGCAAGGGACACCAGTATTATTTCAGAACTCAAGGTAGTAAATCTACTGCACAGGCTGGCAGATGCATGTACATAACATGCTGCAGACACATTAGAAGTGGTTTCCCAGCTGATAATTTACAAGAACTATCAAAAATCCAGCAGATGTTCACGTACCTTTCATGTTCATGCCTGCAGGTCTTTAAACTAAGTATGTAGTAACCATGGGCCATTTCACTGTGAAAAGTGAAATCTGCATATGTGCTTGAACCAGTCATTGAACACCAGGTTTTTACACCTTACGGTGGGTGTCATTTGAGTGCCCTAAAGTTATTGCATCTGCAGATGATACAAACCCTTACTGACCTCAATGAAGAGAATTCCTCTTCCCATCCCCACAAAATTTCCTTCAGTAAAAACAGACCAAACAGTAAGAAATACCCTTGCATGAATAAAGAACACCAGGGAGGGCAATGGCCAAGGAAGACAATGACTCAAGGTGCTGGTATGGGAGAGGTGGCCACTGGACACTGGCAGGAGAATATGGCAAATTCTATACAACTCCTCCAAGTGTTCACCACATCAGCAAACCCTGACAATCTGCCAAACATCTCTGTTTATTCCCTTCTCTTTAGGGATGGTGGTGGAATAGAGGGTGGAAGAAATCACTGTAGGACTTGAGGGGAAAAGTTTACCAGTTTGTTTTAAGATGTCCTTTTTTTTTTCTTCCCCTTCAAATTTGTACATCAAAAATCCTTTAATCCCTACATTTTTCAGTCTCCATAGATTTTTGTTTCTCTCTTGTCCTCCTTCATTAGGGGCTTGCAGTGAGAAAATAGTCTTTGACAAAATTTAGTCATTTTTATCTTTTAAAAGTTTGAGTTTATTTAAGTGGCACTGAATTATTTCACCCTGTCAGGGCAGTAGCAAGGAAGGGTGCACATGGTCCCCTAATTACAAAAAACAACTAAAGGCATTAATTGGTCTCCAAAGATATTCTCTGGATTGCTAGAGTGTCAGTAAGTCACCGCCATGCCTCATGCTGCCCTGGCTAAAGTTTCCAAATCCATCTTTATGTGCAATCCTTAGAACATATGGCAACAATTCAATTTGGCATTGGTTTAGTTATTACTATTTTAAATTTTATTGAACAAGAAAAGCCTTTTCAGAGTAGGAAAGTTTTTGGCAAGAGAAAGAAGAATATTTGTTTCCCACCCAAGGATTTTTGTTTGTTTCCATCATTCCAAATTTTGGAAGATGAACTATTTCCACAGGGTTGTTTGCAGAACTCTTTTCTGCAGATTAGAGCCCACCCGGGTGCTGGATGCTAATCATCTGTCATCCTAAGGAGTTTTTGATGAGAAGGTTACACCAGCTGGGAGGAGATGAGTTTTCTTCAGTGGCAGTTAATCTTTCCTACTCATTATCTCACTGAGATAAAACATTTCTGCAGGGTGGCCAAATTCATATCTCTTTTCCTCTGAGAACCCAGCCCAAAGTGCAGCAGTTGAGAACTTGAGGATGAGTATTTTCCACTGTTAGTGGGGTGGGTCAATGGATGGCTCTTGTTACGACCAAGCCCCCTTGCCTAATGCTGGTCACCCAACCACCAACTTGCCCTCCTGTGACTGTGGTCAGTCTCCTGTGCCTTGGGTAGTAGCCCCAAATACATAATGTATTAGACAACTGTCATGACCAACTCTTTAGAGTACTTTAACAACTCTTAAAGTCCTGAATGCTGGCAGGAATGAGGGATCTCTAGGAATGCTTACATAAGTAGGTGCATAATGTCCACACACAGACCACACATAGTTCCATTTTCCAGCTGAACTTTTAGCCTTGACTATATAGCAATTTGAAGTGGTGATATAAGTAATAAAAGGAAAAATCTAATGATGAATGTGGGGGGTTTCTGGGGTTTTCTTAGGCAACTGGAAGCCGACTTGCACTGATGACTATGTCTGTCTTTACCCTTGTGACTGCCATCATAATTGCATTTGTATATGGCTGGCAGTTAACTTTGCTTATCCTGGCCTGCATTCCTTACATTATTGTTACAAATGCTGTGAGTATGAAGTCCATGGCTGGTCATGCTGCAAAAGATCAAAAAGCTTTGGAAGAGGCTGGAAGAGTAAGTTCTTTAATTTTAAAGACAGGGTTATGGTGTGAGATCACTTTTAAGGACAACATTGTAGTTATAATATACCTGACTCAATTGTCCAAGATAAATGAAGGGGGGATAGGGGACAAGGCAGGGTGGGGGTTGAGGGGAATGTTTATACATCCTCAAGAAAAGGAAAACCTAGATTACACAAACCATCTGTAAAAAATAGGCAATAGCAATGCATTTGAAAACCTCCACAGCGGATTTCTGGGCAGTGGCAGCTGTAGCAGTAGCAACCCCAGCACTGGTACACCTTGTGCCTAGGGTGAGCAACATAGCTCTGCACTGCTCTGCTGCAGTCAGAAGCAGTGCAACCTTGATACCTTTTTATTCTGTCATAAAAGCAAACCATTAAAGCACTAGAGTTTCAGAGTATTGCCTTCATTCACCTGATAGTACTCTCCCAGGAGACAGAAGCAGTCCATGCAAAAGAGCAAGCTGTGTCCAGGTGACTGATGTTGGTTCTTATTTTATTAAATTGGGTTTAGTTCATCAGGGCCACAACCCATGGTTTAGAGCAGATGCTGCTGAATGCTTCCAGCCTGCTGACCCAAGGTTCTGAACTCAGTTGGCTTCAGCCCCCACCATGTCTCACAACCATGGGATGAATAATTTCTTTGCTTGGGGCTTTTCTTCACCTGAGAGTAACCTTGGTCTTCTCTGCTAAGCAAATGCTTTCTGATCTAAAACAATAAATACTAGAGAAGAGTTCAAGTGTTTAGGAGATATGTTGTAGATTGCATTTGTAAGGGATTACATCATATTTGTTTTATCTCCCAATTTAGATTTCAACAGAATCAGTTGAAAACATAAGAACTGTAGCTTCACTGACCAGGGAAGAAGCATTTTATGAAAAATACATTACTAGTTTGAATGGTCCATATAGGTGGGATTTTTCTTTTTCTTTAATAATTCTTTCTTAATACTCTACACTGCATATATGTTACAGAATACTGTGTTTGCATGTGTATGCCTACAATATAGGACATATGTTTACTCCATTTCAGTGTATTGAAATGATGCTATTTAACTCAGGAAATGACAGTTACACCACACCCTTTATAATACAAATCAGTTTTATTCTCCTTATATGACTTTGAAACCTTGAAATGAACTTTGTGTTTCCCTAGTTTGACCTGCTGCATCCCTCTGACTTGTCTTCACTGAAATGCATTTGAATCACCAGAGATACAAGATTTTTCTTGCTCTGTTTTACTTAAACAAAATAGCCCAAAATCTAATTTGTTTCTTTATTCCTCCCAAATAACTAATGTAAAAGAAGGAATTGAGAATAATGTATTGTAATCTGTCCTCGGCCAAAATAGCATTAAAATTCAATGTCTAGTGAACTGGTAATAGCCCAGATTTGGACAGGACACTAGGCTGGACTGTCACAGGTCTCTGATTTACAGCTCAGGCTAGAAAGGAGACTTTCTCTTCCTCACAGAGCATCCTAAACAGTGAGGGCCAAAGTCCTCCAGACTCTGATTTGGTGTGTGTTCAATTAGCTCCACAAAATGAAGCTTCTACAGAGGGTTGGATTGAAAAATAGTAGCAGACTCTGAATCCTTGTGGGGATACCCAGCATTATGGTCCCTCTCTGAATCAGGATGAGTTGTCTCTGCTCAGATGGGATGACCTGGCAGAAGCCCACAAGGGGGCTCTTAGGCCAGCTGGGAGCCTGCTTGTTTTCATTATAAAAGTGGGTCATATGGGGTAGTTATGAATTTATTTTATTTTAAATGCTCTGATGACCTGCCCCACTATAAAAACAAAGGAAAGGGATTCAAATTACCATAACTGAGGATCAAAGATCTCATTGCTTTTTGTCCTAAGGACAGTTCTGTGTCATGAAGTGGGGGGCTCTTAGGGGTCTGGCAGAGGTGGTTGTGAATGTGTATGTGTTCTGGGCTGATTTGTTGTGTTTTCGGGAGGTGAGCTGTATTGCTTCAATACTTTAATCCAGAAGTCTGAGTGTCCTCTGTTGTCTGCTGTTTCTCTTTTATGAGTTATTTATGGAAAGTCTTTCTTTATCAGAGATTCTCTGAAAAAAGCCCCTTTCTATGGATTTAACTATGGAGTAGCTCAGAGTGCAGAATACTTTATTAATGCTGCAGTCTTCAGATTTGGAGCTTGGCTCATTGCTAATTGTCTGACCAACTTCGAAAATGTGTTTATGTGAGTATAGTTTATAAAATGTAGACACCCCAAAATCAGTACACAGGATAGTGATTTCAATGCATGCAAAATATTTTATCAAATTACAGAGGTAGTGGGGCATAGAATTCAGGAATTCAATCTGGTTGGAGTTTCTTTGTGCATAAAGGCTGTTTTGGGGAAAGGTGAATATATGGGCAGTGAAGCAGCAAGAGTGAGCAGCAAGCTCAGCACACTTACTCTGGAGAAGCCTTTGATATAACTTTGAGGCAGAGGCTATTACACGGAGAAGTGATATGATACCACTGTTCATCTACAAAGTAGCTGTGGGAACAAATAGAACTTTCTAACACTGGATTACAGTCTGGGAGGTGGGGAGCTCTGGAAATGCCATAACCTAAAGATGCTAAAAAATGTTATCCTGAAGGTTTGTCTTACACATATGGAAATGAATGCATTGTTCTACCTGAAATGAATCATGCTTTGTCGTTTGCCTTTTAGAGTCTTCTCTTCTGTCATATTTGCAGCTATGAATGTTGGTCAGTCTGCTTCTCTGGCACCAGACTATGGCAAAGCTAAAACATCAGCCCAAAAAATATTTCAACTTTTAGACAGAAAACCTCTAATTGACAGTTACAGTGAAGAAGGTGAAAAATTGGTAAGCATTGGGAGTATTTTGGCATTAGATTTTGGGGGATTTTAGGTTTTGTTTGGATTTTGAGGAGTTTCTTTGGAAAGGGGTTCTTTTTTTTTTCAGAAAAAAATGTTGCAATAAACTAAATTAATAATGGTTTACTGTCTGCAACTGTATTCATAGCTTTATAGTTTTTAGAGTGTCACAAAAAGTGGCAAAGGATGACCTAATTGTGGCCTGAAGGGAGTCTAAAAGAAAGATGGAGATAGGCTTTTTACAAGAGCATGTAGTGACAGGACAAGGGGGAATGGCATCAAACTGGGAATAAGTTTAGATTAGATACTAGGAAAAAATTTTTCACTCTGAGGGTGGTGAGACACTGGAACAAGTTGCTCAGAGAAGTTGTGGATGCTGATCCCTGGAAATGTTCAAGGCCAAGTTGGATGGACCTATGAGCAACTTGGTCTAGTAAATGGTGTCTGTCCATGGCAGGGGGATTGGAACTAGATGATCTTTAAGGTCCCTTCCAACACTATCTGTTCTATGATTTTTTGAAAAAACAGATGTTATATAAAATAGTGGCACTCTCTCATTTAGGGACCATGTTATTTCTGGGTTTCAGTCAAAAGCGTATAGTCTATAAGTCAGTTTTGCTCTAAATAAGGAAAAAAAAAACACCTTTTCATTCTACTGGTCCACATCTTAAATAGCTTCAGGAAAACACTGATAACACCAGTTCCAATAAAAATGTTGTTGTCTTTGTAAGGGTTTATAGGAGAAATAAAATAAAAATGCATTATTCTACTTTGTAAATGAGAGAGTAGTTGCTTTAGAGACAGAACAGTTTTGAAAAAATCCATCCTATTCCAACAGTGGGAACTGTTACAAGTAAAAATGTGTTCTTGTGAAGTCAAAAAAACTTATTGAGTAATTTGTTTTGCTCTAAAGTTGGGGAGTAAGTGGTGGGGGAATGACACAACAAGGAAGATTCAACAAGAATGAAAAGTCAAAAAACTGAAACACACAAAAAAATCTGCAAAAAACCTCACCTCTAAACCAAAGTTTTCATTAGGGAGGCTGACCTCAGCACTTGTCAAATTTCTGCATGAATTGTTTCAATTTATATGTTCTGGAAGGATTGCATTTGCACATCCAGGTATATCTAAGTTTAAATATAACTTCCCATGTAGGTTTCAGATGGTAGCCTGTACTTAGGAAGCCATAATCCAGTTTCTATAACTTTAAGCTTATATATGGGATTTTCAGCCTTTAAAGTTCTAAGCACACTTGAATATCTTCTTGAAACAAAGTTCTCTGGCACAGACATTGAAAGACTTGGCAGAAGGTCTCCAGTAAAGTAAAGGTTAAGCGAAAGCATTTCTAGTATATACTAGACTCGAATACCAGTGATGCCTGTAACTTCAGCAAAGCTTTGAGCCCATTAAATTAGGTCATCACTTACTGTGAGAGCATCGTACTAGAAATGCTGCAAGTATGTACATAGGGCTGGCTCATACCCCTAAGAACAGGAGAGACAATTGCCTCAGCGTGTGCCCCCTTTCTTCCACTTGTCCTTAAATATCAGCCTTGCTAGAATGGATAATTCACAACTATCAAACCTTTTTAAAACACAGCTGTGCCAATGAATTACCTACTGAAGAATTTAGCTCTGCTATCATAATCTCTGCTTTTGACCTTCTGTTAGATTCACTCAAATTGTCTTACCTGCAATGTGAGATCAGGAAAGCAAATTATATAGTTTATATCATAAGTAGAAGAACTTCCACTAAATATGTTAGAAATGAAACATACAATACAAATGTTGTTTATTTGTCTGATGATATTCTCTTCCAAGGTGAAGTGAAAAATAGGTACAAGACATGCAGAAAACTACATAAAGATCTAGTGACTTATATCTCCAGATCATCCTGTAATTAATGATACTACACTTAGTTCAATATGTAATGGAAAAGAACTTCAAAAGTGCTTTTGAAAACACCCTCCCAAACCTTCTCAGTTCTCTCACTTTAATAACCAAGTCTTAAAAAGTGTTGTTATATTTAAAACTAATAAACATTAATAGGAGCATGTGCACTCTCTACTGCTTTTCAGAGCCATTTTGAAGGCAACATTGAATTCAGAAACATCCATTTTGTATATCCAACAAGGCCAGAAGTTCAAGTTTTGCAAGGACTCAGTGTGAAGGTTAACAAAGGACAGACTCTGGCGTTAGTAGGAAGCAGCGGCTGTGGCAAAAGCACATCCATTCAGCTTTTGGAGAGATTTTATGACCCTGTGGAAGGACAAGTGGTAAAAATAGACTTGTGTGGCTATTAATAACAATTACATCTACAGGACTCTGTATCTTTCAAGGTTTCATAGGCGTTTGACAATCCTGGCACTATCTCTGTGGAGATTCCTTTTTTAGAGGTGTGGGTTAGTGAGTCTGTGGCTCCAGTGGAGTGGTAGACAACCCCCAAATCCCTGTCATTGCCTGCCCTGTGCATTTGCCCACATGTAGCAGCTCTGGCACCCCTGTTGGCACAGTGTGCAGGCTCAGGGCACAGATCTCATCAGGGAAAGGAATGACCATGCCAGTCTGCATTGCTTCCCCAGAGCTGCTCCCACCCTGGTCACATGGCATAACATTTATATTTCTTGCTTGTCAGTGTGTAAGTTTTCTTGCTGATAAGAATTCACAAATTAGGGACATAGATACATGCTTCAGATAACATATATGTGTTAACTGTGTCACCATCAGAAGGCCCCAATGGGCTTTTTGATGCAATCACTGTTAATGGGTATAGAAAGACCAAAGAAACTACCTTGAAGGTTGTAAGATTGAGTTAAAGGCCTACAGCTGAGAATACTTAATGTTGTGTTCAGCTTCTGGAGGGACAGGCTTTCCTGTGAGCTTCCTAGTGCTTCTTGAGGTCAGTAGAACTGGAAGGACTGCAAGAACAGCATGTGATCTGCATGTTTCCACCTGCTGGGAAATGAAAGCAAAACCACATAAAATTAAAGACTAATTAAAAGAAATATTTCATCTATTTCTGCTGGTTCTTTTCCATTTTGCATGCAAAAAATTGACTTGATTTCATCTGGGAATCTAACACGTAATGGGCTTCCTCTTAGAATTCATGTGTTGTGTTTACAGTGTGTATTTGTGGATGAGCTCTGTAGTCAGCTTGGCATCATGTTTCTGTTGCTTTTTCTAGCTAGCAGATGGATTTGATACCAGATCTCTGCATTTACAATGGCTGAGGTCCAGACTGGGCCTGGTGTCACAGGAGCCCATTTTGTTTGACTGCAGCATTGCTGAAAATATTCGATATGGAGACAACGGTAGGGTGGTTAGTCAGGAGGAAATTGAAGAAGCAGCTAAAGCAGCAAATATTCATGCATTCATTGAAAAACTGCCAGAGGTAAGAAACAGTGATCTCTTCATAGTGAGATCAGATATTCAGAATCATATGGAGAAATCTAGGTAGTGCTCACTTACATGGATCAAATTTATAATAAACACTTTTGTTTCCCTTAATAAGAAAAAGTATAGGATTTATGTTTTAAAGTGCCAGTGTCTTTCAAGCTTAAAATCCTTTTTATTTAAAAAACAAACAAACAAAAACCAACAAAAAGCCAATGGTTCCACTAATATAGTGGTAGACAAAGCAGAATATTTTGGTTGGAATAGGAGGATGCTCTGTGTACAAAGAAGTGCTCATAATTTTTTTTGTGTATTTTTCCTTTGACAGCAGAAACTTCTTAAGTTACTCTGAGAGAGATCTTATTTTTCTAAAATAATTTAGTAAAATGAAGTAGTCTACTTATAATCAAGGGACATGCACAGGGAGTGTTTCTTAATAAATTCAAAGGGGCAGTAAATCAAAAGTGAATGACATCACATTTGACCTTTGTGCCTGCTAGGAATTTGGCTCTAACAAGGAAAAATGCTTTGATAGTTTGTTTTCACTGTAGTTCTGTGTACCTGAAAATGATGTAATGATGCTGAAAAATATTTCATCTTCATTACTGCTAACAATGTTTGGGATTCTTTATTCACAAGCGATGCAAGATCAAGTTCTTAATGTATGTCAGTAAGAATTAAATCTCTAGTTACTCTTACGATCATATGCTCTGTGGCCATCTCACTGCTGTATCACTGCTGGTAGCATTCAAAATATGTGCCAGTCTTTGGAGGAGTAAATTTTCAGACTGGGTATAAATGTGTGTGGCTGTATATATAACTGCTTATGCTAGAGATGTTTGTAAACCCCTAGTTTTATTAAAACCACTCACGCTAATCTTTTCTTTCAAGATGGAAATAATTAATAACTTTTACAGCCATGCATAAAATTTTACTTTTCTAATCTTCCTTCTCTAAGAGTACTCACAGGTGATCTTTTTTATTTTTTTAACATCCAGAAATACAATACCCGGGTGGGTGATAAAGGAGCCCAACTTTCTGGAGGTCAAAAACAAAGAATAGCAATTGCCCGTGCTCTGGTCCGTAATCCTGCCATTCTGCTTCTTGATGAAGCTACCTCTGCTCTTGACACAGAAAGTGAAAAGGTGAGTAGTTATAATGATGTAAAATATTTGTCTTTGTACATGACTGGCTGCTTTCTGTAGAATAAAATTAATGCAAGCATGTTACAAATGTTCAACTGTGAAACAACAAGGCAGATGTATCACAGTAGCTTTTCTATCTGAAGTCTGTGAATTGAATTACACTAGGAAGCTGTATATATCTACTAAATAAACAAGTAGAAAAAACCCCAAAACTTTGAGTATAAAAAACCATTTGGAGATGATACTCCTCAGCTGTCTTCCTATTAGCTGTATTTGATGGTAAATACTGAATCTGTGTTCTGAGCCAAGCTAGAAGACCAAGAACCCACTTCTCTGTGTCATGCTTGTTTGATCAGATTCACTGACCTCAGTGAGAAATCTTGTTAAGTAAGGGTCTCTTGTATGCACTGTGGGAGATGTATTCAAGGGATAACAAAGAGTGAGAAATCAAATGTAGTTCCCATGACAAGTGAAGACTTGCCAGGTGCTAACAGCATTTTCATTATATCTATATGTAGATTGTCCAGAAAGCTCTGGATAATGCCCGGCAAGGTCGAACCTGCATTGTCATTGCTCATCGCCTGTCAACTGTGCAGACGGCAGACATCATTGTGGTGATCCAAAATGGCAGGGTGGTTGAGCAGGGCACCCACAGCCAGTTACTGGCAAAGGAAGGACACTACTATGCCCTTGTAAATGCACAAGTCTCTAATTAGTATTATTTGCAGAGTTTTTAATTTTATTTTTTTTATGGGAAGACATGAGGAGCCCTACAGAGGATTAACATTGGCTGTGTGTGCTGATGAAGCAAGGACTGTGTTGCAGCCTGGTTGTTGCATCCAGTGTAGCCCTTGACCCACACACCCAGGGGAACAAGCAGTGCATGCTCACAGAAGGTCACAGGATGTGCACTGAGCAGTCCTAGGGGCTGAATGTGCTGAGCAGCTTGTGGTGTCATGTGATTTGGAGGAAGCTAGACCAAATTAGTCTCATCCACACCACAGCTTAGGTGGGCACCCTGCTCTTGCTGTCCCTCCAAACCCTGGCCCATACCAGCTGCCACAGATCAAGGCAATACCAGAGTATGACAGCGATTAAGCATCACAAATGAACAGCAGCTGGTGCCAGTGTTTACCCTTCAGGTTTCTTTGCCAGCCACATGCAGTTATAAAGTTGTCTTTAGTTAAAGATGATTGACAATTCTTACTGACAACTGAGATTACAAATAAAAGCATTTGTATTAAATTTAAAGGGGTGCATATATGGGTTTGTTGTGGGTTTTTTCCCCACTTTATAACACATTTCTGGTATTACTGTGCTTCACACATTTCTTGGAGATTCAATATTCTCTTTCAGACAATAATTGTAATAGTTACAAGCTTTCCACATCAAGATAAACTGAAATATACCATTGTTTTGCTTACTGTTTTTCAAATATTGACCTAACAGTTTAATTGTAATTTGTATTCATCAGGATAATTTCAGAAGTCTTGTGGGGGAGCTAAGCTGGCTTCTTTTGGAGGGGAGTCATGTCAGCCATAGAAATAACTTTTCTTTAAAATAAAAAAAAAATAAATTTAAAAGTGGTTTTCAGTATGAGATCCTTTATTTAGAATAGACGTAGTAATTAAGGACATGGTTTAGTGGTGAACTTGATAGTGTCAGGTTAACAATTGGACTTGACAATTTAAAGAGTCTTTGACAATCTAAATGATTCTATGAATAATTGTAAAGATTTTTTGAGTTGCCAGCAAAACCTGTTTACACATCTGTTTTAATAATTGGTTATTCCTCAGTGTGCTGCAATACATCCTTTAACAATTGAAGAATATATACTGTGTAGTCAGAGTGACTCAGCAGCTGGGTTTTTTTGGCTGGTTAAACCCAATTGCAGCATTTCAATTTTCCAAGGCTTTGCATGTGGCTTTGGGTTAGGATTTATGGCCTGGAGCAACCTGCAATACTTTATAATTTCCAGATTGCAGAAGACAAAACTTACAGTAATTGCTATCTCCTTTGCTCATTTATATTATTTTCCGGCATCAGGATCTGTGAGGGGAATAAAACACACAAAAGAAAACAAATTCTTATCTCAGGTTTGCCAAAATAAATACAGTTTCTCTCCCTCACAGTTTTTCTCAGGGACTCATTCAGGAGTAGTTTTCACTTGTTCAGGCACCTTTGTCATGTATTCTCTTCACTTTCCTGTGATAGGCAAATACTACAGAACTGCTGCTCTTATACATTCCCAATTATATAACGTGGGCTCCAATTAATTCCCTTTTCCCTGTTTAGTTTCTGCACTGGAGTTAAAATTACAAGCACTAGATTTTGATTCTCAGTTTCAAAAATAAAAAAGGGAAGTAACTTCAGTGTACACTGTATTTATTACTTTCCTTAACAGTGGGTGATTTGTGCCCAATTTCCTTTCCTGTTACCACTTTCTTGGGTTTTTTGGAGCTTCCTAGTAGTGCACAATGGAAACAGTTCCCCACTCTGAGGATCTTACTGGGCCTCAACCTCAATGTGTAACAGCCAGAATGATACTTAGGATTGTCCAAGGACAATCCACGTTCTCAAAGTGCTTAAGAGGTGTAAACCAGTTTGATAGTTCTCTTGTTCTGCCTCTGGGTCACCATAAGCAGGGAACACCCCTTGTACTAGGAGAAGGAACCCTGGCCCTGGTGCAGGACCAGCACAGATGTCCATCCCCTTGGGACTGCTGTGGCAAGTGGGCCTGACATGGAGCAGTTGTATGCCTGACACACAACCATCACATGGTGATCACATTCCAGTCACATGGCAATGCAATAGTCAGGAGGGGGCATGGCCAAGATCCAGAGGTTATTCTATACCACCTCACATTATTCCTGGGGGTGGAGGAGAGGAGACTTCTGAAGAGAAGGGGTTCCTTGTAGTCAAGCAAGATGTGCCACCACACCCCAGTTCTGAGCCAGAGGGAGCAGTTGAGTGGCACCAATTCCAAGGTGGTTGTGGTGGTGTGGCTGTAGTCATATTGGGTCAGGCTCAGCAGTGAGCATTTTGCATCTGAATTACTCTCTCTTTTGTACATTTTTGTTATTAATATTGCTACTGTTACTGTTCATTTTCTTGTTGTTTCTCATAAATTGTTCTTATCTCAGCCTGTGATCTTTACTTTTTGTGCCTCCACACAGGGAGGGGAAAGGGGAGGGAGAGGAAGTCTGCAGCAGCATGGTTTGGAGAGCCTCTGTGGGAACACTAAATTAAGGGAGTACCATCCTAAACTGTGACAAAACTTTATGTCAATTTCCTGTTTTGCAAACAGCATTATTCCTAATTTGCCAATAAGTATTTTAAGTTAGAGAAAGGCTGTTTAGTTTTAATTTGAATTTGTGTAGTATTAATAACAAAACATTTAAAAATCTTTGATGACAAAAAAAACCCCTTCTGGATTAAGAAAGCATTTAACTTTATTATTGATTAAATCTAACTTCTCCCAAGAGCAGAATTTCACTGATTCTCCAACTAAAAATGTTACCTTTATGTTCTTTTATTATTATGAAGCATCAGCCCATGCTTGTCAAGGAACACCAAAGGCCTTGTTCACAACTAGACAAGAAGAACCTAGCCCAGGCACTTGTTTTAAATTTGCCAAAGCAAATAGTTGCTCTCCTTCACAGTCTTAAGCACTTCAGTTTCTTAATCACTAAAATTGTAGCTGAAACGTAGCTGTTACATTCGATTAAAACTTTGCAATCCTTACTCTAGTTGCAATGTTAATAATGAATACAGACTGAAGCCCCAGAGATGAGATAAGTAGTTGAACTAGAGTGCACAGGACTCAATTGTCTTTATGGCCTCCAAAGAGTTAATTGTCTGCTTGTTTGGATGAGCAGTGAAGTGCACCATTCGCACTGGGTGTGGATGTTCTCACTCCTGGATATGCTATTTCAGTTTGAAATACCTGTCAGCAATTCAAGAATAATGCTGTTTCCAAAACAGTAAATTAATGTTTATTATCCCGTGGTTTTTTCCCAAATGTCTACTTCGCTCTGCAACCTATACAATTTCAATTTACATTAATCTGAAACCTGTAAAGTATGCATCTCTCACAAAGAGAGTATCTAATAATGCTGGCAAGTAGGAAAACTCTCATTAAAATTGCAATTCACAATCCTTGTACTTTTAGTAGCTATCTTCTTTTTTTGAAAAGAGAGGAGAAAAGAACAGTTGGAATTTTTTAGGGTCAGCTGAAATGCCAGTATATCAATGTGTACCTGGATTAGATTTATGACTTTCATTAAAATTTGAAGAGTTTGCAAAATTCCACTAAACAATCTGTGGCAGACAATACCAGATGCTGCACCATGTGATCTGATACAAAAGGGCAGGCAGAGATGAAAAGGGAAGTGCCAAAAGCAATAGCAATGCAAAAGGATTTGTTTCTAAAATTAACAAAAATTTCTCAGCAGAAGAGTGGTCATTGCACTCAGTAAATGAATTACTTACGCTAGATTGCTTCCATTTGTCTCTGCTGTGCTTTTTCATCCAGACTGCACACAGCTCCTATCTACCAGAGATCCTAGCAGTTACCTCATTTTAGCATTTATTGTCTACCTGGCTCATCAACAGTTATGTGCAGAAACTATTTTCTGAAGCATGCCTTTCCATCTGGAAATAATAACTTGCTGTGCCCTGAGGGAAGCGCACGCATCCACTGGAGATATCCCCAGCCTGCCCAGTGACATCAGTATTACATGCTCCAAAGCAAACTTGCTAAGCCTTCCTGTAATTCTCCTGAAGATGCCAATCTTTACTGAAAGATTTCATAGAAAGAGGTTTTAAAGTCATGTTAGCTAAACAAACAGATTTTGTGGACTTCTTTGGATTGACCAATATATTTTTCCTTGCACTGCTCTTTCCATAAGAGTAACATCCTCATTTCTTTCTAATCCTTATGAACATCATCTGTTACTACTGCCCTCTCTCTTATGTTGCCCAAAGCAAAACCACCTTGCAGTCAATCACCCTTTGAGGTCCATGAGGTTTGAAAGAATCACTATTTTTGTGGAAATAATCATTCAAGTTCACCAGTAATTACAAAAGTGTATCCTCAGTATTTGATCCAGCACGGGCAGCACCCCTGGAAAATGCACAATATATTCTACCAAGAGGAAACAAGAGGGAAAGAGGAACTGCTGTGGGACACTTACCACTTAACTGCAGACATTTGGGTCAAAAGTAATCAACCAGATTGCTGTAAAAGCACTCTACAACACAGCTCATCTATTTCCAAATGTCTGTCTGAGCAGACAGTGAACTACACCAGGGAAGTGCTTCTTACCATAAATCTACATGAGAAGTCTCAGTTTTCAGTCAGATTATACATTTACATTAGCTGAAAGAAATTCTACTCTCAATGTCCAATCTTTCTTACAGAGATTGCTAGGTTAGCTGGTCAGTCCCACAAATCATTTTTGTAGGTCCTGACCAGGCAGGGGAGCCCACACTTGCAGACAAGAAGTTCTTCAAGGAAAAGGAAAGGCCTTTTATGCTGAATGTGCAAAACAGAAAAGAAAGGCACAGATTGCATCCAAAATGGCTTATAACAGTACATTAGGAAAATTGAGGAGTGGGGGAGGAGGGGATTCACTCTGGGATGGCATAAGGGGAATTTTAAACCAGGAGTTAACATTTTCAGGAATCATAATAAATCATGTCTCTGACATTCCCATACAATGCCTGTTTTTTATGATAACACACTGAAAATGGTAAGTGGGCTTCCCATTTTCACATCTGTTATTCATATGAACATATACCTGGCAATGCAGTGTGTGTGTTTCTTCAGAGGAGGCTCAACCAAACAACTATCACTTTATACAATGCTAATAGTCTTGGTTATAAAAGCACTACGTGTGTTTTACTTACTGTAAATGAAACATACATCAGCAACACTGAATATGAAAATGAAATTTTATGATGCTACATTGAGATACCTGTATGTTATTTACTTCTTAATATTCAGCAATGTAGTTTTCATTGGAATAAATAGGATTCACAGTAAAGACTCACATGACTATTTTCTTCAATTTCTTATTTCACATGTACTTTGAGACCTGGAATAACTTTTTCCATGGATTTATGCCAATTGTTTTGGGACTATTCCAGTGTTACGTTTTAATACATTCTTTCTCTTTTGTTTTTTGGGGATTTTTTTAGGATATATCTTACTGTTTTGATGCAATTATTTTACACTCATGATAGTGTATTTTGATTCTGATAAATTTGTCTGCATGCCATCAGTATTTAATCTTTGCATCACTTCCTAATTTTTTGTCACAAATAAACAGTTACACATATGCTTTTTCTGAGAGGAAAATGTCTAACGTGCCTCATTTGTGGAACAGAGCAATATATAAACTAGAGTATACTTAAATGGTTATATATTTCTAAATACATTAGAGATTGCTTCATGATAAGAAGTTTGGAAAGAATCCAAGCAAAAATTTGAATGAATCATGGGAAAATTCCCATTTGCTTTCAGCATTTTAGTTCAATTTTGCAGAGTCAAAAGTAGCTTTTCCTTCTGACATTCATCAAGCATTGATGATGCAATTTCTCTTTGCAGCTTAGTCAGGCACTTAAGCCCCTCACTTGACTCACAAACTCCACTTGACCACATAATGTCACACATTTATTCTATTTTTCAGTAGATAAACCTTTGTCAGCTTTTATGTCTAGGCCTTTTAGCCATGCCTCCTGGGAAAGCAATTAAACTCCCTGCACTTGAAAAGCCCAGACAGTTCAGGCTATGAAAGCAGCAGCAGGTCTGTCTGGACCCCAGAGGCTGCCCCCCCGGCTTCCATGAGAAATGGTATTATGAAAAGCTACACAACTCAAACCAGCTTCTCTGAAAATACTGACAGCAAAATTCAACCTTTCCTCATCTTGCTGCTTTACCAGAGGCTTTCTTTCTTCCACAAAGTGAAGGCAGTTCAGATCTTCATTCTTCCCCCAGCCATCTCCAAGCTGCGCATCATCCTCAGAAAAACAGAGGCGGCATTGCCCCACTGCTGCTCAGGACCTCAGTCAGTATTAGGAAGTGCTTACAACTGAAGGAGCCCAGAAGTGCCAACATGCCCACACTAAGCATCCTTAAATCTCAAGCCAACAGCAGCACAGCTTATCCCCACTCTAGCCATTATCAAATAGTTACTGCCAACCACCAGTAAAGAGCTGTGTTATGTGGTCACATTCAAAACACTTTTCATTAAAGTTCACCTTTTGCCATGATTTCTTTAGCTTGTTTTCATCTTTATGGGGAGTACAGTACATCTAAAACTGCATTTCATCCTCTTTCCTGTTAAGTACAGTCAAATCATGATGCCACCAGCAACGACATATTCACATAAACATTTGCACACGTTTATAATAAACTTTGCTAACACAAGTCATATTTAAGCTGAGTCTCAGGTTTTTAATAAAAAACCCTAAAGCACAAGCAAAAGAAAACAGGCTGTTATGATCAGGTTCTTTAAAATTATTAGAGAGATGCCTCTGCCTGAATCAAGGTGCAAAAGAGACCATACGCCAAAGCCAGTAGTACAGATTTTTATTTAACAGCAAATGTGACATAGAGAGAGATAGAAAGAAACAGGAAAAAGAGAAAGGGGGAGAGAGAGAGAGTGACACAGATTAAATAGAAAAAATATCACCACTCCATGGATTCCAACAGCATCCCATTGATCCTCTTCTTGTGGTCTTCTCAGTGATGAGAATCCCAGATTTTTCAAAGTGATGTTGCAGTCTGGATCAGTCAAGGGAAGCCCAGGATAGTGAGGAAAAAAGTCCATGGTGGTGAAGGAAGTCCTGTGTGGTGAAAGAAGTCTGTTTTGTGCGGGAAGAAATAACCCCGTGTACCAAGCGAAGTCCGTGCTGTGAGGGAAGAAGCCCAAGTGTGGCTTTCATTGGACTTTGGTTAGGTGGGAACATCCCCAGTTACGCTCCCTGGGGCGGGGAGTTTTACAGTGAATGGTGTAATACAAGATCACAGGCCATTTCAAGAGTCTTTGACACCTTCTAAGACATTACAGCTGTATACAGTGTCCATTAGGGCCTATCAGCAGAGATTAATATCTTCAGCTTGCGTGTGAAT
This sequence comes from Acropternis orthonyx, assembly GCA_035583155.1. NCBI lineage: Eukaryota > Metazoa > Chordata > Aves > Passeriformes > Rhinocryptidae > Acropternis > Acropternis orthonyx. The sequence goes on from JAWWEU010000081.1 coordinate 30,641,134, forward strand.
TGATGCTTCCCTAGAGGTGAGTTATCACAACTGAGTCATTTGTGTAAGGACAAAGAAATACTATCTCATCTTGTAGGATTTCCCTCTTTCCTTATCTTGTTCAGCCCCCAGCTTGTAGCCTGAAGTGTCAGGCATGCCCACCCTCAGCACCTAGGTGATTACTTTACACATCCTAAGTTTGCACTTTGATTGTCTGAGCCATTAACATTCCAATCTTTCACACTTGTGGATACATTTTTCTCCTGGAATATTTGAACAATAGTACCACCTTTATCTTACCTTGAGCTTCCCTGTCAGTCCAACTTAGTAGGCATATTCAGGGAGAAGAGGGCTTCTGTAAAACCATGAATCTCAAACTACAAGCTCACCAATAGGCTTTACTTTAAAGATATACAAGGCTCCAACAATATTTGCCCTCTAGATTATTAGGAGAGCCCATAGGTTCTTTTAACACTTTAAGAGAGAGCATAAAGAAGAAAAGCTGCACACATTTTCTCGGGGGGTACTTTTACCAGTAAATTTCTGAAAATAAGAGAACTTGGCAAAAGTTTAAAGAGTAACATAAAACCAAAATAAAGCATTCCACAAAGCACTGACTGAGCAACCCCATACAACTTAGCAAAACCCCGTCCATCTGGTCCTAAGTTATCAAAATATTAAGAAAAGAGATTAGGAGAAGAAAAAGTAAAGAAAGACAAAGAAAATGAGAAAACTATAGCTACCACCCAAGTCCTGTGAGAATTCAGCTCCCACATGTCAAGATGCCAGGGTTCCAACAAAGATGGGGAGCACATGTTGCTGCTTTTATTTGCTTTGGGCTCCCTGTGGCCACACCCTCTACCCCCAGGAAAGACTTCAGGTGTTCCAGCCAATCTGAGGCAGGGCTGGGGGTTTCCAGGTGTGGTATGGGCAGTGCTCCTGTTGTCCAGTGACTGTCAGCTGCTCCAGGGTTGCCCCAGGAAACTCACAGGGGTTGGAGTTTGGGATTTTCCCAAAAATCTGATGGAATTTCCTTCACCCCCACCATTTCTTCTCATACTGCCCCATGATTTAGTCAATGTCTCAGTTGCAAATGCAGAAATAGAGAAAGAAACTAAGGCACTCTGGTAGTTCCATTCTTCACTAAGACTAGCAAGACCTTACTTAGTGAAACCCTATTACATGAAATACTGTTTCCCTGGAAACAGAGGCACACAAAAAGTGGCTTCCTGTGTTTCATTTACTGAGGGAGGGCGATAAAAATGTCCAGATCACCTGTTAGAACTGGAAATGTCTGAAATTCCAATACTAAGATGCAGTTAACTGCATGTAACCCTAGTTTGATGGCAAGTCAAAGTCAAATGGGACTTTACTATAATTGTTTCCATATTTATTACTTGGACAATTGCCTCTAAAACGTGCCAGCCTCTTTCTGATGAGGAAAGAATCTTGTCCCCAAATGAGATCAGTCTAGCAAAAAATAAAACAGGAAAAAAACCCAAACCTTAAACAATTAAAATACATGGTTATGTGGGTACACACAAGCAAAAATGTCTCCAAATCTTTATTCAGAACTCTGCACTATTTTAGCCTTCCAAAAAACTTGGCAACTATTACAGGTTAAATTGGATGATAGTCAGATGTGGGTGTTTTCTGGAAGTATATCGTGAGGCTCAAGGCATAAATAATGTTCTACAAGGGCATTAGCCATCCATCTTTCATGTGGCCTTCCCTCTTTAAGCTCATCATATTCTCTTGTCTTGTCTTGCTTCAGAATAAATGGCAAACCTGTGAAGAGAGGGGGAGGTATTTCCAAAAGTTGTTTATGAAATGACTGTCACTGTCCAGCTTCAGTCCTTCCTGAATACTTTCAAGCACATGAAGCACAATAATGCCTCAAACATATGAAAAGGGTAAGCAGACTCCAGAATTGGTGAGTAATGGTGCTACAAAAAACCACCAAAAAGCAGAAAAGTTCTGTTTGGTATGGCTGCTCTCTAGGTGATTAGTAGTAGAGCTTTTAACAGGTCCTATTTTTCTGAAAAGCTTCATTGTGCTTGATTTGCAAAATGGGATTTTCTCCATCCAGCAACAGCCAAGATAAACAATCTGTCCATCCAGTTCCAAGTTTTGAAGTATGAGGGTTTGCCATACCACACCAAAGCTTTGAGGAGACTACACTCTATGTCTGCAGGAGCAGTTACTTTGTCAGATATGCTAAGATCAGTGCCAGGATGTGGTTTCCAAAACTGACTCAGTATCTTACATGACATGATTAATTCATGGCAATTTCTTCACTAGCATATTGCAGCTGCAAAGAGGTTGCAAAGGCATTCTTACCCAAACTGTTTTGGGGGAAGCCATAGTGAAAATGCAACTACTAAAAATTTATTTCAGCTAAGCCAAATATTTTTAATATTTTGTTCAAGCAAAAACTGAAAGGTTTGTTTCAGTTTTTAAAATTCTTGATTAGAAAAAAATTTGTGCAGGTAAAATGTGCTGGTTATGTTCTGCAGGGTATTGCATAGCACTGTCTTGGGCCCTGAGTCAGACTACTCTGTCCCTAGGTGTGCCTGTCTCAATGAGGGAAAAGGGTTGGGCTTAATAACCTGGACTGGGGCCACAACACCTAAAGTTGGCAGCAAGAAGAGCTTGTGCACTTTGCAGAGCCCATCTTGTTGAGCAGAACCACAGAGCACCTCAAATCCTGATGATCACCCTACCTATGCTTACCAAGTTGCTCAGGCAGGAAAGAAAGTTTTATGGAAAATGAATGGAGACAGATGTGTGGAAGAGGAAAGGGAGGACAATGACAGGAAGCCACAGCTTCTGGTCCCCTGTGCTTTGTTCAGTGCTACCCCGACCTCTGGCTGTGACAGCTGACAACCACTGCCCATCCTCAATATGCTTCTTTCCGTGGTTGCCACATAGACACTGGTTTTGTCATGATGGGGATGTCTGTGCAACTCTGCACCTGCCCAGCAGAGCCACCACCTGCACCCTCCCAGGTGCAGTGCTCTCTCAGGTAGGACACCCCTTCCACTCCCTTCTCCTACAGGAGGCCACTGAGATCCAGAACTGCTGTCAGTGCCCTGTATGGGCCTTCTGAGCAAGCCTTGCCCTTCTGATGCTCTCTCTTATGGGACAAATTTGGTCTGGAGGAGGAAAGGTGTCACCTATGTTTCCATCTCTACTTGGTTTGATTACCTGATTTTAACACTTTTACTGTTAAAAAACAAATGAACAAACAAACAAAACCCCCACCAAAATTCCTAGTATTAAAAAAATACAAACCACCTTTCCTCCTTTCTTAATACAGGCCCACAAAATTCTCAGTGCTTTTTAATGCTTCAACAGACAGTCAAATATTTTTAAGTCACCATAAATCATGTGTTTTTAGCCAAAACAGGTCTTGAGCAATGTTTTCATGAGGAATTCTCTGGATCCCCAAAGCAGGAAATGTCTGAGATTCCTGAAGAAAAGCAGTATTAGCAGGGCAAGGTGATGATACTCAGTCTGCACCTCTAGCTTTTGTTATAGGGATGACAAAGGTTTCAAGGCAGCCTAAGTTTGACGTATTGCGGCTTTTGGTGTAAGTTTAGTAAGTTCACATGCTCCAAGAATTAAAATCTAATAATTTGCCAGGAAGGGTTTTTTTTAATTAAGACAGAGAAAAAGGGGAATTGGAAATAACAGCCCTGATTTAAATCCTCATTTTTTTTCCTTTTTTAAATTTTTAAGTATATACCTTTGAAGTTGCATATGATATGATATGACTGGAGGGGGGAGAGAAAATAAAAATAAAAAAAACCTTCTCACCCATTGGACATTTCTGTGTAACTTACAAAGCAAATTCCTCAGGTCAGAGTCTCATCTGTTGGGATTTTCCACTTTCCCACTATTGAGAAGTGCAGAGGCTATTGCACATCAGCACACACTGACCCCCACAGAGAACAGAACTGTCAGATAAGAGATTGCTTTCGTTCCCCTCAAACTGCCACGAAGGTACTCAGTGCACAGAGCAGTGTTTGTATTACACTGTGAAGGGAAGGATTTCAGCCAAAAGAAGCTGGCAGCCATGGCTTTTTAATGAACCGTGTGCTGACAGGCCTGGTTGTGAGCTGTTACAGATGTGCGCCGGACAGTCTAATGAGATGCAGGAAATTCAGGAGGCCAAAAAACGTCTTTGGACTTTCTGGTTATGGTGGTAGGATCCAAACCTCTTGTCTTCTACCTGGTATTGCCAAGCAAGGGGTGTGCTCACTCTCCTTAATAAAAACATTACCATTTGGGGTAAAGGCACTGGTGCATGTTGAGTGCCATAAGGGGGAATAAAAGAAGGGCTGAGTCACTAGTCAAGAATGTGGGCACAGGCAGGACAGGATCCTGCAGTGGCACATTAATTATAGTAACATTTTCTGTGATTCCCCTGCTACGTAACCACAGATGCAGGAGCATGAGTGGGGGCTGCAGTGAAAGGAGATGGCTAGGATGAATGATACAGCAAGTAAGGGAAAACAAACCCTTAGTGAAAGAACAATACCCCTGAACATTTTTCAGTCCTTTGAGCTGATGTGTCTGGTGTGGAAAAGGCACCTTTTCTCAGTGCTTTAGCAGAAGAGTGCTCTGGTATTTCTCTTAGAGCATGAGCCAGACACAGGGGTTGCCAAAAAGCCATGCCAAGTCCTGTACTCAGCTGCATGTGCCTACAACTATATGGCACGTGATCAGATAGTATCTCAGCACCGAGACATCAGAGCAGCTGTGGACTGCTCTGTGCAGCACTGCAGCTTCTCCATTTCACCTCGGTGCTCTCTCTGAAGTCTAGCAACTGGATTGCAGATGGTATTGCTAATTGTCCAGCCTGCAAATCCAACCAGATCAATGGTAAGGGTCTGCTTTTACTGTTATTTGGCAGATAAAACTTATTTGTAACTATCTAACTGATGAAGCACTAGCCAGCAAGTGCCCCAGTTTACTTGCTCTTTTTTCAGATGGATGGGCTTAGATATAAAAAAACCATAGACAAGAATCCATGAAATGAAACAGGACACATATACAGACCTTCCCCAGCGCAGCTGGGTCCGACAACATTTGCTAGAACTGTAAGGCTACATCAGATATACAACACTGACATCTATTGGTACACAAGCTGTGTACTCATCCCTGCTTGTTTATTCTGTGGCCATATTTTCAGTTGCGTTTGCCATGCCCTGAGTGTGTGTGCCATGCTGTTGCAATACCATGCTGCCAGTCTGGGGCAGAGCCCTAGAAGCTGGCAGGGCTGTCTGGTAAAGAGCTTCTGGGATAAGCTGTCATTAGGACACAGAAATTGAGTCTCATTTGTGAATGGCCTATTCTCTTTGCACAATATGAACTGCAGAGGGTCCATGCTTCTGCAACCCCCGATCACCATGAATCCCCTCTTTTTGGTGTGGTTTTTTTGTTTGGTTTGGTTTTGGTTTTGTTTTTTAAAGACATTTCCACTTGTGTAAACATTTGTAGCAAAAATACTGTCCTGTGACATGTTGTATTGTGGAGAGAGAGGGAAGGGACATCAAGAATTTCTCTCTTGAAAACCCAGTGGTTCTCCAAGAGTCAGGAAGTTAGAAGCAAGCTACTAGTTTGCTACTCTCTTTTACTGTAAAGTCCTTGAGGCTGTGTGTAAGTCCAGCCCCAAGGAACTATGGTGAACTTCAACCTCCAGATTTCCCAGCCCATGAAGCAATTGCCAGCTTATGAGTTTTGAAAGTCCTGGGTTAGTGTTTTTAGACCACTTGACTTGCCACCATGTTTCAATGTGACAAGACCACAGGAGTAACTTTTCTGAGGAAGAGTCCCAGGGAGTTTTGCAATTCGCTCCTGTGCTGCATCTAGTTGTCAATAAGTCAGTGCACTGAGAGGGTAAGTGAGATTTCGTCAACATAATAGTTAACATGGGTGTTAGAGACTTTATCTGTTTCTCCTTGCCTGGCTGTGGACAATAAGTGCCATGTTTTAAATGTTTTGAGGCTTGCTTCTAACTGAAGCTGCCTGCTTACTGAGTAGCCAAAATCATGATTCTAGTTGAGTATGTGGTTTAATAACTACTATTAACTCCTGGTGATCTTTATTTTTTCCATAATTATATCTAAATTGTGTAGTTCAATGCAAGAGGATAAACTTGAGTTCCTGGAGTAAACTGTGCTTGAGTATTTTCAGAAGCATTGTTAAGTCAAGTTAAATTTCCTATTTTGTTAGGTTTGGTATGATTTTTTTAAAGATTTCTTTCAGTGAAATTGTTTTCTGATTATCTCAGTTGCAAGTAATTTACCGAGCGCCATGTGGCTCTGAAGAGATGTAGGAAAAAGCTTAAAGAATTATGTCTTTAACCAAGAGAAATTGGTTTGCTTTCCTTTAGCCAGCAGAAAAGCCGGGGGAAAAAAAGAGAAGAGATCCTAGAAAACTGATTTTAAAATGGGTATTATTTTCTATTTTACCTGTTTCTTTTCATAAAGTGTTGCCAAATTTTACTGTATGAATGAGTTTTAGGTTTCTCACGTCTAAGTCAGCTGTCTGTAAAGAAACCTAAGCTGAGTAAGATTACACATCATGAACTTTATGAAATCTTGTGTAACAAAAGAATAGAAGGAAGGGACTGTGAGAAGACTGGATTTCCACTGCAGTCTCATGTCATTGCTGTTGCACAAGGAGAAGTGGTAACCCACACATTTACTGCTAATGACTAATAAAATAGAGCACAAGCAGAGACAAATGTTTTCCTGCATAGCAATTCAAGAAACCCCCCACTGAGCAGTCAGGTCAGGAAACCTGTAGCCTCAGAGAGATCCTGGATGAACAGTTTTATGCATACACGACTTGATAATGCCTCCTGGCTGACAAGTTTTTCCCTCTTTCCATGAGTAATCATTCTGCTGGTTGTCATCTCACTAAGAAGTCCCTGGAACCAGAGCTGAAGGCAAAGGAGAGAAAATTCCCAGAGGTTTTCACAAAGCTTCATTCCCTTCTGCTTTTTCATATTAAAATTAAAATATTGCTTTTATCTGAATGTTTTCTACAGATCTCATAACTGGTTGTATTTGTGAATCCAGAGGTGGGTTTAAAAGATATCTCCTAGCTGGAGGCCCTTGATTCTGATTGTAAACTGAGTCATTGTTTTAGGAAGTACAATGACATACAGATTAGACAATCCACCATCATAAAGCAAAGGGAAGAAGACAGAGTCAGCAGGGTACCTTGTTGATGACCAGTATTTCTTTAAAAAATGCCCATTAAAGAGCAAAATTTCCTTCATCAGTTGCGCAGATAAGCTTGGCCTTTAAAAGTCTCTACAACTGTCTGGCTGCAAGGACAACATGCTGGGGTTCAGAAAAATGCTTCTTGTTTCCTCCTTGCCCTCTTTCTTACACATGCCCTTCCTTGATAGAGCTGTCCAGCACAGCATTGCTTGGAGGGCCATCAACCAAACTATCCAGTCACTAGCATAAGGATTAGGGAGACCAGAGAGTGAAATTAATGTTAAAGAAATACTAACATGGAGACAAATGTGAGGAGAAAAAAACTCCCCAGAACAAAAGGGTAGTCCAACAGATTTTCTACTTTGCTCCAGATTTAACTTGGTGTTTTTTCTTGGAGTGTCAAAACTACTTCTCACAGGAACACAGAATGTTCTGAGTTGGAAGTGATCCACAAGGTCTTAAGCAAACGGCCCATACAGAGATAGAACCCACAGTGTTGGTGTTCCTAGTTTGATCTTGGACATGGGAAGAAGTCCTTATCTGTGTTTTTTTTTGCTAAAACAAAGTCCTGACAGATACTGACATGTGACACTGGTTGCTTGAAGATGAACATTACTACCAAGTGAGATGGACATGCAGCTTTTTGTAGTTTTTTGAGTCTTTAGTTTTTTCCAGTATGTTCTGCAAAGAACGTTGTTTTATAGGATTGAGACACAAGGTCCCCCTCTAGCAATGCTCACCCATGTGGCTTGCTGAGATCAAACCAAATTGCAGGAGGAATATTCTGAATAAAAAATCTATTCCAAAATGTATCACATCTTTCCTTAATCCAAGTACAGCAACTTTTGTAATTCTGGAGAGAAAAGGCTTGTCATTTAAAAATAATTATTATATTGTTTCAGAAAACATATTCCTGCTCCAAGCTCCATGCTGTCCTCTAGCACATTTTCCCCATAATCTCAAATTTATTATAAAGTATGAAGCTTATTTTTAGAGCACATGGTCATAAATTTTATATTCACTTTTGGCAGCATGGGAATGTCTATTTCTTGTAAATCCACTAAGGTGTAGGTGTGAATCCAGAAAAGCTTCTGTATAAAATTTAGAAGATAGCTCACTGAACTTGTGTTTTGGCAAACTATTGATTATATGCTCAGGTTCAAACATCTCACCAAGAAATGCAGTTAAGATGCTAACAGGAAAATCCTTTCAACACATTGATTAGAGAGTTTTTTGAAACACTGTAGGAGTCAAGACTATTAATCTTGGGGAAAGGAAAGGTCTGGGTGGAATCTGTTCAGAAAACAAATATAATTTGCTGGTATTTTAAAGGAAAAGTGTAAAAAGACAACAATGCTCATAAGCCTAAATCAAGCCTGTAAGCATGTGACTACAGATAAAACAATGTGCAAAAACAGATAACAGGGGGTTTTTGTTTGTTTTTTTTTTAATACAAGTTATACTCTAAAATCAAGGATTTAATTAGTTCATGAAGAAATACCATATTCTGACCCAAATCTCTGCACTCTTTCTGCAGAAACATATATACATCCAGCCAGAAAAAAATATTAATTTTATAACATATACATGGTGTATAAATATATCACATATAATGACACATTCAATACATTTAATATACCATTTTAATATTTTATATGGTATATTAAATTATATACATTGATTTTGATATTGCTATAATATTGTATCAATATTTAATATAGATATCAAAGTAGATAATTAATACATAGTAGTATTTAATTGCAAATACATAAAAGTGGGTAAGTAGGTTCCTCATTTCAAATAAAAACCCCCCAACTTTTTAAAGTCATTTACAGAATTTTCATAGAATTGTAAAAGTTGGAAAAGACCTTTAAGATCATCTAGTCCAACTGTCAATCTAGCATGACCACCATGCCCACCATTAAACCATGTCCTCAAATGTCATATCCACACTTTTTTTTTTTAACATTTTCAGGATGGTGACTCCACCACTTCAAATAGAAGCATTTGTCAAAAGAGTATATTTCTAACCACAGCTCTTTGAAACTCGGATTGTGTGCTCTACACCTCATGTGAGTTATGCCATTTATGAAGATATATTTATATATGTGTAATTTACAAATTAACAGTCCTAGAGTGCTCTAATACCTGGTAAAGGCACCAATGAAATAATAATTTCTGGTCAGAGCTTTTGCTTTATATCGAAGAGTAGTGGCATGAATCACTAGTCTTAAACAAGAACTCAATACACTATAGTACACTATCTGAATTTAAAGGAGTTATAGATTTAATTCCGAGATGACTTGTGACTGGAATATGCTGGTGGTGGTGGCCAATCCTTGTATTACTCCATTAAAAATTTATATATTTTTTCTGGATTTCCAGGTCACAGACTCACAGAATGTGCTGAATTGGAAGGGACCCACAAGGATCACCAAGTCCAGCTCCTGGCCCAGCACAGGACCATCCCCAAGAGACACCATCTGCCTGAGAGTATCATCCAAACACTTCTTGAACTGTCAGGCTTGGTGCTGTGACTACGGCCCTGGGGAGCCTGTTCCAGTTTCCAACTGAGTGAAGAACCATTTCCTAACATCCAGCCTAAACCTCCCCTAACACAACTTCAGACCATTCCCTTGGGTCCTATCAGTGGTCACCACAGAGAAGAGATCAGTGCCTGCCCCTCTGCTTCCCTTCATAAGAAGTTGGAACTACAATGAGGTTTCCCCACAGTCTCCTCTTCTCCAGGCTGAACAGACCAAGAGACCTCAGCTGCTCCTCCTATGGGATACACCTCAAGTACCTTCACCATCCTCACCACTCTCCTCTGGACTCTCTCTAACAGCCTAATACATTTCTTATATCACAATGGCCAAAACTGCCCACAATATCCAAGGTGAGGCCACCCCAGTGCAGAGGAGAATGGGACAATCCTCTCCCTCGCCCGGCTGGCGATACTGTGCCTGATGTCCCCCAGGACATGGTTGGCCTTCCTGGCTGCCAGGGCACTGCTGGCTCAGATTCAACTTCCATTGACCAGGACCCCTAGGTCCCTTTCTGTGGCACTGCTTTCCAGCATCTCATTCCCCAGTCTGTACATAAATCCAGGGTTGTCCCATCCTAGGTGCAGAATCTGGCACTTTCCCTTGTTGAACTTCGTATGGTTGGTTATTGACCAGTTCCTCTAATTTGCCCAGGTCTCTCTGCAGGGCTTCCCTGCCCTCGAGGGAGTCAACAGCTCCTCCCAGCTCTGTGTCACCTGCAAACTTGCTTAGTATCCCTTTCCAGTCCTGTGTCCAAGTAATTTTTGAAGGTGCTGAAGAGCTCAGGGCCCAAGATGGAGCCCTGTGAAACCCCACTAGTGACAGATTGCCAGTCTGATGTTACCCCATTCACTATTACCCTCTGTGCCCAATCTGTGAGCCAATTGCTCACCCACCACATGATGTGTTTATCCAGCTGTGTGCTGGACAGTTTGTCCAGAATGATACTGGGGGAGACAGTTTCAGCTTTACTGAAAACCAAAAAGATTATATCAACTAGCTTCCCTTGATCAGCAAAGTGGGTTACCTTGTCAGTAAAAGGAAACTGGATTTGATAAGCAGGACTTTCCACTCATGAAGCCATGCTGGCTGTGACCAGTGACTGCATTGTCTTTCAGGTGTTTTTCAGTACGTCTCAGAATAATCTTCTCCATAACTTTACCAGGCACTGAAGTGAGACTGGCAGACCTGTACCTTCTGGAGTCCTCCTTTTTGCCCTTCTTGACAATCAGGACAATTTTCGCCAGCTTTCAGTCAACTGGGTCCTCTCCGTATTCCCAAGATGGCTCAAAAATCATCAAGAGAAGTTTTGCAATGACATCAGCCAGCTCTTTGAGGATTCTGGGATGAATCTGTTCAGGTCCCATAGATTTATAGGAATCCATCTGGAGCAGCAGATCCCACACAATTTCAGAGTTGACTTGGAGTAGATCATTCTCACAGTCATGATCCTCCAGCTCATGGCACTGAGACCACCTTAGTCTGTCATCCCTGTTGAAGGCAGAGGCAAAGCAAGCATTAAACACCTCTGCCTTGTCTTTTTCCTAGTTTGTGATGTGACCATCCTCATTCTGTAATGGGCCAATGATATTTCTATACTGCATATTGCCATTAATATATTTGAAAAAACTCTTTTTAATGTCCCCCACATTTCTAGCCAGCTTCAACTCCAGTTGAGTTTTGGCTGCATGAATTTTCTCCCTGCACTGGCAAGCGGTATCTCTGAATTCTTCCCACGTCACTTGACCTTGCTTCTACTGGACATATATCTTTCTTTTTTGCCTTATTTCCAAGAGATTATTCCTTTCAGCCAAGCTGGCCTTCTGCCTCACTTGCATGACTTCCAACATTTGACCTTTGCCCTTAGTAGGTGATGTTTAAAAAGTGGCTGGCACTGATGGGTCACAGCATCTGCAAAAACATTTTCCCAGGGGATCTTACTTACTAATTCCCTGAGCAGCCTGCAGTCTGTTTTCCTCATGTCCAGAGCTGAGGTTTTGCTGGTACTTCTGCCCCTTTCAAAAAAGATTTTAGATTTGTTTGCTTCATGGTCGCTGTAGCCAAAATGGTCACCAATCTCCACTTCATTCACGAGATCTGCTCTGTTGACAAGCAGCAGATGAAGGAGGGCATCTTTCCAAACCGGCTCCCTCAGGACCTGCTCCATAAAGCTGTCATCCAGGTTTTCTAGGAATCTTCTGGCCTGGGTTGTACCAGCTGTGTAATGCTCCATTAATTTCTGGCAAGTCAAAGTCCCCCATAAGGACAAGGGCAGTTGACTTGGAGGTGTCCCTTAGTTCATCAAAGAATAATTTGTCGGCACCACCATCCTGGCCAGGGGGTCTTTAGCAGGCTCCCACAGTGACATCCACATTATTTGTTTGCCCCTTGATTCTTACCTAGAGGCTCTCAACTGTGCCTTTGCCAGCTGTGAACTCCATTCATTCTAACCCTTCTATTACATACAGTGCTCCCCACCCCACACCTCTTCTGCCTTGCTTATCTCTCCTGAGGAGCCTGTAACCATCCAACAGGGCACTCCAGCCACAGGACTCATCCCACCAGGTTTCACTAATGCCAATGATGTCAAATCTCTGGGACTGGGCCAAAGCTTCAAGCTGCTCTTTTTTGTTCCTCATGCTGTATGCATTGGTGTAGAAACATTTCAAGTCATATTCATCCCTGGGCACAGGGATTTGCACCACACAGAAAATTTGCACCAGAAGCTTTCAATAAATCCTCAGTTACATACTGAAAGGTTCTCTTTGTCTAACCTGGTGATTTAAAATTCAGTTTTTGCTGATGTGAGAAGAGTTCATTAAATTAAATTACTGATTACAAATTACACTTTCCCTTGATTCCTCTCACACAAACCATTTGTTCAGTAAAAGCAATTTAGGATTGCCTAAACTTTTCACACCTGACTAGAAGATGGTTATTTCTAATCAGTTTCTTCACATCCAAAAAAATTCATAATATGTTTTCTTCCAAGTAAAGCATGTGTCATTCCTCTGATGCACCTAGGCCATCTCAGATTGGCTGCCTCTGGGCAGAATCACAGATGCCATTTCCTTTCTGGAAGAGAGATTATCCAGCTGAGCCCACGAGCATCCTGGCCGTGGTCATTTCCATTTCTGTGCTGTCTGACCCCTTTGTGATTCTGCCTTTCCCACATACATGACATCATCAGCTTCCTTGAAAGCTGAGACAAGGTAATAACTTAGTAGTTATGTAATGCCTAATGCAGTCATGGGGGAGGCAATTATACATGACAGCCTTGCTGCTTCTTTCATTTTCTATCTCTGTGTTTGAGAACTATCTAATAGTTGGTTTAATTTTTTTCAGCATCCAAATCTGCTTGATTTTGCATTATTCTCACTTCATCCTTATGATTCTGACACCTAAAATACAACTAAATTTGGTGATAAATATATTTTTCCCTTCTTGCACGTTCTTTGTTCCCTTGTAGTATTTTTTTTTTTTTTTGAGATGAATATTTACCCTAAGGCTGTTTAATTCTTGGTAACTTTTGCTCCTTCTAAATAGAATTCAATCCCTGACCTGTATAGCCCACTTGAATTCACTGGATATTCAATCCATGCTAAATAAAAATGCATAACAAACTGTCTCAGTTAACATACTTATCCTGATGACAGGTGAACTCAGTGGAGCAATGGACTACGAGGGTTGGTAAAGGATTCCATTTGTCTCTCACTTTTAAAATATTATCCCATCTATTTCTAACTTCATGTTGTCAATCATCCTAAAATCAGTTCAAACAAATTTTTTCAGGACTAAAGTCTTTACTCTCTTGTCATGGTTCTGAAGCATCTTCAGCCACTTTTTAATCTCTGTGTTGGGACATTTCATACCATTCCTGTTTCTATGCAGTAGAGTTGAAAGTAAAGAAGTGTACCAGTTTTTCTTACTCTGCAGTGCTTGCCATTTTTTATATTGACACCCTTCCCCTCTGCCATGCCTCTGACTATTCATGGCAGCTCACAGGTGTGTCAGCTGGGGGCATTACCTGGTCTACTAGCACTGTTTGGATAAATATACTCTAAAACAATGCTGTAGAGGGATGATGTGGTTTTATTTGCTTCTAGAGGTAAAACACAGAGGTAAGAAAATGCAGATCTGAAGGTGCAAAAGGTCTCAAGAGGCTGATTTCAAGGGATCCTTCAACTCTCAAATTCAGTGTCACAGGACAGCTTCATCAGTGCTTGTGGGCCCCTCGATTACTGTCAGTAGTGAAGGCTCAGGGCCAAAAAAGCAATCATTGCAAGTGACCCCTTGTCCACCACGTGCAAAATCAGAAACTTGGCTGGAGGACTTTGATTTAAGCTGGGGTTTCCTGGCATAGATAGCACAACAGGTTACATCTGCCAGAGGATATGGCAAGCAGATGGTCTTTTTCTATGTTTTTCTTATCAATTCCCACAACGTTACTCTCATAATATTTTGTACCAGTTCATTCAATATGTCTTTTGCCATGATTTTTGCTTGTAAAATAAAGGGAAACATTATTATTTCTACCTTTATATAAAATCTGAATAAGTCCATCTATCTAAGTTAACATTTGCTTTGATAAACTGGAGACAGTACGCCTGCAGCTATCAGAACATAGTAAAGGAAGAATACCCAAGTTAAAAATAGACTCATACAAAATAGTCTCCCATGGCAAAGGGCAGGAAATTGGTTGCAGTTGAACTAATATTTCTCTTGAAATGATCTGTAGCTGCCATTTGCTACAGAGCTTACGCTCATCCCCAGACAATTCCAGACACCTTTGGAAAACCATCTGAAACTTCATGCTGCACTGCCTATATATGGTGTGATTCCTCATACTTGTAGCTCTTTGGTACAGAAGAAATGTGTGTCTTCACAAGAGTAATGTAGAAAGTGCCTATTCCTTAAATTACTCATTTATAGTATTTCCCCTTTCTGAGTGAACAGTAAAGGAAGTGAATCCCAAAACAGGGAACTTGCATCCAGGTTTGTAAACTCTTCTCTCTTGGATCTTTTAAATAGATAAACAAAGGCAAAATCACTCAAAAAACTGTGCCTGGTCCAGTACAATATAGACTACCATACAGGACATAAGGCTTGAAACAATTTTTGGAAGCAGATATCATGTGCACAGATATAACTGAAGCTTGATTTGCTAGTCAATGCAAGATTATAAATGAAATAGTGATGTTTACAATGTAGCCAATGTAAAACCTCTTATAATGACATCTATTTATGTTAAATTGATAAATATTAGATAATTACCTTCTTGTTATCAAAATACACTCAGCTTAGGCTCCAGTACTGGGTTCTCTTCCATGAAGACGCCCAAGGCAGTTGTTCACTCTGTGACCACTTGATATATATGAACATATATGTGTAGGCATATGTATTTCATAACTTTCTAGTTGTTACCTGCAGGCATATTTGTGCACCCACCAAAACAGGCAAACTATTACCTAATGACTTGATTAATCTGGTGCCAGGTTTCCCTATCATATATATCAGTGTGATTCAGAGATGAAAGACCATAAAATGGATGAACAAGTCGTAACTGAAACAAGAAAAGACAATGTTTATGCTAACCTAGTGGATCTCCTATTACAATATTCAAATATCTTCCTTCCTTGAAAATCAATTTACACAAAGATCAATATTGAATAGAAGCTGGGAGCTTTTTCATGTATGTGGTGGAGTTTTGTGTGAATATCTGTAAATCAGTTTATCTCTAAAGTTTAGCTTCTCTCTAAACTAACTGAAATGAAAACCAAGGGGTGCAGATGCACACTGAGAATAGAGAAATTAATATCAAGAATGTAATAAGAACAAAGTCCAAAGCTACATAGTGGCTGAGTGAATGTAGCAGAAAAGTTAGATGGACATTGGAGAGGTGAAGGGGGTTATATGCCATTCCCAAGTGGGTCACATCTGCCTCCCCGCAAATCCGGTGAAATATAGGGAGGAGGAGGCGTGTGTGCGTGTGTGTGTGTGTGTGTGTGTGTGTGTGTGAATTTAAACCAAACAATGATTTTCTGCAGCCACCTTGTGTCTAAAATGGAGATTGCAGCTCTCAAAATCTCTTTTTGTAAGCACAGTGCCCTGCTGCAGCAAGGTACTGCACCCAAGTGACTTGAGGCTAACAATTGTTGCTGCTGTTGCCAGGGAACCTCTTCACGTGTGAGGAGTTATGTCAGTGGGAAAACACTCTGAACAAGAGTGGATTTGCACTGATACTCAGTTTCTAGCAGAAAATGTCACATAGCAAGAAAACATTAAATTTAGATCCAGTTTCTTTGAAGCTTGAATTTTGCAGCATCAAGTGGGATCTTGTCATTTATCTTAATGCTCAGTTAGGTCCTATTAAATACTATTTTTTCAGAGTGCAAAAGTATAAGGTCTTATAGTCTTTTCAAAATGGGCTAGCACTGTGGTTGAAAGAAGAAATCCACAGAAATGAGACGTCAGAAACCAGAAATGGCTATTGGATGAGTTTTAGTGTCCAGTCCCAAAAATCTCTTACTAGATAACACTGCATGTGCTCCAGACACAAGCAACAAGGTGCTAGCTCACATTAGCCTAGGAAAACTAAGTGCGTTGTCATTGATATAACCCTTGTTTCTCTTTTCTCCAATCATGCATTTAATTTAAATTCAGAGAGAAGACACGAGTGACAGTTATCATTTTCCATGGCAGGTTTGTAATACGGACAAGGATTATTTCCCATTTAGGGCAAAAAGCTGTCTACTGTTCTTCTGTGACAATATTCTTATCTCTTCCACTTCATCACTGCTGAAACAATGATTTCCACTTGGCTCATCTACCTGGGTGCTGGGCTGGCACCATGTGATACCCATCAGAGCGGCTGCAACACCCCAGACAGCTTAATTGCTATGAGTGTTTAACTCCCAGAAGTTCACAAGGAGGAAAACTGAGTCAGACAGATTTTGGAACAAGTCTTTTTGTCTCTCCTCTTTGCTCATACAGGCAGACTGCAGGCCCTAACCTTTATGTTTGTTTTTTTTCCTGGAAATTTGGGATCTGCGCTTATGTGAGGTGAATAGCTTTCCTCCATAAATTACCAAATTATAAATTCTGTATTTTTTTGTGTGACAATGGAAGCCCAAAGCAGCCTATTTAAGGAAAACACAGTGCCTTCAGCCAGATAATGCTGAGGAGCATTTACCAGTGGCAAATAGCTAGCATCATGCTGTTAGAATTGGTGACACTGGGAGAAGACACATGTTCTTTACCAGTGAGCCAGTCTCTATGGACATGATCCCAACTTTGTACCTCATGGCTGGGCTTTTCAAAAACATTTTTAAAAGACATACTCCAAGAAAAGCAGAAGCAGCAAAATAAGCCAAAAGAGAAAGCAGGCTACAGCCTGCCAGGGAAAGGAGAAGGTTGTATTTTAAGTCAGTTGTGAGAGAATCATAGATTGTGCAGATATTTGGCAAATGAGATCAACGGGATGTAACAGCTGTATCAATAAGACAAATTAGAGGAATTACTCCAAACCACCAAGCAACAGGGGACATGAATTACAGTTTGGTACTCTGTTTACAGACCAGGCAAGGTCAAACTACTATTATTATTGCTCATTGGCTTTCCACTGCTCAGACTGCAGATGTAATAGTGGACATTGTGGATGGCACAGTGGTTGAAATAGGAACACACACAGAGCTGATGGAGAAAAAGGAGCGATGTTATTCACTTGCAACCTCACAGGTACATTTATTTTCATTGCTATTATTACTTGCATAAACATAGCATGCAGGATAGATATATCATGAATCAAATCATATTTAGATATGGAAGCTGGAAATACGACCATGCATAGAAGCATTTGTTACTCAGCACATTTACAAGTGCTGGGGGTTTTTTATGCAACACAGTGAATTTGTTTATTTCTGAATGGCTCAGGTGACCTTTAAAAGACAACTTGTCTCATGATTCGTGCGTAATCTGGCATGTCCTTTAAGGTGACACTTAAGGACAGATGCAGACACACAAGAGTAACTGTGGACTCTCTGTTTCTGGAGCTGGTGAAGACTTAAGCAGTGAGGCCCCAAGCAGCTGACTCTGAGCACAGGGTGGATTGAATGACCTCTGGAGATTCTTTCTCACCAACAAGGTTCTGTGAATTTATGACAGCTAGTGATAAGTCCTGCATACCACTTCCCCTTTCATACTGACATCACTTCTTCAGAAAAACACAACTATTTCTGTAGTGATCAGGAGGATTATTTCCTCTTTCTAAAATCAGTGTCATTGATACAGCACAGTTATTAAGGCAGCTTCTGTTGTTATTTGTGGTCCTGAGGCACCACTATGGAATGAATCAAACCCATGTCCTCATCCTTGTTCTCTGCTTCTTCAGGATTCTTCTGTTTGATTACTCCTGCACATGCTGAAAACAACGTTCAGATCAGTTTATCTTAAAAAGTATTAAAAATTGCAATTTCAAAGTACTGAAATTAAAAATATATGAATGATCATTTATTGGTCTGTGAGGACCGAACACAGTTTGAAAAGTGCCTGGTGCATTTTCCATCATGCTTGTTGAAGGTGGAATAATAAGTAAAGAAATTACTCTTATTCCCATAATTTAATTATTTAAATAAATTCATTAAAGTGAACCCGTAAGTACCTTTAAAAGTTGGTGATTATCCACACCACAGGGAAATATCAGTTACAGTTACTTCTTAGACTGATTCTTTATTAAATATGATTTCCAACCCTTCCCTGATCTTAAGAAAGATATGGCTTTTGTTTCTGAAACAGTCCTGAATGTGGTCATGCTTGGTTCAGGAAAAAATGACTGGCTCCTACCACTTAAAATAGTGGTTCTTGAAGTAATTTCTTGATTGTATAGTGAGTCCTAACACATATATGGCCCATTTCCCATTTACAAAGCATGAAGGATTTACATGCTGAGCATTTACAGTGTATTTGTGAATACATTTTCCTGGGACACTTTGCTGTATCTCAGGAACACATGAGGCTTTTGCTCATTTTTTTTATTCCTAAAACTGAATCCTTCGAATCTCCATTTTTCAGTTTTGTGTTTACATTGCTAAATCATTCCTTTCTCTAGCATCCCCTAGTGCAAACAGAAGTATTTCTGAACAGAGAGAGACTCCCAGCCCCAAACCTTAACTATTGAGTGATTCTATCTGATCCAACTCTCTCTCAGAGCAGAGCAAACTGTAAAGCTAGGTCAGGTTACTCAGGGCTCTTGAACAGATAAGTCCTGAATAGCCCTAAGTTTGGCAAACACAGCCAGCCTCTCTGGGCAGCCAGAGCTAGCGCTTGGCCGCCCCACTGTGAAGACTATGCCCCTATTTTATTCAGTCAGAATTTCCTTTCTGTACCTAGTATATTTTGCCCATGATCTTTTTGCTGTGCACCTCTGTAAGTCCCCAAGTCTTGAGCTATGAGCTCACCAAAGGTTTTACTTTAAAAATATACAAAGCTACAACAATAGCCACCCTTTGGACATGTCAGAAGAGCCTCCAGTTCCTTTAACACCTTAAGAGAGAGCGCAGAGACACTGCACACATTTTCTCAGGAGGTACTTTATTGATGTACTTAACTTTAGGAGATACATAACTTTAGGAAATGAGAGATCTTGGCAAAAGTTTAAAGGGTAACATACAACCAAAACAAAGAATTCCACAAAGCATTGACTTAAGCACATGCTAACACATACAACGTAGCAAAATCCAGCCCATTTGGTCCCATGTTACTCAAAATATTCAGAAAGAAGATTAAGATAAGTGTCTCACAACCTCTGAGGAGAATCTGGCTCCAGCTTCTCTGTATCTTCACATTACCTAGTTGCAGACAGCAACCATCACACCTCTTTTCTCCAAACCAAGCAAATCCATTTCTCTCAGCATCTCAGTAGTTTCTCATACATAGTGTTCCAGAGCCCTCTTTATCCTTGCAGCCTTCTGCAGGGCTCATTTCAGTATGTCAATGGCTTTTTTGTTTGTTTTGCAGCAGGAAGCCCAGAGTTGGACACAGTGCGTCTGACATGCTACCAGCCTCTGAATGGAAAATTATCACCTCTCTCCCTGCTGACTGCACTCCTCTGCTGGTCACACCCCCTTGTATGGTTGCCCCTCTTCACTGAAAGGGCGCACTGCTCTTCACATCCACCATGTAGTCCAGCAGGACCCTCAGATATTTATAAAATGAGGGAGATTGATAACCCGGTAGTGAGAAGCTGAAAACTGGCAGTAACACAGTCTCACTTAGGACAGTCAAAGCTATGGTCAAGAAACCTTACAAGTATAATGCAAAAAAATATGTACATAAAGAAATTTTCTATGTGTGACTGAAATATGTACCTGTATGTGTATCTAAGTATATTTTAAATACATATACTCAGTGTAGATAAGCCCAAGATATTCTTGTGAGATCTAAGCAAAACTATGACTGCTTATTTTGAAAAAAGCTACATGTAATCACTGTTTCTGTTGCTGTTTTGCCTGTGAAAATAGTTTATGTAAACACAATGTGTTTCCAAAATCAGTATCCTCACTTCACCAGAGTAAACTAGTTTTATTGATCAGTCTGTTAGAAAAACAAAGCCAAATTAATCTTAATATAAATATTGAAAAAAAATTCCACTCGTATGTGTTGTACATGGTCTGGAAAAGTCCTTTTCATTTACATTCTCATTTAATTTGAGCTTCCTTTTTAACATTTCACCTAAATATTGATCTGTGGAAAACAATTTCCATAGAAGTACTATATATAAATGTCTAATTTAAATTGTTTCTCCATTTTTTCTAATGTACAAAACAGCCAAGCCCTGTTACTCTGAACAGTTTGATATGATAAATATTTATCCAAGCCCAGTGGTGATTTGTTATTGCGTGGCTAGACTGTGTCTTCAACCCAAATTTATTTCCGCAGTTGCAGCTGGAGCTAATAAAGTCCGTATTGTCACACTGATAATGTGCCTTCAAAGTGCACATGAAAACCCAATGTCTTTTACAGAGTTTGCAACACAACTGCTTTGGAAAATTTTACACTGAGTATTCACTCTCAGTCTGGAAATAACCACACATATAGTATTTTCCTGCCTTCTCTGTTCCACTGTCAAGACTGTGACTGAGAATTGTATAAAATTCATGAACTACAGCACTCTTTAGTGAGTTATTAAATCAATACTATTTTTTCTTTTCTTTTAAATTTTTGTTTACAAAAAGAATAATTAGGGAACTCAGAATGAAACCCTTGCCTTTTTTATTACATTAGTGATATTTAGCTAATCAATTAAATCTTGCAGGTAATTCTTATGTTTAATAGAGTCAGAAGCAATTTCTATTCTGCTTGTTTAAATTGGGATGGATTTAGTTTTCATAGCCAAGGGATCATGACATGAGAGGTGAAGAAGTGTTTGACTATGCAACTGTCTTTACCAGTCTCTGTAATATTTACCTGTAATATTCTACTCTTAAAGGCTACTGCAATAACATACATATGGCATGCAAAAACAGCAGAGTGCCCATAAGTGTAAAAGTGGAATACAGCATAAACACAGTTGTTTTCTTCCAAAGATTTCATTATAGAAAAGTGAGAGAACTTCTAAGAACATTGGTTAGGTGCACAGAATTTAAAATCTTACTTTAATGGGTTGTTGTCAAGCACAGTAATGAACAAAAAACTTTGTTACAAAAATCTATAGGAAATAGCTCTAGTCACATTTTACTCTTGTCGATTTCAATATTATTGTATCAACATCTACAGGAAAAAAAAAAAGAAGAGATAATACTTGACACATTGGCTAATTACCTATCTTTGGGTGCAGCTATCAGTCTCAGAGAAGATCTTTGCTAAATACACCCCCAAATAAACATTGTCTTCTCCCACAATTTCCCTGACCAATCAATGCACTGGAATCCAGTGGGAATTTAATAATTGGCTCAACTAACCAAAAATGATGCAATAAGTTTTTGTATGTTTATCTACAACACACACATACACATATATGCACAGAAAGTTTGCAAGACCCTCCACTGTTTGGCCACTGTCCCCATTTTGCTGATTAAGACACAAGACATTGTTTCTTATTTTAAGCAGTCATAACTCTTCCTGCCAAGAGCAAATGATTAATCAGGTCCTTAAACTGACTTAACAGCTGTAAATCAAGTAGTAATTTTAAGAAGCAGAGCTCATGGACAAAATAGCTGTTTCGTTTGCCAGGGAGCAGAAAGATATATTTAGTTACGTCTGGATGATAAAATTGCCTCCCCATCAGATCTTTTAGAAGGTCAAGTTGATTATTCCTCAAACTTTGTCTGCATGTTGCTCCTGAAAACATCACAACATGCATAGATTCCAATTTTTTTCAGGATTTCCAGTTATCACAAACACAAGTATCTTTGAATCTGGACCATTCTTGAGAAAATAGGAGGTGTTTCCACACATTGCTGGATCTGTGTCCTGGACTTTGTTCTCCATGTCTCTCTGAGGCTCTTGTCACCCCCTGGTTTTCATGCTGCTCCTTGCATCCTTACTTCTGCCAAATCTATTAGCTAAGATCAAGCAAGCAAATCCAGCTGAAAGTAACAATTTTTTTCCAAAGTCACCTAGTCCATTTTGTATTCCAGCACTCATGGTTATTCTGGGAGCAAATTTCTGGCCATTCTCAGTGCCAGGTTCAGCAGGCTAATTCAGGGACACTTTACTGAAAACCATTTAGAAGGTATTCATGGTACACCAGTGGCATGCACTTCACTGGGTGGGAATGACCATGCTTACAAATGTGGCCAGGGCAGCAACGTAGGCTGCTCACTCAGAATGCTGAATAGCTGAAGCTAGAGAAGCATTCCTGTGTATCTACTGCCTAGCAGTGTTTGCCATAACCAAATTACCTGCTACAGCTGATTCTCAAATGAAAGCTTAAATCATATTCTGCTTATTTTATAACCAACTTTTGTTTAAAAGGCCTGCTTCTTCACACAGTAGAGCCAGTGGAGCAACTCTGTGGTCTTTATTGTCAGACCAATCCTATCTCATGTCAAGAAAATTGACATTCTGTGTTTCATGAGCTCTGCAATACATCCACTGCAAAGCTTTCAGTAATGATTTTGAAACTTTTTCTTCAAACTTCAAGATGACTAGAAGCTTAAAAAAAACCCCTAAAGCCTATTTTTCTAAAAACATATTTTTCAGGCCATGTTGATGTCATTTGGACCACAACATTAAGAAGTGTAGCATGGACTGTGACACAATGGAAGGAATCTCAATTGAAATCAACACATGCATCAAAATAGCCTGCTCACTATTATAGTCAAGTTTAAGCTAGAGAAATATTTGAAAAATTAGCCTTTTCCAGATCTTCATTTTGCAGCTACCTTCACTCCACTTCAGCCTTGGAATCAGCCTTGTCCTAACGCTAACAGACCAGAAGGCTATGTAGTTTCGCTTTGTATCCCATAACTGATATTCAACTGATCAGCAACTAAAGGTCCATCTGATATACAGGCCCTCCCAAAGTCCTTACATGAATGTGCCATCGTTTTGAAAAGGCTAATTGCTGCCTTCCTTTCCTTTCAGAGTACAGGTTATAGGGAATAGTAAGATTTATAGAAGGGACAGAGCTCACAGGAAGGAAGAAGAGGGTCAGCATATAGAACTTGTAGAGAATGCAAAATCCAGGATATTGTTAGAGTCAAATACCACCTTTACTGAGAATGCAAAAGGTCAATTTTTTAAAATAAGTCTGTAACTGCATCTATAATTCCACCAAGAATGAAAATTGGCTGAAAATATACCATGGAGTAATTCTGTAGAAAATATAAATCAGCATGGTTTGACTCAAGTCAGTAGAGCTATTCCAGTTTACAACAGGTTAAGATCTGCCCTCAGATGGGCATTTGCATGCATCAATCAAGTAATTGCCTGCACAAACTGATAGTTATTGTGATTTGCATGTATAAGTGTTCACATTAATTAGCAAGAGCACTATTGAAGCAAGGCATGGGGTGGTTTTTCATGTGCAAACAGATGCACTTGCAGACACTGAAGTTTTTGTTAATAATAATGTGGGAAGGACAGAAGAGGCCTCTTACTGCATAACCTCTTTTCTTCTCTCTCTTCCTCTGCTCCTTAAGTCTGCTCTTCTATGAAAACTCCCACTTTAATAGAGAAAAAATAATACTGGAGCTTCGGGGACAAAGTCAACCAGAGAAAGAGTCTGTTTCTGGCATTTCTGTGTCAGTTTTACATTGACATTAAATACGGGTCGGTCTTAAAGGATATTAGTCACATCAAACTTATTACAGAGTGCCTATTTCTATATTGAGGCATTGCAAAGCAAGCAATGAGTCACACTGGGAGAGAAAAAAAGTCAGGTTTTAGACCTGGGAAAGCAATCAAGTGAATCCAAAGTGTACTTGAGAGAAATTAATGCAAAGTGCCTGTGTATCAACCCAGACAAATTCTAATTAAGCTCAAAGGCTGAAGAAGCAATAAGCATTGAGCTGTGAAGTTAAGAAGTTTGTGCCACAACTTTCCAAACGATTGAGTCTTCTCAGATCTTGGATTAAGAGATCAGGCAACTACAGTGAGGGATGTCAAACTTCAAGGTTCTCCAAAGTTTAAGGGCACCTGAAGGTAAGATTTCAGACTAGCCCAGTTCCAAAAAGAGTAAGGAATTACTGAGAAGGAAGGAGACAGAATGCACGAATTAATGTATTTAAAAAACACAAAACTAAACAAAACCAAAAAAACCCGCAAACAGCAAATCTGCCCATACATTCGCATTTCTCAAGAATCAAAATTAACTTAAATTCAGCAACTAAGAGATAGAAAAGGAAAGAGAGAAATTTACAAAAGGCAAAACATTTTGTTTTGATATTGTCAAGCTGAAACTTTTTGTTTCAGAACAGTGTTTGCATTTCAAGCTGAACTTCACCTTTTCAAATATCACTCAGGGAAGGATGAGTATTTCCAAAATGGGAAATAAAGAACTTTGGGTAGCATTAAACAACTTTTATAGTAATTTTTTTTTTTTGAGTCACTGAAAAATACATTGATTTTCTGTTTTGAACTGATTTTGATCTATATTTTATTTGCTTATTTTGTGATTCAGCCGATAGAATAAAAATTGCCTTTATTTTCAATGTCTTTAATTCTGCATTCCAGTCTAAACTGAAGCCAGCTAATATAAAATCCTGGGATGTGTTACTTTTCAAAGGCTAGTGTTAAAATGCAAACTAGAGTGGGAGAAGAGAAATTGTGTAATCTCAAAGTGCCCTATCAAGGGTTGTGTGATTCTGTCCTCCAAGCACACCACTTCCAGCTCTGTGTGACCAGCAGTTCTATGCACACAGACTACAGATGCACACAGCTTGGGAGGGTGTTTAAAAACGATGCTCACTGCCTGGTTGACAGATTGCAATACATGTTGCTGCCAAGGGAGATGAGGCCATGGAGAATGACTTCTCTGACATGTTCATGGCCCCTTATTTTTCTCCTCTTCATTTCACTGCTCTCTTATAGGTTTTTCTATGAGCCAAAGGATGAGAGTTTGAATTAATTTAATATTTAACAACCAATGACAAACTATTTTTTTAACCACCTGATTATAGCTTATTGGCACAAGGCTTGGAGCTGTAATATAAAAAATCTTTATCTTTGGTATTTCTATCATTGCTTCTTTTATATATGGATAGCTGCTGATCTTTTCCATAGCATCTGTGCTTCCTGTCACAGGAATGCTATAAATGATGCAAATGCCACAGACAACCAGGATGAAAAGGGACTTGCAGGCATTAGGGAAGGCAAGTCACTACCACTCCAGATCTTCAGAATTTAAAGGTTCTGTGCTTGTGATGTAGCCTTGTTAAGATGTGTTTTCAATGTAGCTTTTTTCCTCTATATCTGTACAAGACTTGCCACAGTGGGGTCCTATAAATTAGGCTCTTGTAGCTGCCACAATGATGCATGCACTGTATCAGCACAGTAATAAAAATTACCCAATAACTATTGTATTTTATATATGCATTTTACGCAAACCTGATAATATTGTCACCCATTTGGAGGGGGACACACTTTACTTTCTATAAAGAGCATATTAAAACTCACAAAAATCACAAGAGATCATCCAGTCAGCAAACACAGGGATAACTTGTGTAACTCTTGGTGGATGCAGAGGCATGTTTCCTTCCTCCCCAGTCATATAACCTCAAAGAATAAGGCATTTCTTTTCCTGTACCTGATACGGCATCTACAAAAATACTCCAAACCTTCACTAAGAAAACATCAATGCAAGATATCATTGGAAAGAATGACTGACAATCTTGTTTTATGTGGTAGTTTTTCCTGTTTCACTAAGGTAGCAGCCAGAGATATGAAATACATTTCATTAACAAAAGAATATTTCTGAAAGAAAGGAATAAAGAAAATCCACAGACACCATATGTATCAGAAATGATTCAGGCAATCAAGTCTTATCAGTCTGAGTGATCTCAGTAATTATTGGAAGCACTGAAGTTGAATGCATTGTCTTTTTCATCTCTTTTGCAATCATCTCTTTAATTTTTTTCAGTTTTGTTGACAAAATTAAAATTAAATCAATTCATATACTCCACAAAAGCAAAAAGCAGGAAGGAAAGGCTAGCAAAAAGCTGTATTAGTAGAGGTGAGCACAGAGATTTCTTGAGGAGAAAGAAACCTTCAATAGCAACTTGAGGGTGAAAATAAAATAATGCAGAAGAAATGCAGACAGTATCGCATCATACATTGTTATTTGCTAGCTCTTTTCGTCTTGTTATAATACCTCCTGTGATCATCATTTCTCATATTTAGGTATTTCTTATGTGGGAAAGCTGATACATTTGGCTGACTAGAGGTTAGACTTTGCCCTATTAAAAACAGTTGAAAACATTGGGTTTTGTACTTCTGTGACCTCATCCTGCAAATACTTCCGCTCTTGTTTATGAGACAGGTATCTTTTCTTTTGCATGCCCCAAGGAGACTGAGACCTAGTCCCTGCTGTTTCTTAAAAGTAGAAAGAGAAGCATTCAGAATAACTGACCTCTCACTAAAACTGCCAGAATTATACTGACAGACAGACTTCCAAGGAGTATTGATGGAGCAATATGTTGTCAGCAATCACTGCCCAGATGTCTTACTTGAGGGATGCTGTTTTTACTGATTCCAGAAAGCTTTTCTCCAAGTGTTGGGTGCCTTTGGTAATACAAAGTCTGGACAGAACCAGGGGTTTATAGAATTATAGAATTATAGAACTATAAACTCATAGAATAGTTTGGATTGGAAGGGACCTTTAATGGTCATCTAGTGCAATCCTCATGCAATGAACAGGGATGTCTCCAACTGGATCATATTGCTCAGAGCCGCTTCAAACCTGATCTTGAATGTTTCCAGGGATGGGGCATCCACCACCTCTCTGGCAACCTGTTCCAGTGTTTTACCACTCTCATCATAAAAAACTGCTTCCTTACATCTAGTCTGAATCTATTGTCTTTTAGTTAAAAAATATTCCCTGCTGTTCTATTGCTACAGACCCTACTAAAAACTTTGTCTTCACCTTTCTTGTAAGCCCCATTTAAGTATTGAAAGGCTTCCATTAGGTGTCCCCAGAGCTCTCTCTTCTCCAGGCTGACCAACCACAATTCTCTCAGCTTGTCCTCACAAGTAATGTGTTCCAGGCCTCGGATCATTCTTGTGGCTCTCCTCTGGATCTGCTCCAATGTGTCCATGTCTTTCCTGTCTGAGGACTCCAGAGCTGGAAAGAGTACTCCAGGTGGGATTGCACAAGAGCAGATCTGTAGTGGTAGATGCTCTGTATTAAAAAAAAAGTATTTCCAAGTTTGCACCAACCAGTCATTTGCACCTGAATGATAATTCATCACTTCTTATATCTGGTTTTCTGGTGAGAGCAGTGGAAAAGGTTAGACAATAGTATGAGTGTTCCCACTTGTGCATGCAGTCTGTGTGTGGTGCACCTTACTGTGCACAGGATCTTCCTGCATATATGAACAACATCTACTAGTGAAGCTGTCTCATTTACAGAACTCCCTGCCTCTTCAAATGGAGTTTTCACAACTGATTAATGTTTCTAAATAGTGAGTATTTCAGAAATGCTTAAAATAGAGCCTGAGATAGGTGGGTCCTGTGAAGGATTCAGTCTGGATTTTCTGTATTAACCCGTACTGAAGGATTCAGATTGAGGGTGTATCTAATTATTCATGTGAGACTGACTGTGAAGGGTGTTTTCATGCAAGTCATATAAATTAATAAACATAAATGTGTTTATTAAGAGTGTGCAGATTTACACCTTCCTTCATATCTTGGAAAATATTTCACTGTCACAAAGATAAATCAGCTACTGAGTAGAAGGAAATAAATTCTAGTTTACATCTGTATTCTTTAAAACACCGGAGACTCTCTCTCTTCAGGCCCTGTTTCAGCAACAGCCTTCTGTGATAAAATTGGAACTCAATTTGGCCACTGAAGTTAAAGAAACAAAACAAGTTTCTATAAATACATTGGCAGCAAAAGAAGACCTAAGGAGGGTCTCCATCCTTTGCTGGATGCAGAGGGTAACATCCAGCAGATGAGAAAAAAGCTGAGATACTTAATGCCTTCTTTCCTCAGTCTTTAGTACCAAAACCAGTTGTCCTCAGGATACCAGGCTCCCACGGCTGGAAGTTAGTGATGGGGAGCTGAATGAAACCCCCATAATCCAGGAGGAAATGGTTAGTGACCAGCTGTGCCAGTTGGACACCCACAAGTGTATGGGCCCAGAGGAAATGCACCCGAGAGTAATAAGGAAGCTGGCATAAAGCTTGGCACACCACTTTCAGTCATTTACCAGCAGCCCTGGTTAACTGAAGAAGTCGTAGTTGACTGGAAATTATTAAACATAGTGCCTATCTATAAGAAGGGTAAGAAGGACGATCCAGGGAACTACAGGCCTGTCGGCCTGATCTTGGTACTGAGGAAGGTCATGGGGGAGATCATCCTGAGTGCCATCACACAACACACGCAGAACAACCAGGGAATCAGACCCAGTCAACACGGGTTTATGAAAGGCAGAGTGGGCCTGCTTGACCAACCTGATCTCCTCCTAGAGAGGATAGATGAGGGAAAGTGTGAATTTTGCCCAGCTAGACTTTGGTAAAGTGTTTGACACCATCTCCCACAGCATTCTCCTGGAGAAACTGGCTACTCATCACTTGGATGGGTGTAGCCTTTGCTGGGTGGAAAACTGGCTGCATGGCCAGGCCCAGTGAATAGAAATAAACACAGCTGGTGGCTGGTCACTAGTAGTGTTCCCTGGGGCTCAGTGTTGGGGTCAGTCATGTTTAATATCTTTATCAATGATTTAGCCAAGGGGAGCAAGTGTATCCTCAGTAAGTTCTCATATGACACCAAGTTAGGTGGCAGAATTGATCTGCAGGACAGTAGGAAGGCTCTCTAAAGGGGTCTTTGGTGGGCTAGATTGATGGGCTGAGGACAACTGCAGCATGATGTTCAATAAGGTAGAATTCAGGGTCCTGCACTTGGATCACAAGAACCTAGCCTGCAGCGCTACAGGCTTGGGGAAGAGTGTCTTGAGAGCTGCTCAGCAGGAAGGGACTCCAGAGTGCTGGTTGACAGCTGGCTGGATATGAGCCAGCAGAGTGTCCAGGTGGCCAAGAAGGTCAGTGGCATCCTGGCCTGTATCAGCAATAGTGTGGCCTGCAGGAACAGGGCAGTGATCATTCCCCTGCACTCAGCAGTGCTGAGGCCACATCTTGAATCCTGCATTCAGTTTTGGGTCCTTGACTACAAGAAAGACAGAGAAGTGCTGGAGTGTGTCCAGAGGAGAGCAATGGAGCAGGTGAAGGGTCTGGAGCACAAGTCTTATAACGAGCAGCTGAGAGCTGGGAATGTTTAATCTGGAGAAGAGGAGGCTCAGGGGGGACCTCATTGCTCTCTACAACTACCTGAGAGGAGGTTGTAGCCAGGCAGAGGTTTGTCTTTTCACCTTTCTCAGGTGAAAGGACAAGAGGAAATTGCCTTAAGTTGCACCAGGGGAGGTTCAGATTACATATTAGGAAAGAAAAAAATTCACTGAAAGAGTGGTTTGGTATTGGAATAAGTTGCCCAGGGAGGTGGTGGCATCACCATCTTTTGAAGTATTCAGGAGATGTTTAGATATGGTACTTGGAGATATGGTTTGGGGGTGATTATGGTGGTGGTGAGTTGACAGTTGGACTAGACGACCTTGAAGATCTCTTCCAACCTTGGTGATTTTGTGATTCTGTAACACATGCCAAGGTTTGCCATTTTGAACTTGGAACATAAAGAACAGAAAACTCCTAGGAACTTTCTTCTCATTTTGAATTGGACCCAGGGGTTTGTTTGTTCCAGATCTGTGAGGCTCTGCCCAGGACCTACCACAAAATTTTATTACAAGATTGAAAACCTGAAAAATGACCCTGTCTCTGATGCCAAATTTCTGTCTCCAAGATCATGCACATCATGACATGTATGACGGACATGGTAGATAGAGAGGCAGTGTGTCAAGGCCTGAGAGATCTTTGCAGAGTGAAGACTGGCTATAAAATTTATGCTCACCACAACCATGATCCTGGTATATTTTCACATCCAAAAGGCAAAATATGCCTGGAACTGCTCTAACAGCACATAGTGTGTCAAGCACACAAGTAAATTGAGGGCTGGAGGAAAGGATTTGAACCTCTTTCAGGAAAACATGAAGCATGTACTGAATTTTACAGTTAAATTGAAACTCTCTAAAAAAACTTTCTGAGCTTGTCAGTGTTTATTTATCCCCTCCTTGGGCATCCCTTCTGTTCCTTTACCACTCTGCATTTTGAAGTAATTAGTAAAATATGAAGAAAGATATTTTGAACTGAAAAATTAAAACTCTAGGCACACTCTGCATTTTTATCCAAAGCTTTTCAGTAGATAACACATTTCTGGATCCTGTCTGATTCTAGTGTCATACTGCTGGCATAAAATGTATTTATTCATGTTGTGCCTAATCATATATGCTAGTAATATGTGGGAAGATATTGGCAATGTAGGTGAGGCAGATCTGAAGGACAGATGATCAAAAAATTGAAATAGGTCCCCAAAAGGGGGAGGGTCTGGCAGAGAAGCTTCCCATATTAAAAGTGTTTAAATGCTAGATATAAACATATCTTGTTCCAGACAGAGATGTATATTGGAGTAATATAACCACCTGGAGCCAGGGAAGAGAATTACGTTGGTGGACAGAGAACAGCAGATCAGCCCAACACAAGAGAGAGGCCACTGGTGAGCAGGAACATTCATTTAGCAGCTGATTATTAAAATGAAAGATTATGAAATTCACTTTTTGTCATCATTTATCTTGAAAGTCAGTCCACTGCCATTACAGGGAGCATGATTGCTACTGTTACTTATTACTAATGTAATGAATTTTAATGTTGCTAATCTGTAAGAAAAGAGGATGCATATTTCCTTAGCCAGCTTAAAAATTAGTATCAGCAAGTTGCACACTAAGAAGAGGAAAGCTGTTATTATGTTCTGCTTCACCATGACTCTGCAGGTGCCAATTGAGCCCTCCCAGTTGGCATCAGATTAGATGGATAAACTGCCATCATGGTAATGTGAGTCCAGTTTTACTGAGGAATAATTCCAGTCAATATAAGTGGAAATGAAATACAACTTTCAGGCTCTGTATCAGGGACAACAATGACTTATTAAGGAGTCGTTCAATGTCAGCAACTGCAATAGCTTTCAATTTTGGAAACCTCCTTCACCCCCTTGGGTTGGTCACATCCTCTCACTCTGTGAACCCTCCTGTCCTTGCCAGTGTTCCACTTCACTGGGGGATGTACCAAGACTGTTCTTGTGTTTCCTATTGCTGTTACCCAACATGGAAAATCAGTAATCACACCAGATTTGCTTAACAGGCACATGAACAGTTGTTTTTCAACATTCACTCTTCCCTGCCTTCTCCAAGTAAAAGGGAAAAAAAAAAAAAAGAAAAAAAGAAAAAAAAAAAGAAAAAAAATTGTGATTTTTTTGCTGCAAAGCCCTCAGATAAGATAAATCTTGTGTAAAAATGTACAGAGATCCCTAACAATGTACAAGAAAATGAAAAAGATGAAGACAACAGGGGTGATTTGACCCAGTGTGGATACTCCAGCTGGAAACACTAGCTCATGCCCTTGCCATAGTGGAAGTACAGTATGAGTAACAATTGATTCTCAACTTTCTTATGTTGCCCCACTGTACACAGCCATGTCAGGTTATTATCTTGGCTGCTCAGAAACTTGTTCAACTAATACTCTGCATGGCAAATGCAGGGTCTTGCTGCAAGTTCTATGCTTACTTCAGTCTGAAAACTGTTTTCCTGAGTTTGTTTTCCTTTTGGTTTTTAAATGCTTACCTTTCAAAATTCTGAGCTTTCTTTTAATCCTTAGTTTCTACTTTATTGTATTTTTTGTGTTTAAGATTGCCAGGTGTACAATTTGTCTTACACAAGCAGGAAATGTTTCCCAAACTGGTAATTCTTTACTGTCTTTCCAGCCCTTTACCAATGTCCTTGAATGAAGAGAAATTACAGCCATCATCATAAAAGCAAACCAAAGCCTAAAATGTTGTTGTGAACTGATGAAACTAAGTGCTCAGGAACTTTTTAAAGCCACCAGAGACCTTGTTGAAGCCTGTTAACTGCCATTTTAATACAAGTAGATAGTTCACTACCTTCTTTCACAATAGTATTCTTTTGATGTTTTAGCATTTATCTGGACACATCCACTATCCGGTGACATTGCATAATTCAAATAAGTCTTGTGTACAAATCACATTGTACAAACTGTTTTTTTTGTTTTGTGGTTGTGTTTGGTTTGGGTTGGGTTTTGGTTTGGGTTTTTTTGTTTGTTTTGTTTCAGAGTACATGGGGGTAATTTTGGAGTATTTGGGGTTTTTTGTTTGAACTAAGACAGATATTTAAAAGTATGGTTGAACTGGTGTGTGCCAGAAACCCTTAAAATCCAGCAAAAACTGGTAAAACCAATACAGAGGAACTGAGAGGCATCAGTTTCCTTAGCATCAAGAAGCTCTAACTAGCACCTGGAAAGCCAGATTTCTGGCCCAAGGATTTCTGATCATCGTATGAGCAGGTGACAGAGAGCAAGATGTGCACTAGTGTGTGTCCCAACTGTGATACTTGAAAGACTCTTCCTGTTCTAGTCAAGATACTTAAGCCCTAAATTCCCACAGAGTAGCACTTTATTCATAGTTTCTTATGACACATGGGCCTGTGTATACTTCTTGTACCTTATATTTTACAAGAGTCTAAATTAAAAAAAAAAAATTCCTGTGGCTTTCAGTGAAATCGGTTGTTACCCCTGAGAATATATTTAGAAGTAAATAGGTAATAAAAAGCCATTCTAATGCATCTTCTGCTGTTGGTCTGAAGTGTCTCTCTCAGCACATATGCAGTATAAAAAAACACAACTATTTCTCCAACACACCTCTAAGCTGAAAAACAGGAGTATGAAATTAGCATCATATTCTAGCCCTAATCCTACAGAAATGGTAGAATAAGTCTCAGTGGATAGCTACCCATATTTTATCCTGCACTTTTAATAACTTTACTACACAGTATAGATTTAGGAGTTTTGGGAGGAAAAAGATTTGCAGATGTTCTTCTAAGAGGTTTTTTTGCTTCACAAAATTTGGCCCAGGGTCACAGAGAGTTGTGCTGCTCAAAGCTGGGTCAACGTTTTCAGAATGAATGAATCCTGTCAGAATATGGCAGGAAAAAATGTACTTGTAACAAAACTGTGGGTAGTTGTCTCTTTAACTTGTTTGTTGTATGTGTAGGTATGACCAAAATGTGATGAAAGTATGTATATATACTACTCCCCCAGGAGAAATATTTAATTCAGTAGTGTTTCTTGAGATGTCTGGGCCTGTCTAAATAGGAAAATTTACCAGCTTAACTATACTGCTGTAATTCCCCATGGGGATGGAAGGAATAAATGTATCCATGAAGGTAGTTATAATTCTGGCAGTAAATTTCACCGGGTAGACAAACCCTTCAGGTTTTGCCTGTAACTGGAAATTTCAGACCTGATATTCATAAGACATAATTGATGAAGTTGCAGCATAGAGACAACACAGCTGCTTAACCTTAGGGGAATGAGCCAAGGGGCCTGTTTGTTACTTTAGAATATATCCCAATATATAAATGACTAACATCCCCCATTTGGTACCTCTTTGTCCCCCATCAGTGCTCTGTAGACCTCAGTTTTATTTGGATTAGATTTCAAATCAAACTCAGCTGATTTGGCTTGTTAGATTCAACTTCAGGAAGGAGCCTGTGCTCTTCCCATCCCTGTGGTGGAAGGGTACTGTCAATAAAGCACCAGATTTTGCCAGCAAAGAGTTACCACGTGTGAAAGGCTTTACACTAGGATCCCGAATGTGTTCAACCTGTCCAGTAAAGCAGACACACAAAAGCACACTGTTGCCTTAGTTAGTCAGTGACAGACATGTTACACAGAGATGCTTTGCAGACTCAAAGAAATAGATCCTTATCAGTCTTAATTTGCCTAAAGTGGCATATCCGGAGCTGCCTTTCAGAGGCTTCCAAACTCATTTCACTTCTTGCCTGACTATGTAGACACATTATCACTCCTCTTATTTTTGTTCAGGTGGTGGAACAAGCTCTTGCCTTTGCCCAGAACAGAAGAACCTCCATTATGATCACTTACCAACCGTCACCAGCAATGAGCACAATTGTTCTTGTTGCTGTTACCGATGAAAAAATAATAAGAATTCACCAGCAGCAATGGCAAGACATGAAGCATATTTTAATTTAGTAAGTGCACAAACAGTGCCATAAAACATCAGTAGCTTGAGGTCTTCCTTAGAAATGAGCTGTCAGAAGGGAAAAAAAAAAAAAGAGCAGTTAGTATCAAAAGGGTGTTGTCTGACCTGGTGGTTTTACAGGGTTTTTTTTCAGAGTACATAAGTCCCATTTAGGACTAGGAGTCCTTTAACCTGATCAGTATTCTTGCCTTTAGAGAACAAATGCACACTTTTTACATTGAGCTGAATATGAATGTGGCTGCAGACAATTTTTCAGCTTTTGACTCAAGTGCTTACTCCCTCTTTTCCTCCTCCATAAAATATGCAGTCGAGCAGACTCCCTTAGAACTAACAGTGACAGATACAATTAGTTAGCTGTATAACCTTAAATTGTTGTTTTCGTTTTTATGTTAATTTTTGTGAGAGGAGGTTTAAATCCTTGAACTGAACTCTTGGTGCTCAGGAATGAAGTGATAGGCCTGATTTGGAAGATCAAATTAAACAAATTAAAATCTGTAAAATAATTTGTTCTGGTTTCACACTGCCGATCAGCTTAGTTCAAATTTAAGTTAACATTTAGTCCTTTGACCATTTTCAGTCCCAATTTATACTGCTACAGGTCATTTTTAGAAGTCTGTATTCTGCTGCTGAACTGTCTATCCCTGGATGCCCTGAATGTTTGCATCCCATGTTTCAATTTCTCATTGTGTAAATTTGTATTACTGTTAACTACTTCTAACTTTAAAGTACCTTAAGACCAAGCATGAAGGCTTCCAGAAAGTGCGGCACTAAAACCAAGACCTGATGGCTGGCAACAACAAGGGTCCCAGGCTGACAGTCACAGGTGGCACTGAAACAGCAAGCTACCATTGACATCAGGAAAAGAACAGGCCAGGAAGACTCTGCATAAAAACAGGTCAATGGACTCAAATTTTAAAATCCTCTCTTTTTTAGATGAGCTTGGACAAATCTAAAACCATTTACTAAGTCATAGGTGTAAGCAAGGTGACTCTTGGCTTCTGCTGGAGACAGTCTCCCAGCATAAGCCTCCCTGAACCAAGGGGCTGGAAGAGACCCAAGATCACCCTGTATGTTCTCTAGGCAGGATCACCTATACCACTGTCATTAAAGAAAGATGCTTGTTCAAATAGCTCTTTAAGATTTCCAGTGCTGACAATTCCCAACCTTCAGCAATGTCTGCTTCACTGTCCTTGTTGAAAAGACTGTTTTGCTATGATATCTTTGCTGTTCATCATCGTTGTTTTCTGCTGGACATTTTCCAGCTGGCACACTCTTCATGAAGTCTTTTGCCCAAAGCAAGGTAGCATACTCCAGCTGAGGCATTCACAGTGCTGAGCAGAGCAGAAGGATTATTTGCCATATTTTGTAATCTGTATTCCTGCCTAGTGTATGTCAGAAGAGTGTTTTGTAACAGCACGACACTGTTGACTTTTGTCAAGATTCAATTTAGCCATAAACTCAGATCTTCTTTTCCATAAAAGTACACCAAGTACTGTGGTTAGTCCACAGCCTGTACTTGTGCAACTAGTCACTCCCAACTGAGTTTAGTTCCTAGAACATGTCACTATTGAATATTACCCTATTTTTTTCAGACAATTTATCCAGTTAGTCAAGGTAATTTTTCATTCTAATCCTGTCCTCCACCATACAGTCTTTCTCAACTTGTCATTTTCTGGAAATTTAATAAGCACGCTCTTCTCCCCATCTAGGTAATTAATGAAAATATTGAATATAACACAACCAGGGTAAACTCTTGCAGAATTCCATTTATGCATTTGTTAGCATGAGGGATTCATGGCAAAGCAATCAGTAAAAGTTAGCAGGCAGATGCATTTAGCTGTTGCAATTATCTCTTCTTCTAAGTCAGCACACTTGGACTTGTGTGCAAACAATTCAAGTTCAAGCTGTATGGTTTAAAAATCTTATCTGAGCAGGCTGTTTCACGAGGGACCCATTTCAAAGCTCATTATAGCTAATGAATGGCTCCTATAAATTTCAGTGGGCCATGAATCAGATTTGGAAAAAAGGCTAAACATGATCCTTCACTGACATTGAAATAAAGTTCTGCAGAAGTCAGCATTTGATTTTAAAAATATTTTGATTAATTAAATTAATGAGTCAGCAAAACTGGCCAAAAATTGATTTTTCTCAAACTTTTTATTTTCACCAAATGATCAAGGAATAAACCAAACTTATTTCAAATTTATTACGGAAATATCTAAGAGGAAATTAATAATGCACGTAAACATAATTACAAAAAAATATCTCAGCGTGGGCTGATGGTGGGCCTTGCTGGAACAGGCATGTGAGTTCAGAGTCAGCCTCTTTTAGCTCTCACAGAGTTTGAAATGTTAAATACAGATTACAGTGTCCTACAGCCTCCCGAGTCAAATAATTTTGCAATTTTGTAGCTTCATGGCTTATCTACATAGATTCAAAGACAGTAAATTCATTGCAGAGGACTGCTGTGATTCCCTTCAAAATATGCACCAGGCAGTTCCTTAAACTGACTTCTGCCTAGACTACCTTTTATTTCCTTTAAAAATAAAAGTGGGTAAAAAGTTAACACTAGCAGGAGTTTTACTGTAGACTTTTTGATGATTTCAGAAATTGGTTATTTTAGTTCCAATGATTGGCTAAAATTTTTCAGCCTGAAATCCAAACTTGGCTCATTTCAGCCAAGCTCACACACAGTGAAACTCAAAGGATCACAAGAGCCTTTCACTTTTATATTTCTGTTTTCCATACAATTGCTTCAGGTGTAACCCTTTATCATCCTCTTTCACAAATTAGAAGTGTCCTTAGTCTTTTTTTATCCAGTTCCAATGTTGTGGATCTTCACTAAATACTCCTTATATTTTCCTGCATTATCATTCAATCTGATTTCACCAGAGTCCTTTTCTAGTGCTGTCACTAATTACACATTGAGTAAAACGCACAGTTTGTGTATCTTGAACAAGACAGGATTTTTGAAAAATAGGTTCATTTCAAATGAAGATGGTGAGGCCCTGGAACAGGTTGCCCCATTCCCGGAGGTGTTCAAGGCCAGGTTGAATGGGTCTTTAAGCAACTTGGTCTAATGAAACATGTCCCTGTGTAGCTGTAAAACCTATATAGCTTACTATCACTGCCAATGGCAGGAGGGTCAGAACTGGGTGATCTCTAAGGTAGGTCCCTTCCAACTTAAACCATTCTATGATTCTGTGAGTTACCATTAGATGTCCACAGCATCCAAATTAAAGTCCTCTACCCTTACACATTGGAGGCAGAAATCACTACAGTTTCTGATTACTTATCTTCTACTGCTTGCAACCATCTTTACAGATTCTTTCAAGTCAGCTGCCCTTTTCTTTCTTGCCACATTCCAACATCTATTTCTGCACCTAACCTTCCACAGTGCCCTCTACGTGTGAAGTGCTCTCTTCATTTAATGACAAAGACCTTCTTGTGTGTACTATTTGTTCACACTATTCTATTTGTATGAACTTGCTCACACCAGGTTATCAGCAAGAGAGCAGTCACTGCTGAGCGTGGGGTAGCCCAGCACACATGCTGGGCAGGGGATTGTCCCTTAAAAACTTAGAGTGACAAAACACACAAATTGCAAACCAGGCTGTTCTTTCATGGGGGAAATGGGAGGGAGAATAGAAGGAAAACTATTGAGAGACAGGCTAGAGTCACATCTCTGAAAAGGCAGATTGTGTTTGTTAAAGGTAAGGTTATTTCACTTTTGTATTTTTTACATCTAAACTTATAATATTTCATCTTTAATATATTTTGCTTGACAATAAGATTTATCTTTCTCTGAGTTTCTGTTACTTTGATTGTCCTCTTCAGGATGCCTTATGTGCCAGGTCTTCTATTCATCCATCAGTTTGCTAAGGGAATTGCTTCTTTTCTATGTGTGTGAGCTGAGAATTATCAGAAGCTTTTGGATGCTTGTTGCTTGTTGTATAGTGGTGAATACTCTTTCTTTTGTAACACGGTTTAGTAATTTGGTGATCTAGTTGGAAATGTCTGATTTGTAGTTTGAAATCTAGAAAAGCTCAAACCATACAACAGCTGGGAACCTTAAGCTGGGACAGTCACTTGCTTACCCTACAAGTAGATATTGCTGTTCACTTGGGCCCTCCACCCTCTTGTCCTGCTCACTTGTTTTGACTTGTTTCAGATGCTGTGAATATGCCTATAGGAAAGGTGCTTGGTTTTTTTGCAAAACCTCACTTGGTGTGATGGTGTTACTTTCACATGAGTTTTGTCATAGAGGGATAGTCTAGCCTATCATCCTATAAAAATATACTATTTCTCCTTCAGTAGACAGAACCTGATCATCCAGCACAAGACCTGCAGTGCTGACTGAAATTTTCACACTCTTCCCATGCTAAAAGTAAACCTATTTAGCATTACTGAAAGATCTTTTCTGTGTCAAAAATATAGGAAGGAAAAATCAAAAATGTTATAGATGTCCCTTGTGATTTTTAGCTAGCTACTTCAGCATCTGTTTTCCAGTTTTACTTTCAGGCAGTGAATGTTGACACTTTTGGCTGGAAAGAACTGTGAAAATGTAATAAAGTCAAAATAGTTTTGCAAATAAAGCAGAATAAGGCTTGTCTTCTCATAAAAATTACCAGACTGTTTAGTAAGTTCTTAACTTGGTGAAGACAGAGTTTACCTAATTAAGATTTCATTTTCATTACAACAGACAGAGTGGGAAACAATCCATTTCAGTGAAAAGGCATCTCTCCATGATATTTTTGAGCCAAACCAACAGAGATTTGATAGTTGCTATTCAATGTAGGAGAGGAAGGCTTCCCAAGACAACCACGCTGCACTGATAATTGCCTCTGACAGACTTGTATTACAGGCATATTTGACAATTATGCAACAAACGTGTGACTGAGACATGTCACATATTTGGCTAAGGAGAGCCAATTTATGCTTGGAGGCATGACTGCAGTGCCTGCCTCTGTGCTCTCCAGCACCACCCTGGTGCCTGCTCTCACCTACTGCATGGTCTCATTCACCATCACCCTGTCCTCCTGCTTTAACCAATCCTCTGTTCAGATTTATTGTGAAGGTCCTAACTCCCTGTATCAGTAGCATTCCATAGACAGATTTTTGTATGTTTAGATATATAACTTTCCTGTTAAATTTTGAAAGTACCTTGGATATTCTTGGAGTTTATTTGAACTGTGGTACAAGTTATGCACATTTCCACTTCTCTTCCACATAAATGTGTACTTCATGCTGCTGTATTAAGTATTCCAGTCTTGGAAGAGGGATCAGAGCTGCTCCTTACACAGTAGGAAAGAGTTTCTTTTTAACCGTCCTAAATCCATTCTAAATATACTGTTTTCCACTACTGTTATAGTTCTGTGATACAGAATATCTTCACAATAGAGGTTTTATACTCCCAACTTCCCATAGGGAGGAACACAACTGGTCCTGGTGGTAGGATTTGCAATATGTGAGATGCCTTCCCATCAGTTAAATGTGAAATTTAAGGTCCTGTCTGCTCAGGGAAAATCACTGACTTAACTTTATCAAACAAAAAGTATTCCAGAATTATTCCATGTGCAGAAAACTATGTCGTAAGGCAGTACCTTTTAAGAAAAGTAGTCTGCAATTCAGTGACTTCATTTTCCAAGCCTTTTTGTACCATCTTCTGAGTTGAACATTCTATTCAATTGCTAATTGATTAGTGTATGAGTCTGAGAAAAGTGCTTTCAGTTCCCTTCTGAATTTCACTTATTAGAATAATCCATCCTGCCACCTCAGTTACACGGATCAGTTTTATGTAACAGGAAAGATACTCATCAAATGTAAATGCAACCTCAAGAAAACAGGCAGTCTCTAGTAATACTAGGATCATATTCTTCCACTAGTCAAAAAATTTAAAGATTGTTCTGAATTTGTTAATTACTGCTTGCCAGTGTGCACATATGAAGTTAAATTGGTCTGTAGTTTGAAGTGATTTCTTATGGAAACAATTATCATATGATCAAACCACCAGTCTGTGTCTGTACCTCTACTCACAGGAACTCTTGTATCTGTTGTCTGGTTTGAGGGGCAATTATCTTCTTAAAAATTAAGAAAATACGCAGCTAGGTAGTGGAGTTTATTCTCCAATTAAAGAGAAGGCCAATCTCATGTCATGTTACACATTAGACTATCTATCCAGCCCAGCAGTTTTTGTTATAGTTCCCATTGCAGAAGAAGCTTTCATCAGCATTCACATCTCTGTTAAGATACAGATCTCTTTGTTGTTTGGCATGAATCCAGGAGAAACCACATATCATTTAATCTCTGAAGCAAATGCTTAGTATTGTCAGTGTGCATTTTGCAGTTAGACAGTGTCTGGAGACAATATGACTGAAATTCTGCTCTCTTCTCAGCTTGAGCACCTCTACTCTGACTTGTCGGGTCCCAGGCCAGTGGTGAGTCACAGGAAAGGGAGATGCAGTGCTGTGTCCTTCCTCTCATAATTCATTAGAAGCAGTTTCCTGTACATTGTGTGATGAGTTAAATCCTGATTGTGATGGGGAATCCTCAAAGCACGTCAATAGGGTCAAGCTCATAGGAGACCTAGCAGGATAATACACCAAAGTGGTCATACGGAGCCTGAGAGCATGTATGGAAATTCACATCTAGGGATGCAGGGATACACAAAGTAAGGTGCTTGCTGCTTTTGGCAGCAGCCAAGTGCCTGTGTTCTATTTTCTATTATCTTCATTAGGTATTTTTTTGTGGGTTTTTTTTTGGGGGGTGGCATTGTTTGTTTGGGGGTTTGGATTTTTTTGGCTTTTTTTTGTTTTGTTTTGTTTTGGCTTTGGTTTTTTGGGTTTGTTTTTTGGTTTGGGGGATTTTTGGAGGGGGGAGGGGTGATAGGGATTGTTTGTTGAGGTTTTTTTCCCAGAAAGGGAAAATACTTTGCCTACTTTCTCTCCTATATTTTACTCTCTGAAAATGTAGGTTATGCCTCAGAAACCAGAAAATGCCAACCTGGAGAGACCCATGCCAGCAGTGGAAGGGTCACAGCAAGATCAACCTTGAGATCTGCCCATAATCAAGATCCTTTCTTCTCCCGTATGTGTTCTCATGCACATTATCATGAAGGCACAACCTGATATCTTACTGAATTTTCTGCTCAGTCTTCACCCAGGCAAAACCCCAGAAAAATCAGTGTTTGTTGAGAATGAAAATTTGTCCAACACAGACTAAACACAGATTTTATCAGAGAAGTTATTGCAGTCAGACTAGAGATGACAGCTTACAAAAAAATTAGGGAAGGATATCAGGTTTTGTGAGATCATGATGAATACTACTAACAGGGGAGGTGTGCCAAAAATGTATCTAGTACATGCAGCTATTCCCTTCTGATCTCTTCTGTGTCTGTAGAAACACAACAAATTATATGAAACTATTTGCATCAGAACTTTCTTGAATTAAACCTGACTTCACAAGTGCATTTTCTTCTGCTACCAAAGGACAAAATCCACACATGTAATTTTAAATATATTGCAGCAGGTAAAATGTGTGGTCAGTCTACAATAAATACAATTCACCAATCATTTTACAAAAGGTTGAAATTTTTTTCCTTTCATATTTAGCTGTTGGATTTCACTCTCACTCCTTTATGTGAAGAGAAGGGCCAATGTGCTTCTTGAGGTTTGGGGGGTTTTTTTAACTTCCATTAATTCTCCCATAAGCATTTTGATGACAAGT
The DNA here is from genome assembly GCA_035583155.1 of Acropternis orthonyx. Lineage (NCBI taxonomy): Eukaryota > Metazoa > Chordata > Aves > Passeriformes > Rhinocryptidae > Acropternis > Acropternis orthonyx. The sequence continues at coordinate 30,683,513 of JAWWEU010000081.1, forward strand.
CAGCAATTACGTTATGAAAAAAACATGTCTTCCTGTACCAAATTACAAAATCAAAACAAAACAGAAAAATACTACCAGAAGAAAAGAAAACTGGTTAACTAAGACTATTAACCATGGTTTGGGGTTTTTTTCCCTTTGCCTTTCATCTTTTATTAAGGTTTAATTGGAAGATATTGAAAGTAAGTAGTCTATCCTGTATAAGGTGTTTTACCTCTGTCAGGCAACATGGCTTCTCCTATTGTCTGCAATAATGTTACACAGTATTAGTAACACCAGGAAATCATTGCTTACTGTGCCTTTAAGAACAAAAAATCCTGAGGCAAGAAGGCAACCTTTTGATCTGCTTATCTTTGTTTCAATTTGGCTGTATATGTAAAAAAGTTTTTACACTCCCTCTCTGATATGCCATGATGCTGAATAGAATGTAGCATGGAATATTTACCTCACAATAGAGAAAAAAGGGTAGAGGTGTGGAAACCTAGCACCTTGGTTAATAATTAGAAGTCTATCATCTTTCTTGCCTGACTCATACAGCCAAAAAAAACCATAAAGTCTGCCACTGCAAGTGAAAATTAGCAGGGGCTGACATGATTGCTAGCCAGGTCATGATTTAATGTCTGTAAAACATTATGAACTCTTACATACCATGTTTTGTTACTGAACTCATGTTGGGGTACACAGGAGCTCTCCAGAACAGAAACAAGATCCACAGCATGCTTTTGACATCAAGTACATTTTTTTTCATTTATGAGGAGAAATAAGACAGACTGAATTTTTGTGACTCTGTGTCATGAAAGCAGAAGGATTGAGCAGAGCTACAAACACATATATTGCACATACTTTTTCAAGAATGTCCTCTGTGAGAGCAGTTTGTTTCAGGATCTGAGCTTTCCAAATTCCAAGAACTTTGAAATTTATTTATTTATTTATTTATTTAATAAAGATATGCTGCTTGCATGTGTTTTCAAGTCATTATTCTAAAACTTCTGTGCTTGGCAAAATGGGAGGTAAATTTAGTCTGCAGCTGTTCCCACAGGCTGTTGCATTTAACTGAAAGTAGATGTGATACAGTGTCAAAGCAGCCATTGAAATAGAAGCTTGCTGGAAATCTTGGGCTTGGTGCATGAGACTGACAAACTCCCTGGCTATTGGGTAAGGTCTGTGTTACTGTACATGTGAGTGACAACAGTGCCCTGGAGAGAAGAAGTCCTACTCTGGACCCCTCTAAAAGATGAGACCTGTGTTTGTACAAACACAGAAGATGGCTCTACAGAGTTAGCAGCGTGCTGCTGCATTCAGCACAGTAAGCAATTGAAAATTGTATTTGGCAAGTGTTTTTCCCTTTTGGATTTGTTCTTTCATGTGTATATGGATAAGCAAATTAAGCCCCATTCTTAGGATGGTAATAGCTGGACTATCCAAAGCAAAACAAACACACACAGCAGACAGTGATACTGGCTCTTCCTGACATTTCAGGTACCAGCTTCCTACCAGATAGGGATTTCTTCCATGAGACAGCCTATTTGTACTGCCTGCCTAAGCTCCTCACCAAATCGAGCACCTTTTGCTGTTCAGCAATTCCACTTTGCATGTTATTTATCTATTTGGAGAAAGCAGAGTTTGCTACAGGCAAATAATTGTGACTTGTGTGCTTTACCCTGAAGGAAGTGAGGAGCACAAGACTCACCTGGCAGTTCTGAGAAGGCAGTTGAAGGTAGTGATGGTGGTGGTGGTTTTTTTGCAATAGGTAAGATTTGCAAGGATAGGCAACACCTTCACAGCAGGCTGATTACTTTAATGGAGAAGAATGGATTTGCATCTGATCTTCAGGTATGAGCATTAAAAGAAAAACAAAATTGAAATAAACAAAAAGAATCCTCTGAAGAATGGAGGAGAGGAGACGGCTGAGGGGTTAAAAAAATGCGAGAGCTGTGTAAGAATGAACACCAGCGAAGAGGGAAAAGCCCTTGCAGTTCTGCGGATTAAAACTTCTTCATCTGAGTTGTTTAAAATCCGACCGCCTGCTCCTTGCAGTCGGAGACAGGGAAGCAGGCAGCGATACTACTTCGGCACTTCATTTGTAGGCTGAAGGTGTTTTCCTTGCCGGCCCCCTTTCCTTTGAAAGGACACCTTTGTCCGGTGTGCCCATTCTGCTGCATTGTCCTCGCGTCGCTCCATCCCCCGAGCCCCGCAGCCCCGAGCCCCAGGAGCCCCCTGCCCGGCTCCCCAGTTAGCCCTCCCCAAATCGGGTGCCAACGGGCTGTAAGAATTTAATAACACGCTATAACCTTGGATTAAAAAAAAAAAAAAAGCTTTCTAAAACGACCCGGGAGCAGAGTCAATTAAATGTGGAGCAACTTTAATACTTTAATTGTCAGGAACACACTTTCTGCCTTTCACAAACACGAGTTGGTGAACGGAGCACCTGAGCTACCTGAGAAGCTAGGAAAGTATTTTGAAGCGTCTTCTCGAGACTGAATTTTCCCCAGTATAACTCGGGGAGGGGGAACGAGGGGGGGGGGGGGACCAAAAAAGAAAAAAAAAAAAAAAAAAAGCCGTCTCCGACCCAGTATTAAACGACATGAATGAGTTTAGCAACTCAGCCAAAAGCCCTTGTCAACCTCCCCCTCCCAGCATCTTTCAAAGAAGTCAGGGATGAAACACCTAAAATAAATCCCAGATCCTGCCCTAGTGGCTGCTTTCGCATTTTCAGCGTATCTTCATCTGTGACGAGGCATCGGTCTGTCCCGGCGCGGACAACCGGCCGCCCCATCGCCTAGGCGCCGGGTGGATGCTCTGCAGAGTCTAGAGGGCTGCAGGCACCTTCTCCATCTCATTTACTTCCAGGCGATTTCACGGAGAATCGTCCTCTGACCGCAGAAGGGACTTCTGGACCACTTGCTCTGTAAATAAATAAACCCACCCTCCTAAGGAGCATCGCGGAGTGTCGCTTGGGAGGAAGAAGGGCAAGGAGAGAGGAGAGCTATTGTTTAGACAGAGAGAACTGGCAATGATTTGGAGTGCAACACACCAAGTTTGAAGGACACACCGGCACCCGGTGCGGGGACCCTTGTTGTGCCTGCAGAGGCTGCTGGGACCCGCGCGTCCAGGACACCCCCGCCTGCATCACACGGGTGAGCCATGGAGCTCTGCGAAGCCTGCGAGAGTTCCCCCTCTGCTCTTCGCCTAGGCAGTCCCGCCTGTGCAATTCATCCCCACGGGGTGGACCAGCCGCGACGGGGCGCACACGCCGGGTGGCGCTGCAAGCCCGCGGCAGGACCGGCCCGCCGCCCCCACACTCCTGTGCGTGTGTCTGTGTCTGTGTTCGAGCCGGGACAGAAAAAGAGAAGTAGAGGGATGGAGAAGCAGCTCCTCACTCCTGAAAGAAGCGCCAGTGCAGCCATGTGAAGAAAGTCCAGGCGAGGTGCAGAGCCTCCTGCCCAGCAGCAATAGGGGATGTGCGAGCGGCCGGCTTTATTGCCAGCGGAAGGCGCGCTTGTAAGGCGTGGGGGGCAGCTGGAGGTTGCACAGTCTATAAGCACACGCTTACACATCCACCTGCCTCAAGGGATGAGGACAGTGGTAAGGAAAAGTGTGCTGCCGGCAATAATAATAATATATTATTTAAAAGTATTCTTTTCCTGGTCACTCCAAAAGACATTTGTACAGCTTGACATCTCCCCAGAAGACAAAGCTGTTCAGAAGAAGCTTCCTGCCCGCCCATCACTGTTTCCCTAACCAGGCACGAACGCCCACAAGCATCCCTTCTCCGTCCCCGACCCACAGGGCATCCCCGAGGCACCGGCCGCGAGCGGGGGCTGCCCCCCGGCACTGCCGCCCTGGGACCACCGACGCTTCACCCGCGAAAAAGCTGGGGATCCGTGTCTGCTTTTTGCACTTTGCAGAGCAATATCGCTCAGCCTGGAAAGCAGAAATCTCCAATTGCCAAGACCGAGATCGCTCCCCAGGAGGTGAGTCCATTATTCAGCCCCTCAAAGGGCCTTGAAGGCCATGTAAATATGCTTCTTGCAAAATTGTGCACTGTTCAAGGAGTAATACAGGATCCCAGTTTGTGTCGAAATCCACAAGTGTAAAATTAAATTACTCTGTATTTAGAGTGGCCCTCTAAAGCTCTACTGCCCTACTATTTCTTCTCATTATCTCCTATTTCCCTAATTCCCCCCCCCCCCCCCCCTTTTTTTTTTTTTAAAGTGAATAATTCCAAGCGGCAGTTAGAAAACCATTGAACAGGAAACATTGTAATTGTCCTAAATGGCGCAGTTTTTTCTCAATGCACACCTTCCTGATGTGCAACAATTTCTCCATACACTTTAGCGAAAGACGACCAGTTTGCTTAAAATTATGCCACACACACAATAATTGAAAAATTGGTGTTCCACTTTTTAAAGCGAATATTGCAGAATGTGTTTTCCTCCATGGAACTGCTGATGAATTTTTAATATATCTTTAGGATAAAGCGAAGTGTAATGCAGTGACCTGAGAGAGCAGATCTGCTAAGCATAAGGTTATTCTGATACAGCAAAAGAGTTTTGTCCTTTTGTTATAAATCTGTTGAAATCGTGAGCAGCAATTTGTTCCACCTTATCCGGGCTCTTTCTCCCCAAAACTAAACTAGAGATTGCTTCACAGAACGTAACTGAAGGGTGGCAGGTTTTGGCAAGTGCATACATACTTACAACCATTAGTACTGAAAGATTTGTTGGACTGCATCAAGTATCCTTACTCCGCTGACTTTACACTTGTGAAGGTGTTGACAGCTGGATTAGCCACCATATCCACAAATAAAGCATTTGAGATTTCATTTCTTGTTTTCTGCTTTCACATTCCTAGACTGGAATTGAGGAGAAGTTAACACCCTTTGATCACTGTTTAGTCTCCTCAGGCACAGGCTGAGGGTAGCCGGTAAGGCACTACAGCAGGCAGAAATACAGTGGTGTTTTAAATCACTTCAGCTCCGCACATCTTCTATCACTGCTTGAAAATGTAAACTGGAAAATGACAATGAAAAGCCGAATAGTGGGTAAAGCAGGACACGAAATTCGACAGACATTGCTACGAGCTTGAAGGGAAGCGACTTAAAAGGTCAGAGAGCAAACAGGAATGGCCACAATCATCTGAAGGCAGTTGGAAGGTAAGTTGATGGACACCGGTTTGACCTGTAGGTCAGCGAACTAGTTTAACTCTACCTTGATCTGCACAACGCAGAGACAAGTTCCCGGCTCCTATCAAACAACTCAATGCTCTGATCTGGAAGGGTTTAGTAAAAGTAAATCCACTACAAAAAGGAGCTATTCAGCCTTCAAGTGCTGGGTTTTGCGGGTTGAAGAAAGGAAAAATACGTGTGTTCTCACACAGCCTGAATCCAAACTGGTGGCTTCCAAACGGCAGAAGCACATGTTCCTTCCTGAGAGAAGGCTGTATTTTGTCTCTAGTTCTATCCCACTGCCAGACTGCCCTGAGACAGAGCAACCAGTGCCCTAAACAAACCTACGAGCTCCTAGATAGTAGCATTTTGGTAGTGGTTTCTTTTCAGAGGAATACCAGAGAAGCACTATTAAAAGTTATCCATTGCTCTATTAACCTTTTTGCTAGGTGCTCAGCCTATTCCATCAGGACCAAAACTTCCAGGTAACATAACCACTGCCTCTCACTCCCACTGGGAAAATCAGGTCCTGCTATGCCACGTCATTTACATGGCATTAAAAAAAAAAAAAATTCAGAGCAAACTGTTGCTTTCTTTCATTAGGAAACTTTGCAGGTCTCTGATGGTTTTACTTGTAATGAAGAAAAATCAGAGTGCAACTCAGAAAAAGTCAACCAGAACAACTCTTATTTCCAGTGGATGTTTATAGCCCCTTGTAACACCTACACCATTGCAGAGGACCAAAATCTTGAATGCACGTGAAGTTGACTCGTCTGTGCTTTTTAGCTCTGAATTTTAATACCTGCTGTTTAATTTACTACTAACAAGTGTTTTACATGTATGTACGAAAGATCTTTCTGCTGTGCAGATTCCATGTTCTCACCCTGATTTTTTCAGTACACCAACAGTGAGCATTGCCTGTCTAAATAACTCGAGGCCAAATTTTCAAACAGGAACAACACATCCTCCACATGCTCCTCCACCCCTCAAAAAAGAGAAAGAAAAAAAAAAAAAACAGTGAGAGAAAGTGTTAGCAGTTTGAGGATTTGGGGTTTGTGGGGGTTTTGTGGTAGCGGGCGGGGGGGGAGGTTTGTCGGTTTGGGGGTTTGGTGGGTTTGTTTTGTTTGTTTGTTTTCCCGAAATGCCGTCAGTACAAAAGACACTCATGGTAGTGTTTTTATTGTTGTTCAGGGACAGCTTGTGGAAAAGATTTAAAGGACACAGCAAGAGGAGCAGCATTGGACCGGCTGGCTGGTAACATCCTGCAGCTCTTGAAATTGCCCAAGTTCCTGGTCCTGCAGGAAAATGCCCCCAAAGGAGAAGGGAGTTTTTCAACGGCAAAGTTTCCCACCACTGAGACCTGCAGAAGTTAGTCCTTGCTACAGCAATTAGCACTGCTCCCAGCCACAATCACCTTACTCAAAAACAAAAGCGGAAGACCACTTTTTATTTTGTCTTTTAAAGCAATAATGACCCTCAGTATTTCAATATTAAATCTCCTTTCACAGTGGATCTGGCAAGAGTGAAAAATAATTCCAAGGAGAAGGTATATGCAAAGCAGGTCCTCAAACATTCATGTTTGTGAGAGGCACTGTATTATTAGTCTGATAAAAATAATTTTAAAAAAAGAAAAAGTAGTTAATGTCTTTCATTTAGTTTCCTCAACTAGCACCTTGTAAAAAACATGGAACAGAACACCAACTTATTTGACTTAATGCCTCGAGGTTGCTCTCCTTAGTTGTTACAATTTACATTCCTTATATTTTTATATTCGTTATATTCATTATATTTTTGACTTTTCTCTGAAACTCTAGAGAATGACCCATGTCATTTGAGTTCAAAGTAAATAGTTGACTGTAATGATGGACTTACAAAGAAGAAAAACAATTGTCTGACCTAAGGTAGAATGTTTTTCTGGAGTTTATTAATACCATTTAAAATATTACAGATAAAAATCAATTACATTTCATGCATTTAAAATGCAAATCTAAAATGTTCCAGCGAAGGGCTTTTCATTTCAATGTGAAATATCCAAATTATTTCAACATTACAATGAGACAATTAGTTTGCAGCATTGCAAACCACTAATGTAGTGTCAGGAGTGTTTATTAACATTTATCAATATTATTTTCAGGAAATACACATAGGCCAACATTAGTTCAGTTTCACTTGGACAGTTTATTTAATACATGGGTCGTGGCAAACCCACTTTATGAAATATAGGAGAACTCTCACTGTAACTATACCTGAACTGCCAGCAAATGCAAATAAGTACATGCTCCATTAAATTAAATGTCATTCAACATTTATCAAATATTGTTTGCTTAATTACAGTTGTATGCTTACCTAAATTAATATTCAAGCAAAACCTATATCCTGAAGTGTGATTTGATGTATGCTTCAAGGAACGAGTCCAGAAAAAAGAATGCAGTGAACCAGGACTGCAACAAGAATGTTTTCTCGTGACAGGAGATGAAATAAAAATAAAATAATAATAATAATAAAAAAAAGCTCAAGTGTACTTCAATATATTTTCAAATATTTACTGGAAGTAATTTACAAAAAAAATACTATACAAAATCGTCTCCTGGACAACTGCGCCTCACTCAGTGGTGGAGTTTTATTTAATTGTTAGCTAATCTAGAACGATTCCCCAGTGGTACAAACCTATAGGTTCAGACGTATTTTACAAATATTTCATTTACCTATTCCCCCCCAGCCTCCCTTTTTGGCATTGGAAATACATCTTCGCTTGAAACCCACGGTGCTTCTTCGTTTGTCTGGAGTTAAAAAAACAATAATATACGACTTTCAACCTAATTAAATGCAACGTATTTGGCGATTCCTGCTCAAACGAGAAATATACAAATGCGCTGGCAAACGCAGTAAAATTTGGACTCGGGGAGGTAAACAATTCTCTAAAATTAAACAAAAAAAAAAAAGGGGGGGGGGGGGGGGGGGAAATACGCACACTGCCGCTCCAGTCCCCGGGAGCAGACGGGCTTTGAGCAGTTAACGAGGGCAGAGCGGGTCTGAGTCCCAGCTCGGCGCCGTGCTGGGGCTGACGGCGCTGCCGTCGGAGGTTCCGCCGCGGAGCAGCCCCGGCCCTCCCGCCCGCCCCGCCGGGGCACCGCGGCTGTACCGGCGCTAGTGGCTGAGGGAGAGGGAACGGGCCTGTTTCCAGCAAAAAAGCGAGAGGGAACGTGGAAGGGGATGGGGGGTGGGTTAGCTCTAAAAGAAACACGAGGCGGAGGGTCTCAAGGCGAAGGGGAACGGAGGCTGCGGCGCGGCCGCCCCACAGGTGCTCACGGCTCTCTCCCCTCGCCGAAACGCTCCCTTGTTCCCCATCGCGGGCGTTGCGCGGCCCCGCTCGCCCCTTGCGGGGCTCCGGGCTGGCGGCGGAGCGGCCGCGGGGCTGACCGCGGGGCTTGCGGAGCCGCGGCGGCTACTTACGTACGTGTCCGCGTCCCCGCCGCAGGGCTGCGCACCCGGGGGCGCTGCGCGGCCAGGAGGGCGGTGGGCCGGGGGGCGCGACGGCCCCGCGCCTCCGCCCGTCACTCCAGGCCGTTGCGGTGGCCGGGCTCGGGGGGCGGCAGCAGCTCCGGGGAGTGACAGGACGGGCTGCCGGCCGCGCTGTGCTCGCTGTCGGTATCGCTGCCCTTCTTACCGCCGGGACCACCGCCGGGGCCTCCGCCGCCGGGGCCCCCGGCGCCTCCGGGGCCGCTGTGGGTCTTGACGTGCTTGCTGAGGTGGTCGCTGCGCATGAAGCGCTTGTTGCAGACGGGGCAGGCGAAGCGCTTCTCGCCCGTGTGGGTCCGCAGGTGCCGCTGCAGCTCGTCGGAGCGGGTGAAGCGCTTCCCGCAGAAGAGCCAGTTGCAGACGAAGGGCCGCTCGCCCGTGTGCCAGCGCAGGTGCGCCTTCAGGTGCGAGGTTTTGCCGTACACCTTCCCGCAGCCGGGGATGTGGCAGCTGTGCAGCCCCTTGCGCCGCAGGCTGGCCCCCGCCGGCCCGAGCCGCTCGGCCTCCTGGCAATTGGGGCAGTCGCACGTGGCGCGCCCCGAGTAGCGGCGGGCGGAGGAGCGAGGCGAGGCGGACAAGGGCGCGGCGGGGCCGCCGCCCAGCATGGAGCCCCCGGCGCCGGCCAGCGGCGAAGGGGCCGAGTCCGGGTAGGAGCCGGGCAGCACCGGCTTAAATCCATCCATGAGGTGCTGCCCGGCGGGGCTGAGGAGGTGCGAGGAGGCGCCGCTGCTGAAGGCCGAGTGGCCCAGGCCCGAGTAATCCGAGTTGTAGCCGCCCAGCGGCGAGTGGAGCGAGGTCTGGAGTCCGCCGGCCGCCGGGTGCAGCGAGCCGGGCAGCGCGGCCGCCCCGTTGGGGCTCTGCACGTCGATCCAGCCGGCGCCCACGTCCCACCAGCTGGAGGCGCCCGCCGAGCCCACCTCGCCGGCCCCGAGCCCCGGGTGCGAGGGCTTGAACCAGGACTCGTAGGGGTGCGCCATGCCCACCCGCGGGTAGATGCCCTGCAGCCCCTCCACCGACGTGTGCACCTTGGAGATGAAGACGGGCTGGTGCGCCGCCGCCTCCTGTCCCGCCGCCCCGCCGCCACCGCCTCCGCCGCCGCCGCCGCCGGCGCTGCCCGGCGCCTGGAAGACGGAGTAGTCGTTGGCGAAGGGCGAGCTGGCGGCGGCTGCACTGCTGGAGGTGAGAGAGAAGGCGCTGGAGCCCGGCGAGCCACCGCAGCTGAACGAGTCCGAGACCAGGGCGGCCGCCGCCGCCGCCGCCGCCGCCGAGGAGCCGTTCCGCGCCGCGCCTGCCACGCCGAAGCCCGGGAGGCCAGAGCCCACGGCGCCGCAGCTGCCCGCCGAGGCCGAGGAGGAGGAGCGTTTCCAGGGGTGGAAGCCCTTGCCGAAGGAGGACGCGCTGTCCGAGAGGGCGGACGGCGAGGGACTGGGGCTGCCGATCTTGTTGCAGGTCGCGGCGAGCATGGCCAGAGGCGTGGAGCCTACCCGCGGTTCCTCCTGCGGGCACAGAGGGGAGAGGGCCGCCCCGCCGCGTCAGGGACGGAACGGCCCCGCCGCCCCGCGCCCCGCGTCCCGCTCCCGGCACCGCTCCGCGCCCGGCACCGCTCCGCTCCCCTCCGACGCCCGGCCCCGGGCGCAAAGTTTTGCGACTCCCGCGGGAGGATCCCTTCGCTGAGGCCGGCACCCCGATTCTGTCTCCAAACGCCTTCCGGGTCTTTTTTTCACCATCCAACTCCCCTCCCACGGAGGAGCTCGGGAAGGGTTAAAAAAGGGGGGAGAAAAAAAGAGAGGGGGTGGGGGAGTGTGGGGGAGAGAAAGTTGCATCTATTACCGTAGCTTTAAAGATGCCCCCGACACGGCGGCAGCTACGTTTAGCCTGTTCCCTTTTGCCGGGACGTGTCCGGTCCCCGTCCCTCAGATCAGTAAGGCTGCTTTCTTAAATATAGAATTGTAGGATTATCAAATTACTCCTTTTTTAAAAAAAGAATTTGCTTAAAATCAGCCTAATTTACGTACCAACGATAATTAAATACATATATAAATTCAACATATGTAAATATGTATGTATACACGAATTGAACATACCTGCTAGACACGGTGGGCTGTGTTATTTTAAAGGGAAATAAAAAGCCACAATCTGTTGCAAATTTAAAAATTGCACAAGAAAAACGATAGTGCTGGGTTTGGGTTTGGGGTTTTTTTTGTTGTTGTTGTTTTGGTTTTTTCTTCCAGCGGTCACATGTAAAGAAGAAAAGCCACTTCTCCGAGGGCACAGGAACAGCACAGCCCAGGCGCTGTAGGTTGTTTCTACAAATGCCCTTAAAACCTTTTCCTGCTCACTGAAAAGTGACTCTGCCCCCTTTTCCCCCTCTCGCTCTTTCTTTTCTCCTAAACTCAGCTGTACTTAAGTTAAAAAAAAAAAAAAAAAAAAAAAAAAAAGGGCTGAATAGAGGAGACTGATAGCCCCGGTCAAGACAGGGGTTATTTTAACCCCCTCCAATCGACAATAAAAAGAAACCAATTAAACCAGCAAGAGAAAAAAATCCTTAGACTCACCCCTAGAAGTGAAGTTGCCATCACACAAAAGTGCCCTCCTCTCAGAGGATCTTTTTTATATTGATAAATCAGAGGCAGTGTTTTTTTTAGAGGTGTGCAATACAATGATCAGTTCCGCCCATTCCACCACAATTGTAGCTCCCTCGCCGGCTTTGAAGTGCCGCTGAGCCGCCGCCAGCCAATCCCCGCCACCGCCGCCTCGCTCGACGGCGTGACTGCGTGAGGTCATCAGTGCCGTCGAGCCCCTCCGTCGAGCCCCGCCGGCGCTAATGACCTCACGCAGTCACGTCGTCGAGCGGCGAGCTGCATTCCCGGTCCGCAGGGACCGCTAACCCCGGGTTGGGTTGCTTCGTTCCGGCTGCCCCTTTCCATCACCCCCCACCTCCACCCCGCCATTGCCTGTAATCTGACAACAGGTTATATTTTTTTTCCGCGGAGCGGTTTATAGCTGAATTTTATATCATCATCATGATCATAATCCTCATCTCAGCGTTACCATGATTATCGGCAAGGATTGGCGAGTGCATTAGTACCGCGTTACTCCACGGGGTCCTCCCCACCTCGCTTCCCTCTGCTTAATCCTTCCTCTCCCGTTGTTCCAGCACGGGGGGGAAACACTTCTAGGGGCAGCCACTGCTGCCTGCCGTTCCCTCCCTTCCCGCCCTCTAAGACCCACGTTTTCCGGCGTGATTCTTGGCGGTGGGGTCGCACAAACCAGAATCCACCCAGCGGCACCGGCATAATCAGGGACTGGTAGCCCGGCGGCCCCGCCGCCTCATCCAGGAGCACTCCGAAGGTGCGCGTTTTGCTCGCCCCCCGTCCCTCGCCCAGCGTTAGGTGGCTGCGGAAAAGTGCAGAGCCCGCTTCCCCTCTCCCTGGGGGAGCCGCCCGCGGGGGCCGCCCCTGCCCAGCCTCGTTAGTCCAGGTGCTCCCACCCCCGAGGGTTTTCCGCGGCTTTGCTTAGCTTCCCAGGGGCTATTTTTCTCCTTCTCTCGGCCTCGGTTTTGACCCTTTTCTGTGTCGCGGGGATATTGACTGTACATCATATCTATCGATCAAGGGGGTAACGTACATTATCATACTTTGAAGTAAGAGTGAAGTAAATTAATGAACTGCTTTCTTTCTCTGAAGGCTGACGCTTACCATAAATGTCGCGTTTCTCTCCGCGAGCCGCTCTGAATGATTTTAGCCTGTTGAGAAGGCGTGACAGGCCAGCCCAGAAGGAGGAAGGGGTGGGGGAAGGAGGGAACTCCGTTTAACAAATAAAAAAGAATTAACTTCATTGCTTTGCTCTCCTTCTATAATGATATTCATTTTACAGACCTAACGCACACTTGTGTAAATTTTGGGTTTAATTTAATCAAAGCTATCACCCGCGAAGAAGGGAAGAACATTTTCCGGAGATACTCCCTTGTATGAATATTTAGTAACTTTTTATCTCCACTTTCTTTGTCTGCTGGAGATGGCGAAGAAATATTAAGACATAGATCAGAAGGCGTAAGAGCAAAACAAGCATCGTGAGCATTACATTTTAGAGGAACACAAAATCGCATTTTGTGGTGTGCCAGGTTAGGTAAAAAGATCGACACGCATTCCTTTCAGCCCCAGAAAGTCTGAGAGACTTTGCCATCCACGGGGAAGGAGAAGACGTTAGTGATATATCTCTTTTTGGGAGTGTCTCGCCGGGTGGGTCTTCCATTCGCATCTGTACTTTGTCTACACATGTCTGCCCAGAGGAAACGTCCTTTCTTGGTCTTTCTCGTGTTTGTTTGTCCCGATGCTTTCTCTGAATATTTTGATTTTGGGTCGAATATCCTTAATTTTCAGTGAGTTTTTCCTTTAAAAACACAGTCCTGAAAATTACGAAAAACTCGTTGTAAAAGTAGTCTTGGGAATCTTTACATGGGAACTCAACTGAGAGGGAGGGGGAAAAAAGGCAAATACATCAGAACAGAAATCACAAGTCTCCTGCCAGTGGGCATCTTCCTGGTACTCTGATAATTTGCCTGAAACTGGAAAAGCAGCAGCTTCTGAACTTTGAGAGCGATGAGCTGATCTTTCCTGAAATCGCTACCAAAATATCTGTAACCTTCCCCATTTGTATACATTGCCTGCTGGGCAAAGGATTTAAGGAAGCTTACAATTTTGTTTGCGTTTGCCTTATTGACCACTGCACTTAAGGGTGCAGTACATCAACATAATATTCAGGTGGGGGCGAGAGGGAGGAGGGAAGGGGGGAAAAGAGAGGTTTTCCCGAAATTAATTAAAACTTTTTTCCCCCCCATTTGAAGTTTAATGTATGGGAATAGATATATGTTAGTGCTGTTTCTTGAAAACCTGTGGGATCCACTCTCAATAAAGCTAAAATCTATTAGCATTCTGTATGCATCTGCAGCATAAATTTCATTTGAATTTCAAATTTAATAAACCAGGAGGTTTTTAATCATCCCTGGTTTTATTTGTTTGATATTAACATGCTTATTGACCGGGTCTGTTGACCAGTTTGATCATTACAGGACAGCAAAAAGTTAATTAAAACGACCACAGCTCCTTAATCATATCATCTGTCTCATCCATGTCGCTCCCTTTATTACAGCCTATGATGGATAGTCTCCCAGATTAATTTCTCTGTTTCTTCGATTTGGACAACAGCTTTTGGGACCTAATTTACATCCTGGGAACAACTTGCTCGAGTCTAACTAACATCTTGTGTCTGCAATGTACATTAGCAATTTCGGAACTTTAGCCCCAAGAATAGCTATCGCTAACCTTTCGTGGAGGGGGGTGGATTTTCCTCGGAGCAAACCCCGACTTCTCCGCGCTGTGACCGGCAAGCGGACAGAGATGGATAGACCCCTGTACCTGGGGTCTTCGCCTGTCTACAGACAGCATTGCCGGGGCGGTGGGGGAGATTTCCCTCGGAGGAAGCAGAGGTCTGTGCTATTTGAAAAGGCATAGCTGACAAGATTAAACTGCTCGCTGACCACGCCGTGTGCTGGAGGTCCGTGTTAGAGAGGGAACGCGCTTCACGCCACCCTTGGGTCAATTCAGAGGCACACGGGTGGGAGCCGTACTCTCCTGTCGCCTCCTCGGCGGTGCGGCTCTGCTCCGCTGTCTTTCAAGCGTCAAGCAAGGAGGAAGCCTCGGCTCCTCTGCGTCCAGCGGCTGTTAGCTCCGCTCCCGTAGTCACGGGAAAAAGCTCCTGGGCGGGGGCCTTGTTCTCGCCCTCCCCGGGCTCCGCGAGCTGGAAGGCATGGCATTCCCCCCATGTTTGCCCTACCGCCCCTCAAGTGCTGCCCAGGGTAGGTGGGTGCCAGGAGGTGTCCCCTTCACCCACCACCTTCACCTGGAATCTGTCACCTAGAAGATTTACCGAGGGGTGACAATCAACTCTCCCAGGCGCAGGAGGGCTCGGCTTGGACGAGGCGTTGAGAAAAGGGGAATAGCACGTAAATGAAACAAAACAGCCACCCATCAGAAAGGACAGTGCTGTGCCTGGCGGTCACTGAGCAAAGGGGGTGGTTAGTGTCGTTCTTTAACATCCATCTGCACCTCTGCATTGCTGCGCTTTACCTGGGACGGTTCTTTCTCTGCCTCACTGGGCACTTTCGTTGAGATCGGAGCTCGTTGTCGGGCACCTGGTGCAGCGCAGCAGCAGTGGACAGTGCATGTACGCCGGTGCCTGCATCTATTGCTGTGTAGGTTACCGGCGTTATTTCTTCCATCAGTGAAAGCGTGTCTATTCCAGGTACCCACCAACACTGCCGTGGTCCCCGTCCCGCTGCCCGCCCCGTGTCCTCCAGCCTGGCTCGGCCTGGCTACTCCCTCCCGCAGCCGGCGAGGAATTGCCCGGAAGAGCCCGGGCTTCTCGCTGAGCCACTTTGGCGAGGGAACACGCCGACCTGCCTGCTCGCAGCCTGCGGATTCACATCGATGTCTTTCGGCGTTTATTTATTTATTTGTCTGGATCTGTGTTAAGGGGGGGGGAAGGGGAAAAAAAAAAAAAAAGAAAAGCTTGCTGCACCTCCGAAAGGTCCCTGTAATTAGATTAGCCCAGGAAGACACAGTGTACATGTTGGTGCCTGGGTGCCTGGGGAGGGAGAGGAAAAGGCACCTTCACACCCACCCTGTTTACACCGTTGGTGTGCGCGCAGATCCGATTGGCATCTCCTCCTTCTCCCCTTCTGTTCTCTGCCCCCTTTCCCCGCACCATCCCCCCGCTCCCGCGGTACGTTATCGCTATGAGCGCATCGGCGGCTCCCAGGCGGTCACGTAAGTACCGGGAGGCTCCGGAGGGGAGAGCGACCGCTCGGACTTGGCGCGCCGGCACCGGTCGGGGCAGAGTGCGGAGCCCCTGCTGCCGGTCCTTTGGTCCTACCTAGAATAGATTTGTTTAAGCTGCTTTCTGTTTTTCGCTCTTATATATCACCTTCTCCCAGGCACCACTTACAGTTAAAAACTACTAGATTCTTCTCCTCAGCGGTATTGATTTCTTTTCATTCTGCTCCGTTAGAAGAGGAGGTAATGTTTCCAGATTACCCCGCGTCTCCTCCAGACGGTTGACAATTGCAATCACAGTTTCGGGAAGATAAATGTTACTTTGGGAATTGTGTTTAATTACAAATAATCTAGGAGCTGCTCTGGGTCCGATGGTTTAACCACACGTGCTCAAATCATAGTACAAGCTTTACAAGCGAGTGACAAGGTGTAGTAAACGTCTGAAAAATCTGTGTGCAAGACAGGACGTTCCAATAGCTAGGCTGTCTGAAGCTGGGTCATGCCCCATATAACATGCTATTTATATATAAATATACACATATATATACATACATATATATATATATACATACATATATATATATATATATATACACAACACATACATGAACGCCTGTGTGCATGTGCGCATAAATAAATGTGTGGGTGTGATAGACACTTGCATATACAAATCCTAATACACCCAAAATCATAGCCTACAGAGAACATAGAAGAAAAGGAAAGCTTTCCACGCATGTATCTGTGTATGTATTTCTTTGTTCTCTCAACTGCACAATCTGTAAAAAGAAAATTAAAAAATCTTTGCTTGTTGCCTTTTGCTGAGTGGAAGAATCCCTGGTCCTTGGGGAAAGACATACCTTCGAAGCACTGTGCCAGGAAGGTTTTGCCTACATCCGTTCACGCACTCACTGTGCATCGCAGCCTTCTCCTGAATGCAGAATTCCTGCGATTTGACTTGAGAGACTCAATATTGATATATTTACTGTTCCTCTTACAATGTAGCTGCCACCTTTCCCTGTCGTTATTTGCCTATATGGCAGAGCAATTAGGTCACCTCCCTCGCGCCCTTCCCCCCCACTCCCAGAAGCCTTATTAACTTCGGGGGAGGGGGGCAGACGAGCAGCGGGAGGGAGGCAAGGTGGCGAACAGGTTATTCTCTTAACCCGACCTGGCCGCAGGAGCGAGATGAGCAACACTGAACAGATGTCCCCATTTAAGCCATTCTTTTCCCACATGCCTGCTGGATGCTGCCAGGGCGCAGGAAGCTTGCTGCAGACCTGGCCCATTCCCGGCCATTATGGCCAAGTTATTCTGGACCAGTGAGCACGAACAAAATAGGCTTCAGATCGCGTGCTTGAGAATAATTCGACTCCGAGCCCTGGAAGAGCCCCATCCCCCCATTTTTTAAGTGTTCGGGGGTGGACGAGGACGTGTTTCAGCTCTGATCGCAGGAGAAGAACTTCTCAAAAGCCCCTTCCCCCTCCTTCTCTTCGGCAAATATGGTATAATTTACAGAGCAACTTAATAATCCGAGGGCCACCGCAAAAGCCCTTTGCGTTGTAAACCGCTTCTAATTACCTGCCAGAGCAATTAGCTGACTATCACGAAGAAATTAGATCGCTCAATGTAGCATAAATAATGCGAATAATTTTGTAAGGAGAATGGAAAGTGAGACCTGGTGTTTCTTTATAAGGAAATAACACCTCGTACTGTACGAACCCTACATGAACACATATTAATGTCTAGGCATGCACGGAAATGAATCTGAACATGAACCCTCTGGCTTAGATTCAGGGCTTTCTTCATTTACATATGCGGGGTGAAAGTCGGCTTCCAGGCGTTTAGATACAGAGCTCTTCCAGATCACAGTAATTAACACATAGCGACTTCAATAGAAAAACCTGTTTTCCAGATGATTTTTACAATGCGGCTTTATGTCTCATTTGGCAGTTTAAATAGCTGGAGTTGTTTTCTGGCTGCATCTCCACTATCATCTGTTGAGCATATTTTGCCTAGAATACTGACCAAAACTTACGAACCCCCCCTTTTTTTTTTTTTTTTTTTAAACATCGATGACTAGTGTACTGGGCATGCCTGGAGATTTCTGACGGTTTTTCTTCTAATATGGGTTAGTTCCTCGAGAAAATTTAATGAATCGCCTTTAAAGTTTATGCTATTTAATAACTATTAATTTCTTTTTTCTGCATTTCACCTTGAAGGATCTTAAGCCTTTGGTCCATTCTCACTGCTTCAATATTCGATCTCAAGAGGAAAAGCTTTTTTTCCCCCCAAATTAAAATTTACAGGTAATTAGAGAGTTTGCAGGGATTTAAATGTACGTGTATAGGAATTAGGTTATTAAATAACAGTCTTTGTGACATATTTGTTCACGCTGCTGGATCTACAGCTGTGGAATTGAGGAAGGAGATTGTGCCCACCAATGGCAGGACCGTCGTGTAGTGAAAGTGCCTTTACAGCTGAATTCAGCTGAAGTGGATTGAATTTGTTTCTGTTGTGTTTACCGCTTCACACAAACACACACACACGCCCGTACTGAGAAAACTACTAGTCGTAAAGCTAGGCGTGAAGGTGCCAGATCGTAGTGAAGATCATCCCAGTCTGAACCACAGTTCGTCACTGATCGGAGACAGGTCGGGATTTAGTGTAACTCGTTAGGAGTGCTCCGGGTTAAGGATACACACAACTAATTGGGGTTATCTTTTATAAATAGGAGCAGCAGCGTATACTGTGATTCTTTCAATGACTCTTCGAAGAGGTAAAAGATCAGCGTATGATCAGATCTTCCATAACTTTTCAGAGCGCGTTTTTTATGACCGCTGGACACTAACGCAGCAGATACGAAGGGACTAGTCAGACATCCTTGTCCCCAGGTTATCTTCGGAAAGTTGGTATTTTCTCTGAACATGGTTTATAAGCTTCTCCACGTTTGAAGGAGACTGCTCAGCTGTTCCGCAGCCCCCACGTAGCACACACGGAATTGTACAGCATGTTTAACGATTCTTGCTCGTCGGCTAATTAGAGACGGCTTTGAAGCTCCATTACCGGCAGCAAAATTATTGCGGTCAGTTTTGGCCAAATTCTTCAGTCCTTAATGGAGCGAAACTCCCACTGAAGTCAACGGGACAGAAGTCAATGGGCGTTGTGCTCTATTAGGGAGAACAGAATGTGTCCCAATGTGATTTAGAGATTAAAAATCAGTAAGATGTGCCTTTAAGACGGTCACACTCCCGCGGCAGGATCTCACCCGTGCCCCGGGTCCCCGATCCCTTCCCGTCGGGAGGGCTGAGCCCCGCGGCTCCCCGGGGGCGATGCCGAGGGCAGGGATCGGTGTCGGCGGTTATTAATCATCAGCCGGGGCCAGACAAAAGTCTCCCGCGGACTTCAGCCCCCCGGGGCCCGGCAGACTGTTAGCGCTGTGAGAGAAATTCGGTCCATCCCACGGCCCGAGCCAATCTACAGCCTCACGGCGCGGCGGGAGTTCTCGGTCGCGTTCCCCACCCTCCGGCGCTCCGTCCACCCGCGCCCTGTGGGTGATGTCCCCAGCCACTGACCAAAGAGGCTCTTCTCCCGAGCGAGGCTTTGAATCCCGAGAGTCCTGTGTGAGGACACAGTAAGCGGCCCCTTCGGAGCCCGCAAGCAGCACATACACCATTTGGACACCAGCACAGCAGGGCTTGGGAAGTCCCGTTCCTAACCCTGACCACCCACGCACTGCTATCGATGTGATTTGACAGCCAAATTCCGAGCTCGGGTTTAAGGTGCAGCTTTGGGCTAACTCTTGATCTCTGAAATGGAGTTTGATTGTGCATTATAAAATGTTTCCTTATTATTGGCTCGAAATGACACTGGAAATGCAGAAAAATCTGTTTTACAAAATTGCTGGAATCGCTGCAAATTACTGAAATAAGACTAAAGTTCAATATCCTTTCTCTTTGAGAGAGAAGAGGGGTCGGATATAGCTACCTTCCTTTCTTCCTCCTGCCCTAGTGGAAAGTAAAAGCCTTCACGAAAACTTCACAGCGTTTTTCCCTGAGTGGGGAGTGGCACACACATCTGATCCTCTAGGAAGCTGTGCACAATTAAGACTCATTTTCTTTCTGCTGGAACAATTAATTGTACAAATGAAAGGTCAGGCGTGTGCTTTTCCGATGTTTATCAACCACAATAATGAGCCCCTTCTATTTTTTCCCCCAGCGCATTATATTGTAATAAAGCACTGCCGCACTGCCGTCTCTCCGGGTAAACATCTTCAAAGGCCATGCAGCGGAGCCGAGCGGTACGTATACGTGTATATATATATATATATATATATATATATATATAGTATATATAGGCCCAGGCGAACGCAGATGCGAGGTGTGAGAAGCGAGGGCTTTCCCAGCCCCGTTGTTCCTGCATATCGGAGAAGGAAAGGCACCACTGCCTGGAGCGCTCCCGGGTTGCCGCCGGCCGGGGCTGTCTGAGCCCGGAGGGAGCGATGCTACCTCCCAGGTTTTCTTTGTTCCTCGTGGTCTGGGTTACTTTTGCAGAGGGAGGGACGGATTCTGTCCCACTTCCCCCGGGATCCAGATCACCTTGGAAAATTCTTCCCACTTCCCTCTACATCACAAATTCACCCCCGGAGAGATAGGTGGCAACACCTCCTTATTCATGACAGGTTTTTCTTTCCATCGTAGGAGATTTATGCTCACATCTTCAAGAATACATCAAGTATGTGCCAAATCCTAAAAAATCCAAGGGGTTTCACTTTTTCGTGCCAGCTTGGTAGGGTATGGATTCATTTGACTTCATATAGTACTCTTGGAACAGAAATACGGTGTTTTCATCAACAGGTTCACTTTTTGCCCTATTGCTTGGGGAACAGGCAAGTCACATCTGGGATTGTGCCAACACAATTGGTGTTGATAAGATGTTTTGCTCTCAGTTGATATCTTACCCTGCATGCAACTGTCCAGGACGTTTACCATGTTCTCCCTAACTTCAATCTGCTAACACAGTGGATAAATTTTTCACTAATTTTACCCTTGTTGAACACAAACATCTCTGCACTCCTGACATGTATGAGATGATGGAGGAGAATAACCTTACTGGGAACTAGATAGACATTCCAGGAACCATGCAAGGAGATGAAGAAGATCTTGAGTTTTCGTGTTGAAGCAGTCTAACATGTTGTGTCTGTCCAGAGGACTGGGTCTACTTTAATATTTTTCTGTCATATTGGCCTGAGACACCAGAAGGTTTCTCAGAAGGGTCAGCCTCCATTAGGATGCCAAACTTGGATCTGTTTCTCTTTGGGTAGGAATCTCTGACCTATGTCTTACAAAATTTGTAAGAGTGTGCCCTGTATATCTGGCAACTGTGGACAGGCAAGTTTGGTTTAAACCAGTGGGAAGCTCTGACCACTTCCAGCTGACATTTGGATTCAGCATCCCTGTCACAAGTAATCCGAGGAAAACATCCATCTGGAAATCAAGAGGAAGAGTTCTGCTGAACAAGGTGCATTATGGCCTTTTGAAATGACCAAAATGGTGACAGCAGTGCAGTCCATTAAGCTCAGCTCCAAAGAGAACATGAAGACTGACATTTTAGGTCCAGTGGAAGCAGGGCACTGATGCCTGCACAAGGAGAAGCCAACGCCATTGCTTCTGTGGTGTTTAGCTAATTGTCTAGCAACTGATCGGTACAAGAGCTATAAGATAAAAGGCCGAAGTGATGCGTCTGGTAGTAAAACTCATTGCTCTTCTGAAAGGCTGCTTACTATTGTGGAAATGTAAAACTGTTCTTCAAATACTTAGTGCAGTCTCATCTGAAGTTTACTCTAGTTGCCTGTTCCACAGAGGGGTAGAAAAAAATCCATTAATGATGCAAAATCCATTAAAGATGCACATTAATGATGTGACTTTTGCCACAGTGGGGAAGACATATGTCCCTGGGCTGGAAACACCAGTGACATAAACTATTGGGGCAAGCTGAAATGGCTGGGTTTAAGCATGTAAAGGAGAAACATCCCTATCCCTGTCGGGGGGACTCCGGAGTTCAGGCGGAGAGCCTGGGCTTCCCTGTCGGACCGCAGCCGTGACCTGCCCGACCCAGAGCCCCCCCTCTCCGTAATCACAGTGACGCACACAGAACCACACACACCTCTGTGTAAAGTCCTGACCCATCAGTACGCACGGAGGGAGCTCTCCTGTGTGCCCACCCCCTCCACAACAACCTGCTGCCTCAGTTAGTCCCCAGAAGGGGCATGAGGGCACCACGAGCCCGTGTGCGCACAGCCCGCGGTGCGCTGCCCCGTGCACTCGCACCCCAGCAGCGACCCTCCCCCGCAATCACTGCCGTGCCCGGACTGACAGGCTGGGAGGGCGCCTCACAAAAGGCTCGGGCGGGCGCGGCCCACCCTGCCCGGCCCTCCCCCGCCCCCCGGCCCTCCCCTCCGCCCGCTCCCGCCCCTCTCCGCCCTCGCCGCGGGAGAAGCGCCCGCAAAGGCGGCCGCGCTGGGAGGGACGGGGTCTCCGCAGCCTCCCGCCCCAGCGGCGTGGGGGTGGGGTGCGGAGCAACTTTGTCATTGCCAGCAAACCCAAACCGCAGTTTTTCAAAGTAAGGCAAGCAAAGATTACACAGGTAGACACCAGCACATCACGTGTTTCCCCGTGCTCGGGTCTGGCCGTGCAGGGTTTAGTGTGATGATAGTTAATTAGAAGAGAGTGGCAGTTTTAGTGACTAGGAAAGGTGTGTGATTGGACCACAGTTTGTATGCAGACTCTGTATTTTTCAGGTACTGCAATTCAAAATTGACTTTTATGGCATAAACTACTTTTTTCCTTAGATGTTCTTGGCTAATGGAAAATTGAATAGTACTGTAATAAACAACTCTTTAAGCATCAGTTTGTGTCATGCTATATTAAAAGTAGATAAAAGAGATATCTAATACTAAATGGATTTTCTGAAATGGTTAAAGTCCATTCGTTGGTAATTAGAAGAAATCTGTTTACACTGAAGAAAAAATCACTCACAGCAGAAAGCTTAAAGTTCTTTTTTATTAGGATGAAGTCAGTGTTTTATATATGATAGCAGTAAGCATTAATTAGATCTTCCACAAAGTTGGTGACAGCTTCAAGTACGAATTTAGGAATCTGGTATGTTCAGCAGTAAAGACATTTCATTACATGGGGAATAGTGACATGAAGTCTATGCTACATTTTTGTGGAATTACTGTTTCCACAGAACCATTCAACAGATAACATCATGTTAGTAGTTATTAATTTGTTCATCTACTTTCTGCTATGCTAGGAATACGGCTTTCAACTGTTAAAGAAGCAGCTGGCTTTTTTATACAAATAAACTGGGCTCTGAGACTGTCAATCTTCTTTGTTTGACAGAGAGGAGTTCCCACCCGCACTGCAAGAATAGCTCAACATCTGTCATCCCATTCTCTTCGATGGCCCAAAATCAGGAAGACTACAGCTGTCCTCTTCCTTTCAGATACTTCTGGGACAGAGAGGTAGGAGGACTGTGTATTTGGTCAGCATGTTCATCATGCATTAAGCAAGCCTCTACAGGCTCTTGCATGTAATCGTATTGTTTTCCTACTGCTTGAATAGTAGAATTTGCAGGGTAAAAGGTTTTTGGAATTTTGATCCTACTATGTGATTTATTTTCCTTTTTTTTTTTTTAAATTTATTTAATATCTAATTAGTTTAGTCTGCCTCTGTAAATAAAACACATTTTAATTGTAATTAAAGTGGTTAGCAATAATTTATATTTAGGCATGTGGCCCATGGGCAAGTAAATTGCAGATGTATACATGAGCATAAAACAGTAAATATTTATTCTTACAGGTTGGGAATTATGCTACAACTCTTGGAGGAAGATGAAAATGAGGGATGTAAATTAGCTTATTCCTTGCAAGCTCAAAAGTGGCATCTTTTGACATAATCTGTATGGAGCAGAGGAGAGAGGGAAGGGTTGGGGGAGGAAAAGATGAGGATGGAAGAGGCTGGGAAGAATATGTTATCATAAAATGAATGTTTAACCTCAATACCTTTGGTTTAATATCCAGCAAATTAGTCAAAAAAAAAAAAAAAAAAAAAAAAAAAAAAAA
>JAWWEU010000081.1:30707250-30745255 GCA_035583155.1 Acropternis orthonyx
TTAGAGAGAAGCTTGCCTATCCATTTGTGGTCAAATGCCAAGGCAGTGCCTGTCTGAAAATAGACTGCCATGGTTCCCAAAAAAAAAAAAAAAAAAAAAAGACAAACTTGGAGTAGAAATTCAAGTACTTTTTTGAATTAATTATACTGTCCTCTTTCAGTAGTAGACAAACTAGTAGTTGAGAGTAGACTGTGTATTGCTTTTCTTATAATCACAACTAGGAGCTACTGTGATAAACGTCAGAATCCCATCCAGCAGCAATTGTATGAAGCATATGCCTCTGTGACCTACAATTTCAGCTTCACAGTCCTAAGATTTGGGGAAAGCATGAAGTGCGAAATGCACAGACGGATTTAGGCTTTGTGAAAACTGGCTTTGGTGTCTAGCAGAATCCACAGTCTGAAGTTAGACTGTCAGACTGCCTGTCATGCACCTGGTGTCAGTTTAGGCTGTGGTAACGTGGTGATTTTGATTTGGCTTGCATCCATGCTGCCACTGAAAGAATGGCTCAGCAGCTCAGTCACACTGTTACCTACTGGTTAGATTCAAGAGCTCTACTTACTGTTTATCTGCTGATCTTAGAAGAAAGGCAGCAGAAAGGAGGCAGTTTCTGAGTAACGTTGGTCTTGACTCATTCAAGGTTTTCTGAACAAAAGTAAATTAATTATATTTTCCACAGAAATGCCAGTCTAACTTCAAGTACTAGAACAATGAGACCTTACCAGACCATATCAGATCATATTTAGGGGAGACTTTAAATTGTCACCACCAATTGCAAAAATGGTACCCAAGTTTACATAAAAAGACCAAATAAAATGTTACTGTTGCTATTACTATTTACAGACAGAAGAACCATCTTGGGTCCATAGCTGGACCAATTCAGAAAAAATCCCATGGAAACAAGAAAATCCTGCACTAAAAAAGAGAGTCATGAACAATGAGATCCTACTTTCTCTCTAGTGTCTCTGGCTCAGGAACTAAACAATGCCTTCCATTTCCTGTTTCTTTTCACTTACATACCAAACTTGTCTCTGTCCTGTGTGGAGTGACATACTTGTCTCCATCTAGGCCCCTGGAGTTTTGAAGACAGCAATTGATTTGGTATCTCCTCAGGTGTCTGTTTCCATAGCATTGGAATCTAATAGTCAGAGCAGGAGGGAAGATTTTAGTCAAAAGGACAGTAGTGTAAAGGAGGAAAATATCTTCCTGCATTTGTCTGCTGGAGGAAATAACATGTACCTGAATTAGTTGTTGGCCTTCTCTCATTACTCTGAAAAGACTGTCCTGTCAGCTGTCTTATTTAGAAAGTAAACTAAGCCAACCCTGGCCTGTAAATTTCATTTTCCAATAGAAATATCCCAGTAAGTTTTTTTCAGATACCTGTGCATAGGGGTTTTCTTGGGTTTTATAACAGAAGACAAACAAACCATTGGCAATTCTTCATGACCTTCTCACAAGATGATACAGATTAAGTATTTTGAGTTTTCCTTCTGGTTTATGAGTTTGGGATGTACAGTCATTTTAAGCCTTTTTTGGTGGAACACTGCAGAATGGAATTTGGTTTTGTTGTGTGCATTTTTAATGAGAGCTGTGAATTTTGCAAGTGTGTTTTGTTCTGGGGTCTATAGCTTGGGGAAAACAACAAATATTGTGACACAATAAAATTGCAAGAGTTGTAAACATTTAACTAGCCTTGGGGATGTTTTGACTGAATCCCTCCTCCAGATCTTTTTGAGGAAGCAGATCCTTAAAGTTAATAAGCTTAGGAAGAGTTTTATGAGTGCATAGACACTGAAGCAACTCATAGCATTTATTTTGGTATTATGAAAAGGAATCACAGTCAAACTCCTTATTACTTATGACATGTGCTTTGGATTGGCAACCTTCAAAGGTATGTTTTCAAGATTTGTTAAATTATGTGAAACAGGCAGATGCAAATTTGCAGCCTTTAATGACTTAACCAAGACTGTCACTTTGTCAGCTTCCCAAAAAAGCTGCTTGCACTCTTGAAGGAGCAACACTACCATTGATACCATCAGAATCCAATAAAATAATATTCACATTTACATCATGACAGTGTAAAAGTAATGCAACAAAGAAAACAGCTCTTAACATGGTAACCCTGATCTACATACATGTGAGCAACATTCAAACACCTGATACTTGGATGGTTGTCTCACATTCATTTCTGGTTTGGATTACAGAGTGTGTACACCGGCTTCTCAGACCCTTTAGCATCCATACTATTCCATAGCCTGTGGGAGCTATGCCAGTGACTATCCTCTTGCTGTCTTTGTGATCCCACTGAGAATCTAACATACTGAAGACTGTAAAATACTCACTGGATTGCTCCAACCCTAATCCAGTCCGTTTCTGTCTGTGCTAAAATGCAGACAGGAGTTGATTTTAGGAACCGATTCACTCTTCATCCCTGTGTTTGTTCTATCAAACAATTTTGTTGCTGAGGTGAGGTCCTTCTCCATCAGATGAAGGAGATGAAATTATCTCCCAGTTTTAGACTGAGTTTGTTTTTCTTGAACCACATAATTTATCTAATTATTAAACTATTGTCTGAACAGTGTGAAAATAGATCTGTTATGAAAAGAGGAGTTTTTGAATCCAAAGATTATTTAGGGGTCTAGACGTTTTAGGGAAAGGAAAACAAAAGTCGAGTGCCAACCATATCATTAATCCTGAACTTTAAAAAGAGAATTTCTACATAAAATAGTGAACAGGCAGGGACCACCTTAAGGGACATGTGTCATGGGTGGTTGCATAGGTCACCCCAATGAAGGGTCACTATTCACAGAAAGCAAGAATGTTGCAGTGTCATGCCTGAGCTGCTGATTCAGCTCCTTATCAGCTCCTGGCTTGGAGCTTTGATAGCTGATGTGACAAACCATTAATAATGGAAGGTCAAACTGAGCAATGTTGTTCACTCTGACCTGCTAATACTTCTGGCTTATTAGATCAGTCATTAGAGTTTCAACAGGCTGCTAAGAAACTGCCTATAGCTGCCAAATACTTGCCTATTCACGGACAACCTCTCTGTGTAGGTATTAAATGCATCCCAGGGAGGAAGTCGTATGTTCCTTGGAAGGAAATCAAGTTGCAAAATAGGATGAAAATCATGAAGTGGCCAAATATAGAATACGGCCATGTGTAAAAAGAATCAAACCCCCAATCTATTACCACCTCAGAAAACCATACAAACAGTAAAAAAAAAAAAAAAAAAAAAAAAAAATTCCATGGTTATCAGGGTAAATAATTTTGCCTTTTTTTTTAAATCAAAGGGACATGAATAATAACATAAGAAAATTAGACAATGAGAACAGTCAGAATGTGACCAGGAATAAATATACTGTAATTGTCCATCCCCTACCTCTTCCAAAATTCTGAAGTTGAGGTTGTTCCATAGTTTCCATTCTAAGACTATGTTTGTATCCTTCTTATAATGTTGTCAAATTTTCCATTAAAATGGAAATATTCCATACCAGTGGTCTTCCAAATCTTAAAATTTCAAAAAAGTTAAAAGAAAAAGGTGGTTCAGAATGTTTGGTTAAAAAAAAAAACACAACCAAAAAAACACCAAAAACCAAAGTAGTGTTAAAAAACCATACTAAGAATTAACGTCCAAAAATTTTGAAGGTTGTGAATTCAACTGAGACATTAGAAATTGACAGAATTAAGTTTTCCTTGCCAGCGTTAAGTGTTCCCTTTTATGTTATGAATCAGTCTTAATATACACAGTCACTCTTTTTTTTTTTTTTCTAAACAGCATTCCAACCTGGTGGGGCACAGGGGCTTCTTGGGATAAAAAACAGGTTGCTTTAACATAATAGGCTGTCATCTTCTGGAGTATCATGAAAAAGTGAGAAGCTGCCATAAATGAAACCAGAATAGGGAGACAGTATGTTCTCTCGCTGAAAACAGCTGTATGTTATGATGGACAAAAGGATACTTTTGGAACTGTAGCACTAGAAGTGACCACTCATCTACCCCAATTTTGTCTTTGTTGTAGACTCAGATTCCTTGTGTAAATCAAGGAAAAGTTTTATAGGTGGAATACACTTCCTGTGTATTCTTTATTTGCTGAGTGCACAACTTCAGATACTCAGAACTGATTCACAGTAGTGCTGAGTGCTCACAGATGCTGCAGAAATCAATGGGACTTATGCTTTAGATGTCTGAAGTACCATAAAAATGTTAAGCATCTTGGAAAATCTAGTTCTAAGCATATCATATTGAGGACCCCAAATTAGTAGACATTTTCATCGATCTTGACCATAATGGCTCAGCACTTCAGTTCCCCATCTGTAAAGTGAGTCTAATAGTAAAGTTTCACTTCTCAGGTTTAAAAATAAATTAATTAGTATTTGAGAAGCACTCAGAAATCCTAGTAGAGAATGCTATAGAAACACCCATAAAGATATTAATAATTCAGTATTCTGTGCAGGGTTTGAATGATGTGCAGTAAGGAAGGCATGGAGCAACATATTGAGTGATAAGAATTAAAAGAATATTGAACAGCTGCTCACTCAGGGAGCATCGTCCATCCTATGAACTGAATGATGTATGTGTCTGTGCAGCTAAAGACTTATTATCATGCATATGTGCAATGAACTCAAATTAAAGTTGCAAAAGCAAGCTTAATTCTGATTGTCCTGAAGGTGAGACGGTTTAAATTTGCAAACATGAAAATATTTTCAACGTAAATATTTTTTGTGATCATCCCTGTATTTTCATGTTTTCCTCCTAAAGATGCAAAGGTTTTCTGTATTGGTGAAACCAGTGGCCACTTACATAAAACAGCCATGTGGCCTGGTTCATTCTGGGAACAAATGTATTGATTTTCAGGGGACCTACAACAGGAGCAAATTTGGCTCGAAACACCTCCTTTGCCTGATTGCGTAGTTTTGTTGTGGCTGCTGGGTGGAAGTGAGGCATTAAATATATTCAGGGACAGGGTAATAGGCTTGTCTTTTGGCTTTACTTTGTGTCAGGTTTTTTGGTGGCTAATGTAGCATTTGGAGAAACACATAAACTCCATCCCAGAAATGAAGATATTGCCAAAGCAAAAATTTCTATATTTACATATAAATATCCCCATTCAGTATGACTGAATACCTTTCTCATTTGAAATGAAATAGCAACATCCATGACAATCAAGTTCTAAGACACAGATGTTAGATTAAACTGACTGTACTTATCTTTGGATGCGAACTCAGTCTTTCAGAAATTTCACCTGATCCAAATGAATAATCCTTACTAAACTTGTTCTGTATTATAACCAAATTCCTAGACAAGATTACTTGATATCTGCTGAAGACTTCTACAATATAGAAATAAGAGTACTGGCTCCTTCTGTCTCACTTGAGGAAGTAGGTCTATTTTTACTGTGTCATCTCTCTTTAGATCAAAGACCAAAGGCTTGGATTTCTGTAGTGTCCTGGACCAGTCAGTGAACACTATGGTTTTGTATTATTTGTGACCAAGCCACAATCTGGTCATTTCAAACATCTCATCTACTTAATGCTTTGAGTAATGGAAAGAACAAGTGTGATATTTTAAAATTTTGTTTGACTGGTTGTGTTAACATAACTAAAAATACCTGCGTCTTCCCTTGCTTTATTCTCACTTTATCCCAGATTTCATAACAAATGTTTTGGATGCCAAACTAGAAGTAGTCCTGTTCCCTGTTAGATTGCCTTGTTGTGCTAATTTAAAGATAATTTCAAAGTAAACTCCTTGTCAGGAGAGGATTTTAAATATTAAATTGTGCTGTTTTAAGCAAACTCTTAATTTTGTTTGCACTTTTAAATGCTTTTCTGAACACAAATACTTTTCTGAACACCAATACTTTTCTGAAGAGAAAGTCATATTGTTTATTTGCATAATTCTCCTTCCCCCCCTTTATTTTTTTTCCAAAACATAACTTATTATCTACTCCAAGATTAAAAGCATTCTAAAACATATAAGCTGCAAGAAATAGCTATCTTGTTGATTTTCAGAAAGCCTACAATACTCCATCTAATGTATTCAATGAATTATTTATTTCTTAAAGAGATACAATAAATCTTTACCTACTGTATTTGATGATTTTCATAGCAGGAATAATAAGTAATATGATTTGAGTATGATTGGAACCAGGTACTGGGAGGGGGGAAGGGAGGTCAATTTAGACTATTTACTAAGCACATTGTAAGAAACTGCATCTGTAAGGAGACTGGACATTACTATTCACTTAAAATTTCCAGGTGAAGAAAAAGCAGATGCATTTCCGTTGAAAATAAAGAGTAGGAATTACTCAAATACTTGCATTTTGAAGGAGCAGCTTAGGTGCAAAAGCACTATGGTGACGTTCAGTGCCATTGTTCTCTGTTGCATTGGAGTGGATCCAAGTAATTCCATTGATTTCAGTGGACTTTCATTGGGCTAACTGAGAATAGAATCTGACTCCATGTTAGCTGGGGGTAGGGGAGTGACAAGAATTTAAATAACTCCAGATAAGTATTTGAATTACAAATACTCTGCAGCATGGTTTCTATATTTTAAAACTGCTCATATAACAAAGCATGAAAGTTCTGGATAAATCCTCTCCCATTTAGTTCTTACAGTTTAAAAAAGATAAAAAAAATTAAAGAACTGTTCATTGGGCAGCTGCTTTTGATGCTGTTATATACTGTTGATGTCATGCTCTGAAGCATCCATCAGAGGATCTCCAGAGTACCTCAGAAGTACGCTGCACCACAACAGACCTTGAATCAACCGAAAGTTTTAGGTCAGCATAATTTTTCTTGACCATTAGTAGGGGGACTTGGTGAGTTCTCTGTCACACGGCTGTGTGTCTGCAGAGTAGCAAACAGCTGATTAAGCCTGTTTTAAGTAATTTTGGTTTATATGCTTTTCTACTTAAATATGTATTCTGTAAAAAGTTATTCCAGGCATCTGTTTGCAAAAATACCTTAGTAATTTGCATCTGTTGACTGGATTGCAGATTCTGTTTTCAATTTCAGGAATAGTTTACCTTACTGTTCCTCCTGTTAGTCAAAGACCACTGGCTGGTAATAAAGACATAGTGCTGGCATAGCTAAGTAGAGGAATTCTTGTTTCATGTTTTTTTCTTTAAAGCATTTTGATCTTCCCCTCTTTTGCATTAGAGATCTGAGTAACTGTCTAGTTAATACTTGAACTACAGATATGCTGGAAAGCTTTTTTTAACAGCATGAATGAACTCAACATAAATGTAATTCTAAACTTTGGCTGGCATAACATAATAAATCAAAACCTTCATCTACCAGTCATATACTTAGGTTCATTATGTACATAAAAGTAAGGCTAGTAATGGCATTAACATGGCAAAAAAATTATGTATCAACCTGTTGGAAATTTCTCTTGAATATACGTAAGTAGATACTGATGCCATGGAAGCATCTTGTTTCAGGGCTGAATTTGACCTCCCCAGATGCAGGTGTGCACATTTGGGTAGCAGGACATACTTGCTGTATCTCTTTTGCCCCCTCCAGGACGGGAAGAGGGAGTTTCCCACTATTGGGATCTCCTGTAAACAGGATTTTTTTTTCTGATTAGAAACAGGACAATTCTGGATGCAAATGTTCCCCACCCATTTCCTCAATGTTTCCCAGCAGTTCCCTCAGTCTGGAGTAAAGAATTGATGCTATGGAGATTCTGTAGGAAGGGAAAAAGGGTCAACATAAACTGACACTTACCTACCTGTGCATGCAGAAGGTTATAGATCACAGCAGGCAGTCTCTTTACAAGAAGCATCTGGAAGAAGGTGGGGCAAAAATAATGCAGGGATCATTGAATCCATGATATCAGCCAAGTAAATTGGAGGACTCAGGCAAAACCAAAGATCACAAAATCTGTACCTCAAAAGCCCTTACCCTGTGAAAAGAAGCATGCTCTTATAGTTTTACAGCTGTCACATACAGTATTTATTGTAGTTCCTTGGATTTGTCATGGGTTATAGAATGTATTTGCAATTTGAAAGAGAGAATGAAAAAAGCTCCCTCTTATTTAAAGGTAACTTATTCATAGGATGTACAGCTTAACTGTGAGTCTCTTGCCTTTATTAAACTGGAGTATACAGGACTCCATGCTGAAACAAACCTTCCAAGTTTTCTTGCTTATTGTTTGTTCTTTTGGGTTAATTCTCCATCTTGATTTGTCTGATATGGTATAGGTTAGGGACCAGAAGTCTTACTTTTTCAATATATGTAAAACCTAACACCATTAGTTCCACTCTAGTTTTGTAGCCAACAGTGTTTCCTAATGACACCAAGGAAATGTTTTCCAAATTAACATCAGGTGATTGAATTTAGGAGTATCTGTTAAATCAGCCTTCAAGCTTCATGCTGTTCTTTTTAAATTAAAAATTTTACATATTTATTCCTGGCTTTACTGTACTGTGACAGGATGCTAAATTACCAGTAAAAAGATTTCTTTGATAATAATTAAAAGAAACTCTTTCTAAGTCAACTTCCCATGCATTTTTCTCTTAGTTTAAATTATGTTCTTTGATATTAGAGAGGTACCTAGATTTGACTATCACTAATAAATAGTAACTGCACATCAGCATTGCTGTAGGAATGTTGTGTCCCATTAAGATATTAACTTTTTAAAGGTATGATGGAAAATTGGAGCAGGTTCAGAAGAAAGCTGCAGGAATGATTGGAGACTTTGAAAGTGTTCCTTACAGTGGCAACCTCAAGGAACTTAATCTACTTAATTTATTTAAAAGGTAAAGGTAAAGAAAAAACTTGACCGTGTTCTATAACTGTCTGAATAGCAAGATGTTATCTGAGGCAAGAAGGTGATTTAAAAAAAAATCTAAGCAAACAAAAATGCAACAAAAAACTGAAGCAATAGAAAAGAAAAGGCCACATATAACTTGATTCAATGGGAGAAGTCAATGTCAGCAGTTTTCAAACTGGGAGCTTCTGTGGAGAGAGAGCAATTAACCAGTGAAAAAGACTGCCAAAAGTGCAGTCAATTTGATACACCTTAAATCAAACCTGCATGTTTTTCTGAAGGTACACTACAGTTTTTTCACAAGCTGTGGCTTGAGGTAGAAATTGTTGGGAGAACTTCTGTAGTATGTGTTATACAGGAGGGCAGAGTACACAATCACAGCTCTCTTGACTGGGAATCTGTGATTCATGTTCAAGTGCAAGTATAAGGCATTCTTTCATCAGTGTCTCTAAGCTGGTGTTAAGTGCTGTGCAGGTCATTACAATCCTGTAAATAGAAAAAGAAGTCTCCAGTTATTCACAGACTGCCCTTTTTTCAGCATATAGAGGGCAGAATCAATTTTTTCTTGATGTGAGGGGTAAACTTTAAACTTAACTCATGGAGAAACTGAAAAAAAAAAAAAAATCAGCATATTATCATCTTCCTCAGTGCATTCCAGCAGCTACAGCATGTTTTCCTTTGTGCATTCAGGGTAGCTTCACTAGATAAAAGGGAACTGAGTATGAAAGTCTGCAGTGGGACAGCAGCATCCTTTTCTCCAGCTCTGGCTTCTTTAACTCAGCATGCAGTTTAAGCTCTTGGTCACCATTCAGTCCATAGGGTGTGAACCTGGATACATGTAGGATTGCCAGAATTTCAGCTTTAATCCTGGATGAAAGATTTGTCGTGGACCTAAGCAAATTCACCTGAAATAAGTTTTTAATTTCCTTGAGATACAGTGAATTATGATAGTCAAAATATGAGCCACTGCCAGACCAGCAAAGCATTTGAGTAAGGAAACAATATTTAAAGCTATACTTGGGGTGTGACTGAGCTGAAGACTGCATTTTGGAGGCATGGTTAAATTGTGAGTGGTACCCAAGCCAGCTCTGTAACCAGTCTCATGGTTCATTCTTCAGTGTGGCTGTACCTTGAGAAATGAGTGGTGGAAATGATAAGAGAAGTTTTTTACATACTTTTTGATCATTTACAGTAGACTTCAATGCTTATAGCTGAGTTACAAACTGACTTTTTAAATTACAGATGTACTTGAAGTCAGTCTTAAGCTAAAAGATCAAAACTGCTTTGCTCACATTTGCAGTACCCATTGCCTTTCTTTTGAACAGATCTCTCTGCTACTATCTAATGTTGTGTTTCTTTGGTGTCTTAACTTCACCTACTTTCCAGTGGGTAGCTCAGAGCACTTCCTGAGCACCTAATGGTTTTATACCAGAGCTGTTGTGACTTTTCAGGATTTTCCAGGCCCTATTGAGCTACAGTCCATTTTGTGTTGAATATCTTTTGAGATATTGAAAAAGTGTTTGATTCATAGGCATCAATTGTCAGTAGGAATTGTCACTTCATAGGTATGATACTAGCTCAATAAAAAACCAGTTAATTCTATGGTACACTAGACTTGGAGTTAACACCAGTATGGCAGGTGATTTAATATGTTTTGAAGAGTCTGAGTTGGGTTTCAGTGTGTTTATATTCTGCTTGAATCATGACAAGTACTGAAAAACTATGTACACAGACCAGACATCAACCCTGTAACCCATTTCCAATGTTTTGTGCTGACTCTGAAGAGAAGCCAGAGGTTTTTTTGTTTTTACTTTTCCTTCTTACTGAAGAATTTTTGCATTTGTACCTGCAAATGAACCAGCTTACACAAATGGGAATTCTCCAAGACAGCATTTTAACCTGACAGTTACGATCCTCTTCTGAAGGTTTTGGAAACTTTACCTTCACCCACCTTCACAGATCTAATTTTTGAATATCTGCTCCTAAGTTATACGCTCGTGTTGACCCTGGTGACCCTATTTCCAGTTTCTCTTTCCATCTTTGATCTCAGTCTGTGCATGAGCCTGATAGAATCATTGTTTTTCTCTGGTTTGCTTCCTAGCCATTCCCTATTTTGCACGTACATTTATACATTGCTGTTAAATCTCCCACAGCAGCCAACACCATGTCACTTTATCTGGTGTTATTGCAGACAGGTTGCTACCAGTACTCTCAACAGTGCTTTTCATTGGTACTGGTGGAGTCTGGGAAAGTGTAAAATGTACTTTTTTGTCATTAACATTAATTAAGTTTTGCAGAAAAAACAACCCAAAGAAAAAGATTGCAAAAGTAACCAGTAGAGACAACTGTAGTTGGCTTGTTCTTGTAACAGGAACCCATACCTACACTGAAGATTTTTGTGGATTAGAAATAACAAAGTTTTCAGTCATTTGTGATCCAGTTTTATTCTGTCATTGTCATCAGTGGCAACAAATAAAAATATTTTTAAAATGAAATAGTGGGAAAAGACTTTTTTGTAGAGCTCTGATAGAAGAGATTGCCTAAAAAAGGCACTGGACCTGTATATGTCTTTGCTATTGTCCCCTTTGATATTCACCTGGACTAGTAATGTCCAGGCACCCAGACTGAGTGGATCTACTCATTCTTTCTTTTGTGGTGCCTTTGAGGCAGACAAACTCAACTCAGGGAGAAACATGTCTATTTTTACAGGAGAAAAGCACTCAAAGGCATTTCTAGAAACCACTGAAGTTGAGAAACAAAGCATTTCCCCACCTTTGTTAATCCTTTGGCCTCTAAGTACTGCCTTTGCTGAAGAAGTGGGTAATGTCAAGTATCTGATGCATAATGAGCTAACTTAAGGACATATTGCCAAGCCTTTCTTTGGATTCTTTTCTTTTGTTGTCTTGTTTCCCAAGCAGAAGGTTATTTGAAGCTCTCAATATGTTAGTTAACGTGTTGTTAATTATTTTATTTTTTAAAAACCTTTGTCTTGGTGTATTCTACCTCAGGATCATGCAAGCCTTTACATATTTCCATATTTTCAGCATATTTTATGCAAATAGTTGTTAAAAATGAAAATTCTAATTTAAAATGAAGAAAATTCATGACATGCATCTTGTGTTGCAGTTTAATCACTGTATACCCAGGAAAGTATTGACAGTTGTCCTGTGGAAGCTATTAAAGTTCCTGTCCAAGGTTAAATGAAATTGCAGTTTATCAGAGCAGCATTGAGAAAATAAGGGAATCTGTTCATGGCTCTTGATTAATGCCAAGCATGATCAACACAAGGGGGTTCATTAAGCTATACATCATGTGGGTAATTTAACATGTCATTGTGCCTGCTGTCTGCTTTAGCTCTCTGCATAACCCAGCGTTCTGGACCTTGTATCAGCCCTGCACCTGAATTGTTGTCTCCCAGACTTTTTCATGCTTGGGTTGGCTCAACATTTGCCTTTATACCAATCCTTTTTTTTTATGACCATTCTGCATTTTTGTATAACATTTCCAATTTCTGCAACTGCACAGTTTTCTGTCTTGTCTAAATATACTTGTGGTCTGGTAATGTTTATGTGAGAGATGCAAGGAATGTGTCCTTCACTGTCTAGATTTCCCCAAATTTTTAGGCATTTCTACCTTTTGGGCAGTTGGTTTTGAACAAGGTAGTCAGGATGAAAAAGAATTAGGTCCTAATCTTAGGAGAAAACTGCCACCTCAACACCTGGTGAAGGACTGCATTTCCATACAGGATCAAGCCTGACAGCTTTCCACACAACCGTTAACTCTGAAGGATGGAGTAGACAAGACTTTTACAAATAGCTACAGAGAACTTCCGATTACAGGCCTTAACCCTCCTGGGGGATTTCAACCACACAGACATCTGCTGGGAAGGCAGCATAGCTGTGCAAGCAATCCAGGAAGCTTTTAGACCATTGAGAGGAATCTTCCTGAACAAACAACAAACAGATCATACTTGACCACCCTGACTACTTGAAAGGGTGGAATGACTTGATTTTTCCAAAGGGGAGGAGGGGTTGGATGCAAGGTTTGACTTTAATACGGTTCTCATGCCATCTCCCACAGCTCTCTTGTATAAGGGACTGCTAAATGCATTGAAGTTTTTGGACCCAGAGGTATTTATCCATGACTTCATGTTCAGTTAATGGCTGACAATATACAGACTACCCATGATGTAGATCCGGGGACTGAATCAGTTCAATGTGTTCATCAGCAACAACAGTGATGTAAATCAGGGGG
Organism: Acropternis orthonyx; assembly: GCA_035583155.1. Lineage (NCBI taxonomy): Eukaryota > Metazoa > Chordata > Aves > Passeriformes > Rhinocryptidae > Acropternis > Acropternis orthonyx. The sequence continues at coordinate 30,720,280 of JAWWEU010000081.1, forward strand.
ATTAGCTAACATATTAAGCAGTACAGACTCAGTCCAAGAGGGGCCTTGAGAAACTTGAGCATGGAGCCAACATAAAATCTGTGAAGTTCAGCGAGAAGTGCAGAGTCCTGAGTATTCTCGTGCATCAGTATAGATCAGGAAAACCAGCCTGGCTGAAAAAATCCTGAGGATCACAGTGGACATCTGGCTGAGTATGAACCAACACTATACTCTCACTGCAAAAGAAACAAATCTGCTACTGAGATATGTTGCAAGGACTGAGGACATTAAATTAAGCGAGTGATTATCCCATTATGCTGGTTACTGATGAGGCTGTACTGGGTACATTTGTATCCTTGGGTTCTTCAGTTCTGAAAGGATGGATGTGTTGAAAGTGGAGAGGGTCCAGCAGAGGGTTATGAAGGCAGGGACCTCGATCACTTGCCTTTCAAGGTTAGTCTGAGGAAGCTGGTCTACTTTAATCTGGAAAAGTGGAGGCAAACATGATAGGATCCTAATACTGCTTCAAGAAGACTTGTAGAAATGATGAAGTCAAGCTCAATTTTGGCAGCTGGTAAAGGAAGATGCAATGACCACTATACTGTAACTGAAATTTCAGTAATGTCCAGCTGTGTATCTGGATGCATGCTATGTCCAAAATCATGTTGGGAAAGAAATGCTGTAGAATGCACTGTCCCTCTACCTCCCTTTCTTCCCTATATACAACCATAGGCCCATCTTCCCCAGACTCTGTGGGAGAGAAATTGGAATACACAGAGGGGAAGGCAGCTACAGCATCTTGGTAATCATTAACCAGGACTGTGGGTCACGTGGGGGTATTCCTAAGTCTCTAAAGACTGAAGCTTTAGTATTCTTTGTTGTACTTGAAAGCCTCCAACAGTGATAGAACTGCCAAGGTACAGTGATGGCGAGACTGCATGCAGTACCTCTCAAAACACACCTGTAACATACCTCTTCCCTGGTGCTAGGAGGCCTATCAGTAGTTTAAAGTACAGTATGGACCAGCTATGAGCATTTTTGAAATTCACCTTGTTCACAATTAATTTAGAAAATATCTACTACACACTTACATTAGCTGATGATTTTCATTGCCTATTTATTTGCTGCACCATTGCTGGCATTAGGTCTGGGAATCTGTTCAAGGTAAATGATATGGTATTTAGTTTTCCAAGTGTAACAAAGCTACCAAATAGAGCAATCACAGGAACAAGTGACTTGAAGGAGGAGCACCTACAAATTCAAGTAGCACACTTCAGGTTATGCAATGTGTTTTATTTGAGAAATTGGAATGATTTTCCATTCTCTTCCTATTCACTTGTTTTCATGTAGTTCTGGAATTAGCTGAGACTCTTCTATCTAAGAAGGACTGATGGTGCTAGAACTTTCAAAGCATTCTCATTTAATGAGAATTTTATCTTACCTATGTATTTCTTTTGCAGAAATTAGATTTGCTGCCTATATCTGAAAATGATTAACTTATTTATTTTAATACAGGGATTGAGAATTAAATGTAGGTAAGATGTATGTTACAGTTTAAAACCAGATTGCAAAGGGGTACACTGGTTATAGTAACATGGAAAGATTGTTTAATGTAATGGTAGGTAATGTTACACTGCTAACGAGTTTGCCTTTAGTTACAACTATCATGTCTCCTGCTGCAGTGTGAACACCTTTTACCCTGAAATCTAAAACAGTTTTCAAGTATTTATGGTTCCATAGCAGAATACTTTTAATAAAAAGATACTGTATTGTCTTCTGCTACCATTAATTACCAAAGGTTTATTTGCAAGAAAGTAATTAATTGTATTTCTGGGATGCTCAAGAGTCTAACATAAATCAAAGCAGACTTGATAAGAAGTGATGAAAGTCTCACATAATTAAACAGGGCACTAGAGACCAATTGTTTATAGAATTATTTGCTTGGGCTAATTGACACTAATTATTTAATCTGATTTTCTTCTTCCCAGTAATGCCTCTATGAATTCACTGTTCTTGGCTGATGGCACAAGCATATTTCACTTTATCAAGGTGTTCTCACTCTATCAATACAAAGGATTTTCAACTGTTATCTTTGCTAGTTTTTTTTTTTTTTTTTTTTGGTAGCAACACAAGAGAGAAGATGATCATTAGGTTTTCTGAACTACATGGAGTACTGAACTGTTGTAAATACTAAGCAATGTAACAACTTAGTTGATGATAAAAGTTAATTCTGTGGTAGAAGCAGCCTTAGGAACACAAACATGAAACATATTTGCAAGCCAACTGATAGTTTAGCTCACTTGGTACAGCTCCTTAGCTACTATAAAAATTTTAATAGCAAGTTTATTTCTAGGTAAGATCAGTAATATTTCCCCAGTGCTTCATTATCTCATGTTTGATAAATATCAACATGTGGTACAAGAAACTGTTCATGGAATATTTTTAATTTCTTGCAAGGAACTGAATTCAATGCCCAGAGGTGGTGTTGAATCTCTGGCGCTATTTTATTGAATCCCCACTTGTTTGCTGGAGCAGAGCATGGGTATATCATACTGTTCTGCCATGTCCTGTACTTACATAGGAATAGTAACAAAACACGGAGACGATAAAGTTAAGTAGGCTGATCCTGACATACTAATACATTATATCCAGACATGCAATTTATTTTAGACTTTAGTGTTTCTTGGTCAGTAATGTACTTGAAAAGATGTTTATGTGTATTTTTAGCCTGCTTTCTTGAGGTAATGAGGCCAGTGTGGTGCTTCTACTTCTGATGCCTGGAGACTTCCTTCACCAAACTTTTAACTCAATTTGAAAAGGATGTAGCAAAGGAGGAGATGGTTCAGTCATAAGAATTTCCAGTGAAATTAATGAAAACAGGCATTTGTGTAGTGGAAAAAGAGATATACTAGAATTCCCACAGTGAAAATGTCTTTAGTATAAATTCGTATTATCAAACAGGAGAGAATTAATATGAGATACAGCCTATGGCCTCATCGCAGGGCTCACGTTTCTTATGTGGTAGTGAAGTAAGCAAAGTTTTTGGCTTGTGGTTTGCAAACACTGATTTCAAGCAGATGAATCTGTTCCTTCTCCTTAGGGTTGAAACACTGGTGTTTTCAGCATGTAACTGTGTAATGCTCAAAGCAAAAGGACAACAAAGGTACATAAACAGCCTTTTCAACTGCGGAACATTCATTTCACATGTATCTTGAAAGCTGCTTTTTTTCTGTCTCTGGAGCTACATATTCACCTTTTCTTCCTGCACCAAAATATTTCAATGTGTCTTTTTTAAGTAATTGAATAACTTTTAAAATTGCAAGTGTGATCCAGTCCTCAAAACCTTCTGTCTTGCTCTGTTCCTATACATCTTCTCAGAGCTGGAATTAGCTTTACATTCTAATTCAGATATTCTGATTATGACTGTTATCATTATTATTATCCTGGAACAGATAATATCCTCCCTTAAGGACCTCTGCTTTTTGATTTTTCAAATTATTATTCAGGCTCTACTTCTGATTATAGGAAGAGTTTCAACAAGTGATAGCAGGTCAGGGTTTGTGAAGTAACCCATTCAGTACTTCACAGAGTAGGTGACTGAATATGAGTCACTAGTCCTCTCTGGAAGTAACTGCAGAAGTGGTGGATTATCCAGGGCATTGATATTAGAAACAATATATTACCTAGCTATGTCCTGACTAGGTCATACAAATGCCTAAGTAATTTTTACTAAATTCGTAACCCAAGTCATCATTTATTATTGGGCTTTTCCCATCTTGACATGTATGTGTAAGAACTCACATCCCACAAAATCTCTGGTCCATGTTACCACTGTGATGTTTAATTTAAGTTTGTAATACCTTAGGATGCTTGGATAAAAATTGCTGTAGTGTCTAAAGCTATGTGCATGGAAATATAAACAATAACAAAAGTTGCTAGTAACAATTACTCATAATAACTGATGCCTTAATAAGGAAGGTATGAAGGCTGGCTATTTTCTTCTTGCATAATCTAAAAAGAAATCTGTAAAAGTGCTTGTTAACAAAAGTCTTACACAGAAAATATGTGGCATGAAATAGAAATGCTGGTAAGTGATCAAATCACAAGAGACCCTTTATGTCTCCCAAATGAGAGCTAAATATCTGTGTGTTTGTATGTCTGTCTTTAATAATTCATAACTTTTATAACTTTTGTGAATTCACTTCTCATAGTAAACTAAAAGAATGCAGAAATAATTATTTTCTAGCTCCTTGTTTTGGTGTTTTTTTTCATTTGTTCATTTTTATTTTTTAACTTGATGCTGGATTTAAACTAACTCAAATCAATTTCAATTGAGTTTGCCTGTATGCACCTTGTAGGGGAGATTTAATCAGTCTGTTGTAAATTTGCTTTTAATAGCCAAGGTAAAAGATGGCTTAGTGTTGGAATCTAATTATTTGTATATAAATGGATTTTGTATAGAGAGGCAGTAGAACAGTATGGTTTTGAGAATATCTGAGAGCTGTGCTTCAAAATCGAGAGAAGGGTATTGCATTTTAAGTAATTATTACTTTTTAAAAAGATGAAACAGAAGCTGTGAGGAAAAAAGATAAGAAGATGCAAACTATAATATGAAAATATGAGTAAGTCAGCATTTTAAGCTGAAAGTGAAGGAATAGTTTAGGACTAAAATGTGAAAAAACAAATTCATGAGAGAGAGTACCTAGATCTCTATTTTGTTATTTCAGTTATGAGTATCATATAGACTAAGGATTTTTTTAGATGATTTTCCAAAGTAATCAGGCAAGCTCATATTTTGACATTTAAAATAAGTGTCCTGACTCTTTGAAAGTAGTGTGTCATCATTAGCCTAATTCTAAGATAAAGTGCTCTGTATTTGCTCAGAGTTCTGATATATTCCCAGATTCAAGGGAATTCAAGTGATTTAAAGTGTTGACTTTTATCTCTAACCCCCTAACTGGTAGAGGTGTCAGGTTTGGGGTGATTTTTTCTTCCCCAGGACATGCAGCTGCAGCTGAACAAAAAGGAGTGCAGCCTTCCAGGGACTGCAGTGTATCCTGGGGGATGCACAGTATGGCCACACCTTGCTTCGTGTCTGAGCACAGGTGCATATGAATTGCCCACCCCCTTGCTAAGGCTGATGAGGAAGTTGTGTTTATGGACACATGTATGTATTAGCTGTTTTATGGAATGGGTTCTACAGATACTAAAACTCAGTGGTAAAACAGAGAACATTTGGTGTGAACAGTGTATAGATGTTTATGACCACAGAGTCAACGTATTGGGTCTAGAGCACAAGATATTAATTTTCTTTCTAACCTCTGTAATTAAATAACTAGGCCTTCCTCAACCTAGGTGTTTTATAGGCTTAAAATCCAGGTTCACCCAGGTGCAAAGCTCTGTGTGTCCACAGGTAGGTTTTACAACATGATTTAGACTTTTTTTAAAGCTGCTGTGCCATGTGTTACTGGCAAAGCTGGAATCTGACAGTCCAACCAAGTTTTTCCTTGGAGCAACCTGGCAAATTAGATACACCAATGGCAACTTGTAGTCTTAGAGGCTGCAAGGGGATTAAGTGCACCAGTGACTGTTATGTGTTTACCAGCACAATAGAAATGCCGGGCTCAGAGCCTTTATCAGATCCTTTCCATAACTGCAAGATCAAGGTCGGAGGTTTTCAACTTACGTGAAAAGTTTCCCATGTGAGAAACTCATCTACTCTTAGGGTCATTAAACAAAATTATAAGTACTTCTCATTGATCATAACAGGTCCCTCTGTATTGTCTTTGATAAATAACTGTTTTTTTGTGAACTTTTATGGTCTCTCATCCTCTTGTCTTCTTGGGAATTATGCCTCACTGTGTTAAACCATAATTTCTTTTCTTTAAAGGAATGGTTTTGTCACAAAGATGCACAGAGGCACAAACATCTGCTGCTGAAAGGACATGGGAACCTTGTTGAGTTTATTGCCACTGAAAAGGAGACTCACCATTCCCAACTTCCCTTCTTCCCATCTTCCCTTCTTTGTGGATAAGTTTGACTTATCCACTAAATAAAAATCATATTCCCTTAATTACCAGTCTTAAGTACAAGTGACTCATTGACTCCAGTATCTGAATTGATTGATAACTTTTTGTCAGCAATTTATACTTCCTACAGCCATGGAGTTTTTCTGTTCAAATATACCAATTGTGGTACACATAAAATGAAATACACTTTGCTGGGAGTTTTTCAGTACAATAAAATTTGGGGAAAAGGAGTTATCAGACATTTTCTCATGCTGATGTCAATAGGAATTTGTATTCTGTGTAGATTTTATGAAGAACAGCCTACTGCTGTATGCTATGCTGCTACAACTGTACCTCAGGATCAAGGATACAAGAGAATAATTTATTTTTCCTCTCTTACATTGAGCATGGTAATCTATGGGAAGCAAAGCAGAATCAATATTAATTGATCAGTTACATTTTAAAATAATTGGCATTCACTCCAGTCACTCAACAAAATAACAGCTGGGTTTTAGAGTTTACCACTTTCCATCTCTTTTTTGCAAGTTCTTCTGGTGGCTGCTGTAATGCAGGAGATGCCCCCAGGGCGTGTGGCACAGCTCCCCACACACAGCCCTGGTGCTACAAACAGAACTCAGACAGATGGGAATGGTGTAATGCAACACCAGGCCAGTGGTCAGGCTCTCCTTCAGGTGCTGTAGGTTTTGTTCCTTGAGGAGGCATTGATGGCCTCTTGTGCTCCATAAACTTCTCAGGCTTCTGAGGATGGTTGTGAACATGGGTGCATCTGTCCCATTCCTGGCCTCTCACTGCCTAATAATCGCTATTGAGATGTACATTCAATATTAATTGGGTAAAATTGCCGGTAGATTTTTTCAAATAACATCTTTTGTTAGGTGATCTCCACTTCTATAACTAGTCAGGAATAATTTGGATCTTCTGAGACTGGATTATGGACTCTGGCTGTCGGTGCTGCATGCTTTCCATAGATGTGTCTGTGGGGTTGCCCCCAGTCTTACAAAACAGCCAGCTCTGACTTCTAAAATGATCTCCATAACCTCTTTCTACTATTTATCCTTCAACTCTCTCTTTTGATTTTCCAACTCTGAAACAAGTTAGAAAAACTCTGCTACACAGAGGTGGTGTGACATAAAAACATTACAGATTGTGGGGTGCTCACGTTTATCTGTGTCTCTGATCTATTGTTGTGTTGTGGAAAGTGGTTCTTACTTGACTTTCTGATATCATGTCTGAACTTATGTTGCTTGGTGCTTACTGTGCTTGTCATTTTTTAGTTCTGTAAATATGACAGAAGCATTTAGATCACCTGTCCTAAGTGCTTAATCAAACTCTATTATCCTGCTAACCATAAACTAGCTAATAGAAAGTTACTGCCTCAAAATGATAGTAACTATGGATCAGCCTCAAAGCAAGTATAATGGTCTTTTTCTTGGGTGTGATAGAAAATTCCGTTTTCTGGAACAAAAATATTTTCATACTTTGCTATCAAGTTTCATTGTAGCTTTTTCTAATTTTCTGTAAAGTATACTGATTTATTAGAAAGCTCATTCCATGGTAAACTGATAATTGGATGCTGTTGAAAGAATGAGTTTCATTGATCTAGTCAATGACCACAGACATTACTGAAGTAAACCTCTTAACAGTGCTGGGGCGTATTTTGGCCACAATCAATTTTTGTGAATCTTCCCTTGTAGTATTTTGTTTTATTTGGCACTATATGCATTGATCTAAACCTGGAGCAGATTCAATGTGTAAAAATTTATCTTGACAGAAAGTTTCATTACTTTTGTGTCAACACAAACTTCTCATTCTTTATTATAGATTAAAAATCTGCTGTGACAATCTGTGCAAGTAACCTGCAGTACCTGTTGCATCAGTATGCACGTACCACAGATGGAAAAAGGATTGTCTTTGGAGAGCTAGGCTTCAAATAAATGAGACATTGCACTTGCTGATATTGAACAGAATGTTTTATAATAGCTGGTGTGAGGAAGATGCCAAATATAAAGACGCACTGCTCTTCTTGCTGTTGTTTTAATTGTTGATTGTTTTAACAGAGCCTGATTCTTCCCTTCCCTGCCAGCACATGCATGGCTCAACACAAGTGCATCCAGTTTTAGTGTTAAAGTTCATGAATTTATTGACAAGACAAAGCCAAAGACAAGAGATGACCCACAGAAAGAAGGAACATCAGAAAAGCTGTTCTTATATTTCCAGATACATTTGAGTGATAATGCTCTAAGGTGGATCATCACAATATTTTAGCTATGCTTAATACCTGGAAATGTCAGTAGAGAATTTAATCTAATTTTAACCTAAAAGTTAATTAATCCTAATGTTGTTTTAAAACAAGGTAAATCTGTGGTGCTACAGATGAGATGCTTAAGTTTACATCACCTGCAGAGAGGTTTGCTGTCAGTGTGGTAGCATCTGATTTGCAGATGAGCAATAATAATTATGAATTATATAAATAATAATTGAAATATTGTTGTGATGAACTAGATATACTTTCTGAGTTCCTTGATTTTATTTATGTTGCATAATTCAATGATTGAATTAATGAGAAGTAATAAGTAGGGAATAAGGCTTAGTCATATCCTGACAGAGATCAGGTTTAAATTTATTAATCAGGAGCATGCTATCTAGTTTGTGTTTGTTTCACTTCTGGTCATAGCTGCTTCTCATCTCGTGACTCTTGGCTGGTGTAAAAGCAGGTTTATTTGCAAGTAGTTTCATATGCATGGAATTTATTCCTGGAAAAAATCAGTTTTCTTTGGGAACTACATAAACCTCTTTTTTTATGAAACAGAAATTCAGAAATATCTTTGATTAGGCAGTCAGTGCTGTATCTTTCTATTTTGGAAATACCAGAGATATGAAGTATTTCCAGGGTAGAAGTTCCAGGATTAAGGCAAATACACTAATATCTAAAGACAATAATTCAACAATATGAAAAGTTTTAAATGTCTTTCCTAGGTAGTGTGAATTACAACTACTTCTGGAGAGTATTGCTGCCATTTTGCTTTTGGTGATTTATGGGCTGACTCTGAAGGCAAACAGCAGGCTGACATACTTGGTTTTTTTGCTTTCAAAACCAAACCAAATTGTTCAGAGAACCTAAGGCCCTTTAAATAGAGACTTGAACATCGCAATGCAAGTGAGAATGACTGATGGATGTTGAAAATCTGTGTTAGAAGCTGGGAGGTTTCACAGGGAGGGAAATCCAGGCCTCCCTAAAGAACAGCAGTACTTTGCATAAGCAGGATCACTCTAACCCTCTTTGGGACTTTTATGGGACTTGTCTGTCTGAGCGGAGTAGTTAGAGCTGCTGAGCTGCAGACTCTGCATCCCTAACCCTGCCTACATTGGCACAAAATGAGACCTATTTACTTCCCCATGCTTGGTAGTGGTGAAAGGAAACTTCTGAGGAAACCTAAAATACTTACAGGATTTTAGGTTGTTCTTCTGCGTAAAGGACAACTGAAAGTGAGCAGCAGAAAGCAGTGTTTTAACTTTCTTACATTCCTAAAACAAAATTAATAGAAAGGTCATTGTGTGGTTGTTCTAGGTATCTATAGAAAGGAGATAATCAAAGGAGCTACAAGTACTCATTCAGTGGAAGCGGACTTTGCAAAAGATTTGATAGTGGAGAAGTTAATTTCCCTGGTGACCTAAGTCAGATAGAATAGTTATCTTTTTCAGAAAATTAAGGGTAAATCATCCGGTTCAATAACTCTCACTAACTACATTTAGATAAGCATTATGTGTGTTTATTAAGTTGTTTATTTGTTAAAATAATACTAGTGATCTAATAAAGATAAGAATTTAGATGGAAGTCAACAAACTTCCCATTATGCAGCTGGCTCATTTCAAGCATGGAGGATAAACTAAATGATAAAAAACCCACTCTCTTGTTTGATTAAGAGACAGAAATTTGTCTTTGTGGAAAAGTTTCAAATTGTAAGAAGCAGTTTTCATTTTCTGTACAAAGAGGTAGACATGTACATGCAGTGAATGGTCTAACAGTTCCTTGCACTGTTGTGTTATCTTTAAAGAAAGAAAGGACTGAAAAGCACATGTTTCACAAGGAAGACTGCAAACGGCTTAAAATGAAAGAAACACAATTCACTTTTGGGAAGGAATACTAGATAGAATAGCTGCAGTGTTATACAGGATAACAATTAATCTTACTGCAGCAAGATATGTGAAATTTCACACAGTGGAAGTGGGAGAATTTTCCTCTCTGCTTTTGAATTCTGTGTAGAATAAATATCTGTTCATTATCTTGTATCTATATGCACGCACAGTGAACTCTGAAGCCTGACTGTCAGAGAGGAAGAGATTAGTCTGTGTCTGTTAAACAGTAAAGTCCTCTAAGTGCTTTTATGTTCTTAAAAGCTCAATCTGCCCTTGTATATTCAATCTGCAGTGTGGTGTATCATCAGAAGAAAAGCTACTGAGTTTGTGCATGCATGTGTAGTAATTGATTTTTTCCAAGGTACTTGCCTGGGTGCAGTATTGCATATTTTGAGGGTAAGATCAAATCACAGTGCTGAGGAAGAAGCTGCTGCACATATGGTAGTGAAAACAGCAGCACAGGTGGAAATCAGATTTGGAATGCAGATATCTTAAATCAGTGCCCTTTGTGGGAAACTGAGATAAATGTTGGTCATAGCAAGGTCTGGGAAAACAATTGTGCCAGAAAGCAGAAAGACCGGGGTGCCTTTTTGTCTTAAAACAAATTGTGTGATAGCTCTCAAGAGTGGAATCCTGGCCTCACCAGAGAGTGGGCTTCTTAGGACCTTGTCATAATGTGATTGCCTACTGCATCTCTGTCAGGATTACCCACTGTAATACATACACTAGGATGCAAGCAGTGAAAATACTCCATAAAGATTTGACAGTTTAGGAAAATGCAAACATTTATGTTGAGTAGATGACATAAGAGAAGAAGTTGAGAGAACTGGGTTCTGCAGCCTGGAAAAGAGATGGCTAAAGAGAGACCCATTTTCTGTCTTCATTTCTGTTATTGAAAAGATGAAGCCAGGCTCCTTTTGTAGGTGCACAGCAGAACAAGAGGCAGTGGACCCAAGTTGAGACAAGGAAAATTCCTCCGAAAAACAGTTATTCTTCATAGAGAGATTGATTTAACACTGGTTGCCCAGAAACGTTGTGCAATCTCCATCCTTTAAGATATTAAAAACTCAGCTAGATAAGACCTGAGAAAACCCAATCTAGCTTTGAAGTTACTCCTGCTTTGAGCAGTGATTGGATGCAAAGGCTTATGTCCCTTCCAACAGAAACTACACTATCACTAAAAAAAATATGGAAAAAATAAAAAGTAAATGTAGAACTATTTGCATGGACAGTCAAATGTTCCCCAAAACTGGGATATATTTACATTAACATTACATTAACACTGTTTGCTTGTTGAGGCAGGAATTCACTTTTCACTTCTGTTTAGATAGGATCAGTTAGCAGTGGGATTTCTATGCTTGACTAGGGCTCTTCTAAAGTATATCAATACTAATACCAGAAAAGAAAGGTGGCTTCAGCAGAAGAAAGAATTAATGAAGACAAAGTTTAGCAAATATCTAAACTGTAGGATATCTGCTTATAAGAATAGACATTCCATCAAAGTCATGCCCTTAGATGGAGAAGGAAGTAAACTGACAAATCAAAAGACAGTGTTTTTTCAGACTCATGGCCAATCATGTGATGAGTCTGTGACTGTCAGGGATGGAGAACGAATGTGCTGACTGAACTGTGACAGGCAGTCTGGATGTCTAGTGATGTGATTTGACATCTTCTTTGTGATTTTTGGTAGTGTAGATTCCTTTGATCAAAGTATATGGTCCTCCCATGCATCTTCAAAAGCAGCAGGGATTGTCCCAGCTAAAGTTTGGTTACTCTTGAAGCAAGGGAATGTTTGCTATGGAAACATAGCCAAGTGTTATCCATCTCACTACCAAACAAGTATCCTTGCCTGAGGAGAAGTGACAGATGGCTTACCATGCGTAACCCTGTAATTCACAACCTGCTTTATGTGGATCTCTTGTCCATTGCTTTCTTCTCTCCCTCATTTCCATTTCCATTCCCACTCCCACCATTCCTTGGGTCTTTGCCAACACCCTCCCACTCTCTTCCCATTCCTATATTGTTGCTTCTCTCCCAAAACACTGTTGCTGCTCCTTTCCTGCACTTTTCTTGTAGGCACAAGCTGAACTGCAGGACCGGGGGGATGATTGCCAGCACAAGGCAGTGGGGAAAGCAGCTGTGGGTGCTGCTCCTTTTTATCACATTCTGGTTAGTGTTACATATCTAAATTGCTGGAAAGTGCTCTTATAGCCTGTTGTGATTTGATGTGTTAAAGTTTTTCACCTCAAAACATTATTTTGTTTAAATTATGAGGGAGAAAGAATGTGTTAAATGTTTACTTGTTTACACTGGACTCTCCCTGACGAGTTTCCATCAGTTCCTTAGCTGTGATTTATTTTGTTTGTTGCAATGTCAAGCTTACCTGACTGTACATGCACTGTCAGAATATTTGCATACATTTTGGAGGAGGAATCAGATTTGGATAAACACAGATCCTTCTGAACCTATATCCAAATATTAAATTTTTAAAGTTCAGTAAAACTTGCTGAAATCTTCCAGCATTTAGTTCCAGTGGAATTTAAAAATACTGAAGACGAAACACCAGAAAATGAGATGTGTCACTCTTGAAATGACAGAAGAAGGACATCTGATCTCTCCATTTCTTCTTGAACCTTCCTGCTTAAGGGATATAGACCACAAAGGTCATACAGCATTCAGAGCAGATATGTCCAAAATTAATTTCTTGAGATCAAATCACATTCAAACCTGTGCAACTCCCCCTTGGAGTGCTTTATACCTTCTTTCCTTAGTTTCTTCAGTGACTGTTACTCACTGTGACTGTTGCCTCTGCTTGCTTGTGACCGGCCTGGGTAGGCTGCTGTGTGTGTTTCTGGTCAGGGACAGCAGCACATTTGATTGGGTGCTGGCAGTGGCTTAGAAATTTTGCTACAGTAGAAAGTGTGAATTTCAGAGGGAGCTGTGGCTCACTGCCATATGGAGGCTTTAAAGACAAGGGGTGTTGCAAAAGGACACATGTTCTGTGCAGAGGCTTAGACTGTAAAATGAGTTTGGTAGAAAGTGCAACTTCACTTTTACTTTCTGCTCCCACTGTGACATGCACTGAGCAGAAACCTTTGGTCTTTTGAAAGCCTCCTGATTGCCTTTCGTCTTAAATAGCCCTGCAAGGAAATAGACTCTCTCTGTTACACAGGCTGGGAGATTCATGCAAGTTTCCCTTAAACTATAAAAAGTTTTAATTTTATGAACTGAAGGTATTTGAAGTCTTCAGGCTCTCAGGTCACTCTAAAGATTAGGTGTCAATAACAAAAATTTAAACTGAGTTTTGGACTAAAACCCTGCATTAGTTTTTTTTTCCGCTTGGAATAAAAACAGAAGTTGCCCAAAACTTGCCCAATATGTAGTAAGCTTTATATGCACCTTCCAGTCAAATACTTTACCAGTAGTAACCTAGAAACATTAACAGATATGCAAATGGCAAATGTTGGTAATGATTTAAAGACACATACAATTACAATACAAATGGGGATGGTAAGGGGTAAAAAGCTGTCATGGTTTATATTGCTTTAGTTGCCAGACTGTTACATTCTTTTGATTTTCAGATGAGGTCTACAGATCAGGGGGACTTGCTCAAATTGTGTAAAGTTTCTTAACAATTTAAATCAGGATAAACTCCAATCTTAATAAAATGAAGGGAATCTTTAATTGAAAAAAACCCAAATAACAAAAAAACCAAACTGAAAAACCAAGCAAACCTGACATAAGTAACGAGTTTTAATTTCAACTTTTTATAACTTTTCTTCTCCAGGAAAATGTTGTTTAATTGATGAAGTTTAAACTTGCTGCTATATAGAGAAAATAGTCTTTACATTATTTCTGATTTGGTTGTTTAGTTTTGGGTTTTTTTCCTGGGGTGGAGTGGTTTGTTTGCTGGCTAATCATGAGGATGAGTTACTTACAGATTTAGGAGCTGTTCCTGGGGGAAAGTTTAGGCTAGCATTGCAGAGGAGATGTATTTTGGAGGGGAAATTCTCTTAGCTTTTCTGTGTGAGAAGATCTAACGATTCAATTGGAGTACTCATAAGAGAAAGACATACTTACTGAGGAGTAAGACTTTCTAAATTGCCTGAAATGACTCCTTTAAAATGTATATGTAAGGGTGGGAGAGAAGGACAGAGTAACAAAGTACAGTGTAGGAAAGAAGCAGTATATCACGGAGCTAAGTGAGACTGAGCAGGATAGAGAAGGTCAGCCTGTGGCTGGAAGAAAGAGGCAAGCATTAAAAGGAAATACTGTTGAAGAATAAAATGAGAAGGAGCATTTGAAAAGAAGGAATTAAAGAACATGAAGTGCTGGTGCCGCAGAAGGTGTCATTTCTGGATGCTTTTTGTTGGAAAAGAACAATTTTGATTTTAGAAAGGTCATGGTTTATGATCAGCCAGTGCCATCGTAAGATATAGTAATGCAGAAAGCAGCAAAAAAAAATTGTATTCCATCCAGTTTGTATAACCTGTTCTTGTTGAACTTTGATTCAAGGGATACTTCTCATTCTGGCAGCTAGGTGCCATGAAGTAGAGTCTGGCTATAAAGGGACTGGATTCTCCAGGGAGAAGCAAGGGTTGACACTATCAGAAAAATTTCAGGAATGATTCATGGAAGATTTGTTCTTGATAATAAAACCCCAGAGTTGTGCATCAGCTATTTTGAAAAGTAGGGTACTTCAGGTTGTGTATTTGCAATGGCAATTGGGGATTAACAGCATTTAGTGCCACTGTAGAGATAGACGTCTATACCAGGTCTTGTAAAATCACTGGCCACTCTTTGATAAAGAAAAACATATAAAATGTGACTGGTAGTGTTTTTCTGAGATTAAATAATGTCTTATTTTCAGTACTTGGCCCTAATACTTATCATACCCACCACTGACATAGCAATGTGCTCCCTGGGACATTCTTTTCTGCAACTTTCTCAGAGTGAACTCGCAAGAACTTTCAGTGTTTGTAAATGAAAAGACCAAATGTTTCTTTTTGAGTAAATGTTCTATGACAGGTGGCTTCCTTGTAAAGTAGTTTTTATCTATCATTTTAACTACAAAACATCTTCATGTTTGACATCAGTTTTTAAATTGAACTAGTTCTAAAGCATTTGGTACTCTATCAGCTAGCAATAAGTTTTGTGGTTTAAAAAAAAATATTTTCAGAGTCAAAGTTTAGAAAAATATCAATGCAAATTAAACTTTATAAATATATATTTAAGCAGTAATAAAGGTAAGAATTCAGCTGTACTTCTTATTAACTCTTGAATAGATGCATTCTTACACAGTTTGTCGAAAGTGATTCTATAGCAGAAACTGTTTATTGAAATATATTGCATAAAAATAATCCTTCTCTTCGAACAGCAGGAAGGATTCATCTCCAGAAATGTTTGCCAGGACTGTGCATGTGTTGAAATTTGTCACAGAAGAGATCAATAAGTGGGCACTGCTTGAAAAGTAAATCACCTGGGGAGAGCCAGCGGATTGTCATTGTAGTGGAAGTATCTCAGTAGAAAGAGGTATCTGTCCCTGTTCATTAGAAAGGAAAATGAAGAGGGACGGAGGGAATGAGGAGGGTGGATTGACTAATATAAAGAATAACTGTGGGGGGTTAACTCTTCCTGTTTGTGCTGTCAGAACTCGTGCTTTGAGTTAATTGATGTCTTTGGGGACCCCAGAAGGAGGCAGCAAATTGTCCTCTGGTTGTACCAAATTCACTGACTTGACAAAGTGGTCTGTTCAAATGCAGAGGCAGAACATTAAATGGAGCCAAAAAAGATATCTGCATTTGTAGCAAATGCACTGCATTAGAATTTGAGGAAATGTTGAGAGCAGTGAAAGGTAAAATTTGCTCATATTATTCCAAGGAATTATGTATGAATACAGCAAAGAAAAACAGAACTAACCCAGCCAATAAACAACCACTGAGACCCCCTACTCAAAGCCTATTTAAAAACAACAGGACTTGTTCCATTCATTTCAGTGGAGTTGCAGTGGGGATCTAAACGGGCGGGAAGGGGGAAGACCTCTTAGGTATCATGAATGAAGAACTTCCATTCTGGGCAGCATACACAGCAGATCAAAGAAACTTGCCAAATTTTCTCTTTTTCTTGTTGCTGCATTTTGCTATCACCAGGGAAAGACAGAGAAGTGTGTATAGGTGGAAAAGAATGGGAATCATGTCTATGAAACCTAGTGAAATTTAATTTATTGAAAGTAGCAGGGATTATCCATTTTATCTAGATTTAAAAATAATTTTTGTTTTAAAATATTTGATATTCATAACGTCTTTGAAGTTTGTGTGTGTGAAACTGCACATGCAATAAAACATTTAATGGCTGCTGAGTGATAAAATTCCACTAGTCCTATACAAATTTAGTGTTTGGTGAAATACAGCCTGTGGAGAGCAGGAAATCCCAAAGACATGTGCAACTGTGTAGTTGTAGAACTGGTATAATGAAAGTTAATAAATGGATCCAGACACTGAACAAAACGGGATGTTGATTTCTGGAACTTGAACAATGTCACAGAAGGAACACTGTTCTTCAGCAGTAACTTTGTTAACCATGACTCTACCCTTGTGTGTCCTTCATTTTTCTGACTCTTCAGTACACCTTTGCCAGCTTCTCCAATACGTGAGACAAGGCTCTGATTGACACCAGATTCATTCACTACACAGCCTCTGGAAAAGGTTCACCCTGTGAGTTAAAACCACGCTCTGCGTGTCGAGAAAAGAGGAGTTTACTGTAATGTGATTGTACTTAAATACCTCCAAGATGTTTATGGAAAATAATGCCTTAAGATGATTTATTATGACTGCAGCCAGTGGTCCAGCAGGTCTCTTCTAGTTCCCACAGTCTTTAAGCCTGGATCACATTTCAGGCACTCTATGCTGTCTGTTCCAAAATCTGCTAAGTTTTAAATGTTTGCATTTTTTACAAACTTACTGTGGGAAGTGTATCAACAGCAAACACTACTTCTGCTTGTGGCTGTAACAAGAATTCCACATGGGCATTCATTTTTTGAATGCTGTTTTGTTGAGCACTTAATGGACAGCTAGATATTCTCTGCCTTAATTATTTTGTCATTAGTTAAGAATTTCTAATGAAAGTATAAGGAGTACTGCTTTCATTTGAGATTTGACAACTTGAAGCCTTTCAGGGAATCAGACACAGAAGCGTTGTCCAGAAAATGGAGAGAAAATCTGGCAATCTCTTTTTTTTTTTTTTTCCCTCCTCATACACATCCAGAGTAAATGAAGCAGATATCCTGTGTGGTTGTTGTGTTACTGACACAGCGTGAGAATAAAGTTTTTGCATGAATTCACCTTGCAAAAGTCGTTACAAAAGAAAGTGTGTGTGTGTATAGACTACTGGAGACAAAGCCTTTATCTGAGCAGTGCTGATGTCTCTGCTGATAGACTGATATTGCATTTCTTGCTACCTCTTTCTCTTAAGAGCCATAATAGACCTGTACAATCACTAGGGAATAAAAACATCAGATAAAGAGTTCTTAGTATCTGTCTTAAATCTCTCCCTAATTGACCAAATACATTTCAGTACTAGTTTAATTAGATGTCTGTCCAAAGAGAATCAAACATCCATTCAAAACCTCAGGTAGTTAAAATATCTAGAGGCTGGCAACCTGCAAGTGTTCCTATTTGCAGAAGGTGGTGTGAGGTGTTGTCTTGTTTATGTTAGCCTTTTCCAAAAATTGATTCCCTCTGGCAAGCAGCTTTTATGTTCTCTCCCTCTCTGTTGTTACCAGTGCCATATTATATGTAAAGGTAGGTACTATTGTGGTCTTTTCTCTACCAGCTCAGAAAACACTATTTACTTCACTATTCAACATTTCTAGATCTTGACTTATGTTGTCTACCTCTCTGCACTGCTATCAGAGGATGCTTTACTGTGGGGCTTGTTAGGTTGTCCCAGGTTTGTCAGCATTATCACAAGTTTTCTTCCAAAACAAACAAGCAAACAGGAAATAAAGAATATAAGCAACTAGAAGATGTATGTCCTTGCCCTTCAGATGATAAGCCATGTTGGCCTGAAGATTCATATTGCAACCTTGATTACTAATTGCATTTATTTGAATGGTTGTGAGACCATTATGCATGCTCTGCTTAGTATTCTTCTAGATGTCTTTGTAAAACTATTATCCTGTAGCATTCAAGTGTGTTTCTTTCCAGCAGTGCATTAAGTAACATGACTGATGTCTGTCACATATGATTTGTTCTCTTCTCTTTGAAAACATACCTATGTCTTGCTCTATAAACTCCCTTCAATCAAACAACTCATATCAAAGTTATTTTAAAAAGGAATTAATCTCTGCTACACAAGGATAGAGTGATTATTAATGCAACGACAATGATAGTTTTGTAATATCTGGAGGCTGTTTGACCTGTGAGCAATTGTTGGCCTTGCCAAAGCTGATGGGTGAGCTAGCTTTCGGAATGAGTAGAAATGACAAGCTGTTTTGTTACAGAAACTGTTTTACACAGGAGAAGCTGTATGAGGTTCACACCAGCCATAGATGTACATGAGCTGCAATAGTAGAATAGTCTCTTGGGCAAGTTTACGGTTTCTCCCTTCCCTTAACAAGGAATGTGCACCATACAAAATTGTGATTTATGTGACAGTCAAATCTGCATTTTATTTTCTTCTCTGAAACAGGGAGAAGGCCTTTGAGGGGACTGATTGAACCTGCAGGGGCTATGAATTTTATTGGTGGAGCTTTGCACAGAATTGAAATAGAAAGACAAGAGAAGGTTAAGAAATAGGAATGGTATTGCCATGTGGGGAAATACAACCTCAGGAAACGAAGCTGCAGGAGGGATGAGGAAGAGTTTACCCATTGGACAGCAAAACGCTTATGGTTCAGAAGCTGAATTCACCTTGGTTTAAGCTGACCAGCAGTGTTCTTAAATGGCAACAGATGCCAACCACCAGCTCTACCTGTTCAGCACTCCTCTTCTGGGCTACAAAAAAATAATAGATGTCCATGTTTTTTATACCTCTGTGGCACTCCTGTCTTTCTGTCCAAATATTAATTGCAATATATATCTTACATGCTGTTCACCAGCCTGCTGATCTTCTCACTCTGTCCTTACTT
Source organism: Acropternis orthonyx (assembly GCA_035583155.1). NCBI lineage: Eukaryota > Metazoa > Chordata > Aves > Passeriformes > Rhinocryptidae > Acropternis > Acropternis orthonyx. The sequence continues at coordinate 30,739,552 of JAWWEU010000081.1, forward strand.
TCTCAGAAATGTATCAAAGAATCCAGACGTACACTCAGCTGAAAAAGCTCTTACTGAATTTTTTCTTCTGCTTGTTTCCAACCCCTTGTTTCCCACCCAGCCCCTGCCTACTGATATATACCATGGCAACAGCGATGACTAGTGAGCTACAAAGACAAGTTATGAACTTGAAGACTCCTGTAACGAAAATTCAGTGGGGTGAAAGAAATAGGCCACACATCTGTCCTGTGAAATTCCAACATTTAATTCTATATCAGTCATTGATACACCATTGATGGGCCTGAATTCTCATTTTGGGTGGGACTGTCTAGGAGACTGGATAAGACTTCTGAGCCTACCAGCCAGCAAGGGACAGTTCAGTTTGGCAATAATACGTGTGAGCACATGGAATAACAAGAATTGTCTCTCAGACAAAAATATTGTTTGGTGACTGTCTCTGATAATAATTTGTTAGTAAACTTGCTTGCTGTATTTTTTTAATTCAAAGATTACATTAATATTAAGATAGTGAAATATGCAAGCTCCCTGGATCTGGAGACAAGCCCTAAAGATGATTTAAAGGACAGTGTTCAATAAAATCTAATGTAATTACTGTAATTCTTAAAAACCCCACAACCAACACCCTAAAGAGGAGTGGGGGAAATCTGTTGTGGAGGGTTTTTTTGTATACACACCAGTTGCATGGCTGCAGCATAGTATCTTAGGTGTCTCAGTGGTGGCATCCAACAATAGTAAAATGCCAGTCTTCAGGGTGCTACAGCTCTACTTTAAAGTCTCTGCCTTTTCCCACCACAAGAACAGAGAGCCAATTTTTCTCCTTCACTGCCTTAAGACTGTTGCAGCTGTGTTAAAGGAGAACATGTGTTTCCTATAAAAAGTGCAGCCATGTGGGCTGAATGGTGAGGCACAGAGTCTGTGGCAGTCCCTTTACATACAGAGACTCATTGGGACACCTCCTCTATGCAATGACAATCCAAGTCTTGAGGCCTTTCGGTAACTCTGACTTTGCACTCAGCAAGAAGGGCAAGAATACCATCATTCTCAGGAGCTGAGGCAAGTGTGCCTTGCATGTTCCCTGGGATTCAAAAGGTGAGTGAAATACTGTGCTTCTCTGATACGGTTATTCATGGAGCTACCTCAGTAGCATGGCAATCCTGTACTACTTAAAAGTGGCATGTGCTTCAAGGCTGTGTGTTGGGTAACAGATTTGTTTGACATTACACCTAGTAAGCAGATGTAGCTAAGACATGTATCCCTTTGAGGCACAGAGTATGTCTTGTCTGGTGAGTCTGATACTGTGGTCCCTGTGACCTACAACCAGTCATCCATTAAATCTAATTTCTATTAGATTAAATCAGACCCTGTGGTCTACCTGAGCATCAACTCAGTGCCAAAATGTCTCAAATATTTTTATTCTTCAGTAATAGTTTGGCTGTCACAAAATCTGCTTCAAAATAGTGTAGATGTATTGCAGGAGCAGCCCAGAGGAATTTGATTAAATTCAGCATCACTGTATGTGTAGTCCTTCTTCTAAGGACTGTCACAGTTCACCACAAACCTAACTTTCAGCATAAAAAAGAGGCAAATTCTAAGTGATATCCCTCCTGTTTAACTAAGGAAACAGAAACAAAACACATAGTCGAGAAATCAAATGGATACCTACTGTAAAAGCAGGCTATTTCCATGATAAATAGTTGAATGTATACAAATAGCAGTAATTGTGGATTAATAGGATTATCATAAGACTTTCAAAAAGAAGGAGATATTCTAACTACTAGCTCCAAAAAATAAAATAAATGTTAGTAAGGAGAATTCTCATCTTGAAATGTGATTTAGACTGAAAAGAGAAAGAAAACAACTCTTCAGTGAATATTGGCTTCTTTGGAACTAAAAAATAATGATGTCCTCTGTACCAATACAGAGGTATTTAGCAAGTTCCTGAGAGTGTAACTCTTGGAACTGCTAACTGCTTCCAGTTGTCCTTGGTTTCAGTGGGAGTGCAGGATGTTCAGAAGAAAAAACTTAATACCTTTTTAAGACAAAGTATGTCCTGGGGAGGCTTCTCTGTTGTGCCCAGCCCAGTGATACAGAAGCACAACCAAGACTTGGTGATGTTGTGTAAGAAAGAGAATCAAATCATGTTGCTGGTTGGCAGTGCCTGTAGGGGCTGGAAATATAGCTTATTAGCTATCCGTAAAGAAGGTATATATGATGAATTCTTGTTTTAGTTATGTGAATGGGAAAATAAATGATAATCCAAATTTTAAAAGTGACTCAGAGAATCAAATTTTGTATCTGATACGTTGTTCTTCCAGTATTTGCCTTTTAACAGTTACTATAACTTTTCATGCCAGCAACAAACATATATTAGTTACTGTCAAAATTAATAATCCCGCAGTATTAATATTGGTTTAAATGTTTCATAAACAGTAAGCAGTGAAGTTTTTATAGAATTTCACATGAAAGCAGGCTTGCAGTTGTTAATATGCATTGAAAAAACCTCATAATTCTTCATCAAAACTTGGCCTGCTAGAGGGCGAGAACATCAAGGGAACAATGACAAACCTCCCAAGCCAAGGGAATGGAGGTGTCATGACTCAGCCACCTGGGCTGTTCAGCCAATCATTACCACTTAAAAAAAAATCATCATATGTCCCACTCAAAGCTTCCTAAAGAATTCCAGAGGCAATCCATATGTACTGTTGGAGCAGCAAATAAACACACCATTTCCGTTACAGACAAAGAAGAACAAGTAAAAGGGAAACAAAAAGAATAAGTTGGCTTGCACAAATAGAGAAATAAAGTCAATAAATGAGCTCTTACCTAAGAGCTGGAAATTCTGGTCAGGCACATGACGATCTACTGAAGTCTTGTGCCAGAAAATAAGGCTCTAAACTGCTTTCTAAATGTAATTATCACGAGGTAAAGTGAGATCTTCAAAAGTGATTAGTAAGTTTGAATTGCTTAATTCCTAAAAATCAAAATTCCTCAAAGTGTTTTGATTTCAGTAGAATACAGAACATGTTAGAACTGTAAATTAATGTTTATTTCATATTATATATTATATTAATTACTGAAACAATCTAGAAATAGTCAGGGGAAAATTGTGTATGCATGTGGAATTAGATGATTTTGTATCAGGCTGGAAGCTAAGGAACTATTGCCCATCTTACAGTTTAGAAGCTCACTTACATCTGCATTTTCTGAATTGATCAAAGCCAAGAGCTGAGGAGACAGGTGGGACTTCCCGTGTGGGATTGCCAAGGATGATTCCCAGTACAGGAAAATATGCATCAGAGCATGGGGCTGGCGTTTCTTTCCACTCTTACAGCTTGGCATAATAGTACAGCATATTCTTGAGTGTAAATAAATGGCATGAATAGTCAAAACCGTTCCTTAGAGTACAGAAACTGCACAAGAAAGGTTTACTCAGCACATGGGCTGCTTGGTGGTTTGTTAGAAAATCTTTCTGGGTAAATCTCTTTTGAAGGTTTTGAGCTTTTAAAGACTTGTTCACCCCTTTCAAAATTGTTTAAAAAAATACATCTATCACACTTGGGTAATGGTTATTTATCTTCTCCAGATAATCCACCATTTTTATATTTCTTCTGTATGTGTATAGATGAAAGTGTCCTGCACGTACTGTCTGGTGTTTGTCCATCATTCTCATTAGATAAAGTACAATTTAGGAAAATCACCAAGCTCTTTTAAATTAATTCTCCTTCTCTGGTTTGTGCATGGGCAAATAATGCCCACTTAATGGTGATCAACTGGTACTTCAGATGTACCAAATAATTTCTTACTATTTTACTGACATGCTAGTTACTTTATTCTTCAGATTTCTTGATTATGTCTATAATTTCTTTCATAGATTTTGTGTGCTAAGGTTTGTTCCCTTTCATTAGAGTCACTCAGGCTGCTAAAGTAAAGTAAATTAAAGTAAAATGTGTAGTTGATGAATATGTGGATATTGTTGCTAGGCATTACCCTTAATATTACTGTATCTGAAAGGGGAGACGCCGTGAATAGGATACAGAGGTACTTCAAACTCATTAAACTACTGTGCAAGACTTCAAGGGTCAAATAGTTGTAGCTTACAGCTGTTAATTTTTGTTCCTTGGGGAAGCTTTATGCACAAGCACAAAGACACTGTGGTCTTGGGGTACCGTAATTGCAGATCTGTTGACAGTGTTTTAAAACCTCAAAGGTTATTCATGCTGACTTGCTCACCTGCAGTAAGTTCCAAAGTCCTAGAACAAGCAGAGCTAAAGTAGTAATCAAAGCAGTGTTTTGTATACATGAAGCATTTTAAAGTTCTGAAATAGTTCATTCAATAAGCCTTTCTGGCCAAAGATTTTATTTACTGTGTGACTGGGATCTAAGTACCGAGGATAGAAAAGTGGCTTTGTGAGCAGCGTGATTTTCCTTTGGTGTGCAGCTTTCCACAGTGGTGGTCAAGGGTTACAGTGATTCTGCAGTGTGAAAGTAGTGGCAAACTTAGCTTCAATATCTCACTGGTTTTACACACATTTAAGAGCTTTTGTTAGTTCATCTGTTGTGTGTTTCATGGTGGTGTTGTCACTGTGTTCCTACACCATAATTTGATTGAGCACGGTTACTTTACCATAGAAGAAACTGTAAGGTTCAGCGATCCACTGCACCACCACTTCCATTTTCTCATTACAAAAATTGACCTTCTTGCTGCTGTTTGAAAGGGCTCAGACCACTGTCATTCAGACTTCAAGACTGGTGAGCAGTAATAATAGTATAGGAAGTAGGAGCAATAGTTAAAGCGGCCTGGCATTGTGCTCCCTTCCTGGAATCCATTTTGAATTTCACAGTACAGGCAGCGGGTGTCCTTTGCTACCTCCAGCATGCATTGTGCTTTGCTGTAATCCCCTACTTGTCATTAAATCATTTAAATGTATTAAGGCAACACACTGCAGGAACATTTTACCATGTTCGTTTTGCTTTGTGGGTGATTTTCCTTAACCTGTTTCAACAACCCAGAAATAGCACAGCACTATTAAGAAAAAACTAACCAAGAAAATTGTAAACTGACCTATCAAATCTATTCCCACACATGTTATACACCATGCTGCAAGGCACTCCTGCACCGGGGTGCCTAAGTCTGAAGCTGTTTGTGATGAGAATATGGACCCTGGTGCAAAAAGTCCAGGACCCTGGAGACCTTAGCCATGGGTTTGGGAGAGTTTGCATTCCCCAGTCTGGAAATACTTCCTTATGCCCTTTGCAAGTGTACTTGGCAGACTGCAGTGTTTTCAGTGCATGCATGGCACATGGATTTCTCTGAATCTGCTCTCTTGATATTTCACATTTTCCAGTAAAACACTTCTGTGGGACTAAGGGAATGTATACTCTGTCCACTGCAGCATAGCTACATCAGATACAGATTGTACAGTATAGCAGGTATAGAGGCAACTCCCCACCTAGTGAAAGGCAGTTTGCTCAGAGTCTGGGTAACAAAAATCAAGGATTTTCCACAGAATAATACTCAAAATATTTTTAAGTAACTAGTGTAATTTTAATGGAAGCTGCTAAATCACATGATTTGGTTGAAGTGACAAAGAGAGGGGCTTGCTTTAGGCCCATTTTTCTTTATTTATTTTTTCCCTTCCCTTCCCTTCCCTTCCCTTCCCTTCCCTTCCCTTCCCTTCCCTTCCCTTCCCTTCCCTTCCCTTCC
>JAWWEU010000081.1:30746959-30784459 GCA_035583155.1 Acropternis orthonyx
AAACCATCACAAACCTTCCCAAACCTTCCCTTCCCAAACCTTCCCTTCCCTTCCCAAACCTTCCCTTCCCCAGATTATGTCATACATTTCAGTTTAATTAAACATTCATCTGGAACCCTTACCAGACACAAGTGAGTCTTGTTTATAGTTTTGTTTGTTCCCAGCTTTAGATACTCAAACTTCAATCCTTCAAAATACTAATAAAGTTCAAAAGTAGTAAAAGACTTAGGTACTTTGAACTTGTTTTCTGATTTAGATGTTCGTAGTTTGAACTCAAATAATGTTTTCAAAATTTCTCTACAAATATGAGAAGTAAAAATTACTTTCTGAATAGTAAAGCTAGATTTCTTGAGAAATCATTTAACTTTGAGAGCTGAAGTTCAAAGAATTACTAGAGAAATCCAAGAGAGAAATCTTTTCGGTGGAATTACTGTTAATTCTGTTTAGAAAGATTGTCATCCTGTCAAGGAGCAATCCTAATTCTTTGTGAATATTTTACTGAGTTTTTGTCCAAAACATTCTGCGATTCAGCTCCAGATTTGTGCAAATTACTTGATGAATTCAGACTAAAAAAGCACAAGTTTTCCTAATGTGTTTCTCTGTTGTTAGCGGGTATTCACAGGCTTTACAGATGGCAGTCACTTTTTCCATTGAAGGTTGACCTGTTTAAAGTACTCCTGACAGAAGTAACATTGGCAGAATTTACAATTTGCCACCTGATAAAGTTGTCAGCATCAAGGGTCTTGTCTTGGAATCTGAGGTGAATGAATGTAAGAATATCACACAGTGAGAACTGTGAACTTTGTTGAACTGATCTATCTCCATTATCTCTTGTTGAACCCCAAACTGGGCATGTCATCTGCTGAGAAAAGCAGCTAACTTTTGAATGACTGACGACACGTAGAATTTATCCAGATTTGTTGTCTTCACTGTGGGATGAAATATCAACAAATGAATGAAGAAGTAACAAAAAATGGAAAAAACCCAATGGTGACTGTGATTTAAAGAATCCTGCATGAATTCTTGTCTTGTGCTTTGCATGCACAACCCTCTACTATGGACTTGAACAGAGGTTGCAGGAGTTTCAATAGTTCATGTTTAGTTGAAAGCCTGTGGAAGTCATCAGGAAGTCACCCATGGACTTTATTGGGATGTATTGATCCCCTTCTGTTAATTGGGAGGAAACTAGGAAGCACTGGGACAAAATTAGGGTCTCATGAGCTATTCATAGCTAGGGGCAAATATACATGAGAAGGTTTTTCTTGGTATTACTTCTCTTTATGTTGCTCGTTTCATCTTCTGCCCTGTAGGACAGCTACCAAAGGGGCACATTGAATGTGAGAGTCTCCTCCTCTGCTGATTTTACAAACAAAAGGAAGAACATTTGAAAATGCCAACATCATTTATACCTAGAAGTCAGGCCAACTGCTGACCTGATGTTGGAAAATATCATTCCACTGAAGTTAGTGATCCTGAGCGTACTTGCTCTCAACCTGAATTTGGCTTACTTTGATATGGAGACATCTTTACCCCTTAACTGAGAAATTCATAATTTTCCCCCACCTGTAAGAAGGCCCTGTTGTATAGTTGTTTACTTTGGAGAACTGGGTGAGTACATAGCAAATGCAGTCAGCAGCAAAAGTGTTCACATTTCACTACAGACAATGTATGAACTCTTGGTACCTGACACTTTACGCAATATGATCTCTGGCTTTAAGAAAACATTGTTACATGTTCTTACTCTAATCAGCCTTGTCTGCCAGCTCAGAGAACAGAGAAGTTCATTGTTATATGCAGCTGTCATTTGTTCCATCTCCTTGCTCTGTATGACTTCAATATCTTTGTGGTATTTAGTGAAAGTAATTTTCAGTTAGAAATCTTCTGCCCTTTCAGTAAGCGCAAGTATAGCACTTCATCAATGGCTAAAGAATTCCAAGCTATCTGGGATGTATCAGGACAGTTGATAAAACCTCACAGAGCAACCTATGATAGCACATCCCATCATAAATAAAAAAAAAACAGAAAGGGCCTTTGTCAGTGTTTATCTGTAGCGCTTTTATTCTTTGCCCTTGATTTCCTCTTCAGAAAATTGATGCACCCTTAAATTGAAGCAGGAGGCTTGACAGGTGATGGTTAGTGTGATAACTGCTCAGATTTCATCAGCCAGTGTTTTTCTGGTGGTGCAATTGTAGGAACTTTCAGCTAGATTACCTGTCATCCACTACATCAGATAAAAGAGGGAGAGTTGAAAGATGCAGTTTTGCCACTGTACCTTATAGGAAATGAAAAGTGTGGGTGAGGTAACAGTAGCTGAAAAGAAGTACAATTATTTTCTAATCAGGCTATTCCATCAAGAATGTCACTGCTGAAATTGGCAATCATTGGGCAGAATCCATTGTTAAATTTGCATTGTTAAATTAATAGGGGAAAAAAAATCCTAAAAGAAATAGTCAGTCATATTGTAGGTAGTAGCTCAAGCACTACTTTTGACTATCTATTTAATTCTTCTGTATATGCAAAGTACAATCTATACTTAGACAGAAAAATGTTCCTATTTTGAGTATTTTTTGATATTCTTATTTCATCCTATTTATTCTGATGTTAAGTTGTTTTGTTTTTTTTTTCTCTGATCTTTGATAGCTCAATTTCTTTGTAAAAACTTTTACTTATTTTATGTTCATCCAGGAAAAATTTTTATTTAACAACTAGTGCATGCCACCAGTACCAAAATATTAAATGTATATAGTTTTGTCTGTTCTTCTGTACTGTGAACAAAATTGGACTGTTTTTTAACCAGCCTAAAGTGTTAAGTGTACAAAGATGACCCAAGTTTAATTTAACTTAATTGCACTTTGTAAACTTTTAAGTTTCTATACTGACTTCATTTAGTGCTTTAACAATTAATTTTCAATGTTGAATTTCCTAAATATAGAGCAACTGAAACAGGTTTTGTTTTATCTATGCTTTGATATATCTTGGTTATCCTCCCTAATCTATTCTTCTACATAGCTGAGGTCTGTTTTGAATTTTATTTAAAATGATTATATATGCAAACTCTAAAAAAGAATAAAATAAAAACATAACCACCAGTTTGTTAAATATCACTATTCCCAATACTGCAGTTGAAGGTCTGTCAGCAATTCTATTACAAATGCTTATTTTTCTAAGGCTTATGCAGTTTAGCTATGAAAATTCTCTCTTGGGTGAGACTTGGCAGCTGAAGGTTCATCATGTGACTGTAGCTATTTGTTGCTATTGTTTTACCAAATATTCTCAATTTGTTAGAAAACTTGTCAAAGTTTTAAGTAGAAATCAATTTTGGAAAATGCAGAAGACTAAATCTACAGCCTCATAATATTTTGTTTGTGTTTTTCTTAATAATGATTTCACATCTTACAATGATTTTTGAGAGAGTTGTATTTTTGTTTCTTCTTCCTAGATGCCAAGGACACTGAGAGATCAAACGGATTGGCAAAAACATCAGTGGGAAGAAATGGTGTTTTCTTACAGGTTCTTTGTCCTTATCACTATTTTAACCTCCAAATGGTTTCTGTAAAGGAATGTTGACCCAATGTTCCATTGCTCATGCTTGGAACTGCTACAAACATTATTCATAAAAGAAAATGAGGTATTTTTTTGCATATACAGACTTGAAATCTACACATTTTCGCTTTTGGTGTGATGAATGAAGTGCCACAGCTTCTTTTTATGCAATGAGGAAGGAACTTTCTTAGAACCATCATTACCTCTGGCCATTGCAGAAAGTTCTCATGCAATCCCTCTTCAGACATATTCAGTTCTAAGGGACGCTTTGTATACACGGTGAGAATTCCTTCTTGAGAAATAATGACAATTACTTGGATCTCAGAGTAGGCAGTCAGCTGAACATAAGCTTACACAGTAAAGAAATGATGACAAAAAGTAGGAGAGGAATCGGAGAACAGATGAGAAAGAGTAAAAGTGTGTAAGGTCTGCTTGACAGAGACAGAGGAGATTCACAGAGTCAAGTCTTTCTGCTGAGGTAAAAGTTAGGAGGTCAGTTGGTAACTGCTGTAGGTTTTTATACTAAGAAGATACTTTTAAGGGCAACGTGCTATAAGCAACATTATAACAACTTGTTATAAAGAGATTCTGTGATATTTGTCATTCCCTTGTAGTGGTTGGCAGGGTACTGGCCTGCATCACCCACCTTGCCCCCCGAAGGTGCCTAAGACCAAACCCACTCTTCACAGCTCACAGTGCTATAGGAAACTGACATAGCAGCACTTCAGACCATAGCCTCTGGACCATTGTCCCTGGGGAGCAAACACATGGCTTCTCACTCTACCTGTGCTCCCAAGGTGATGGCCATTGGCAGACAGGAGGGACAGCCAAACAGAATAGGTGACTTCCAGTTACATGGAGAGAAGGATTGCTGCAGGCAATGACTCTGCAGATGGTAGGAAACCATCAGCCACTGCACCATATCCAAAACGAACCATAAATCAAAGTCCACCAATTTTGATTGTATGAAAGGGACCTGTTTTAAAAAGAGATAATTAGCTGGTCACTTTTTTAACTTCATGTCTCATGGTGAGGTTTTGGAAGATCAAAAATTGATTTGTCATCTTTCATTAAAAAAAAAAAAAGAGCAAAAAATGTATCTAAAACCAGAGCAAATGTAACCTACAATTTTTCTCTGTATGTAGAGTGCATGTACACACAGAAGATGTTTCTATGAATTTTTTCTGGCTTTTATTCCTTGAGACAATAAACACAGAAGTTCAGTCCAAGTTATTCTCGCCTGTATGTAAGGGAGGTGGGATCTTTCATTTTTTGTATTCTTTGCATTCTTAATATTCTATAGACAGATGTAGTCATAATCTGGAACCTTAGGTATAGCAGTTGTCAGACCAGACAGGAAACCATGTTTTCCCCATACTTCTAAAGTTGAGAGTAATATTCTGTTAATTTGGAAAAATAGCAACATTTGGATGGATTTCTTTGCTGGTAATCTGTGCCTCAAATTTACATGACCTGATCTTTGACTAAGTATGAAAATGTCATCAATATAAGAATAATTACCTAATTTTTCTTTTTGCTTAAATCTGTTTTCAGCTGTCTGGAAATGTAAAAGGACAGTAAAAAAAATTATTTTTTTATATATATATATAATGTCAAGGCATAAAATGCATACACATGAAATTGCACATATAAATACTAATAGTAGTTACACTTGTAGCAGTATGAATTAATCTAGAAGCTGGGAAAGCCAGGCTCTGGATAGTTCCTTTTCCACCAGCAAAATGAGGAAATGAACTGAAAATGTTGTGCCACCTCTAGTATCAAACAAGAGGTTTGATACTCAGCAATAGGCACAGCTTTCCAGAAGAGTTTAAAGGCTAGAACTGAGAATGATGTCTCAGAGAAGACAATTTAACCGAGACAAGATCTAGGAAAGCTTTGGACAGGCTTGCAGTCTTTTTAAGAGAGATCAAATATTCAAAACAGAATAAGTAAAAAAATGCACCTAAGAAGACAGTAGGGATCCATGAGTTCATCTGCTGTTAAGTACACCAAGTGACACCATCCGAGGAGATGCAGCTTTCAGCTTTTAGTGATCTGGACAATTCGTGTTGCTGTTTCACACCTCCTCCTCCTCCTCCTAAATTTAGCCACTGGAAAGGACTGCTCATTTACTCCATGTTACATTTGTGTATTACTATTACTACTGTTGTTGTTGTTGTTATTATTATTATTATTATTGGATAGTATTAGAAAAATACCACAAGGATACAGTACAGCTGTAGTAACACATCCCAGTTTGGCAAGCTGCTTATTCAGACGCCTAACTGAGTGCAGTGTAAGGCTAAAAAGGTAAATAGATGGCAGGGAGGGAAGAACTGCTAGAGATTGACTTGTGTTTGTGGAGTGGGAGAGTGACTGACCTAAGTAACTCACAGTCTATTACTCTGCACCCGGTCATCGTAACTTTCTGTTGACAAAATCCTTTCTGATTAAGCAACATATACAACAAAAAATTGGTTAAAACTGCTTAATTCAGTCTGTTGGATTTTTTTCCTAGAACCAGCTTTTTAAATGAGATGAGCAGTATAAAAAAAAAGAGATTTACTAATACTGACAATATAAAAAAATCTTTCATGAACAGCAGTAACTAAGAAAAAGATAAAACATTAGTGATATGTTGAGTAGCTCGCATGAATGCAAATAAAGCACTCCTGTGCTGAGTAGCAGCATAGCAGAGCTTTTGCTGAAAGGAGAACAGACTGGAATGCCTCCTGTTTTGCATTGTTACAGGGCAGCAGTATGTATTTATACATGCCATTAATTTATACAAGCTTTTTGCCCCCCCCCAAAGCCAAATGTTAGAATAAGCTATCTAGTCACCCTGTCCATAAATCGAAAAGTGGCTGAAATGATTACACTTGATCTGCAGCCATATTCTACTGGAAGGTCTATTGGCTTGCAAAGGCTTTCAGAGCACATTAACCACAGAGCTCTCTCCCAAGCTGGACACACTTAGCTGCAATTTCTGTGGCTCATTTTTTTACCAGTTTGGTCTTAAAATAAGGTGTTATTAGGCAGAGACTTGAGTAACTGTATTTTAACACTGATACACAGAAAAAATAAAGAAACAACTTCAAACTCATTGTCTGCTATACTGGAGACAGTTCAGGGAGAGTGGGGGAATAGCACAATATTTGCACTTCTATTGGAAGCATTAGTATCTCCAAACACAGAGTCCACCATTGTTTTCTGTTCTGAAGATATTTATATCTAATGATTTGATCAAATTTTTTGAACCAAAATATTCACTGGAACAGTGTTTTTCTATACTAGGTTAAAAGGCAGGGTTTGCAATGCCCAGTGGGAGAAAACCAAATATACTCAGTCATTGTTTGAAGGAAGCATGTCACTTCAGGGATTCTATAAGTAAAAAAAGAAATTATCAAAAGAAAATATGGGACATGCCATTAAGTTTTGGTTTCGAAAACTAGTTGTTGGTTGTTAGCTTCTCATCCACATATTACAAGATCTTTTCTTTCACTGGTAATGCTAACATGATGTTCTCAGTCATATATATTGTTGTATATAAAAACTCACATATACCAAATTCCACAGCTAGCCTACAAGACCAGAGCTAAAGATGGAGACATGTGAAAAGGGCACAGAATCAGATATTGTCTTTTTGTTAAATGCTGATAAATTTCAAGAACGTGACACCATTTGTTTTTAATACAGCAGACTGAGTTCTCCAGAGTTCAAATCTGTTTGAAGATGCTAGGTTACAGTATAAGAAAAATCAACAATTGTCAGATTGTTGAGGTTTTGTATTTTAAACCTTTTTTAATTTAGTTACTAGGAAAAAGACCTTCATTGTGGCCTAGAAATCTCTGTCACTAGTATTGGCTCGCAAAACAGGAATTATTGTCTGAATTGCTATAGCCAAGTCTTGACTAGTCAATTCCAAAAAATTGTGGGCATATATATTTTCTGTAAAAAACTCTGTCTTTTGCGTGTGGTCCTGGAAGAATTGCTGCTCTCTCCACACTAACCAGTCTGGTTAGGGAAGCTGTACAACACATGAGTATGGCCCTGCCATCTATTTGTACTGAGAAGAGCAAAAAACTTTCAGTTTTCCAGATCTCCTGTGGCTCCCACAAAGTCCCTGTCCCCACATACTTCTCAGTGCTTCTTTTAGAGGGTGTGAGGCCAGCTTGGGCCTCTGTACACAGGCTGTAGACACCCTAAAGATAAGATGAGAAACAACAGATGGCTGCAAACAGATGGGGGAATCTAAGTAACAATTAGATGCTATTGATCAGTATGATGACAGTTCTCGCAACACAGTGATATTTTCTAGGGTTTTGTCCAACCTGCTTTAAGTGTTGTTTAAACCTTCACTGCTTCTTTTAAGCTGCTATTCCACTGGTGAGTTTGCTGGGATGAAGATGGAAATAAGAGTTAGATGTATTTTCGTCTTATTCTGAGCACTGAAAGGAGAGTAGCATGTAATTTTACATCCTAAGATGGAATCACACAGAATCCACAGCTCCACTCATGGCTTTGGTGAAAGTAAGTTTATGCAAGGCTGTCAAAAACCAACAGCAAAATGGACTGCTGCTGCAGAGTGCATCAGTTGTTACCATAAAATTGCTATCTTCATCCTTTCCCATCTCCCAAAAAGCAGGAGGAGAAACAAAAACCATTCCTGGTTTTCTGGTAATAGGGTTGAATTGGACCCAGGTTGCTGACAAAGCTGGGAAGCGCTTTGGGATGGGATCACAGGCACAAATATGATCTCCTCAATATGGCTTTCTTTTCTCTGTTTCTCTTCTTTGTCATAGCTACATTCTTGATAGGACAGGGTTTATTTTTCTGTCTTTGGTGTTCATGAACTTCAAGTATTGGTAGACTTCTATCTTGTTGCTAATTCATGTCTTAGTGCAAGTGAATGTACACGTATTTTTGTTCCTGAAACATAGTATTCTCTGTGATGAGATGATTTTGCTGCTGCCTCATAGTTCAGACCTCACCATCCCATGAATATTTACCTGATAAAATACTGCCCATAACAATACAAGACTCTGGCTGTTTATGGACCTCATAGTTCTGGTGTTTGTTGGGATTTTTTTGTTTTTTAAAGACTCAGAACCTTCTAATGAAAAAAGAGAAGAGTAAGTGTCACATCCCATGACTACCTACCATTAGAACAGAGAAGCCATTATGGTTGTGAAAAAGGCTGAATATTTCTTGAATAGGATGTTACTGTTCACAGTCAGTGATGGTGTAGGATACTGCAATAGATGGCTGGCAGGCCTGGGCCACAATGATAATTCCTCTCTTATGTTAATCACCGGTGTAGAAAAGGCGGACTCCTGACTTCCCATGCTCTGATGCTGTTGCATGGGCAGCACAAAACAGCACAAAACAAAACAGGGGTTTTTTTTTATTTTTTTCCTCTTCTGCCATTTTACATTGCCAATTAATGTCTGACTCTGTCATTGAATATTCATGCTTTGGATTGTTTTTCAACAAATGTGTTGGGAATTGTGTCTTTCCAGTCCAAACCTCATTTTGTTACAGTATTTTTGCCTATGCTTTTAATCTCTCAGGGTGCCTTTGTATTATTTGTCTTTGTTCTTACTGGTACTTTCAGCTCCTCCTAAATTACTATTGTTAACTGATTATGATACTAAATTCATTAAGACCATTACTTCTTTCAGATTATTACTGAAGATGTTTAGCAAGACAAAACTATTCTTTCTCTATAGGTAAACCTCCTGGAATGCCTCACATCAATGCAATGGACTTCCTTTTCCTTGCAAGCCCTTTCCAGCCCACCAAATCCTCTTCTCTAGGATTATATGAATCCCTTTTTGAACTCGACTGTTGTGAGATGCAGCTTCAAGTCTATAATGAAATCCACATAGGCTGGCTGTGTTCTTTGTGTCCCACTGCCAACAGCTCTATCCAAAAAACATGTACATGGAAGTTTGAAGTTTCAAGGATCCCTCAAGTGAATAGTTAAACATGTACTTGTAGGATTGTAATCTTACTGATCTTTTTAATCTTCCTTTTTCTTAAAGGAAATCAAATAAGTCCAGGAAAAGGCACTTTCAGTAAACCAAAATCAAAGGTTTCACGTCCTTTAGATATCTGGTAATTTTCTTAGTGTTTCTCACTGTTGGTCATTATTTTCTTTACTTTAGACTTTTATTGTTCAGATCATTCTTCCACTCTGCACCATTTTGGTAATTTTTGTTCTTTATCTTCTAGGTGTCATTAAAACCCAAAAACATCAGTTCTTTATTGAGCAGAAAAAATTTATTATACCAAAGGACATGTAGTTTATCTTAGCTAGTTTGATAATTTTAGAATTTCACAAAAAGTTTATTTCAAGAGCATCATCATCACCATTATAATCAAAATCATTATTATTATAATAGTAGCTTTCTCTTTAAAAAAAACTTTCTTAGCAATTATCTTACTAGTTCATCTGTATTTGGAATCATTAGTAAGTAACCTTCCTAATTTCTGTTTCTGTTGCATAGTTACTAAAGCTCTTAATATGGTGCTTGACTCTTTGGACATTCCCACTTCACTGAAAGTCCTCATTAATCCTGGTATCTTGGCACAGTCAATACCTGCTGTTTATGCAAGGTTGCTTTTGTCTTGGACTGTAGAGACTCTTAGCAACTCAATTTATAGCAACTTTTCTTATAAAATTCACCTTAACTTTTTATTTATTTATTTATTTATTTTTAAAGAGAGAACTTGATATTTTTGGCCAAATTCCTTAACCCAGTTTCTGATTCCCCAAAATACTGCCAGCTTTCCTGAATAATGATGGCAAGAATGGCATCATTCAAACTTAGGACTCGAGGATTGAGGAGAGGACAGTCCTTTGCCTCAAACTTGTCTCTAACAAACCAGACTCTCTATTTGTTGCTCACTTGTACTCTAACTATTCTGTATTACTTGTTAAAGGTTAGATTGTGAGTAGAGCCCACATTCATGAGAACAAAGTTCAGACTTTGTCCCTTATAAGGTGTTAAAGTGCTTGGTTTGACAGATATATGTCCATGGGCATCTTTGCCAGCCTTTTGATAGCTTTAGTATCTTGTGACCATCAAATCCAACTTACCTCCCTGGGAACTTCACTACTGCAGTGTTTAGACGCCATTATCACAAGGACAGCGTATTCTTTCCATTTCTGTGCTCTATCTCATACTGTTGTAATTTACAGGTTATGCAATATTTGTCCAAACTTTTTTAGCAATCTATAAAATGTTACATCACTTGATATTTCTCATGGTTTAAAAATTGGCAAAAAACCTGTAAAAACCAGGGCATCAAAAATAAATTGTGTTAGTCATATGATGATATTGTATCTTAAATGCAGATGCCAAATACAGGACCCTTAGCTTTCTGTAAATTGACTTCGATCTGTCCATTTACCTCTGGATCTGCTCTATGAAATTCACATGCAAGAATAAAAATCTCATATACTCTTTCCTCAGTCTCCTAAGTAATGCTTTATATGAATCTATAAAACCTGTAGATACATATCTTCTGACTTTCCTATCATGATTTATCTCTTATGAAGAGAAGGGAGACCATTCACATAATTTTAGCAGAATATATTTTATGTTTACGGTATTCTTACAAATAAAATATATTTCCGCTTTAGCTAAAGGGTATTTCAGCTATACTCTCTAGTCAGAAGGCAAACCTGTATATTTTATTATTGGTGTAACTTGAGAGGTACATCTTAAGCCTTTTGTTTAAAGTACATTTAGAATTAAACAGGCCACATTCAAAGTAAATTATCTAAATAGATTTTGGAAAGAGAAAGGAGTCTGTTCTTTTTAATATACCTTCAGAAATATTTTACTTCTTGATGATGACAGCAGCTCTTACTGACAACTATTAATACATTATAAACACCCCATCAGAGTTATATAAAAACATGTCAGTTTTAAAGAGAACATCTTTGACAGCAAATTTTCTGATTGTGAAACAGCTGTGCCTCCAGTACAATGCATTAAGTAGTTTATTCCTTTTAGATAGTTAAATTGTGCATGAAATGTTGCTGGCGCAAGGGCTCCAAATCTGGCCTGATTAGCGAACATCTGTTACATTGGAAAAATTCATGTCTACCCTAATTAGCTGTCAGGCTGATGTACATCAGTCCTGATGGTGAGGGATCCTGTGCTGTTTAAGTCAAACAGGTTTCTCTCCTATCCCATCACCTGCCCTTTCAAATCTCTTCCTCTGGTGTGTTGCTTAATTAGAGATTGTTGGAAATACAATAGAGCAGGTTATGGTCAGTTATAGTCCCATCTGTGCAATTTTTTTATTCCCACAAAACTTACGAACTGACATAAAGCAGTCCTAGCAGTCAGGCTAAGGTCTATATATTTTTCTAATCCTAATTCACTTGTTAAATCTGAAGACTTTTCATCTTTGTAAAGCTAAAACTTTATGGTGATTGGAAGAAAATCAATAATGGCCTGAACAATTTGCCTTTTTTATTTTGTTTTAAAAAAGATATTTCTGGCTTGAGTATGAAATATGGCAAGGAGTTGAAGAAATCTCATGAAAACAGTGTTCTCTGCTATTGACATTTGCATCTGTTCCCTGCATCTGTTTACTGAAACAAGTATGGACACAATACACCTCATGTAGTGTGCAGACATATATATGCATGTATATATTTAAATTTCCCTACTAGATTGATATCCTTTAGTTTGGAGTTCCAAGTATTTTTAATGTATTTGAAAGTGTTTGTTAACTTGCTTTTAATGATGGTTTATTTTGTATAGATAGAGAGATCTTTTTACTATTAATGGTAGAAATATTCGTTAAGTGTATTAAGTTTCTTTATTTTACACCACAGTCCTATAAGAGAGGTATCAGTTAAATACAAAATTACCCAGTTCCTCAGATGGAATAAATTTTTCTGACTCTGTTACAGGTGGGACAGGGGCTTAACATTGATTAAGAATCTAGTCCTATTCAATGAAAATAAATTGTGTTTTCATTACTGACTTCTCCCTATGTCCCAACATTAAGGACTAAAGCCAAACTTAGAAACTGACCTTTTAATCTTCCACTTACAAAGCCTAGTTCAGTCCTCAGTTGAAGGTTATGGTTTTCTTCATCCTTACACGAAGAAGTAAAGTACTAAAATGTGTAGTAGGTTGATTAGTGGCACAGTAATTCATCCTCATTCATATAATTTCAGATTAGGATCTAGTCCTTTAATTTCAATTGTAAATTTTCAGACTGTTAGCTGACTAGCAACTAGTCCATAGGGATTATTTTAAAATATCATAAAAGGAATTACTTTCCACATTAAGGCATCTTCTTTGTTATGCAGTCATATTGTTATGTAGAGCTGAAAGGTGAAAATTTAAAGTTGCATAATTTCTGGTTGGGGACCCCTCTGGGACAGAATTGTGTCAACCCCTCTCACTCCTATATCCTTTGGAATGAAAAGAAATACCTGTGCTGCTTTCCATCAAAAGAATTAGTGTGGAGACCTTCAACCTGATTCCTGCATTTAGTGGTAGTACAGATCCTTTCTTCTCTCTCACTTCTTGGTTTGTCACAGAGCCCCAGAAAAGACCTGACAGAGTATAGCTAATTATGAGTGGAGGGCTGTAAGACATGTGAGAATAGCCTCCATAGTTCAGTTTATGCCAGTTTAAAATGGGGTCCAGTTATCCAGTTCTGTTTCGTGTGTCATTTTGAATGTTGCTACAGTGGAATCTCAGTGATCTTTAAATTATTACTGAACACTGATGTTCACATTAAATGGAGTCTGTAACTATGATTAAGATAGGAAGTTTCTAAGCATAACAGAGATTTAATTAAACTTGACTGTAAGTGTTTCAACTTTTGAATTTATAGCTAAAGAAAGAGTAATTGCTTTACAAAAGTTGCAGTGAAAAATGTTTCTCCTTTCAGCCAGCTGTGGATGGGATATATATACATGTGTGTACATATATATATATATATATATATATATATATATGTTTATGATGGTCAGTATTGCCTCATGTTAAAACATTAGAAAAGAACACACTGTAATTAAAAAGGAATAATCCAACTGGTAAGTGTGATGTACATTAGAAAGGCATAGAAATGAATGTGAAAATGTTCATGTGAACAACAACCAACCAGCCAGGGATGGTAAAGTAGCAGATGAAAGAGTAATCGAAGCACAATTTATGTTCAGATATTAACAGCATTTAGGATTTTCCTCCCGATAACATTCCATTAACTGAAAGTGACATTTTATTACCCTTAGTTTAACAGATTTGACAATGAGGCACATTGAACATTTGCAAAGTTTTTGAAGTTAGGATGCTGAAGTACATGAAGGATAGGGAATAGTGCAAAAAGGAAAGTGCTGAGATGGATTGTAATTTGTCAAGTTACTGTCATATTGTGTGGATGGGAGACAGGTTGTAAAGGAGGATAATTTAGAAGGAAAACAATTAGGAAATTAAAAGACTGGGAGCAAAAATGAATGGAGAGGAGTCTTATTTCAAAATAACCATAGATAGGACTTAAAGTTGCTTTTGAACTGCAGTTGTATATGTAGCCTTGGTGAAGGATTGGTGCTGAAGAAAGCTGAAAGGCATTCGGAATAGCAGCAGAACCCTGTGAGTAGTTCAAATATGTGTCTGTTCTGTTGCCCTTATCTGCCACTTACTGTTCTACAGAAATCAATGGTGTTGCATGCAATTTTGACTGCAATATTTAATTTGCTTTCTTTTGTTCAAAATATGAGTCAAATTGTAGTAAAAAATCTAACACTTGAAATCCATCAAAGGAAAAGTAGTTATCTCTCACATTGCTTTCCTAGTGTTTGTACTTATACTTAACTGAGCAGCTAATGTGATTGAGAACTGCACATGGCACTCCTCTTCCTTTTGATAGAGGCAACAAAAGATTGGTGACCATTGTTCACTGTAGGTGTTATACCACTGAGGATGCAGTGAAATGCTTTCTTATCAATTTTCTAGTGCTACCAATCCTTATCAACCGACTGATACTGTTTGAGGCCAGTCATTTAAATGAATATAAGCTATGTAGTAGTTAATGGATCTACTGCAGCTCAGTCTGCAGCATGGTAATGGTCCTGTCAATGGAACAGCAATGCCCAGGGTAGTTCATGGGATCAGTCATTCCTGACTGCATGCATGATGCCAAAAAATGACTCCAGGACCTATCAACACTTGGCTTCTAGAGCCATCAGCATACACTTATTGAGATATAGGGGGGGGAAACAAGTAGAAGTGTTCTGATTCTCTTAATCTAGCTAATTTTCAGAACAACAAGGTAGTAGGTGCCTGAATTTCCACTGCCCTGAATATATTTTGAATCAGACCATAAATGGGGACACTTTTTCACTTAATAAAGTTTTGGGATCAACTATCTAACAAAGGAGATGCATTATTTTCAGGGTGTGATGTCAGCGAAAAAGTTGTTACTCTCCTGTATGATCTCAGAGAAAGGCACTACCACTTTATTTGGTGCTGCAGTCCACTAAAAGAGAATAAATCATTAAATATACAACATAAATCAATTTCCCCTCACAATATGACAAATTTATAACTGCCTTTAACATGGGAGCCATTACCTGAGATATCAATTACTTCAAAAGTCATCTTTCACATTTGTTGGGCTTACATTGATAGAGATGTGTACAGGTATCCTGTGTTCTGCACCAATACTTCAGGGAATACCTACAGTTACCTTTTGGGGCTCCCTTACCTAAACTATAAACCAAGCCCTAATCACAAATGCATCATCTCATGCAGCTAACACATTTTGATATAAATCTTGAGTATAATTTACATCGAAAAAGAATAGATCGATATTTGAGTTTTATCAGTTTGGATCCAATTCCCTAAAACATAAAGTTTTTAGAACATAAAAACAAGTAAAGAACACACTCAAGTTCAAAACAGTTTTGTTGGAAGAAGAGCTGAAATAAAAATTAAATATAAGTTTTGGGTTGACATAATCCAGGTTAAATCTGAAAAAGAAAAATTCTTACTTTTGTAAAACGAGAGGCTATTTTATCACTCAGAGAATATCACATCAATTGTAAAGCCATCAGCCTCAAGGCTTGTTGGTGATTGCTTCATATTTACTGTTAGTCCAGCGATGGAGATGGTACTTTTACAGTCTTTGGACAGACTAGTGAGTGTGACATTTAAAGTGTTGATTTTTGCAGCACTTATGTTAATTGTTGTAATTTTCCTGATGAACCACCATTCTGGTTCCCTGATGCAGCCAAGATAGTTTTACATTTTCTATGCAGGCCTCTTTGCCATTTGGTCTGTGTAGTGTCAGCTTCGAGTGCTACTGAAAGCAGACAAAATTGCAAGCAAATTGCATCAGATTGCCAACATTGTGAAAAGGTAAATTGCTTGCAAATCTATTTAAACCACTGCCCTATTTTCATCAGCTTCAGTACTTGGTATTCATGATTGCTTAATTGGCGACCTTTCCTATTGTGTAGTGCTTTATGGTGTAATGGAAAGCGATCTTTACCAAACCAATTACCCTTTTTTTCTCAGCACTACATTATTGCTGTGATTGCAACTGCCAGTCCTTTGTAAATGAACTTTCTGATTTCAATGATGTTTTTAAAATGTAAGATAGAAAAAAGTGGCATTCATATTGTGTGATGTTCTATTTTGAAGCCTTTTTGTAGTCACCATTGTCTGGAAAAATGGACTGAAGGGTTACACAGTACCTACAAATATCCATGTAACTATTATTAATATTATCATAATGTCTCCCTTTGTACAGCAGCTCAATTAGGAAAGGATAGGAGAAATATTTTGTCACCCTGTCAAGTGCACAGGAAGTGCTTTTGATGCCTCTTTTTTGACACATACATTATCTTCACTAATAATATGAGATTCTTTTTTAAGACATAGAAATAAATATACAAAGTCTTAGCTGCCATGATAATTCAAATCACTATACCTTTACAAAAGATATTTTTAAAGAGTCTTATCTTTTCCAGACATTTAAGCACAACATACGTTGAGATACTGCAGGCAGTATAAATAAAGGTAAATGTTAACATTTCCTTGCACTCGAATAGGAATTGCAGCTATTTTTCTGGTAAATACAGGCATAGTGAAAGAAAAACATATTTCACAAGCTGCATATTTTCTACTTTGGTTTTGGTTTCAACAATAACAGGATGCAAAAATGTTTGAATGCATTTCTGTGCTGAAAATAAAAAGGAATTATATAAAAATGACCATTCTAATTTATTTTTATGATAAAGGATTAAAAAAAAAATACAGAATTCCAAGAATTTACTTTGTGTGTTTATTTATGTGGTTTAGGAAATTATATCATTACTCATAAGTGGCAACACGGAAAGGGCTCTGCAAGTAATTTAGTCATTCCCTAATATGGTACTGTAAGTGCAAATGGATGCATCATTCTACCCCCTACAGTTAAAAATTCTGTTGCAGAGACAAAAAATTGAAAGGATTCGTTTTATTCTTTGTCCTTTGTGGTTTTTTTTCTTTTTTTGCCAGTTTAAAAAAAAAAATCTTCTGATCAAGATTTTGGATGATTTTAGTACTTTTGATGTGATGTAATGATTTATTTACAGGTGCCTTCTTCAGTAAAGCAAGTGTTTCCCCAATTCAGTTGTCATGGGTTTTGTTATTTGTAAGAGATGGTATCACTGAAATCTACTGTATGGCAGTGTTATTCTGTTTCAAAACAGTTAAAAAACTTTATTTTCTCTATTTTAGAAAATGGCAGAAGTCTTCAAATCTATCCTTCCCTCATACATTCATATATCGAGTCATTTACATATTTGAGTTTCTGTTCTATACCTGTAACACAGAAATCAGTGTAAAGTACTCATGATCCCCATGTGTAAGTCATAGCATGTATAAACACAGAATGTATGCACGGTCACATGCACATGCACACATACAGATTGTCTCCCAGCTCTACTTATGATTTTGGGGAAGCAGAGAGAAAGGAAGCTATCCATACCTCTTCCTTTGTAGAGGGCAAGAATACAGCTGTGAAAATTTCCCCAATATAAAATTATCTTTTTCTAATCAGAAAAATTTAGATGTGGGAAGTGACTGAGAGAGAAAAATCCAGGAATAAAACACTTGGAATCTCTTCTCATATTTGTGTTTATAGAACATGGACATTGCCAAGTACAGCCTGGGTCCCTCAACTTACTGTGTGAGTGTCGCACAGGCACCCTGAGTGCTGATAGTGAGAATGATGGCACCACCCCAGGATGGAGTTCTGTTCTTCAGAAAGCAACTTGATGATGTGGCAGCAGTGAATAAGTGGATATTCAAACCTAGTATTACTGATGCACAGAATTGAATCACTAGCTCAAGAAAGCTGGCACTGACGGAGCCCAAAGGTGAGGAGGCAGTTTTAACTTGGAGTAATGAGAATAGTGTAGCTGCAAAGGGAGGCTGTGGATTTTGGAACAATGCAGGTCCAGTAAAGCATCAAACTAACAGAAGTGGTGGCTGATTCGTGGGATGAAGGGCAGAGAGGAATGACTTGAAGAGTTTTGAAGCTGGCAATGTACTTGTAAGAATTGACAGAAAATTCAAGGAATTTGCTGCAGACACTTTAAAGTGATAGTAAAACACAATCTGCGGGACTGAAGAAGTTTCATGACATGAAAAGAACTTTCTGTCTATATTGTAAAATGGAAAATTCCAGATAGTGTAAAGTAGATAAACAGAAAAACGGAAGTACTGTGTAATCTTGTCCAGAGTTCTGTGTTCAGTCTTTGTTGAACAGTGTTCTATAAGACTTAGTTGTTGCACTGATTTCAGTGTTGACTCTTTGCTTTCAGTGTTATAAATGGCATAGTCACTGTATAGTCACTGCAAGTAAATATTGTGATCTGTGACTACACTGTTGTCCTGAATATGCCTTTCAGTGAATATGCTCATTGCTGAACTACCAGAGTCTGCTGTCTTGCTTCACTGGTATGCTTGCGTATGTTGTCAATAGGAGTTTTAATCCTATAGAGAAATAATTCTGATTATTTAGTCTCCTTTATTACACATCAATATCATAAAACTAGAGGTCAAAATTCTGACTCTGATTTGAAGGCTACAAGAATCCATGAGGCTTGCAAAGTAAAGGCATATAAAGGAAGAGAGATACATGCTAATATATCTTTAGCCATTTTGTGGTGGAATGTCATTATGTCTTGCTGAGCTTATAAATGAAGGTCTGGTGAAATCCATCAATTTTTAAAGTGCCTGTATATGTGTATGTATATAATATACACATTCTGTTTTTCAGGTTTCCTGATAATGAGCAGGAATTTGGCAGCATGAGCTCTGTGATGAATGGTTATAAACTGAGTTTAGCAGAAACTGGCTGGGAAGTGTCCCTGTCCTTTGTTGTTTACTACTCAAAAAAGTAACTGAGTGTGGAATGACAATAGTCAAACAACAACTTGTATTGAGAATTCTTCTTCTGTATAAAAAATATTATTAGAAAAAAATTCTTCCTTGTGAGGGTGTTGAGGCACTGGAACAGGTTGTCCAGAGAAGTGGTGGATGGTCCATCCCTGGAAGTGTTCAAGACCAGAGGCTGAATGTGGTTTAATCTAGTGAAAGATAACCCTGCCCATGGCAGGGTGGAGTTGGGACTACCTGGTCTGTAAAGTCCCTTCCAACCCCAACCATTCTGTGATTTTAGTATTCAGAGTAAGACTGTAGCCCAAGATTACAGAGAGTATCTGTATGTTATTTCTTACAAATTTATGCTTTGGTGGTGGGTTTTTGTTTGTTTGTTTGTTTTGGGGGGTTTTTTAGGGTTATTTTTATCTCTCTCTCTCTCTCTATATATATAGATATACTTTTTTATCAATTATTTAATGAAAATGGAAGCTTCTTCAAAACTTGGTTGATATAGAGCCTGGATGGACTTTATTTTCCTGAGTAAAGCTTCATGTTCAAAAAGACAACCACTCTATAATTTCTGCCATGCTATCAGCAGCTGGGTAAAACTTTGGTTAATCAAAACACTGGGGACTCTTGGGGAGTCTATTCTGCTGCAGGTAAGAGGCTGATGATATGCTTGGAGGCATTCTTTGTATGTCTCTTTAAGTTCGTAAAGCTTTTTAATATCCCTTGGAGTAAAAATGATACGTAGACGTAAGATATCATTCATATTAATTTACAATTCATGAAACAATATGTAATCTCTCGTGAACTTTATCAGTATGACACGACAGCAAATTCTATCACAAAATTTCCACATGTTCCTCTAAATGAAAAGAGGGTGTTTCTCTATGACAATATTTGGTTTTATTCCCTCACATTTATGCCCTAGACTAAATTATAGTATTTTGTTTGCAATTTTTTTGTCATATCATGTTAGCCTAATATACCACTAATACCATTTTAATACAGAAATCTTAGTATTCCTACTCATTGGATGATACAGTAAGTTATCACATTAGCCTGCTATGACTTTTTTTGTGGTATCAGTTACTACTCTATAATTACATTCCTGCCTTATTTTCAGTCTGATAGGCACCACCATTGTCCACACTTCTGCATTTGAGAACCTACCTAAACTCCATGTAACAAAGTTTTATAGCTGAAGAGGTAACAGTGATGTAATTAGTAGTGTATTTGCAGGCATCTCTGAGTTCAGTCTGCTACAGTGCAACAGGTATGCCTGAAAAGTGATTTTTTTTTTTGTTTGCTTGTTGCTAGCTTAGAAAATAAGACAAAGAAAAATATGCTTAATATAAAACAAACAAAAAATCCCAATGAAAACTGTGCTCCCATGAGCAGTACCAGGGTAACTAGAGTTTGTGTAGTAAATGAAAGAGGAAATCTCTCTCAAAAGCAACAGAAAGAACTCCTTTGTTTCCCTTCTGTTTATCTTGTCATGTTCTATTCCACTGTACAAATAGATTTAAAAACTTTTAAAGGGAAAGGAAAGTCAAGGAAAAATATCTGTAGCTGTGTTTGCACCTCAGCGGCTGAAGCCTCCCTGCAAGATGCTGTCTGATGGCACTCCCTTCCATGGAAGGAAGCAGGAGAATTTTACTGTCCTGGACCAGCAAACTTCTCATGCTCATTCTGAAGAAATTGATGAGAACATTTGTTTTTCACTCCTTTTATTTCTTTTTACCTTCCCCAGGATAAAACTTTATTCCTTGGCTTACCTAGAATAATAAGAAATTTAGTGTAGTAAATTGATGAAATGATGAATTGTGTAGCTGCCTGGAAAAGTCATGTACTCTGATTCTTAGAGATGTATTTTCCAAATAATTTCTTGAGAGTCTTCCCTTCTGGATGTCTCTGCACTTTGTCCCTAGTTGAAGAGGAAAGATGTATTTTTGGTTTAAGTAAGTTTGGAATAGGACAGCTAAAGATGCTCAGTTCAGCGCATTTAGTGATTGAAAGAAAGCCTAACACCTGAGTAAGACCTGTAGTCTGTAGGAAGTGTATTTTTTCCTTTGATGACATTTTCTGAAAGGTGTTTACTGTGCTTCAGTTTCTGGTGTTACTGATAGTTCTTTAGGTTCTGTGTGCAAATGATAAACAGAATATGGTTGTTAGGCGAGAAAGTTTACAAATGTTGGGAAACAGATTAATTCTTTTTTGATTCTCTGCCTTTCTTCTTACTGGCAAATTTCCAAATCTTTGTTTGTGACGCCTAGCCATGATGATGATGATGACTTACTGGCAAAGTACCTTCCCCTTTGCTGCAATGTGGGTCTACAGTAACAAAGGTAGGAATTTCTTTTTGATTATGCAAACTACTGCAATTGCTCCATCAGCGTGCCCAGTTCGCAAGAATATCTGTCCTTTGGAGCGATATTCTGCAATGCCATATATATTTTTGCAGTAAAGTATCCTGATTTTATACTGCTTTTTGGGGAGTCACCACAAGTATTTTCAATGCACATGTTCATCCTTTTAAAGGGGAAGTGTTATATGAGCTGGATCAGCATGCTGGGTGAAGGTTTCTCAGCCCTTTCAGTGTATAAATTAGACATAGTACTAAAGTCACCTGCTGCTTGAAAGTTTCCATTTTAAAATCAAAAAATTCTGTGCTTAACCTGGCATCCACTGATTCTTGAAATTCCTGCAAGTTTGCTGTTACTGTTTTTATGGTTCAGTGTTAGTAACATTAAAGTAATAACCAATATTCAGGTTGTATTTTTCCCAGATTTATGAACTAAATATTCACTTTGATACATTGTTTGCAACTCACTAATGATGAGTGATCAACTTCATGGTTGCTCACGGTTTCAGAGCAGCAGACCTACCTCACAACAAATTAGTCTGATGGGACATGCTCCACTCCAAAATTTATCAGGAACTCAGTCTATTGCTACCATTAACACTTATTGACATTTATATTTCTAAGTTTTTATCCATAATGATTTTATTTTCCTAACCCACTTTCAGTATCCCTCTTCATAAGTAAGAGCTAGGTGTTTGTAGTGTATCCAATATCTTTACTCAGAGCTCTGTAATTATTGATAAGTGTAGCAATACACTTTTTAATTTCTTTGTATAGCTGTATTGTGGTTTTATAGATTGATTGGAGCTTTGCCTATGTGTGCCCTCAGGGATTCATCATTTCAATCAATTTACACTAAATATGAGTTGATCAATTAAACAACATTTCAGCAAAAGTTTATAGAAGGTCAACAGACAAAAGCATAAAGCCATTTTATAAACACCATAATTTCCTATGGGTAGTTGTCCTGGCTTTTGAGTTGTTAAGGAGCTGTACACACTCCGTTACCTCTGGACAACAACAACAACAACAAGAACAACAACAACAACAACAAAAGTTGCGCAACAAGAATTCCTGGAATTTAATGGGAGTTCTAGTGCAAATCTACATGTTGAATTAGTAACTAATCCCAACAGCAGTGGTGATTTGCATCCTGGACTTAAAAGCTGATTCAAGGTCTCTCCCCCAGTGTTGAGTAATTGCTGTAGGGCATGGTGAGCTTCTGGCAAGCTACGACTTTTCTGGAGAGGGCAATGGGCTCCAGGGCAAACTACTCCAGTGCTTCTGTCTCTGGCCTCGTGCTTTGGGGATGATGAGATTTTTCCGGAATGAGCAAGTTCTGGGATACCTTTCAGAATTATCCATATTTTTGCCCTGGTTGTTGTGGTGTGCCTTGCATGATGCGTTCTATAGTTAGTTCAGGTATAGGGAGGCAACAAGACGTGTGATGCTGCAATTATTGTGACTCAGCCAGAAATACTCATTTTATGCAGGTGGCAGGTGAAATTCACTGGGGTATTAAAGAAAAGTTTTGATGAGTAACTGCACATTCTCTCCGCCTAAGGTCTGTTGCTGCATTTGAACTGTAAACTGAAATGACAGTGGCTTGCATGGCAGAACACCCTAGAGAGAATGCCAACAGCATTGCCACCTGTTATTCATTGCATGGCTAGTGAAAAGACACTGGGTCCTACCTTTGTATGAGAAGATATGATCTATTTCTTCCATTACTAGTGAAGAGATTTTGACAGAGATTGTGAGTCCATTGAAAGGTAAATATTTCCATTGTGTGTTTTACATGCTGTAACAGTAACTATTATTTGCCTCAGGATCTTATAATATTTAGCAGTATTTAACTTTTATGAAATATTTAAACCAATACATATAATTTAAGGTTTAGAAGGTATAGAGAATCCTACAGTTTATTCTTTACCAAGTTGCATAGTATATATGATGTTTTTCCACAAACACATTTCTTTGAATTTGACAGGAAGAAGATTTTTACTTTGGAAAATTATATCAGCTTGAAGAATATATTAAAAATTTATATTAAAGGAAGTAGAAACAAGTACCAAATATTACATATGTAAAGGGAGAAGAGTACAGTAAGTCTTCAGGCTTACCAGTAAGTATAGCTTTAAAACCTCATGAAGAATATCGTCTGCTGCTTAGGGGAATATCATTATAAATGCAGATGATTATAAATTTTATACCTAGCTGTGAAAGTGAACATTTCTTTTTCAGAAACAGATGAAGTTTTATGGTTTCCTTTGCTGTCCCAGGTAGTACCTATGAATCTTGGACACAGGGATTTAGAAGATCCTGTGAGGCTGGAATCCAGTGCATACATTTCCCTCATCTGGCTCATGCTGTAGGAGCACTGCATCACCAGAGAGCTCTCCTCCTCCTCTGTCTGTCAGGACAGACCTCTTATCACTCGTATTGCACAGGCTGTAAACTGAACAACCCTGCCTGTCTTTAAAAGGGATGAATTGGTCTAGGAGTTCAAAAATAAGGCTAGCATGAATTGCCTTCCAGGGTCCAACCTTTCTCTCCAGGCATTGCTGAGGGAGGTCAGCTGAGACAGGTGATTTTTAGAGCTCAGAAGTTAAGCAATGAATTGTCTGTTGTCACACAAGTCTGAGGTAGAGTCAGGGGCAAGAACTGAGCCCTGAGATCTAGTGAGAAACTTGTGCTCTGGATAATTTACAGCATATTTAAACAGTTCAGATTTTTTATGCTTGTGTATTCAACATTGTCTGATGTTAGTTTCCTTGAAGAGATTTCATATTAGTTTGACAGAAGCAGACACATCTTAGGTTACTAGTAGTATTTGAAATGTTTAACCTAAACCCAGACTTTGCAGAGTTATTCAATAATTATTTTTATGCATTCAAAAATGGGCCCTTGGCTTTAGTCAGAGTGTGCCATCTCCTGGAAGACCAAACCAGTTCAGTGTCCTTCTGTATAAGGTAGTCTACTGGTCATGTCAAATGTCCATGTTAGAGTCTGTGAATGCAGAATTCAAATAAAATTGATTTAATTTAGAACTTGCCCCATTCTCATTTTGAGGGAAAATACTGATTTCTTTTCAGGCTTATGCTGAGAGCTGCCAGGTGCTCAGAAACTATGCCATAAGGGAGGAGAACCAGAGGCTAAAAGAGGCAGAGACATCAGGGGAAAAGACACCTGCAGGGAAAGTAAGTGCAATATCCCTCACGGAAAATGATATCTTTCTAATTTCTTGAGCATTGGTCTCTCTGTGTCAGACAATCACAAATGAAGGGAAAGGAGAAAACAAAATAAATCAGTGCTCGTCATACTGGTTTTTGAAACCATAGTAATTTACCATCATAGTACTTGAGGGCAAATCATACTGAGGTGTCATAAATAAACCATGTAACATTTGTTTTTCTGCACGTTCTCATATTTCTGTGTTTCAGAATGTGGATTTCAAGTCAGCTATCATTTTATCTTGCTAACCATTTGGTATCAGTTTTGTTCCTTCTTCCTCATTTCAAGATGAGTCCAAAAATTACATATTTTTACTTCCATTAGCATGAGGAATTAGGACACGGGAAAACAGCAAAACACTCTGCTACAAGTGTTTGCAGACCTTTGGCAACAGCTTGTGTTCTGCTACCACAAATAAGAAGAGTTTATATTTTTGTTTATCAGTATTTAACCCAACGAAATGTGTGCAAGACCCTTAATGAACTGGGAATGTAATAAGAACAGTTCAAAGTCTTGAAATTGTTGTGTGTGGCTTCTTGAATGTCGCAGAGGCAGGTTCAACCAGGTTCATGTTAATCTACCTAACAATATTCTTGCTGTTTTCATTGTTTTCAGAGACCTGAAAGAGATTGCACTTGAATATCAAGTGTAAATATAATCCCATCTAGTGAGTAAGAAAGCAGTACAGTCTGTAAAACACAAACACCTGTTTCACTGAATGAAGTTAAAATCGATGCCTGTGTACAGGGATGGATATGTACAGATTCTTATCTCTTAGCACTGTAGGAGCACTTGGGCTTTGTTCCAAGGGAGAGGAATGTTTTACGCTATACTGCCAGGCACTCCAGTTATGCTACAGAGATTTTTAAGTCCTTTAATGCTCAGTCGTTTCACCTTGTGATATGTTGAACTTCCCAGTCCTCCTAAAGAAAGCAAAGGGAACAGAGAATTCTGATACACATTGAAAATGTGTAATGTCTAAAGGAAACTCCACCTGCTCCTGTATTTTATCAGATGATCAAAGATGAAAAAGAAAATGTGCTGGTTTTGGGACATTCCCTACACATTTTAGCTCTTGGTCCCTCAATGCTTCTTTTAGGTACTGAAGTGACCAATAAATCACCGCCTGAAGGAGAGGACAGACTTGAATTTACAAAAACCTGCTGATCCTCAATCCTTCCCAGATATGTGCGAATTCCTTCTCAACACTGGTCTTGATATTTTTCTTCAAGTGAAATGTAAATCCAAATGTTTCGTGAAACAGGTATCTCCTTTGAGCCCACAAGGGACTCTCAGGTCTTAAGGTCTGTAGTACAGAAGAGACCTTTCTTCCTCCTTTAGTGTAAAAAGTCAGCTGGGAGGCAATCCCTGGATACAAGACGAACTCCAGTGTGGAAGTAAGTTACCTTAGCCAACTACTGCCTAAGCATCACAGCTTGCAACTTTTCTGTAATTACCACAATTAATACAGCTAGTTACTCGCACAAAAGAGCTTCTGGATACAGCAATTTCCATGGAGGGCTGTTTGGGAATGTAGAGGCCCATCATTTAGCTCTGATATTGTTGGGTTGTCAGAATTGATCATAGCTCTTGACGGAACACCTCTAGGTTTTTTTTATGGAGTGCATCAGAGTGACATCTCACATTGTTTAAGTAGGAGTGATCTGTTAGTTTATATTTTATCTAAAACTGCAGAGCAGATGACCTCCCTCAGGGTCTAAATACATGAATCCTATGTGCATGTTATAATTAATAGTAGAACTAGGAGAGAAATTCATAACAAGGGGCCAAAGAGCTGGGCAGAGCAACTTGTCAAAAAGAAGGAAATTCCACTACAGATTAGCTTATTTTTAAGCATGTCAAGCTCTACATACAAACATGATATATTTCTTCCTTGTAATGTCTGTTTAGGCCCAGATGCTCGAGGCACTGTCAGGGAGTGCTGTAAATTTTGTCTGAGTCAGGGCAATTCTGATTGATCTCTGAGTGTAAAATCGATAAGAAGACACTGTCATTTTCTTAAAGGATGAGCTAGAAAAGGAAAATAAATTAAGACTCCACTGAATGTCTATCTCCAGTGCTCATTAATTCAGTGTGGTCTGTACTTTGTTAATGTTATGTCCACAGCTTTAATCTTCCAGGTGCTCTTCCTGCAGATAGTCGACAGCAGCCCTTTATTATGTTATGTATATTTCATCTACACGTGGTGGAAATAAAATGTCTGCCCTCTTCTTCCCCCTAGCTCCTGATTAATCCATTTTATTATTTTTCAGAAATACATCACTTGGGTACTGATTAACTTAAAAATGGAAAGCCATTGTCTTTCTTGCATGTCCTTCATCAGAACTAACACACTGGCTGCTCATTTGTCTTGAGTTGTTACAGCAAATAACGACTACCAGGCATTTCCCCTTCTGTAATATACTTCAGGAAGATTAATTTACTTCTGCTCTTTTTCTCTGTTTCTTTTTTGTCTACTAAGACTTTTTTGACATGTTTTGAACTCCTTCCCAGCTTCCACTCTCCTGCTTCCTCTTAAAGATTTTACAGAATGCACCCAAGCAACAATGCTAAAACTGGCCAGTGTAGTCTTCAATCGAAGTCACCCAGTGCTGCTGCAGATACAGCTCCATTCTGGGCTCACTTGCCTTGCTCTGCACTTGTGATTATGAGCGCAGAGGTTTACCCCTTAAAAATAACAATACATTGTCACTTTAGTACCACAACCTTCTCAAGCACAAAAAGTCACATTGAACTTAATAGCCTGATAAGGTGAATATAGGCTACTCATAGGAGTATGCATTATAGCATAAGATGCTGTTACACTGAAATATAAAATTATTTTTATTGCTAAGCAGTCATTTTCCCTTCTACATGTGCATTCTTAGGGTAGAAATAACTTTTAAACATAAATAATAGTTCATTTTATGTTTTTGTTTCTGCTTCTTAATGTTATTATCAGGACCCAAACAACTTACTGTCTCCTTATATTCAAATGCAGTGGCTGTTAATGATGAAGTATAATATGTAAATACTTTTTGGCAAGGAAAAAAATGCTTTCCATATTTTTCTTCCTTCCCCCCCCCTCCCCACCTATTCCTAATAGCTAAAATGCTATTTACTTACAACTTCATTATATCCTCTAGGGCGCCTTGATTGAGAAAACAGAGGTAGTTAAAAAAGAAGACCTCTTGACTTCAACAAGCATTGAATACATATTCATGAAGCCTCTGATTCCCATTCCTTAACAAAGCACTGCACATGCCAATTAATTAATTTTCATTGAAAGGTCATCAATGAGACTAGATCTTGGACTGTCTGTTTTCTGGTTGAGCAGGCTTCACCTAAGGAGAGGATTCAATGATATCATCAAGCACTTTGTAATATTTTATCTGAAAGTTATCCATCAGGACTTTTTCCTCAGAAAAGCTTTTAAAAGTTGCATTAAATATTTCTAGAACTGAGTATATTTAGCTAAACTCTGAAATGCTATGTGCTTCATCTGTGTTTATCTTTGAAAAGATCTATGAGTCAACTAGTAGGTCTTTTTTCTGGTTATGTGTAAAAAAAATATAGTTTGAGAATAGTTCACTACAAGTGGTAGCACTCCAGTAGAGGTTGAGCTTTCATCCAAATCTACTGTTCTAACCATAAGGCTACTTCCAGTAACATCTAAAGTATGAAAATCCCCTACTTGGCACACACTGCCAAAATGTCTTTTATAATGTTTAGGTTAAATTGTGGATTGTATCACGCTTGTGTATTAGGAAAGAACCAGCTGCCTTATTTGCACTTGACTTGCATTGTCCTGTCTCAAAGTTCCTGGGAAGTCCTGATTCCATGATGTTAGCGCAATGCTGACATTGCCATACCTGAGATAAGGAGGCAAAGGCCAGGTCATGGCCAAAACCCCTTCAGGCAGAGACAGGATATATGGTATTCTGTAGCATCTTCCAAGCCACCCATCAAGATAGTCTGTGTTTTTAAACAGAAAAAGCCGTAAACTTCCTTCAGACAATAACATTCCACATTAGGAGGAAAATTATGATGAACTAAATGCAGAGGGCAGTCTCACATACAGAATTGCCTCTGGGTTAGATAAACACTGATCTGATTGTTGTCTGAATTACAAATCTGTAAGCCCCTCTGACAGCTAGCTATTAACAAAGGCAATAAGAATTTGTGATAGGAAAGGATTTCATAGTAGTTATGCTGCTTAGCCACATATCTAGATCAGCTGAATTTGGGAGTCAAGTCAGAAAATCTCTGTCAAAATAGAATTGGTCCAACTAAGCATTATTGAACAGGTGTATTTTTCATACACATTTTGAATGTGACTGAAATAAGTTTATAAATTGTATCATAGTAGACATTTTCATGCTGTCCTTGAAAAATGTACTTATAGTTGAGTGGATGTAATGGATTTAATAGCAATATATAGCATAAATACACATAGAAAATATATAAAGCTATGTATATAATCCACATACCAAATGACAATACATGTATATCCCAGATTGCCCATGCTCCAAAGCTTCTGCTATGTGCGTACTTCAAACAGCTGACACTCAAACCTGTGCAAATTCATTCACCCTCGGCAGGTTCAGAAGGTAACATTTGGCATTTCTTGACCAAGTTTTTAAAACTGTGCTTGTATGTAATTGAAGGACTGAGTGTGAATTTTTGTGAGCTTATTTTACTAGAGAGGAGCAGTTCTAACTTTAAATCTATGTGTTTATTGCATAAACAGATAAAACATCTGTAGGTTTTTGTGGACCTCCCCCCCACCAAATAACCACTCCAATTGCAAGAAGAAACAAAATTCACCTTATGTAAATTAAACTAGTGCTGGTTTTAATATTAGTATTCCCACTGATTGTAAGAATTGAACTTAATATTTCCTGTCCTGTTCTTTTGTCATGTGACTAAGTTAATAAACAGTAACTGATCCAAAACTTTACATATATATATATATATGTATGTATGTATATATTTGAGTATAGCAAATAGGGTGGGAGAAATGCAGACTTTGGGCCAGGAGGCTTAAGCAGCCTAGATTTCCTCTTGGAATAGTAACATGCTTATTAAAAAATATCGAAAGGATAACTAGCTGCTTTTCAACAACAATTATTAACAGGATTAACCACATGCTTAAACACAAAAGAGGAGATGTTTTACAGCTATACCAAGGATTTGTTTGTGAGTCCTTTAAAGTTTTCTTCAGTCAGACATCCCTAGACTTCACAGAAACAGAAAATCAAGTTGGATCAAGTTAATTTAATCACTACAAAAAGAGGTTAGATGCACAGAGCATATTGATATGTATCTATTTATAAAGGGATAACAATGTGCTCTACTGTGCTCTGCTGCCTATGGTTGCTTAAAGACCTAGGACTTTTGCCAGTGCAACTATGTACTGGTGTTCGAAACAAAATTATTTAGATAGGAATTGCTCTTGATTTTGTAAACAGAATGTTGCTGTACAACTTTACAATGAGGTGTTAGTTACACACAATAAATAAACAGTTATCCATAGAATGTCATGCATTTCTTGAGGCTTTGTTTAAATAGGCTTGAGACAGGTAGTTGAAAAGGAAGATAGTACCCGGGTTGTTGTGGAATGGTGGAATAGAGAGCCAAAAAAAAAGCTACAAGAACTGGATATCCAAATGATTTTAAACTGATGCCTTGTCCCCAGAGGCTAAATCTAAATGAGAATTTACAAAATTAGGAATTTACATTAAAACAGTAAGGTGAGTTTAGGTAAATCTGAATTTTGACATGGTTTATTCAGCTATGTCTGTCATATTGATCTATGAGATTTACTATTACAATGAGAAATCTGCATAGAAGGGCTTGTGCAGGTTATGTCAGTATTAATTATCTGTCTTCTTACTGTCTTGGGCAATCTACTATTTCTAAATCTGATTTTATACTTTTGTTATTGAACATCTGGAAATAAATTTTCAAAGCTGTGAAATTTATCTGCAGCTGTTCTGTAAACATTAGTGGAAATAGGTAGCAGGTATACCAATCACAACATTTCATAACACTCAGCATATAGGTGTAAGAACTCACTGCTCTTTCTGAGCAGTAATTCATTGCTTCTTACAATGAATTCATGCTTCTTACATATGAATATCTGCAAATTTATAAAAGGCTGGATGTTATTGAAACCAACAGGTTAGTTTCCTTTGACTTCAGTGGAGGGCAGAATTGATCTGAGAATGTAACCAGATTGATGTTCTTTATGATTGTGCATACTGAGAAGTATTAATGAGATCATGTTTTACAGTATGTGTGCTGCATTTGCTTCCCATCCCAAGAAACTTCAGACCTGCTGTAGGACTATATATCTGTGGCGTGGCTGGAATCCATATCCTTTTGGATAAGAATAGCAGCAGTAAATCAATGTACGCATTTATACCGTATCATGAATCTCCTTTTCTACTAGAATATTTGAAACAGCAGCAGATGACTTGATTTTGTGAATTCTAAAGCAATGCTTTTTATAACATAAGATGTATTCAACAGTGACTGCTGTTGTGAGGTACTTGCTTTAGTGGCTTTATGAAGGCATCGTAACATCCTTTTCCACCTTTTCAGGTGTTGCTTAAACAATTTGCCTTAGTTTTAGACAATCCTTGAGAAGAAGATGAGTTCCTTTAGCAGATTTCATCTGCCATTTATCATTCAAATCAAGGTACATAAAGCAAAAAAATGCTTCTCTGTAAATCACCAATATTAATATTCTTACATATTTGAATCTCGTTTCTTCATATGGTACCCTTTTAAGATACTTTTTTCATGTAGTATTGTCAAAATGAATTGTAGATGTGCTTTATAATACAGGTGTTGAACATTCACCTCATACATGCTGATATAGCAACCAGAGGCATTTTTTCACCTCTTCCAGGAATCATGAACATTTGAAAGCTCAGCTGTTGCTTCAGGTAGTTTTGATGTCAATCCTTAATAAAAATTGAAAGTTGCTATGAAGAAAACAACAATGGAGGAAAGTATATAAGTCCCAGTGTGTAAATGGGGCTTACAAGAAGGCTAGAGAGGGACTTTTCACAAGGGTAGGACAAGGGGAATGGCCTTAAGCTGAAGGAGGGTAAGTTAAAGTCAGATATTAGGAAGAAATGTCTTACACTGGGCATAGTGAGGCACCTGAACAGGTTGCCTAGACAAATTGTGGATGCCCCATCCTTGGAGGTGTTCAAGTCTGGATTAGGCTCTGAGCAACCTGGTCCAGCAAAAGTTGTGCCTGCCCATGGCAGGAGGGTTGGAGATAGTCTCTGAGGTCCCTTCCAACCCAAACCAATCTGTGATTCCAAGACAACAGAAACAATTTGGTGAGGTAATAAATTCCTCTGTGAAGCACACTGCTTAAAGAATATATCATGTTACGAAGGAAGCGAATTGGAGAGATTATTTTTACTCCAGCTTTTTCCTTGCTGCCTGGACCCTTTTGCATGTGTTATTGGTTACTGTCATAATGTTTGTCTGTAATGTTCTTTCCATCATTGGAAAGACAAGTGCCTGACTCTTTCTCTGTTCTATGAAATATATGACAAAGAGATGGCACAGCACTGTTCTCCTTCTAATGCATCTTCACCATCACTTTCTGACACTCATCTGCTCTCTTGTCATCACTGAGGCACCCAACACTACTTCACCTAGAAGTCCTCAGGAGACACGAGTCGAACAAGCCCAGAAAGGGTACTGACAAAACTTGATAACTCAGATGATGGCAAGCACAAATTCTCTTTAATGAAATATGAAAACAGGGGTAAAAATGCATGTGTTACAGAGAGATTTTCTTGCTCTGTCATAATTCTATTGCTTCTGTAATTTCATTCTTGATGTTGCTGTTGGAGTTCTGTAGGATTTGTCCGGGAAAATTAAGAAAGATAAAATCATAGCCAAGCCCTGTCAGTGTCTTCTGTGCTCCTTGTATTCTGCTCCTCTTTGTTGACAGGACCTTGTGTTTTGCAAGAAAAGCCACCTGCAATGGTGACTGGAAATTAACTCTTGTCCTTCATTCCACTCATGATCAAACCCAGAATTCTCCATCTTTGTACAGCAGGACAGTAAGCACCGGAGCAATCTTACAATACACCTTCTGTCTCAATTAGAGCTGCCTGAACAAGACCCCGTATAATGTGTAACACAACGCAGAGCCCATGCCATGAGTACTGGATCTGGTTTCACCCCTGACATACTGATGGTCCATTTGTACTCTGGAAGTAGGACCTCTGTGGAATTAGAACTGTGCAACTTCTTGTCTGACTGTTCAAGAATGTCCTGCCTTTTCAGATGCAGAGGTAGTTTTTAGGTAGTTAGATGTTCTTAGGTATACAAAAAGACAAGAAAATTGGAGTCTTTCATCACAACTTTGGCACCAAAACAACTTTACAGCAACTGCAATTTTATGTTGGTGTTCAGTATGTGAGCAGAGGTACTTAATTTATCACCCTGGCTCCCCCAGTACTATTCCTAGATCTACAGGTATATACTATCCTGTGACATAAACCTATCACAAGTTCACAAGGAGCAACATAAAACCCTTACCTACAGTACTTTTATGTGAACAGGATCTTTTAAACGGGTCAAGATATGTTATGCTTCTTGCATGTAGCTAAAACATCCCTTCATCTTTGCCTTCTGTAGTGTTGACTGATGCATAACAGAGTCCTGTGAAAAAGTCTGATAACGGTAGCCACTAAGTTCAGCCTGCTCTTTCTGATTGAGGAAGTTTCTTGGTAAGAAAGGGAGGCACTCACTTTATAATAATATTTTGATTGATTTTAACATCAGGAAATCATGTGAGTCTGAGAGGAATAAAACTTTTCTTTATCATGCTGCAGCCTTGTCCTGTGGACCATTTGCCTGTTTTTCAGCTGGTGTTTCAGGTTTGTATTCCCAGTTTTGAGAGAAATTAGATGTTACCTGGAGCATCTTTTAGCCTGTTCAGTTACATTCCTAGCAAGAAAGGAAAGCTGTTCTTATCCCAGATATCATCCCATTTAACTTTTGCATGGGGTAATAATGAAATTTGCTGCCTTTATCAGTAATTTACAGTCTGTATTTTTCCCAGGGTGTCTTTTCTGAAGTACCTACTTATTTATACTGTTCAGTAAAGATGGTGCTTTCAGTAAATGTTGCTCAGGACTAGTTGCTGGGCATCATTCCATTACCATGATGACACTGGTGATTGTATTGCCTGAAAGTATACTATATAGAAGCTTATTGGAACAATGTATATAATGAAAATGCTTCCCATGGGCTCTTCAGCTGAAGGTGCCTGAAGCTGTCTTATTGGTTGAAAACTCCTCTAACAAATTCATAGTTTGATTTGCAAGGTGAACACATCCATGTTAATTCATTAGGTTTTTTGGTGGAGTAGAGTTCTTGCTCCTGAGAAAAATGAGCAAGCCTGTGTCTCCAGTACTTAAAGCAGTTAGAGGAAAGGATCTTACAGTGGTGGTTCAAAAGCATTGTAAGGAACTTCTATGCAAAAGACCTCCAGAAACCCTTCTTGGACATTCACAGAATTCTGTAGAAGCAGATCTATATATCTTTAATGATCTCAGTGCCCATCTCTTCTGTAAG
This sequence comes from Acropternis orthonyx, assembly GCA_035583155.1. NCBI lineage: Eukaryota > Metazoa > Chordata > Aves > Passeriformes > Rhinocryptidae > Acropternis > Acropternis orthonyx. Next base: position 30,781,139 of record JAWWEU010000081.1, read on the forward strand.
CCTGTTTGTAACACAATTATTGTGCTCCCTTTCCCGGTTCAAGCAGGAATGCTGGTTCCTTCCTGTTTTGCCCTTTCCCCTCATCTCCACAAAGAGCATGGAAAGTAGTTTGACTGTCAGTTGACTAGTTGGGCAGGTTCATAGTTGCAGGAAATGAATTTGATCTGTCTGGGATCTAGAATTTTCTTCCCATGAAAGCACTCTTACCACTACAAATCATGTCCTTTACCTGTGCCAACCAGGTCGTCCTTTCCCATAGAGATAACGAGGATGTCAGGAGAGCTGGAGACTGACCGCTTATAAAACCGTGCAACATCACTGCCCAACACAGTGCAGTCTGGCCCCTAGATCTGTAGGAAAAGAGGATTTTATTTACTAGTTGCCTGAGGCTGTGACCTGTGCGGGGTTGTGACATCTCTTAAGTGCCCAGCCTAAGACAGTGAGGCTCTGAAATCTGTCTTGTGTTTTCTGCTCCTGGCATGGAACATTTTGAACTGAAGCGTAGTCGAGTCACTACATGCAGGTTCATATGTGAACTGAGCTCTAAACGCTGCACGAAAGACACCCTTTTTCCCGCACATGAATTTTTCCTTTGCCACTTGAATGTAAGGGCTGGTAATAACGGTGCAGTCTTTAACAAAGTTTGATATTTCCAAATGTCATCTCTTCTGGTTTCGTGCGTGCTTGTTGATGGTTCTAACATCTTAATTAAAAGTGTAACTCTAATAATGAACTTATTTTTAGCCTGCTTCCCTGAGTGGTGCATTGTATCAAAGGACAGGCAATTCAGAAAGCAGTTAGCTGTGGATCAACAGTGACACAGAGCACTTGTGTAGTCGCTGGGGGTCAGTCAGTACATTTCTTTCACACTGGTGCTAGTCAATCACTTTTGTTTTCCAGATTAATTGTGTAGCCTTTCATTAAAAAACGAGGCACTCTGGTTTCTTGCCATTTCCATTTCACTAGTGACTTTGCTTGGGTGAATTTTACATCAGGACCTTGTATATGTTAGGCTTTTCCTCTTTTTTAAGCAAGAAAGTGGGAAGCGTTCAAATAATCTAAAAACCTAAGAGGGAAAAGGGGGGGCTGGTTCATAAATTTTGTATATCTATAAAGAAAGATGGATAATATAAACTCCTTTTGCAGAGGTGAATATTTCACCATGCTAATGCCATTGTCTCCTTTCTCTTCATGTTCAATAGTTTTCTGTAAAAGCTGAAGCAGTGACTATATTCAACACCTGCGTCTTTAACAGCCACTGCAGTATAATTACCTTTCTTGAATATTCTATAGAATTGTCAAACAGTAATTTTCTTTTTCAAGACAAGCTTTTGAATAATGCCGTTTATATACAGAGCTTAACTTCTCTTACATTGAAAATCTAATTATAAGTATCCAAAATTTACTGCGTGTTTCCTGTTTTATAATTCAATCTACATAAAATTGCTAAAACACAACACCTTTAGCATTTTTTTCTGGAGCTGAATTAGCACACTCTTTATTGGACACTTTTTCAGTGTTAAATGTGATTGATTCTGTAACCATATTTTTTGATTTTTCTTATTGCACTTATCTTAAATTTCCAAACATAGGTATGGAGCAAGAGTAGAGGCACCTAATGTTCTTTTACTGTTTTTTCATTCCGTGAAAATTTATTTTGTGTTGGAAGAGGAATACCTCAGCATTTCAGTGAGAGAATATAGGAAAAACACTCAATCATATTTTATTCTGCTTGGAGTATTATTCACTGGATATTTAATGCTGATGTTGATTAATTAGATCAGACTGAATAGATAGGTTAGATAAGCCAGGAAATCTTAGAGCAAAATGTGGCCTGAATTGTGTAATGTACCATCATCCTAATCAGGCTACTTTCATAGTCTTTGCAATACAAACACCATAGACATCCACCTTGAATATCTCAAGCAGCACAGCTTCAGTATTCTGCTGGTAAGGTGACATTAGAATAGAAAATTAACATAACATTGTATTATTTCTTACTGGTGCAAGCTATAAATTAATGTTATGAAATGTTATGAGCGTATCTGCAAAACCACCTCTTACAAAAATTAAAGAGTATCGTTATAATCTTCCAGTTGTCACTCTGGGAATCCCTGTGTTACCACACATTATTTTCAGTGTATGGTAAGCTACATTTTCCTTCTCAGCCGCTCCTCAGGATTTCAGTGCTCATTGCCAATTTCTGTCCAAGGTTTCTGTAAATCTTTTGTGTCCTTTTTTCTAAACATGTCTTATTCCTGAAAAAGAATTCCTCAGCTATTCACACTTCAGCTTACAGTGAAACCTTCTTTAGTTTTCTTTTCAAATATAGTCTATGAATGCATGTAATACACAAGGTGAAAAATTTTTTTAGAGTATTACACATCCTTCTGATATCAATATGAGACATTGCTCTGTTTATGATGCTATTTCATTTTCTGCGGATAAGTGTAAAAATAAACCTTTCATATTTTAGTCGTATTATTTTCATTCCTTTTTTGTTTTGTTTTGTTTAAAGATCTTAAGTATGTCAACATCATTACAAATTCTTAAGGCTTTTGAACACGTCCCCTTTATGTATTGTATCATGTCAAGTTTAACTCTTCACTGCCTCTTTCAAGAATGAAAAAATTTCCTGTGTAGAAGAAGACAAATGTGTGTAAAATGCCATGCTTCAGCTAAAACATGCATTTCAGGTTCACTACTGGGAATAAATGGCATCAAATAAACACAATTTTTGTAAAAGCTTTCTAAAAATATTTCTTTGAAGTGATCCATTTTGAGTAAAATGCATATATGTGCTGGCAGTAAAAATTGTGTACTTTTGGCCTCTACTTCTTAAGAGAACACTTGATTTTAAAACAATCCAGAACAAAGAAGCAACACTGTTTTCCACAGCAACAGCTTAAATTTTTATGTGGTTTACCTCATAAGATCTTTCATGGATTAAAGAGTAAGAACAAGTTTTCTCCATTACAAAATTCTCATTTAATCCTTATCCACACTTAGTTTATCAAATTAAATTGGACAAGATTGATGCAGGGGCTTTTTAAGCTGGACATCATGTGTAAAATCGCTAGACAACAGATTTTAAAGGGTGCCCACCATGACTTGTCACATCATCTTTCCTCAGCCTCAGCTGCCCTTGCACAGTCTTATGCAGGGTCAGGATTCTTCTTGGTGTTACACTATGGACCACTGCAGAGAAACAGAGCTACGACACAGTCTCCAGCAGAGTTACTTATTACATCCTCAGCCCCCTTCACCTGCCCCAGCCATTCAAAAATAACATCACACCATAAAATATTCATGAACAGCCCA
>JAWWEU010000081.1:30786959-30842507 GCA_035583155.1 Acropternis orthonyx
AGGGGCTGTGGGGGCAGAGATGATGTGAATATGGACAGCCAAGAATCCTGTAGCATTTCCATATGGGGAAATACTTGAACCTCACCTTATAGGAAAGTGTTCCTGACACAGAAAGGGCAGAAAAATTAAACAATCCAGGTACACAATCAGTGGGAAACAACCCAAGCAATTCTGGACTTTAAGCAAAGAGATCAGTTGGGGAAAAGCAAGTTGGTTGTTCTGGTACATGCTTAGCCTTGTACAATGCAGTCATACTAACCATATAAATGCATGATCAGTGTGCTTAAAAATGCACATCTTGTGTGTTGTCAGATGAATTCCAGAAATCTCCGGTTTTCAGAATTGTTTAGAGCCTGAGATGCTCTTTTTAGCAGAGGAGTATTAGCAGAGGTATATGGTTGTAATGTGTTGCAATGTGTTGTATGACTGCTAACATCTCTCAACCTCAACAGTACAGCTTCACAGCATTAAAACAGTGTAAACAGAAACTGAATTTGGCCTCTTGTATGTTCAGAATGAATTATGATCAGCAGTACAAGTCCATATTTTTATTTGGTGTGTCTGATTAAAAAACAAAACAAAACAAAACAAAGCAAACTCCCAAACTTTTCTGCTCTGCTATTTCAGTTACTATAAAATTCAGAATTGGTGAAATTAATTCAGGGAAGTGTTGCTTTCAGTGAATCTCCAGGCTCTAAAATATTTTGAAAGAAACACTTAAGTTTTTCAAAGCAGCTTTGTTAAGCATTTTGAAAATATAAACTCCATGGGCTTGGATTTGAAATATTAACTACTTTAATACTTTAAATCCGAATGTCCCCAAGTAGAAGGTCAAACCCAAAGCAGGATGCTTTGGATTTCTTAACACAGAGCATTGCATCCTAACACACTTTATTTTTTTATAATATATTTTGAATGTTTGAAAATTCATGGCTTTTTAACTTTCAGTTTACAATGGGAAACTTGCTTGAAATCCAAAATTCACACAAGGCACGAAAGTTTCTTACTTGTCTACAAATGGAAATAGCTCCCAGGAGTTTATTGATGTCAGCAGACACTGAAAATAAAAAGATAGTAACTGGAAGTTCTTCACTTTTAGTTTATATCTCTGTGTTAATGCTTAGCACAAAACAGTATGTTGAAGATCTAATTTACGAGAAAATCAAGTCCCCTGTTTTTCATCTTGAATTTCTATTAATTTGCTTTTCTAAATACATTTCAATTCAATCTTCCATTAGAATGTAAAATCTGGATATTTAGGTGTAGAGATTTAAAGACTAAAGCAGTTGACCAAAAAGGTTTTAAAAAGAAATTTTAATTGTGATTTCATGACCTTAAATAAATATTGCATAATATTTTCACCAAGTGAGCAGGTAAGATTATGCTACAAAAGACTGTAATCTATACTTTCCTTAAAGTCTAAAGCCTGTTTGTGTGCATGTGTGTGTGTGCATGGATTACTCACAGTGGTTTATCATATGATTTTACTGACACATTAGGGAATTCTGTATTACTTACGAGTAGCAAGAACTATGTAGCTTTTTTAAAATAGCACCTAATGTGACTGTATCTCTTGATCAAAATAGAATTGTTTATTTAATACTAACAGTATGAAGGATACTTAAGGCATCTCTGAAGTAAGTCTCTAGTTATGACTTCAGCTCTCAAAAATGGTAACAAAGGAACTTAATATTTATTTTAAGCCTTCCCTGAGGACTGTGAGCTACTTATTTCATAGTGAGCAACAGTAAACACTGTAATTTTATCTCCAGACCTTCTACAAGCAGGAACTGCCTGTTGCCTGGGGAGACTTCATATTCTGTTTGAAAACATCTGACTGTAAACTTATGTTAGTAAAAACTACTGATTCAGGAAGATCCAGGACACTATTATTAGTCTCCTGAGGATGTCAGATTGTGAAAAGAATTGCATGCATGGAATTGAAAGATGGGTCTTTAAAAATGACAAATGGCAAAAAGTATACAGAGATTTTAGGTAAGATTGTTAATGATGAGGGTGTCAGTGCAGCGGTTTGAGATCTGTAGTAAATTCAAATGATGTCTCACACTCAAATGATGTAGATATTTCATTTTAGTAAGAGATTTAAATATGATTTTGTGGTTATATTATAGAACTATTTAAAAGAAATAACAGTTGCAACAAGTTAGCACAGAGCATGTACTTTTGCACACACATCCACACCCTCTGAACTGATGGAATAGACAAGGGTTGAATTCCTGATAATGAGATGAGGTTAATAATGTACGTCACAGCTAGAAATTGTATCTACGATGTTAGTGTAGGGTTTGGAAATTATTTTATAGTATATTTCAATGTCATCTTATATCATCAGGGGGCAAAATTTCCCAGAGTTCATACTGCTCAAAGTATTCTTTACTGTGTGTTGTGTCTTGTTAGAATTTTTTGCTTAAAACACAGATAACCAGGCCAGTAGTCTATGAAAAACAGCCTTCTGGTTTTGTTCTTACTATGTTTAAGCATGTGAAAGACAAGTGAAAGAACAGACTTCCTTATAGAAAGTAGCATGGGAAGAATTTTAAGTTTCAATGCAATTCTTTTAAAACTGTTTCTGTATTTTCTTCATCATCAAGTGACATTTAATGTCATCTTTTTGAGCCTTATGACTGAAAATCCATTAACACCCTCTGTTAAAAAAAAAAAAAAGACACAGAAGCATCATTTGAGTTCTGATTACTCCTGAAAATTTGACATGTCAGCATTTCCTAAAACATTGTTTTTTGAATTGTTATATTTAAGAAAATGCTCCAAATAGCAGTCAGTAAGAGAAACAGAGCTGGGGAAGGGACAGCAGGATGTGTAAAATTCCAGTCAGCCTATTCAATAACTACAAGAATACTCCTGTTCAAAAAGTAGACAAGGCTTTCCTCCTTTTTCTGTTTGAGGAATAACAGGGAGTTTGTTAGCACTTTACTTCCAGAAGTGACCAACACTTCCACACCTCCTCCTAACATGCACTTACTCCCATCGCAACAACCCAGACAGAAGTTAGGCAGACTATTTCTGACAACTTCTCCCTCACTTCTAGCCCATGTGTTGATCATCCTATGTTGTCATTGATCTGATGGCAGCACATACCACTGTAATTTTTATTTGCCTCTACACAGCTCATGCAAATCTAGTCCTGTGTTCATGTTATCTTTCAATAACCATTGATGGTCTGGCATCCCCTCTAAGGGGAAAACTCACACAGTCCATAACCAAACTCTCATATGGTACTGCAGCATACATTTGGGAAAAAACCCATTGCTAACAAACAGTTTATTTGAGGTATGTCCAATTGACCTGTTTTCTTCCTAGCAGTGAATTGGACTGTCACCTTTCTCCTCCCTTCCCACTCTTGTGGCAGAACAGTGACAGTAACTTGTGCTATAATCCAAACACTTTGAAGGCATGAGGTGAAATACAAGGGGGAGGCAGCTGCAGTCAGACCTCAGGAGAGTGAGGAGTCAGGTAGCAAATAGCTGGGTGCTCACCTGCTGCAAAATAACAGCTGCTGGTACAAGGAGGTGAATTTTGGAGTGCAGGAAGAAATAAAGTCTGAGCCACAGAGTCATGTAGTCATTTGGATCTGGAATAATGTGGTTGGAAATTCATACCTCTGAGAGCTGGTATTCCAAGTTCATTGCAGACTGACATGAGTTGCACTCACACATTATCCTGACAAAGTAAGAACATGCGAAAAGTAAGATTTTGACACAGTGATTTTCCTTGGGTTTTGCCATAATTGCATCACAGATTATATAATTTTCATTGAATGTATAGCATAAAATATTAAGTAATTTCAAAATATTATACCAAAGCCACATTCTGTGCTATTCACTGCAAGTGAATGGAAGGTGATGGCACTGTTAGGTAGTATCATTATCTTATTGGATATTTCTAGAATAATGTTCCACCCTTTTAAGGTTGTGACATGTTAGTATTGAGGACCTGGAAGCTGGAGACTTGTTCCACAAGTGAAGCTTTCTGTGACACATTCCCTGTGTGAGAAGTTATAGACACAGGAGAAACAAAAGGTCCATCACCATTTTTTGAAATGTTGAAGAAATGAACTCCAGCTTCTTAGACAGGAAGTTAATTTGGTGAAAAAATATCCATTATGAGACTGAAGAAAGATGCTGTATCTTTGCAAGTACCCTGTGGCAGCTTTATTCCAGGTTTACTGTTAATGGGTCAACTCCAGACAGTATCTTGGCAGTCAGTTGAGTCACCAATACTAGAAAGCAGAGCCTATGATTTTCTTTCAAACAGGGTCACAGAATCTTCTGATCTTCTTTTTATATTTGAAACTGCTCCAGCCCATTAGAAACATGATCTATATTACAAATTATATTTGCCTTTAAAAAGAAGTCTCAGAGTTTGACAAAAAAAGCATATTTAACAAAGATGAGATACTGCAGACACATTAGACATTAAAACACCCTGGGAGAAGTTGATGTAGAAAGATTATAGGCACATAGCTGGCATTTGACTATGGCCTAGTCTAGGAACATAGTTTGTTTCAAAAAGCGTAATAAATTTCTCATATGGCAGCAAAGCATCCCTTGAATGTCTGTCATGTGAACGTAGACACCGCCTTACTCAACTTCATGAATTAATATGATAAGAACAAAGCTTTAAAGGGAATAGCCACAAGTAGGTGACTCCATATGTAGTATTGATTTTTGGTTTATACTAGCACATCTTGTTGGAAGTTGTGTCTGGAGTCCTGTAACTATCACCAGATCTCCTTAATGTGCAACATATTCGGTGTTTTGCTATTTTCAAATTTAGCAAAAAAGCTCATGTTTGTTTCAATGAATGTCTTTCTTTGCATGAAATATTTCACAAATACCATTTATTGCTATGTGCTTGATTCTTTGCAGGGTTTCAAGACTATGATTTAATATCTTGGATTGTCTAAACAAAGCCCTACTTAAAATTTGCTCAGGTTTGCTTAGAAATGCAGAAACCCTGTAATTATAGGGAGAATTTGAAGGAGAAAGCAGTTTTATTAACACCAGAAACTACTGTTTATGCCCATGAGCTGTGTAAAACTGCAGTTTCAGAATTCCTGCTGATATAATCCTTCAGTGTACTCAGTAAGCCAAAACTGTAAAGAAGCAGTATTCCGTGACCTCCAGGTCTGGACCCATTGTTCCTGCATGTTATTTCCTCCAACTCCATATTAGTTGATTTACAATGTCTGAAGTAAAGCTGATGCAGCACACCCTCCTTTTTGCTGTTGTCCCTTTCTAGTGAAGGAGCAGGGATGTCAGAGCTCCTGCTGGTGCCAAGAGGTGTCAGTGGGGGTTCAACCTGCAGATGCAGGGCTGTGCATGGCCTTCAGTTTGTATTTGGCTAACCGATGGTTTTCTTTCTATTAGGAATATAAACCTACCTGTCTAACTACAAATGTACCCTCTTTGGCACAGGCCTTTGATCTTCCCAAATACAGTAATTAGGGATATGCATTCTCAACTATTCTGTGCGGGGGCTTCATAGTGCCTTTGAAGGATGCCAGATTGACAGTCATGGGGCTTCAGGTCTTCTCTTTACTAACAGAGCCATTTCTGCTATTCTGTTCTGAGCAAGCAGTATTTGGACATATTCAACTTCAATGAGACCAATATCCATGTGTGGCAGCTAATGTTGGGGAGAAACAATGAGCTGGATTCTGTAATGTTTGTTTGTTTGTGTTTGTGTTCATATTGAAGATGAGGAAAGTGCAACTTCACTAAATTAAATGAAATTTTATAACAATCAAATGATTTAGGTAATAAAGGGGGGCAAAGAAAGAAAATGTTCCATTTTAATAGCTATAACCTGTGAGCAGTGCTTTATCTTGCCGCTGCTGTTGTAAGGACTAGTAATTGCAGCCGTCTAGACACAGGAACAGATGCAAAGTAGAGCTTTATTATATCAGACATTTGCCCTGCTACGATACAGTCTAATTGCCCAGAAAATATATTTCTACATGAATTATTTCTAATTTGATTTGAACTAGACCAACTGTTGTATTTTATTAAAGTTTTTCAGGTGATAAAACAGAGCACTAAATTTCAAAACACTTTCTCTTATCAATCTTTTTTAGAGAAAAAGGTGAATTAATTGAAACTTAAAGTGATGTGTGGCTTTCTAGCAAATAAAATAGTTTTCTTTCTTGCTAATTAAATTTTTGTCATTTCTTTCACCTGTGTGGCTTGAAAAGACAAAGCAATGGTAATGCTAATTTGTGATTTAGGATGTTATGTCTACTAGTGTTGCATGAAAATATTTTAAGTTGAAAGTTCAAAATATGATTAGAGGTGATGTCACTGTGAGAGATGTAAGGAGTTCAGTTTGGTTATCTGAAGATGTTGATCATTTAAAACAAATGGAGTTTTCCTCCGAATTGATTTTTTTTTCTTTTGAGAGTATTAGCACAGAATCCTGACAAACATTTTGTGTATTTTCCAGACGATCTGAATCATCAGTCTACTGAAAATGGATAATCAATATGAAATAAAGGTAAACCTTTGTATGCCCAGGTCCAAGGTTTTAAAAATATTAATTTGTTCCTATGCATTTGTGTTCATTTTGCAGTTGGTATTCATACATTTGTCCTATTTTCTTTTCACATTTTAAGAAGAATTTAGAAAATGCAGGGGAATCTCTCAGCAGTTTTTGCATAAAATGGTAATAGTAACTTGCTTTCTTCTTCTTCCCATCCCCCCAAAATTGAGCATACTACTGAAATTATTTAAATTGACTGAGCCTTTTAAGCAAGTAAACACATTTTAACTAGTTTTTTTCCCCAATCCTTCCATTCATGCCTACTATAGAAATTAGCCTTCACTCTTCCTTCACTTACACATGGATACACACACTTGCATGGACACAAGAAAAATTTCTTTTCTCCTGTCAGCATTCCTATCCAACAATAGTTAGATTAGTGGAAATGAGGGCCTCCGCAGAGAAAGGACATTCAGCCACAGAAGGCTCCCTGCAGGAACAGCTGGTAGGGGTTAATGGCTGCTGAACCTCACAGCCAGGGCCTATTCTCTATTGTGTGTTCAACTCCTGGGAAGGAGGGAGACTTGTGACAGCTTCTGGGGTGCATGGGATCAGAGGTACAGCAGCTAGGTCAGAGAGGTAGTGTTCGGGGGGAGAAAGGCTAGCCGGGAATTGCAATAAAAATGAACTCTGCGGCAGGGACAGCAGAGGCTTGAAATCTGCAAAAATTGGGCACAAATTGCCATGGGGAAACAGTAAAGGATTATTCAGTAACCTGCCTTCTAACCTTTTAACAACTGCGATATGAATTAAAAGAACAATTGGAGGGAGATGGGGGATGAATAATTCATATCTGAAAGTGGATGAAATCCAAGTCAGAGCTAAACATGCACCGCTAATGTATGTTATTTACGTTTGTACTCTAACCCCTTGGAGTTCAGCTCTCTGGATGGTGGTGCAAGCACCATGGCTGCTGTACCAAGCATACCAGTGAGGAGTGATCATTCAGCTTCAGCATGCTCTAGCTTAAATAGAGAGTGATTAATAAGAACACGTTTCCCCTCAATGTAGGTGTGCTTGCCACACCACCATGGCTGGCCCGTGGAAGGAGTCCTCCTCAGAGGACTGGCCGGGGATGTGCTGCAAGTCAGGTGTGTTTTGGGTCCAGAGGTGGCTCCTGTGCTTCTCGTCTGTGCCCAGCACACACCAGGAAAAAAAATAAACCTCTCAACAAAGTTGGGAAGTAAGGATTTGATGCGCTGAAATGATCAGCTATGGGAAAACACTAGAATGTTTCTGTCCCTCCACCCCTCCTTGCTTTGGGATTGTTTGGCAGGATGTTGTGGTTTTAAAGGGACCTTAGAGGGAGCTGTATTTCCCCTCTGACAGCTGGTTCCTCTTCATGCAGTATCTGAAAAGTTCCCAAACTAAAAGAAGTAGCATAAAACAGAAAAAAAAATAAATTAAATTGACCAAGTCTGTGTGGAAACCTTCCCACCTTCTACCTACTATGGCAGTAACCTGTCTATGTTTTGCTGCTCTTTCAGTAGGGGAATTCCTGACACTCAATAACATTGAATATTGGGAGTTGTTGGGCATCTTATACTTGTAATCTATAGCTGAAGCAAAGGAATAGCAAGTTTGCTGGTAGTGCAGCTCTTTTGCCCTAAATCCACAGATTCCCTACTCACATTACACTTCTACATAAGATATGTAGATCTTGGGAGACATCAGCACAAATTTCACCCAGTGCAGCTTGGGTGAAAAAGTTCGGCTGTAATTATCATGCCTTCCTTTTGTTCGTTTATTCTTGAACTTTTAAAACCACTTAAATAATTTTGCCTTATGTTTAGTTTGGTTTTGTTTTTTTCCTCTGTGTGAGCTAACTTGAAGGGAAAAAAAAAAAAAAGAAACAGCAAAGGAAAAACACTGTTCCTTTGAGATCCTTACCTGCAGCAGAAGCATGAAAGATACTGTCAGTGAGCTCCCAGTGAGCCCTTTGGAAGCAATACAGATGCAATACACTCATTAAAGTTCTTTCATTTGTATTGTAATGGCTCAATGAAAACGTATGAGCCAGAGCCTGAGGGCTTTTAAGAACATTTAAGGTTCATTGAAGTGTGTCATGCCTTAGTACACCTTGACACAGTATTGCAGCTCCCAGAATGAGGATTGACAGGAACAGGTAAAAACAACAACAGAGACATAACAGAGTAATAGAAATGCCTCCCTGAAGTACCGACACTGACAGCTTGATAGAATAAGCAAAAATATCACCAAAATGACTTGCAGGCAGGAATAAATGAAGCTTCCAAGGACCCGTGAGAGGGTGCTCCGAACATTTATCCTGCTTTACATTGTAGGTACTGAAATGCTGAGTGTAAGTGACTTATCCAGAGACAGACAGCAAAGCAGCAGCACCTGCCACCACAACCCTTAGTCATGCTTTCTGCTGGGCTCAGCAGGTGTCCCTTGAACACAATAACCCTTCTCTGCTTAGTCTGGTACATACTCTGTTCAAATGAAGGCCCTGAGTCTACAAACAGCTCTGTGCATGAACAGATTTCAGCATGTACCTAAGTGCCTTTTAGATCATGACTTCGAAAGCTGAGTATCCAAATTTAGAGAATGTGCTCATCCTCATGATAGAGGTTGGTGCTTTGACTGGGAGAAACCTGGGTCTGCACTGAAATGTCTGTACTTTGGGTAGTTGAACTGTTGGAAAATAGCGAGGACGGATGATAAAACTGGAAAGAAAAATAGGTGACTAGGCTGACCTGTGCTAAGACTTATGGATGCATTATCTCAGTTCATAGGCAATTTCTCACGGTTACTAAAAATGTCCTAAAGCAAGTCTGGCTTGAGATAACTATAACTTAGAATAGCAGAATTAGCAGGTGTGTTTGCAATAAGATGTATTTAAATTTCCATTTGTTTTAATGAATGAGAAAGCAAGAATAAGGGAGTTTGTTGACCTTTTGGCTATTTATATTGCCAGAGTAAAGACAGAAAGGGATATGAAATTAAGAACTCAAAAGAGATTTAATGTGATGACAGACTCTCACAGTGAGGGTGAGTTATATTTGGTAAACTCTTGATCTCCACAAAGTGCAGCAATTGATTCCAATAATTTGTTGACACTTTTTAAAAGATACAGATAAATCAGTTTTTTGAAACAAATTTAACAGAGAATGCTGTTTACAAAACCATGACGCTATTTTTAAAGCTGCTAGTTGAAACGTTATGTGTGATATTCTGTGCAGAATGTACTATTGAAAGGGTTAAGCTTTTCTGACTTTCAGATACAATGAAATTATGACAGGAAGAAAATTGTGCCATTTTAGCATGAAAATGCTTGTACAAATACTGTCGTTCCTTCCTTCTTACTTTCTTTATAATGCCTCAACGATAGCTAAGATGACAGACATTTGACAGGTATCTGTAAGCATACAACCCAGGCAGCTCATTAAAGTTTTTCTTTCTATGCATCAGCTTTCACAAAGGCAAAAACCCATTAGCATTGACTATTTTGCAGATTAGAAGAATTAAGGGCTTCAAACGTTGGCTTATACCAAGCAATGTCATTTGTGAAGTGATGTTTGCTTTATTATTTCCCTTTCTCTCCCTCTGAAACCAGACTGACATGACTTTAGCTCAACGTAGGGCATAATGTGCAAACCAAAGGACTGGCTCACCGATGAAAAGAAACACATTCCCTTTTATACATGACTAGAATGGCAAAAAGGGGAGACTTTACATGTACTATTTAGGCTCATTAGAGTACTGATTATGATAGTTCTCCGGTGTAATCTTTAATCGACTTTGACACTAGATTTGCCCCGTTACAAATCCTGTCATGCAAATTAAGTCATTTGTGTTGTTTGATATGGAAAGATCTGCTATGAAATGAAAGATTAGTTCACAGATGAGGCACCAGAGACTGTTGCCCTTGTGCACCATGCAACTGATTACAAGGATGAGAGCATCCATTTTTACACTGCTGTTAACATTTAGGAAAGAAGATTAAATTACTGTAGTTTATTTCTTTCTTCCTGCATGCAGTTATATTAAATAAGATTTCATAATCCTTATTTTTATGATATTCAAAACTGGCAAAGCTGGTTAAATGCAATACCACTATCTTAAAAAGGGAAACATAGTTTTGGAGGCAATGTGGATGACGCACTGGGCATTTTTTTTATATGCCCTTGAATGAGATACAGGAATTTGTTCCTTCTTTCATTAGTAATCAGATGGCAGATTTTACCACCATGTACAAACCAACGATGAAAAATTACTGTAAATTTTCACATGCTAAAAAACTTACCCTTTTGTCTCACAATATATAGGATGCCTTTTATTATTGCTGTTTTTATTTTCTGTGGAATATTTGTATCTTTGATTGATCATGTAGACAAGATAGGAAAGCTCAACTTAAAGAATGAGATTTTTTTTTCTACTTAAAAACATAGCATGAGAAGAAAATGTTGCACCTAGGCCCACTAAATATACATTGACATAAAATTTGCATTGCTGAAGAATGACTCCAAGCCAGCCAGAGCTGATTTAAGATTTTAGGATCTCTCTTACCAAAGTCACAGTATTTGGTTGGCATAGTACAATTCTTTTACCTGGCCTTGATTCAAGTAGGTCAAAGTGACAAAGAATATGAAAGTCTTTATAAGAATAAATTATTCTGTGTTATGGTACCAGAATGTTCGATCTGCTTGAGAAATTTCAGATGCTTATCTACTTTTAGCATTTTTGTCTTTCCAAAAAAAAAAAAAATGTTTGCATTTTAAGCAGATCACTTAATTTCTTTGAGAGGGTGGGAACCATGGGTATCTGCATAAATTCAGACTGATATAGCCAGAATCTAACCAAATCAAAATAGATGAAAAAATATTCATCATTTTCTGTTTTCATTAAGCATTGTCAGCAAAGAAACAGCTGTGGAATATTTTTATATGCTACTCTAGCTGTATGGGATGGACATACAGAATGTGCTTAACACTATGACTGGGGATGGAACTCAAGAAATTAGTAAGTACCACCGGTACATATTCTTTAAGAGAACAGATTATTAAGAACATCTAATTGAATGTGTTCTCATCTTTTCCTGACCATTCTTTCTACCTCTTATTTCTAATCTATTTCTTTTGTCCTTTTTAAGACTCTGTGCCAAAAGAAATCACCAATACATTTTGTGACTGTATTTTGGCATAGCACAAATATCTCAGATAATCTGAGATATTGTTTGGATGAATATGAGTGCTGCAGTTACTTGAAATTCCCTTAAATGACCATGGCACAAACTGGAAGGATCCTTGGAAAGGTTATTTCTCTTCTGGAAAAAGAATTTTAGCCTTTATATTCAACACACCCATTTTCCTTCTCGATTGTTCCAAGATTCTGTGAGATCATTTATTTACAGATTAGTAGTGCTAGATATTTCTGAGCTGCTGAGAAAAAGTTCTAAGTATTAAACAAGTTTTTTCTTGGGAACCTAGGAGAAGAATCTACTTAATACACAGTTGCAAGAAGTTGACAGGTGTTACAAATTTCAGACCACTAATGACTTGAATAAACAATTGAATGTTTTACTTCATCAGTAATTTAAGAATGAAATACCTGAAACCTATCAAAGATACTTTTATTTTAATATGGTGAGTTGAAACTTGCAGGGATGTCTTTTCCCCCTTAGTGTCAGGTGACAGTCCTGAAGCAAGTAAAAAGTAAATCACAGGGATTTGCCCAAATTTTCTATTAGCCAAAATACCATAGTACTTATACAAAAGATTCAAATGTGCCATATATTTATTCCCAGGCTCATTTGCCCTCATTGCTTGATGCTTCCTGCATTACAGTAATGGAGTCCATAAAATGTAATAAGAAAAAGGTGTACTTTAATTAGCCAAGTCATTCTGTGAATCTGATATAAATCACTTCTCTTTATTTGCATGTATGAGTTGTGTAAAGTAACAATTTATATTCAGTTTATTGAAGTGTCTTAAGGTATTTTTATAGGGTGTGTAAAGACAGGCCTGGTCAGAAGAAAGCTTACAACACTAAAATATTCAACTATTGCACTCGCTGACTGGATAGAAAAATTAAAGAGAAGACTGATAGCATACAAGGGTTTTTTAAACCCCGAGGTAGAAATCAGAGTACATTAGTTAGACCTATTAAACAGCGTAGTGGTTCTCTGAGAAAAATGCTGGAAGCTCCATCACTTAAGTCTATTTAGAAACAGCTTGGTTTAAGTGGATTTTCCAGGTAGTGGAGTAGGTTAGGTCATTTTGTAATCTTTTTTCCCTCTGTGAGTTTTACAAGTCTATTAATGCCATCCTAGGAATTGCAACCCATTTTTTCAAATGTATTCAGACGCTAAAGGACACAGTGATTTTCAAAGGCATCAAAATTATTTAGATGTTTATTTCCATTAGTTCTGAGATACGAGTATGTGACCGTGAAGTGTTTTTTGCTTGTGTATGTGCACTTGGATGTGTGAGCACACATGTCCAGGACACCACTGACTATTTGTGTGGGCAGGTTGCCCAAAGTCTGTATAAGTCTCAGAAGATGTTTTGCTGTATTGGTATGAGTAAGAGCTCACATGCAAGTTTTTGGCTTGACCCATTCTGGACAAGCTGGCTGCTGTACTCAGTGCACCAAATGAGATCTCAACTGCACCTCATTTAATGGTAGTAATGTTTGTCTGCTTTCATGGATGTATCTGGGCTGATTCATCCTATGATTGTATCCAAATTATGCTTGGTGACTCTTGACTTTCCTAAAATGCCATATGTGTCCTTCTCTTAAACAGCCATTGTCACCTGTACAGCAATGACTCTTATTAATAGTCTACAAATAGGCGTCTTTGTACATTGCACCTTTCAATGTGGCCCATTTGTTCAGTCCAGCTTTCTGCATGGTTTCAGTATCCACCTTTGTATTCTAATATGTCCTAACCAATTCCATCAGTACTCTGTTTTGTGCAGTGTTTCAAAAGACAATGTAAAAAAACATTCTGTTCCATGATCCCCATCCTGAGAGTATGAGCTGACCTGGAGAAGCTCACTGTTAATACCCTCCCAAATGTAGCTTCCCTTCTAGCACTGATCTCTGCCATCTTCCTTTTAACCAGATTCTTTTGCAGTTCTTCTGCAATGTTTTTTATCTTTTCTGCCATAATAAATCTGTCATTTTTGGCACCATATCATGCTTTGTCAAAACTCAAGTGAACTATGCATAGAGCATTTCCCTTTGTTGGAAAGGTGGTGTCTTATAATGTAAAGTTGGCAGGTCATTCTGATGCATACAATTTGCATATAATAAACTTGTGCTGCAATGTATCTAGTTTCCTTTTACCATAACACTGTAATTAAAATTTCCATCTAATTTGCACTCCAGGACTTTATACTCTCACATCAGAGTAAGGGGATCAGATCCCTGTATTATCTTTCTCATCAAATAAAAGCTTCCAGTAGTATGACTTCTCTTGAAACTTAGCAGATTTCTTAAAACTCTTGATTTCTCAACTGATGCTCAATTGATGGGCAGTTCTAGAAAGAAAGTTACTTTAAGGCTGTTCCACTGTTCCCTTTATTTCTCATCTTCTCAAGCTACACAAACTGAAACAGTTGGATTTCAGTCACAATCACTGTTACAGGGTGAATTCTGTTGTCTCTGCCTGGTTTTATGGCCAGTTTCTAACTTGTCCTTGTGTGGACTGGGAAGGAGGGATTTAGCAGATAAGTGGAATAAATGTCCATGAGTGGCACACTTGTTATGTGACTGGTCTCTAATTTGCAGGAGTTTTCTTACATGAAAAAAGAGGAAGTCTCATATAAGGAACAGAATAAGGGGAATACATTGTTGTCTACCCCTTTGCCCTCTGTCCCTGTAATGCAATTAAGAATCTGTATTTTTAAGGTGCTGCAAGTGTAACTGGTATTCTGCTCTTGGTATTGGCAGAGGATTTTTCTATTGTGGCAAAATTAGCAGGAATATGTGGCTATTTTTTTCCATCACACAGCTTTATAAAGGCACGATAAGAGCACCTTGTAAAGTTTTGACAGCAATTAATGAGAAAACTCTCTTTGTTTTAAATGATAACCACTGTCTGCTGTGGATAAGTAGACAATAGGTCAGCACTCAAAAGAAAAGGAGACTGTGATTTTGTTTCTCAACTTGTATCTGCAGGGGCTAATGTAAACACTTTGCAGCCTTAGGTCTTGCCTTATCAACCCCTCCATCCACTTCTCTTTCCCCTTTCTTCTCCAGATTTCCATAAACAGGGAGTTTTTCACATAAGTCCTGTAACATTCACACTGAGACCACTTAAAAATGTTTGGCACGTTAACCACTAGAATTCCAACCTTCTGCCTGCAACCCAGAAACTGATACATCTATATTAACCATAGTGAATGTTTAAGCAAGGTTTGAAATAAAGTTTCATATGAAGTACTCAGGAATAAGATACTGACTATTAATATTGAGCTCAGTAGGAATTTAAAAACTGAAAGGGCAAAATGGTCCTTTTGCTGATTTGCTCCAACCCTACACCAAATTAGTGGGAACAGGCACAAAATACACAAAATATTCTGTGTCAGTGTGATTGCATTTTCTATAACAAGAAGTCCTCCAAACACTTGTGATGTAAAGGATGTATAGTAAAAAAATTAAAAACTCTAGTTTTGTGTATGCAAATATAAATTATAGTCTACACAGCATGCAAATTTTGATTTAAAAGTGCAGAAAATTAAGTCCCACCCCAAAAAGGATCCTTAAAAGCAGGAGGTCTAAGCTTAAAATAAAATACTGAAACATTAGATTGCCAAATATGAAGTATTTTAAAACAACTCATTTACTTTTGCTAAAGATTATTATAACTACAGGTTATCAAGGTGGAAGTGTACCACTGAACTGAGAATGACCACTTAAATTAATAAAACACCAGAATATATTCAGCTATGGAGGTATCCAAGTAACTCCCATTACCAGAGTTATGTGTACCAAGTACAGCAAAGTGAAGTCCGTTTTATTTGTATGTATGTCTTAGAGAGGAGAAGTGTTACAAAAATATACTAAGGAAAAAACCAAACAACTAAGGTTGTGCTGAAATGCTATGGAAAGTTTTGGCCCATGAGGGCTTCAGAAGCCACAGGCACACTGAGATTTCAGTGCCTCTCTGGTCAACATGAGGTGTTCTGCTTGCTGTGGCAGAAGCCAGGCCAATTCCCAGCTGGAGCCACCTTCCACCATCTCTTCATATATAGCACTGCAGGACTTCATGTCTCCATAATGTCATTACGTTCAAATGTGGCCACTTATGTGGCTTCTGTGTGAGTCAATTCAAGAGGTGGCTGCTCTCTGGGTTTCTGACACCACCTGACTTCAGACACGAATCTTATACCTAAGTACAACAGATACTAAGCATACAGGGGAGAGGTGACACCATCATTTATTTAGAGTTACCTTTTTGTGTAAGTGAAAAAAATGAAGTGTAGAGGAGAGAATCTTACCCCTGGAAAATCAACAAATGGAATCAGAATATATTTGTCCTAGTTAATTAAGTTACCATCTAAGTTGATCATCTTTGACAGTTCGGGAGATGTGCTAGTGAAAAGTACCTTCGTTAAGACTGGACCTGAAAAGTAGAATGGTTTTGTTTAGGGTCTGCCCCTTAAAGGAAACTGTAGGGTCAAGTTCAGCTCTAGTGTTTTGAATGTGAACTACTTGCAAGCTCACAGCCACCTAGATCAGTCATTCCAGTCTGAGTCCACTGCTGTCAATACTGGGATTGAAAGGAAATCAGTATTTTGCTGTTTTAGGTATAGGCTTGGTTAAGATCAGTGATAAATAGCATTGCAGGATTAGATAGCCATTCAAATCAACTAGTAAGAGGTATACTTAAAATCTTGTGCCCCACTTGTAGTAAGTAATAGGAAAGACAACAGAAGAAGCTGAAGGTGGCAATGAGCTGGAGAAAGCACACCTACCATCACAAATGTGTACCTACATATGCTTGATATTTAAACAGAAATGTAACAGTCTAAAAATATGAGAGATAACATAGATGAAATATTCATGAAATAATGAAATGGACATGATGTCTGTTGATGATTCAAACTAGGATTTCTTATGGGATGAACACATACTATCTCATGTAGTGTTAAAAGTCCAAGCCGGAAATTATTTGTACACAAAATAGATGGCAATTGAATCCCTGGACTGTGAGATCCACAGCAGACCAAATTAAGGGTATTGTATTATATGCTGTTTAGTTATACAACAAGGAGCTAAATTCCCTCTAACATCAAGTTCTGTTTTTGACTTTTTAGGTCATTCATTGGATGATCTTGTCTTTTGAGAATGAAACATTTTCCTTCAGTATATTGTGACTTATAAATGTGTAATTCTAGTGCTGAAATATCAGAACTGTTGAGCGATTAGTGGTGAGTCAGTAGAACTTTAATCAGCACTCAATTTAATTAGGTCATCTTGTTAAAAAAGCCTTTTGCCATTCTGAACAACTTCTGATGCTTAGTATATGGGAAATGAATTATTTCAGTTGTGATATTAAGAAAGCGGTTTATTAGCAAGCTGGAATGTCTTACTTGTTTTACTTAAGTTGCTGAAGAGACTTTGCAGTGATTAACATTTTGGTTATAATTAGAGATAGTAATTGGAACCTTTTTAGTATCACATTGTCACTCCTTGACTCTGAAAATGTTTACCTATAGGTAATGTTATGCTTTTCTCACACATAATGATCAGATAGCTATGGGTAGACATATACATTGATGCACCTAAACACTTTTTACAAAGAATATAAACATTATTTTTGGAAACTGTGGAACCACTTATGATGTGACTGTAGAGGTACTGTGAAATGGTGGTAGATGACAAATCATACTCCCTGATACTTTATGGAGAAGGATACAGGGGGAGCAGTGTCTGAGGGCAGGACAGCACACACCCAACTGACATACATGACAAAAACTCATGTCTGACTTACCAGCCTGCAAACAGTTTACCTTGAGTAAGGATGAGACAGAATTTTGTCAGTTTTGTTGCCTTTTTGTCATCTTTGTCCTCATGGGATAATTCAAGGTTTTATTCTCATGGTGTTTACTTAGGAGGCAATAATGCTCTTTTTGATTGCAATGCAATTTCTAGGTCAGGAACCTTAGAAATCCCGAACTGATACTTACTTTAATCATTGTAGACAAATAATGAAAATATGCATTTTATGAAAAATCATAAATAATTTTCCATAGAATTATGATTTTTGCACATTATAAGCAATACAGAAAAAATGTTTGCAAGTTACATAATTACAGTAGCTATTATATATAGACTATGAAAGAGGACTAGGGAGGAGGGCATAATGAGGTAAACACTAAATACACACAGTTGATGTGAGTGTACATTATAAAGAGAGGAGATTAATTAAAGTTTGGACAGGGGATGTATCTTTACAAGTCACTCTCTTTCTGCAAGTACAGTGTTTTGAGAACTGCTGCTAAGTCTCCAAGGAAACTGCTGCTATTTGTGACTCTGTGTAGTGGTGTAAAACTAATTTTTACCTTCTTTTCTAAGACTGACAAGTCATGACAGCTCTTAGAAGTCTGCAAATCGATTATTAGTCAAGCCTTGCTGTATTTTTAGTTACCTTTTTTTGTGTACTTAGACTGAATCACTGAACTACACTACAGATCAGAGGTGGAAAAGTCAGTTGTGATTCAAAAAGATGGTACAAATCCTAATTTTCACAACAAAGCTTACAGCATAATGGTATTATATTGAAAAATTAAACCTCTTTTTTAAGTCAATTATCAGTACCCTGCAAAAATATAAATTTGCTTATACAGATTTGTTTGCAAGGTTGTGTATGGAGTTGTATACAAATACACACTGCGAGGATGGACTGAGCACCTACCAGACTGCTGCTATCAGTCAGAATCTTACCCTCACTGCCAACCTCGAATAAACAATAATTTTTATTCTTAAATCAGACCCCGACAGCAAGAGCCAGAGCCTTAGCAAGATATTTTATTCATGCCTCATAGTAGACTGTTATGTGTTCTTTCTTTTCTCTGCCAGCAAAGGAAAGCTGTTGACATCCCTGAGTTGTCAAAGGTAGAGCTTGTTGTTTTCCCACATGACAGCAGGTGTGAGGTCAGAGTAAGAAATACCAGATGACAGCAAAGCTAACGCACCTAGCCTCACATCTTGGCTCCAATGCCAGCTAAGGGCTGTCACCCATGGAGTTGTACAAGGCAATCCCACAGTAAGGTCTCTGCAGAATACCCTCCCAGCATCTGATGAGAGGGACCGTCTACCACAACTAGTGTCTTTGTGTTTTATAGCTCAGAAAGGGTGTTTGCTCCAATTATTTGTCCAGTCACTTTCCAGAAACAGAAAAACCTTTATCATCTTCACAGTGCAATTCAGAGATTGGAAAGAGGACTTGCCATGCATTCCAGGAGAGGCAGGGATGTGTAAGAGCACCACATTTGGAATTAGTCTCTGGGCTGAACAGGAGGTGCTCGTAAACATGATGACAAAGTGGTGACAGAGGATGGTAGTAGGGATTCCGATTTGATCAGTTCTGCATGTCTGTCATAAACTACACAAAACTGAAAGACAGATGTGGGGCAGAAGGAAGTGGCAGAAGCTACAGGGCTGTTGAGAAAAGATGTAACATTACTAGAGATGAAGATGTGGGAAGCTATTAAGGTACAGATTACTCAGGGGTAAACTCTCGTATAACCTGAGCATGGAAAAAAATTGGGTTTTTTTTTAGTTATAAACTTTGGATTATATACCTGAAACCATGGTAATTTAATCTTTGTCAATCCTGTCAAGTGTATAAAGTGATATTCTTTGTGACTTATTTTTACATTTTTGTTATTTAAGTGGGAAATCTAAAGCACATTTTCAAGCCTGGTCAGATATACATAAATATATCCCTGAAAAAACTTTCAAATGCAACAAAAAAATTTCACTGGTGTTTGTCCAATTTACTGCTTTTATCAATGACAATTACTTTAAATAGTTTTGCAAATGTGCTCATGTTGCACTCCAAAACCTTTAAAATTCAAATACATTTCAGTATACAGATGAGTTTCTAAGACTTGCAGCTATGTGACATGGATGTACGTTAATAGCTCTGGTGATTAAATACTGGATAAAAATAGCACAAGGTCTACTTAAATCACCAGAGCATCAGAGAGAAAACAGAGAGTTTCAGTTCATTTGCAGTTTGGCTCACCCTCTCTCTCCTGGACTGCTCTCCCTCATTGTTCACACCACTCCCTGGGGCACTTTTGAACAGTTTTTAATCAATGAGTCCAGAACGGAAAAGTTGTTAACTGATATGAAAGCTGATGATAGAAAGCTGAACCTAGTGTGGCCTTACTCACTAGGTTTCAACATAATCAAAGGCCAAGTGAGTTTGAGAGTCAGATGTGGAGAATGGGCCTGTGCTAGAGGAACGTGACTCCATTAGTCCAGTTGAATGTTCAGGTTCAGATCACAGGCATTGCAGTCCCCTGAGAACAGGCACCTTTTCTGCTGATGTCTTCTGTGGAACCAAGTGCCTCATCTAGTTGAGCTCTTAAAAAATAAGCCCTTGGCTGAGCTCCCAGGGGTTGCTGGGGACACCTGTGTCTACCAAAAACATTGTGTTCCAAGTGGGACAGGGTACCCTGGCCTTCCAGTGTATGGGATACAAGCGATCCTCAACAGCTGTAGTCATTGATATTTATGGTGAATTTGTATACAAAACTACATAAAGAGATGAAAGAATTGGCATCCAAAGTCTCAATAGAACCAGTGGCAAATACTAGATTTTTTTTTCCCCACACCATACTTACATGCTTGGAAATCTAGTTCTTGGCTCTGAGGTGTTTACTCAATCATTTTAATTCCTGTTTGTGTTGCCTACCATGGAGTTATCCCAACCATAAATTCAGTCTGTTGACTTTAGTGTAAATGTTCTTATGAATATAGCCAGTAGCACTACTTGTTCATAATGACACTGCTGTCCACAGAGCAGTGGACAAAAGATGTCAGAAAGCCTTATTAAGTCATCTAGTTCTGCCTCTCTGTGTTTCCTGTCTGTCTTAATGTGTCCTCCAATGCTGATGCAATGCAGTGTAGGCTGCAGTGTCAGAAGAAATGCAGCAATTCAAGTATTGTGTTCTTCTGCAGATGTTGATGAAACATGAAAACTGGTAGTGCTGCAATATTACAACAATGAAGGGATCACAATATAGCAGCTTTTCTTATTTATTTATTTATTTTCTTATTTATTTTTATTAAAAATATTTTTCTAGTATTTGCTTTGACAATTAAAAATTTTGGTCACTTGAAAAAAGTAGCAAAGCACAAGATTAAGGGGAAGGTAACGTTTTTAATCATTCTGGGAAGAATAGAGCCTTGCTTCTTGTTAGCCATTACTGACCTTGAATCTTATTCAGCTTTCTTCAGCTAGTTAGGCAATAAGGACTCTTCCAGTTTGCAAGTTGTTGGAAAGTCCTTTCTGGATTCTGAATGTCATAGCATGAATTGCTTCCTGATAGTACATATTTGAGCTAACAGGACAAAGAATGCAGTTAAAAAATAAAATCTAGTTGATTTAATGTCTCCACTCATTAAGCTTCAAACACGTTGGTTATTGGAAAAGTTTTGTTCTCTAAATTTTAAGCTCTGTGTGAGAGAACACAAGAAAGAAGAGTCTAGCTCTTTCTCCATTTATGTCTGCTTCAAATGCTTTCCGAAGTCATGACCTTTTTCAAACCCATAACACAAAGAAATTACATATTAATATCCTGTATCCCTTTTCAAAATAATATTATTTCTCTTTATAACTCCCTTCTAATCCTAAGAGTTCTCACCCTTCTGATTCACCCTGACCTGATCTGAATCACTGCATGGTTGTGCCTGCAAAGTTTTTTGGAGCACGGAGTTGCAGTTCTGCTAGGTAACATTGAAGCAGATTTTGCTGGATATGTTTTCAAACGTTGTTTTGTAGATCAATAGGTACAGTTACAGTGTGGTCAGAGAAGAATATTGTTTAGAAATATTGTGTTTGCAGCCAGATAGACCTTTTTTGACCATGTGAATGCCTTTCTTTGGAAGCTGCCTTTGCTACCAGCTCCACTACTGACCCACTTATGAGGCCCTTATCCTCTTCTAGGGGACAGACATTTAACTGCTTTCACATCCTCCTCATTGTGATCCCCAGACTTCCAGTGTATTGCTTGTAAAACATCCTTGTTTTCACTTGCCTGACATTCCCTTAGGTACACTAATTCCCCTCCTTCCTCCCACGTCTCAACAATCATCAACCACAGAGGCATCCAGCACACCTTTTTGTGACTGTTTTCTTCCTATGTTTCATTCAGATAGAGCCAGAAAGATTACAAGCAGAAAGCTTGTAAAGTGATTAAACTCATTTTCTTCATTTGCTGTGGCGCCAGCTTGCTAGGTCCTTCCTAGAAACTAGCTCAGTCATGCGGCAGGTTGAGCTTGAGATTCCTGATGCAGATCATTACGTTCCCATAAATTATCTCACATGTACCTGAGCCAGTCTTTGAACCAGACATTGACAGGAGAGGTTTCTTCCTTTTGCTCTTTTCTTTTCCTTGCTGTCTGACACCACTTTGCTCTTGCCTGAAGAATGGAGAACAAATTCATTTTTTGAACAGTTGATTCTGTTTAATTCCACTGTCTTTGAAAGGTACTCTCTACTTTCCAGACAAAATTAAACTAAATAAAATTCATGTATTATCCCAGTCTGGCAAAAAGAAAATATATATGTTTTCAGTTTTTAATTATTAATTCAATCAAACACTATCTATTTTAATAAAAAATTACAATGGTCATACTAGGTAGTATTTACTTCTGTTGAGCTTATGCCTGTGTGGGTGTACAATTTATTAACCTCTCAATGGAACTGATCACTGTAACTGAAAGTATTCTTTGAATAAACTTTCTATTGATAAATTTAGTGCTCAAGTTTTAAACTGCATTCTTAGATAAATTTGTCATGTTATCCGGATGAAAATCTTAATGAAATAGCTATTATAAGATTAATAATAATATATAGTTATATAACACAAAGTGCTAAAAGTTTACCCAGTAGTAGATATAGGTCAAGATATTTGTGGATTTTCTTAAAAAAAAAAAAAAAAAAAAAACCAAAAAAAAAAAAATAAATAAATAAAATAAAGCTTTGGTTTTATTTTAATTAAAAAAAAGAATAGAAAAAACCCCAAAAACCAAAAATCAACAAAAAAACCCCAAACACTAAAAGCAAAAAAAAAAAAAAACCAAAAAAAACCAAAGCAAAATAAAATACCCAAACCCAGATTTAAAAAGTGCAATTTTGAACGCTAATCTTTGAAAACTAGACCATTTTTACTATTCCAGTGAAAACTTTAAAAAAAATTAAAATAAAATATTGCATAACTTTCAGGGCAATGAGATGTTTCCCAGGAATTTTTGAGTCCAGTTCACAGTTTTTCTCCAACTGAACTTCTGGGTTAT
The DNA here is from genome assembly GCA_035583155.1 of Acropternis orthonyx. Lineage (NCBI taxonomy): Eukaryota > Metazoa > Chordata > Aves > Passeriformes > Rhinocryptidae > Acropternis > Acropternis orthonyx. The sequence continues at coordinate 30,810,039 of JAWWEU010000081.1, forward strand.
TTTAGTTTATATACATTTTCAATCTATATTTTTTCAAAGAATGCTGAGAAAGGTTTTATTCATAAATGAGACAAATGAAGCAAGAAGAACAAAGTGACTATAGTAATTCTGATGCTTGCGCAAGGTACCAGCATTATTATGAGCAGGTTAAAGAGTGTTCATGCCACCCATGGAGAAAAATCTTAAACATCTTTGGATTTAAAAATAAACCATAGACAGATCTAGGATGAAAGAATAGCTCTCTATCATCAACTCTATCATCAATCATGGAGATTGAAAATACATCAAGGTGGGCTCAGCTCCCTGGGGAGGATGAAGCAGATATGGCCTTACATGTTCCCCACAGATATGGAATCCAGTAGTTACCAGCTGCTAATGATCCTGGAGTCACACTTACAGATATTTCAGGTCAGAATTGCTGAAGAGAAGTGAACTGGGCAAGCTGGGTGATGTTGTCACAGTGGCTGTTCTCATCTCCATACTGGTTTTCTGGCAATTTCAGCTCAGAATGCTGGGTGTGCCTTTGGAGGAGTTCCCATAGCAAGGAGGAGTGTGAGTGTTTGCTTTGCTTTCATGTGACCTGATTTCTAGTAAACTAATAAGATCCATTACTTCCCACAAGTGTAGATTTCAGCAGGTTTGAGAGAATTTTCATTTTGGACCTCATTTTCTGTTATGGAGGAATTTAATCAGCCTTATGTTTCCTTATAGTATGATTTCTGGATTCTTTCTTGGAAAATATGCAAAATGCTCTTCTGAATTTGCAAATTTCATTTTTTTAAATTTGTGGTCAGATATTTCTATCCATTTTCTTTTTAATTTTTGTTTTTCTTTAAAAATAAATACAAATTTATTCAAATCACACTAGAAAAAATAAGGGTAAGGAAACTCCTTATGGAGAAGTAAGAAGAAATCTAATAAATTAATGGTCTTATTTTATATTCAGAGAGCAATGGCCCTTCCCCCTCCAAAAAAAAAAAAAAAAGAAGAAGAAAGAAAACAAATCAAAACAAAAAACAACAAAACAAAACAGCAACAAAAAAGAAGTTCTGGCATTGGAGAGGGCAGAATATCTGATCTGAGAAACTATGTTGAACCCAGAATAAATCTGGGGTCCATTTGTAAAAACAAGAAATTGAGCTCAATAGTTTCATAAACTGCAAGTGCAGTAGCATGACAACAGAGGGTTGATGGCCTATAATGCTTTGTCAGAAGATTTTCCTCTCAGAATTGTCAGAGTTGTTGTCTGTAGAGAAATAAGTGCCCTTTAGGACATGGTTCAAGTACAGGAGTAGTTTAGACTGTCTTACATCTGAGAGGACAGAGGAATTTATCAAGAAAATCGTATAGATTTTTATGGTTGACTGAAATTCAAATACTGGAATTGAAGGTGGGAAGATGATGTTTTGACTCAGGGAAACAAGAAGGGAAAGGTTTCCACTGTATTTTAGCGCTGCAAAGTGAGTTTTCTTTCATATAAACCAACATTAGTCATGTATTTCTAAAAACAGCATACCTCACTGTCATTTCAGCCTGGGATTATCCATGTGTCCTGGAGACAGACAGACACCTGGGAGACAATTTCAGTGAGCAGAACATTCTCCAGTTGCAGGAGGTATTTATTACGCTAAATCGTTGTTTCTCACTTCATTTCACATAATCATAACTTCTGTGGCATTTCTGTCTTTGACCTTCAGTATAGATCAGAGGACACAGCTGAAATTAAACACACTGTTTATGTGGGTTGGCCCCTTCCAATTAAAGGATTTTTTTTTTCTTGAAAACTTCCCCAGCCTTTTTCCCTTTAATATTTCAGTATTAGCACCCCTTAAGTTTCAGTGGCCAAACTTAGCACTGTCAGTTTTCCTGGGTAAAATGCATTCTCCTTTTACAGGTGTTAATAGAAAGTCCTCTACAAGTCATTACATATGGAAAATACTGCAGTAACATTCACTCTTTTGCACAGGTGCATGGCAGGCATTTTATTTCCCTTAGGCAGGAAATAAAAAAAGCAGCCAAGTATTGCAATGCTTAAATTTAAAAAAAAAATAACCCAGTAAAATCAGTCAGAATTAACTGCATCAGACTTTTAACAGTAGCAAGAAAGGTTTTCTCTCTACAGAAACAAAAGTTAAGAGTAGCATATTTTATTATTTTGTTTTCTCTGTCATTCACTCTTCTCATAACACCTTTTGCTTCTTTCTCTTGCAGTTGTCATTCTTATTTTTCTGATGTACTTTCTTCTTTTCCAAATCCCAAGTGATCAACTCTGACTGCCAAGAGTTGATTTGCCTGTTTTTACATCCTAGGTAAAGGCTTGCTTGCTTTGTTTGGATACATAAGGGAAAAATGCTTGCAGTATTCTATAGCTTGTACAGGATTCAGCAGTTAAAGTCAGTCTTTAGGCTTAAACCCTTTACCATAGCACATATGTTCTAGACAGAAGTTATACTTCATTCCTACTCTGGAGTAAAATTAAGCCAGATCCTGACCTTGAGTTTATGGTTTGTAAAAATCTTTAAATGCTGGGCTTGTGCACATTTAACCCCGCTGTAACAGTTTTAGGGTCATAGGGAGCTGACAGATGCTATCACACATTTCCTACTGTAGATGATTAATTATTAAGAGAAATCTTTGCATAGAGCATAGTAGAAAATTTCAGCTGATTCCTCAGCAAGGTTCTTGGCAGACCTACAGGAGCATTTTTGTTGATTCAAGCCAGATACTGTCTGTTGTGTTTATCACAGATTTCCCCACAGAAGATAACCATCCATGCTGATAAAAGCAGTGAAATTTCAGTACAACACAGTGCTGAAAATTTGGATCACAAATAAATGAATATTGCCATCAATATTCCTGGCATTATATAGCTACTATTAATATCAGGCTTACATATTGTAATTTTATTTCTTAAACCACACAGATAGTGCTTAGATGTATGGATTTATTATCACATTTGGCATATATTATTTATAGCATAAGAAAGGTGAAACATCTTGCAGCATGCATGTAAAGATTAGGATTTATTGTCCAGGAATCCTTGAACAATTTTATCAAAAGCCCATTTCTAGGTGGTGTTTTTCTGCAATAAATCATACAGCAGAAATCTATCAGTGGTCACCAGTAAGAGATAAATGAGAACAGAGGAAAGAGGGTCATCACAGATTTTTTTTTTCTGTATCATGACCTGTCATTGGCAGAAATCCATTTATTATCGTAGATGACTGATTTTTTCCCCTTACTCACCGGGTTTGCCATTCTGGTCACTTTTATCAAAAATAAAATGAAAACTTCACAGAATGTAAGCTTTCAGGAATCATGAAAACAGAGTTAACTTAAAGACCAAAGGTGCAATGTACAACACTACTTCTCTCTCCCTGTTTCTTTTCTCTTTCCTCCACCCTCTACATAGTAACAAATTGTTTTGAAGTTTTAATTATGGAAATAAGGGAGGATGAGGGTCATGGCTGATGCCATGGCAGTACATACAAGAAACTACAGATATAAGCAGCTCTGTCAGTTGGTATATGCAAGAAGGAGGCAAAATCTTATTTCCCGATCAGAAGTGGGTGAGCCCATCTTGAGCTGCATTAACACCAATTAAAATTTTCCTAGAACCTTTCTAAGGTTTCTAATAAAATAATGTTACATTTTTCTTTAAGTAAGGGGTAAGGAGTTTTAGAGGAACTACATAAGGAGGAGGGCTGAAGTGTAGCCTTTTTTGTTAGGATGAGATTAAGCAAGGTAAAAAGGAGCAATATCATCTCACGTATCTCAATGAGTATCACCACCCAAATTTCTGTAAGGTTCTCAAGAATGATCCACTCGTGTTCCAGGCAGCTGATATGGGATTTGCTTAGGTAATGGGGCCTTCACCCAGGCCAGAATTGTGCTCATAGCAGTCAGGTTTCTGGGAATCTAGAGAAGAGGCAGGCAAGTGGTCTGTTAGAGTGTATGGGTGAAATCTTTGTAATACAACAGCAAAAGCTGTAAGACCAATTGACAACAGGAGAGATTTGTATATTTGAATCCTTCCTTTGTACGAGTAATATACCACGGGGCGCACACTAACAACGATACCCAGATTATGCTTCTGGAAAGCCTTGGTTATTTCTGCTTTATTAATTCAGGATTTTATTACAGTGCAAGAGTTTCATATGAATCCTCATCTCTCTCATCTATTTATCTTTTGGATACAAGCATTTTTCTTTCCCTGGACTAGGTAAAGAAGCACAAATGCAGGGGCTACATTGTCCTTTGAAAATAAATTAAATAGTGAACTAATGGCCATTCATTTGTACAAGTTAATAGTTCAGCTGCTCCTCATCAACAGAGACAAGGGTGGGACTGTGCAAGCCTGATCAGACAAGCTATGTACTTTTATGTCACTGTTGGGAAGATCTAGCTGTAACTGAATCACCAAACTATGATCTCTCCTTCCCAGCACTGGACTGCCAACTCTGTACTACAGCAGGTGAGGTACCATCCTTGTGGAAGACAGGTCTCATTACCAGATACATCCATGTGCTGCCACCAAGCAAGTCTCTTTCTAGTACTAAAGTATGCAATATATAACTAAGTAATCCAGATTTTAATTTTTATTTTTTCTCTCTTTCTTATGATTAATGTTTTAGATACTGGGGCAATTTACCAAATGGCTAGTAACTATTGCAATTACTCTTCAATAATCTTATCACAAGAAAACACAAGGTTTTATTGTAATGTATAGTTTATTAAATTAATATTGGGTATTTATTTAATTATTAATATATCATTAATTATGCAGGTTATTATATAATATTATTATATTGTTATTATTCCCTTAATTTAAAGGTTGGACTCAATGGTCAAAGGTTGGACTCAATGATCTCAGATGTCATTTCTAACCTAACTGATTCTGTGATTCTATAATTTATGAGGAGGAAAAAGAGAAAAAGTTTGAAGTGAACAATTCAGATTGATGACAGAAAAAAAATTTAAAAGCCAGTCAGGAGAAATCTTTATGTTGTAGCTAGTACAGAGAGGTCTCACAGTTGAAACAACCTTTAGCTGTAAATATAGTTTACATCAAATAAACACAAAACTTGTTTGTATGAAAATTACCCTTTCTATTTTGCTCTGTGTGATCAGTTACAATCTCACATGCAAGCTTGATTTTAACAGGTTCCAACACGTGTAGATTTTTTATCTTCATGGATTAAACTTCAGTAATTTTTTACTCTTTCAATCTTTTCTTCAAATACTGTAGATTTAGATCATTTCCCCTGTAGCTTGTACAAATCTTTTCCCACAAAGAGAGTAATTCATTCAAAGTAGGAAAATTGTGATAAAAACTAAGGAAAGTAAAAGAAGGAAAAGCTGCTTAAATACCACAATAGTCTCTTATTTTTTATTTAATCTTGACTGACTGCTCGCCTGCAACATGCAAGGTAAACATCTTCAGAGTTCTATTAGAAACTGAGTTATACTCCAGAAAACTTTAAGAAATCCCTTTTTTTCAGGTATAAGATTATTACTACTCTTTTCATTTGACTGATTTAATTCTCAACCGACTGGAAGATTTCATTCCTTGGAATCATAACAGCTATAGGCATGAACAATAATTTGTGGCTACCACAACAAATGAATGGCTCAATGTAGTAATCCACATTTCAACTTTACAGTAAACTCAGCTAAATAGCTTAACGTATGTGCAAAGCAAACTCTTCTAAACAACTATTAACACTAATGTGTTGAGCCCTTAATATGCTCAATATTGCACATATTATATTAGAATATAATCTTATGCCTGTAAATCAGAAAAAAACCATGACAGGCTAAAGGGCAAATTATAAGTGTTTAAGTTGTTAAGACTTCAATTGATCTTATATCTATTAATTTCTTCTTCAGTACAAAATGAAAATAAGTAGCAAAATAAGCAGTAGTTTACACTGCTGCAGTCTAGCTTCTTTGGGAGAAAGACAGTTTGTATCTTTCTTTTAGTATTTTGGTTGAAACCTTTAATTATAACCAATTGAATCTCCTTAAAGATTAGGGGGCCCACATAGACAGACTGTGCATACCCAGTTATTATCTAGAGCTCAACATGGGATTAATGTGGGTGAATTTTCTATGATATCATGCACTTTTATCTATTATAAAAATTTAAGATATATGCCACATAACCTTTCATTTTAATATTCATGCTGGTTTTAAGTATCTTTTTCTTATAAATGCTACAATCAAATCTTTCTTTGAGGCAAATTCTGCTCCACTGGCTGCAAGTTGGATGCAGCAGTGCTAGGGATATTATTAATGAGGAGAAAGAAGTGTCTGCGATTATGGGGCTTTGAGAGTTACAGGAATTGTGGGAATTGCAGAGCAATTGTAAAAACACATTTTAGCAGACCCTTACAGAAATCCCAGTGCAGGTGTCACTGATAGTGAAGCAGGGATACCCTGGATGGATAAAGCTCTCACATGTATTCACCACAATGTGAATCACACCTGGACATCGAACTTAATACCATCTGCACAGAAATGGTGAGATCTTTTTGCCTCCTCTGTATTGGACATGGCTGAGCAGCAGACAGAGTGGAAAGCAACAGAGAAGATAAATAAGAGGCAGAGACTCCTTACATTGGCACAGCAAGTGGCCTCAACTGTCCCACCATTTTCTATCTGGAGCTCACACAGAGGACAAAGAGGTGATAAGATACTTTATGCAGAGCAGATATACCACTCTCTTGCTGTGTGAGACAGGGATGCCATGATGGAGGGATTCTCTCTTCCCTCCATCACTGTAGGCAGACCCTGTGAAAAAAAGCAGCTTCCCAGCCTTAGTCTAGGTTAGCACTTTTGGCTTCCCTTTTCGTGTTAATCCTCTGAGCCTGTATGCACTCATTTTGTAAATAATTTTGGCAGACCGAAAGTGACAGAATTAAACACATCTGCATTTTGGAGTTTAATACTATCAGGTTGATAAGTCAGCCAAGTCAAAGAAATTCCTTGGCCTCTTTTGCATCACAGCCAGAGAAATTTGCTCCAAGCAAAGATGGCTCATGTATCCTCTCAGTAAGACCATGTTGGATCAGTTTTGCTCAGCCTCCTTTACATGAGAATGATTTTGTGATCCCTATCCCCCTTATGATGTTAATACTTATAGCATGTGTAAGATTTCCATAAGTAAAGTAAGGTGTGAGTATAGCCCAGGAGTTTTAGGACTCATGTGAAATATTTAAAAATTAGTTGTGAACTATAAAACTGTTTATGCTTCAGACATCTGGCACTTGTATATGAATCCTCTGCAGTGAAACACCTTGATGTACATTGGGAAATGGAACACTGAATAGCAAGTGCAAGGAAGCCTGTGGGGCTCCATCCCCTTTCCTTTATGCATCCATAGGATTCCACATTAGAAAATGACTTTGTCTTTTGCTATTCACAAGCACCAAATTCTCCTGGGGAAATGTAGATGAATTATTCTACAAGCAGCTGGCAGATGTTTCCAAATCCACAGCCCTGTTTCTTATGGGCGACTTTAACCTGTTAGATGTCTTCTGGGAAGTCAGCACAGCAGAGAAGAGACAATCTAGGAGCTTCCTGGGGTGTATGGAGGATAACTTCCTGTTGCAGCTGATAAATGAACCTACCAGGGGTGCAGCCCACTAGACCTGCTGTTTACCAACAGAGAATGGCTGGTGGGAGATGTGGTGGCTGGAGGCTGTCTGGGCTTCAGTGATAGAGTTTTCTATATGCAACTAAGCAAGGAGGGGCACCAATAAAACCTCTACCCTGGACTTTGGGAGGGCAGAATTCTGCCTATTCAGGAGGCTGGTTCAGAGAGTACTTTGGGAAACAGACTTCAAAAACAAAGGAGAAGGATGGACAAACTTCAAGAAAAAAATCTTGAAGGCACAGGACCAGGCTGCCCCTGAGTGCCAAAAGGTAAGCTGGCAGGGTAGGTGACCAGCCTGGCTGGACAGGGACATTTTGCAGAAATTTGAGTTAAAAAAGAGAGGTCATGTAGAACGAAAATTAGAGAGGCAAAAGCACAATTTGAACTTAATGTGGCCACTTCTGTTAAGGAGAACAAAAAGTGTTTTTATAAATACATCAATAGCTAAAGGAGGGGGAAGGAAAACCTCCAGTCTTTGTTCAACCAGACGGGGGAACATAGTCACCAAAGATGAGGAAAAGACTGAGGTACTTAACACCTTCTTTGCCTCAGCTTTCAATAATAAGACAGGTCATCCTCAGGATGACTGGCCTCCTGAGCTAGTAGACAGAAACAGGGAGCCAAATAGCCTCCCTGCAATCCAGGAGGAAGCAGTTTAGTGCCCTGCTGAGCCACTTGGATCCTCACAAGTCTATGGGACTGGATGGGATCCATCCTGGGGTGATGAGGGAGTTGGCAGAAGAGCTTGCTAAGCCACTCTCCATCACTTAACAGTCCTGGCTCACCTGGGAGGTCACAAGTGACTGAAAGTTGACAAATGTGACGCCAATCCACAAGAAGGGCCAGAAGGAGGATCCACGAAACTACAGGCTTGTCAGCCTGACCTCATTGTTCGGTGGATTTTTAAAGGGAGAACAAAGGTAGAAATTTGGGGTTTTACAGCAAAAATGTGAGAAATGTAAATTCTTTTCCACTTTTAAGTTTTACTTTTCGTTATAAAGAAAGGAAAGGTGACTGAAGCAGACAAAATGCAACAGGGAAGATCAGAACCAACTCTGGAGAGCTTAATGTAATTGATTAGTAATTTCCTATAACAGCTCCTTTTTTTAAGAAAAAGGGGGAAAGAAAAATCTCTAAGTCCCATTCTTCACAATATACAGTTTCTGTGTTTCTTATATTTTACTGGAAAGAGTTCCCCAGTTCTCATGGCACTTCTGGAATAATTTAATGGAGGAGATCTTTAAACATTTCTCCCTTGAAATATTCACAAGGCCTGCAGATGGAACTTGTATAGTGAGGGGTAAAGAAGATTCCTTTGATAAATATGTGATGAGGAATCTTCAGGAAAAATGTTGATATGATGAAACATAGAAAGATAACTCTGCTAATGACCTAGGCCTACATGATTTATGATATTAAAAAGATATTTTTGTTGCAGCTTTTACTGTTACAGTGCAAGAAATCAGGATGAATATTCATGGTTAATCCATTTTTCAAAACAACTTACCTCTTGATCTCAGAGAAATATAACAGCAGTGTATCATGTTTCCAGCATTTAAGGGTCTAATTGGGATATTGTTCTGTACATGCTGTTAGGCACTGTAGTGACAAGAGGAATCTTAGCCACCACTGGCAGCCAGCCAACGCATACCTTGAGCAAACAAAGTGCAGGGCAATTAAAGTGGAAGTGCTGGAGGAGCACTGCCGAGAGACAGCACAAAAATAGCCAGCAAGGAAAGCACTTGGAAAATATATTTCTTTGGTATACTGAAGGATGATCATTCCATCCATTAACTTCTTTCTCTTGATGTCTTCCCCTGAAGGGAATCTTTTTTCCCCTTGCTAGTATTGTTACTCTTTAAAGAAGTTTGGGAATGCCTTTGTGAGGACGCGATTTTTTCTAATGCGGCAGGGGAGATAGAATGCCTATTATGTGAATTGAGGCAAGTGGACATCAGAGAGAGGGCTTTGGGAAGTGTGTTCTGCAACGGAGCTTTTTATAAAATACATGTATTGGGTGCACATATCATGTGCTGTAGAAATATAGAGCAATCACTCTGTACACAGCTATGTATAAATATTGAAACAAGGCCTGTAGCTCTTCTTATCAAAATCAAAGCCCTTAAGAAGTCAAATGTTCCCCCTACCCCCTGTTCTGCAAACAGTTCTGCACTGGTGAACTGAATTCACAATCACTTTGTTAGTTATTTGGGCAATCTGTGTTGAATATCTAGTATCGTAAATGCTCTATAAACAATTCCAATAGTGCAGTTCGTGGCTTTCAGTCACAAAACCTAACAGAGCTGAAACAATTACTTGAAATCCTCATTGGTAAAAGACTGGTAAAAGACTGTTGGAGCGGGAAGGGGAGAGCAAGCCGGGGAACTGACTACTAGAGCTAAAGGATACACAAATGTACCAAGATCATTTTCATTCTCGTTCCCAGACCAAGTGGGTGATTACAGTATGCACTTGTCTTCTCCTCCAGATCCGCTCCAGTGTTCTTGTGCACTAGCTGTGTGCTTGCAAAGATCAAAACAATGGGCTTTACTGAATTCCTGCCTACTCTGGATAGTCTTGTTTGTGCATTTGGTGGTTTTTTTTTCTCTCAGCATATATTTTTCCAATGGAGATTTTATGTCTGCAAGGTATTTTTTATTTCCTATGTAGTTATACAGAGAATGTTTTTTAACAATTTTGCTGTTCATGGGCAGATTTGCATATAATCTCTAATAGCAGCAGAAGGAGTCACAGAAATAAGCTCCGAAGCACATGGACAAGTAAGGACGTATTTATTAATCTGAACTTTTCTAAAGGTAATGTACAAATACTTTCCTAAAATCTGTTTCTTTACATCTTGTCTGTGTTAGGTCAATAGCAGCAGGTGCATGCTTTTTAACTTATATTTGTTTTGAAAAATAATTATTGATTCTGCAGGAAGAATATGTTATATTGCAGAGGTCAGACTTTCATAATTTTTTTTTTATGGAGCAAGCCATTGGGATATTATAATGGTATGTCAGCTAAGCACCTACATGGCTCTACAAGGTCAAACAGAGTTACAACGGGCATATTTGATGTATGTATCTTGCGAGTGTTGTCCCAGTACACTCTGATCCCCCCCAATAAACCAATTTATTGCTTTACAATAACTCAGCTTTGTGTTTCACAGGATTTTTTTCCCCTTTGAATCATTGCTAAATTCATGCAAATGTCAATAATAAAAATTTACCAAGTTCTTTCTGGGGTCACTTAATGACATTGTTAGAATTCTTAATGTAGCTACTAGGTGAAAGAGCTGCCAGTACTGCATAAAGAATGAGTTGTTCTCCTCCTGCCACAGCCTCAGCTGATTTACAACCACTTTGTGTTTGATGTTGGACAGGATAATTTCATCAGTCTCCAGCCCTTGTGATCATGTCCCAAAATGACTAGTCAGATGAAGCCCTAGCCAAAGATTGCTTGTCACCTGTAGGAAGTAGCTGTCTGCTATGAGTAGTCTTTACTCATAAAATGTAATCATCAGTTAGTTATTCATTGAGCTATACTTCATGGTCTAGATGTAGTAGTAAGGATAATATACAAACACCTCACAGGGGAAATGTTTTGAAACAGCAGATGTGCCCATTAAAAAACTTCTTTTCTTTTTTTTTTCTCTCTCTCTCTTTTTTTTTTTTTTTTTTTTTTGTTGCTTTTACATCAGGGCAGCATTTAAAACGGAAGTAACTGGCTTCCAAGTTCATCTCTGAAGGTTACTTCAGAAGACCTGTCAAAACCTCTCATCTTCCCCCAGTGATTCACCACGGCAAATGGCCTGTAGTTAAAAACAATGATTTCCTAAAAGTCCAACATTGGCACCGTTGTAGTGATTTAAGGCAGTCAGAGCAATATAGGTATAAAACTTTGGTGTGCTATTGTTTTGAAAGGATGTGTGATGTTGTGATAGAGCTATCTGAGAGTATAGTATGATAAGGTAGACACATCTCAGGGGGTCAAATTCTTATTTATTTTGGTTAAATTCCTTGAAACTGTGGAGGGTGTGTCTATTTCTACTAAAAGTGACGCATTTCCATCACATCCAGACATGTAATTTGGCATGAAATAAATAACACTCATCCATTTTTTGCTATACAGTTGGGCTTAACCTGACATTTGTTCTTTTATTTTAAATAAATAAAAATCTTGTTTCTGAAGAAGCGAAGCTAGTAGGAATTCTGCAAAAGCATTATAAAATTGCCCAAAAGAAAAGCTGTACTGTTATTAGGCCAATACTGCTGTAAATGATAAATTAAAAAGGCAACATGAAGAGGCTGAAAAGTAGTGACAGCTACAATGAGTACATTTTCTCTTTTCTCAGTGTGAGATCACAGTGCAGGAATATTTGAACCTCGAAGCCCTTCGTGAAATTTGTGCTCATTTTAACTGTCACTGCTGCAGGTGATGAACACACAACCTGTTGTTTCTACTTTTTGCCTTTTAAAATGCAGGGGATAAGTTTAAGTAAGAAAGGAGTAAATATTCTGACAAATATAATCACATAGCTAATGGGCAATTCTGGATAGAAATTTCAATGCATTTTGGAATTTATCCAAGACCTGTGAGATTAGAGTCAGACAGATACTTAATGTTTAAAACTGTAGTTGGAAAAAAAAGCATGACATTTTATATGTTTTAGTTGCATTAATTTTGTCAGGATAGATCCAAAGTTTAAATACACACTATTTTTCCTCATCAGGCTTATTCTTCAAGGCATGCTTTCACTATTTATTTCACTTAAAAATTATAGATCTAGCTCCTGGAAATAAAAAAAATTAAACTACAGTTTCAAACAACTCAAACTGCAGAAAGCAATGGATTGAGACTTCTATTTTGTTTTATCAAGAAGAGAGAGGTCTTCTGCAAATTTTGGATTCACAATATATGTGAAGCTTTGGATTATGAAACCAGAGGATATGCAGACTTGGCATCTGGTGTGAGATAAGTTTTTATTTACTTCTTTTTTGGCTTGAATAAGAAAGGATAGAAGTCAATAGACTCACACAAGGACTATTTAACTTTTCTTCCACAAACCACTTTTTCAAACCAGATTCTGTTAGTGTAGCTCTTTATGTTGATTATTTCAACATCTCTTTAAAAATACTCATATTTTAGAAGTGTATATAAGGAGAGATTGTCTGCTTGCTTGCAAAATTCTCTGTTTATTTGATCCTTTGCACCCTTAATTTTACTCCCCTGACTCAAAAATTCTATATTTTCCCCTGTGACTGTAAGTTTCTGTGGTTTGTATTGGCTTTTAAGGTGATATGGAACTTCTCAGAGAAAAGATCTGACATACGTGGCTGCCTTTTAGTGCCTTTCCATGGTGATGAACACACAAGAGAGAGTTAATGTGCAGGAACAAGCATGACTTTTTTTTCCTTTCTTTTTTTTTTTTTTTAACTTAAAAATTAAAATAAGATGTTATGTATGTTTTAATTACTGATGGAATAATTCCTTTTTGGGTTTGTATTACTTTGGTCAGCACAGTGACACATTTTTTATATCCAAAGGGGGAAATCCTTCTCATAAAGGCAGCTTTCAGTAGATACCCTATAACTGACTCTTCACTGACTGCTATAGCGCTACTAGGCACTGTGATAATAAAGGTGTTACATCTAATAATATTTTCCCATGTGTAACAAATGAAAGAGCCTTTGGCAACTGAGTAGCTCTTTCTAGTGCAATTTGTCTCCTGTGTGCACAAACTGACCTGCAGCATGAATATTCCCTCTTTGCCCTTACAAAGCGTTACTTGACACAAACCACAGGCAAATGTCAACACCTTCCCCTTACAGAGGGGCAAGGGAGATTATCTAACAGATGAAAGAACCAATGCCTACAGGAATGTGACATCTTTACATCCCCAAAGCAGGTAAAATTTTTCATAAGTTAAAAATAAAATTTAAAAAAAACCCCAAACAAACAAATACAAAAAACCACCCTAGATAATCTGTAAGTTTTTGTTGCTATGGTTGAAATAACGTGACTGTTACTGGATTGGCTATGATGACTGTCACTGCCCTTGCAAGCTCTGAGGGGCCATCAGTGCTGTTGTGGCTATGTGGCTGTAGTACATGGTGTTTGCCCTGGGCAGTGAAGACTCTCCGGAAAGGTGCTGTCATGTTGCAACTACCACTGCTGGGATAGAATGGTTTTCCAAGGAAAGCTGTAGCACACACGGTTATAAAGGGGAGTAACACCAGCACATGTACAGTAGCAACTGCAAGTATCAGAGCGGAATCTTTTCCAGGAGCAGCATTGAAGGGTTAGGGCTACTCATTGCTGGTGCAGTTGAAAAGCCCCCTTCCCACCCATAGATTCATTTGTATTTCCATATAAAACAATGTAGAGTTACAGCTGTATTTTTGCAATCAAGATTTTTTTTCCAAATGGACTGTTTTATTCTGTGGCTTTTCCTTTGAAAAAGTTTTTCTTTTTTAACACTAATATATACTATTCTATCTGTAAGTATTTCCCCTTTTTCCATTTTCTTATTTACTCTCAATGAAAAGATATGACTGCACAGGCAACAATGTCAATTTTTCCAGGCTAATTTCATGTGTGATTACAACTGGCTTCCTTTGATATTTCAGATGTTTTATCTTAGATTCTCAGTACCAGTATAAGGCAAAGAGCTAACTCTGTCCTGGATTTGGAACTGGAAATGTGGCAATACTGATTTGCTGTGTCTTCTGACTTTGTTCTGGGTCCAGCAGACAGTTCAATTTTTTTTCTAAATATTGATTGAGATAATCCCAGGTGAAAGACTGGCATCCTGTGAATAATAATGATTATTTCTTTGACAATTCCTGATATCAGGCACGAAACCACCAGAAAATTACAAAACGTAACATAAAGGAAGGGAGATAAGTGGTCACCATAAGGAGTTTAAAAGAACTAAGATAAAACGCTATTTGCATGTGTCATTGCTAAGTACTGAATAAGTTATTTTGTGAAATCAATGCTAACGTAAATATCATGTAATTCATACAGTAATCAGGATTCTTTCTTTTCATTACCAAAATGCTTCTAAGGAAAATCTTGATTTTTCTTGCTTTTGAATCGCAGTGTGGTTATCCCTACAGAACAAACTCTGAGGAAAAGAAGATTTAGTTTACAATTCTAAAACTTGCAGCAGCAGTAAAAGAGCATAATCAGACTTAGGAGAGCCTTTATTTTATAAGAGAATTTCTTGCCCGATCTTTAAACACTTTAAAAATAGGTGTATTAGTCTAAATTAGCCACTCTGGTCTCAGTTTATATGAATATATGAAGAGACACTATATATCAATACATGGTGATTCACCACATCCTAAGATAGTCCAGATGAATCATATTTTGGAGGTGTGTGTTGTTCTTGATGACTATAGAAATCATGTAATGTATTTAGCTCAGTCACGGGTCCTTGCCTTTGAGGCAGTCAGGTCAGAGCAGCTGAATTCAACATTTTTGTACCTGCTGTCTCTACCTCTTCCACATCTGCTGAGAGGAAATGGAGAACAGTGGATATGGAGGTGAGGTCTCTCACTTCAGCCCATGTGCCACACCTACAAGTCTGAAAATCTGTTGTAATACTTCAAGCAGAGGAGTGAAAAGCAATGGCTTGTGTCATATCAAAGGAGAACATGCTCAGTTATTGTCCATGAGATATTGTTTGTAGTTTTCCATTCATTCAGTTTGTGAGTTTAAAGCACATTTACCACTGTGATTTAGAGATGGCTTAAGTTATTTCAAATACCATTAGTATGCAAAGAAATCAGCTTGTTTTTAATGTTTGCTGTGATGCCTAAATTTAAAAAAATTTATGACAAATGAAAAATGAGTCCCTGAATTTGTGTGATAGTATAGAGCTGATGGAAACATACTGAAAACATTGAAACAACATGGCATTATTTTCTAAAGTGTGAACGTGTCTTTTAGCATTAAAAACTGCTATAGAATTTTTACTTTTCCTTGCAAATATTTAATAAGAAAGACTTCAAAATGAGTTTACTATATATTTGCCTGGGCCTGTTCAGTCACAGTGTAATAGAACAAGTGTAGCATAGTGCCTGCTTAGTAATCGTTTTTTAATTCCTGTGCTGCATGCAGTGCCAACCTATTTTGATTTGCTTTGAGCAACATATGGTGTTCTATATAATAAAAAGTTAAGAATGCAAAAACAGAAGTTTTGAAACTGACAAACATTCAACTTAGTATGTAAAAACATAGTTTTGTGTATGATTTCCCACTGTTTTAGCTCAGCAGGACAACATGCCTCCTTGTGCCTGCATTAGAATATGACTACAGCACTCATTAACAAGCTCTGATTTGAACCTGTACAAATGTCAACCTTGACTATCAGCTAATATTGCTGAGATTGTTATTAAAATTTTTTTTCCAGTGCTATGAAGGAGGTAAAAATTACTGGACATAATGTGCTTTCTTGCCCAGGGAAGGCAAAAACAGTTATTTGGGAAAAAGCCATGAGTCAGTCAGTTACAGTGGACTAGTGTTGCGTGTATCAAGTAAAGAGGATTACAACTACACAGCTCTTACAACCAGATTATGTATTGACATATGAACGGATTTTGTAGAAGAGTTGTCTCTCAGGATAAGGGTTGAATGAATAATTTTTTCCCAGGAAGAAAAACGTTGTTGCTATTGCAGATATTCCTTTCCAGCTCTCATCTTACTGTGATTATAAGCAATTTTCATACCCACTGCATTTCCGTTGTGTTTCAGGTTGAAAAGACAGTCATTTTTAAATATTCCCTCTGTGGCAATGTCATTGCTCTGTCCCTATCTTGATTTTGCTTTGTCACCTCTTTCTCCTTAAATTCCCATCATATTACTGTGAGCAGCCCTTGCTATCCACTGCTTGGTGTCTAGAGGAGAAGCAGACAAGGTCAGTAGCAGGTTCTTTTCCACACACTTTCCACTCAAGAAAGGCAGAGCAGCACTGGTTGTACTGCTTGGAGCTTCTCTGGGAAGCAGGCAAGGACACTGAAGTGGCAGTCAGTAAGCACTTCTACTTCCTTCGGAAAACACTTAAGGAACCCTAGGTGGTGACTTCAAAGACCATTTATTCACTGCCCAGAGGAATGAATATTTTGTAATACAAAATGAATCGAATTTCAAAGCCTGTAAAGGTCAAAAGCAGCCTCAGGCCAAACCAGAGGAAGAAGCCAGTGGGAATTACACCTCTCCATGAGAGGCCACTTTATCACAAACAGCTCTTGTGAAGTTGCACATGCAATGTTAACCACAAACCTCCATGAAACCTGATGGATGAGAAGTGATCACTCACCCCTCAGACAGGCAGGGACCAGAAACACTGGAGTGATTCACTTTACCTGCTTTTATTCTTTAGGCTTTTAGTAAATGTCACTTTAGGCTGCTTTGGTACTAACCTCTCTTAAGAGATAGGACTGTGAGCTGCCATTTTCATTGCTGCTTAGGCCAGGTCAGACTCTGCAGGTGTGAAAAGCCCTGTGTGGTGATAGAACTCACTCTCCTTAAACAAGTACAAGGGATGGAGAGTTGGGGAGAACCAGCATAAGAACTTGTCACAGTTCAGCATCCAACCCCTCACTATTAGTCCTCTTTGAACTACAGTAAATACTGTTTCTATTTTCTGTATGAAACAGTACAGACCTATGTGATTTTCCAAAGGAATTGAAGAAAAAGTACCCTGCTGTCACTGGTTTAAGCTCTTGCCACCCTGAGTGGAATACAATGGGTAAGATTAAGCAAAATCATGTAAACATCCAGAATAAAGAGTTAGAGCGAGATGTTGGGTTGGCTGCCTTATGGCCAATATGGCACTAGTGTGTACCTTATTGTATTCTTTACCTAATCATTAGATTTCTAATAATTTCACACATTTCAGGGGAAAAATATTATTCAATGACTTTTTATGTCCTATGGAGTTTTTTGTACCTTGCTACAAGAAAAAAATAACCAACCAACCAACAAACAAACAAAAAAAAAAGACAAAACCAAAAAACTAAATTAAAAAAACCCCACAAACAAACGAAACTCCCTCAAAAAAAAATCCCCTCCCCTCCCCCCCCAAAAAAGAACCAACAAAAAAACCCCCCAACAACAACAAAAAAGAAACAAAAGCAAGCAAAAAAATCCAAACAAATAACCCCAGGCACACCTCACAAGTGAGAGAAAATTGACTCATAAAAATTTTTTTACACTTCTTGTCCAGAGTGAAAGGTGTGATTTTAAAGCCTACTAACTTGTAGTTTTTTCAATATTTGCTGCTTTTTGATTATGTAGTCCCTTGTTTTTAAAAGCAGAATACCTAGTTGTGGTAAGGAGAACTATTGGGTCCAGAGCATAAAGGCTTGGCTGGAGATTGGGAAGGATGAATTGCTGTTTCTGTATTTCTGAGCACTGTAGTTCTGTAGCTGTAGGCCACTGAAGAGGCCATCTCTTTCTCTGAGGTTGCTGCTATTTGGTGGCCAGTGCTGAGGTCTTTGCCTGTGAGAAACGTAATAGGAATCTCAAAAACTCAACTAGGGTAGATGCGTAGTCCTGCACATGAGATGACCCTTGTACTGGTCCAGATCAAGCTCTGCCTGACTGGAGAGCAACTCTGCTGGAAAGACACAGAAGATGTTGATAAAGTGAGAGCTGAAGATGAGAGCTAGAGTGTCTTCTGTCACCAAGGAAAGTCAATAGTACCCTGAGCTGTATTAACTAGGAGAAAAGTCATGAGATTCTATCCCCCTTTACTTTGACCACATACACAAAACTGCATGTAACTTTGGGCCCCTAGCACAACTAAAACGGATAACCTGCAGCAAGTTCAGTGGAGGGCCACTAAGAGAGACAGGGCTGGAGCACTTGCCTAATGAGAAGCGGCCAAGGAAGCTGGGCTGGTTCAGCCCACAGAAGTGATGGCTTCAGAGAGCTTGCCAGGACCTAGAGCGAAGTTACTGAAAAGAGGGCCAAGCTCCTCACAGTCACGTGTACTGAGAGGCTGAGAGGCAGTAAGCTGAAAAATAGACATTCAGACTTCATGTAAAGAACACTTTCACTGTGATGACACTCCAGCATTGGATGATTGACATCCTTGGAGATTTTCCAGACGGCAGTGGGTAAACCCCAGAGCAATATGACCTGACATTCAAGCTTGCCATGCTTTGAGCAGGAGGTTGGATGAGAGGCCTCCTGCTATTCCTTCCAATCCCAGTCATTCTGTGAGTATGTGACTATTACCCAGCAGTGGAGCTGCTTGATGCTAGAGTCATTTCACTGGTCAGTAAAAGTAGCACACTCACCTCCCAGTCAAAACATCATCTGAGAACTCCCGCACCCAAAAGACTTACATCTCAATGGAATTTAAAAATAAGAAAAATTGCAAAAATCAAGGAGAAAACCCTGACTTAATCAACACATAACTTGAAATTAGTTTGTTGAAGACAGCACCCACGTTCACTTGAAGATAATTGGCAAAAGAAAGCGCAACTGGATCAGGTTCTGAATCAGGTTAAATAAAGGCGGAATTGTTGCCCTGAGCTGTGTTATAACCTTCTGTGTGAACAACATCAGCACCACCACGTTTCAGCTGCCACTGCAGAGAAGGGAGAAGCAGTGCTTTGTAGCTGCCACCTGTGAATCTCTCATCATTGGCAGGTACTTTGCAATGGAGTACTAGAACAGGATAATTGCTGGAGATAGAGTTGGCAAGAGCAGTATATGGGAGACACATTCAATTGCACATGGGTATGGTAGGTGAACTATGAAAAAAGCAAGCCTGCCATTATCTGTTGAACAGCCGGCAACTCTGGGTCTTCCATTTTGTTTACAGCAGAATGGACAAAAGGCTTGTTGTGTTGGCAATAAAGAACCTGGGGACTGTATGCCTTGTAAAGGTATGCCGGATGCCTTTATGAGCCATAGCTCAAACGCTTGTGACAATAACAGTGAGACATTACAAGTTTATTTGCAAGATTAAGTCTAAATGTCATCCCCAGAGTGCAGTATAAAAACTAATTAATTTTTTTATTCTTTATCACCGAGATCAATATTCTCCATAGGAATTTGCATTTCTATATGACCTCTGTGTAAGCCAGCTTGCATGGGAGGGGGACCAATTTTGAAATTCATCAGTAGTGTTGTCCATACTACTCAAACATTCCATTTACACTAGATATTCCACCAGTGTATATTCCAAGTATAATTCTGCAGCCAGCCTCAGAAGGAAAACAAGTACTTCTAGAAGTAACATAATTACTACTTTCCATTATACAATATTTTACTATGTATTTGTGTCTTATAGCTGCTCTGCCTTATGGATTCCCCAATATCTAGTCAATATCTAGTTTGAGAAGTGAGTTTACGCTGCAGTCTTCCACTCATTGAGATTGCTAGCTGGGCCTTTCAACCAGACATTTTAACAGACTTTGGCTTCAAGTCATAGACATCTTTATACCTCCTCACTTCTTTGGTTTCCAGCAGGCCTATTCATCAGTTTGAATACTCAAAATTATTAATTGAGAATGTTATTAGGTGGACAGAGGTGCAAATACCTATAGAGAGAGGACATAAGCCACCAGGACATGAAAGTAAGAGAGAGGTTGAAAAAAAAGTTTAATGGAGAAAAAGACCTTACCATGTCATCAAATCTGAGATTCAGAGCCTTCCCCCCAAAAAAATTGTTGCCAGACACTCAGGATTCAAATTTCACTCTTAGACCTTCTCCATGCTCTTGTTTTAGCAATGCAGATATACCTTATAGAAAGATGTTAGGAAGGGGAAGGGTGCTATCCTCTGGCTTGCCTTCTCATATCAGAAATATCTGATATGGAACTGGGAGGAGACAGGCCATAGGCATGCCACATGGGGGCATGGGAGCATGCTGGAAGAAGGAGCCAGGAGAGAAGGCACACCAGCTGTGGGACCTAAACAGTAGGCTGCAGTCATGCAGGAACATTTCCTTCATTCTAGATTCATTTGCATTTGTTTCTAGAAAATTGAACCCTTGTCTAAAAAGTCCACATCTAATATTGTTAGACTTTTGTGTCACTGTTGGCTCAGGTAATCCAATTACCTAGCAAACCAACAGGTTTCTCCAGTGGTACTGGCAAAAGCAAACTTTTCCTCATCCCTTCAACACAGCACATTAAGTGAAAACCTTTTTATAAATTGCATGTAGAGTCTTATACTAGCCAAATTTATGGATGTTTCACAGAGGTATGCAGAAAGTCAGCGCTCTTGAACCAACAGTTTTTGTGGGCATTTTCTAGCAACTGCATATTTTCTGGCTTGAATTTGCTTTGGATACAGAGATCCAGCTTTTAGAGGAAGTCAGGAATGTCTACAGGCCTTCCATCCATCGCTTTCTGTGTAAAGACTCAGAAAAAAGCCTAAACAGAGTTTCCAAAGCTAGCAGCTTTTCTGATTAACTCTTGTTATCCAACCCGCTGCGTTTTGTGGGGGGTAAAAATTCTCAAAGATGGGAGAGAGCAAAACTGAAACAAACAAACAAAAAAAAAATCACACTTTGAAATCCATCCCTTTGGCAGCTGTCCCTTTTTCATTTTGGCAGACAGAGAATTGCTGGCAGGACTAGTGAGGGAAGGGTAAAAGACAAATGGTTCATGATGAATCCTTTAACTAAGCTGATATTTCAACACAGTGCCTGCCAGCATTTTTCTTTGGCATATGCTTTATAGAACGCACATGACAAGCACTTCAGCATTGTTAATATATTGGCATTACCTGGTTTATTATTCATCTCCCTCTGAATCAGACCCCAGACTTTCAGGATAGTATCACATAGAAGTCCTTTTTTTATTCCTGGAATTTATTTCTCTGGGTGCAAAAATGAAACTAAAACTATGTTATTGTGATTTTAAAAAAAAAATCCAACAAAATAGCCTTTTAAAATTAGTGTATTAATTATAATGATACTATCTTCTGGAATACTGGTAATCTAACTACCAGCTTTCAATAATAAGGTGTATCAAGCAACTCTACTCTTTGGGTGAATCAGTTCCATTAAAATAAAAAATAAACAAGATAATAATTTTTAAGAAACTAAAATAAAAATATGGACTTAAAGGTAATTATTGGGTGGGTTTATGCTTTTTGTCCTGAAAAAAAAAGCCTCCAGGTTCCAGGAACAAAAATGGATAGATCAAGATGTACTGATGAAAACAAAATATCTCGAATTCTGTGAGAAAAACAAAACAAAACAATCTGGAAGCTTCATTTTGTTTTCATTACAGTTAATGGCAAAACTTGCATTGACTTGCACTACACACTACATACATGGCAATTCATTAAACTTGTAAATTTGAATTAAAAATAACTACACCAACACACTGAAGAAGAGATTAAATTAATTTCTTTGTTCGTTCATTCTTTTCTTCTTTTTTTTCTTTCATTTTTTTCTTTCTTGCTAAGTACTTAAGTAATTATCCTTTTAACCAATTTCACTTTATGTTTCTAAAGTTCCAGCAAGTGGCATTCCCTACATCTACCTTTTTTGCAGAAGACACTGCAGCTTCAAGAAGCCAGCCCATGAGGACTTTCCAATCATTAAATACTGTGTCTGCATGATGAAGTATGTATGACCACAGATGATGGTCAAGAAGACCTTGTCTGACATTTTTTAATTAAATTGTTAATGTTTAATTGCATAAATTCCTTATAAATGCATCTCTCTCCAATATGACATGACACTGTAAAAATCACTGGTGAAGTAGTAACTGAAGGAAATGCTGTAAGATATATGCAACACAGTGTACTATTTTCTGGCCAGAGAGTTTAATTAGTTGTCCTCCTTTCTAACAGCCTATCTTCTTTTCTTATCCCTGCTAATAGGAGATTAAAAATGTAAAAATAAATATTACAAACTTTACCCTCTGAAATACTATAATGACTTCAGGCTTTAGTGCAGGAAATACTGTTTATTGTCAAGAAGAGACAAAAAAAAATTATAGGTTTGGATTTTTTTTCCTTACTTGAATTGATTCTAATGTTAGGATTTATTAATAGAAGGAAACTGAATTGTGAGTGCCTAAAAAGGCAATATGGAAGAGCTCAACAAGCTATGGAAAGCAGGAATAACAAACCATATATTTTTCCTGCCACGACAGGGCACTGCATAAAAACACCAGGGGATGGATGCAAACAATGTGCTGGTGAGAGTGACAATAAAACAGAGATGACAGCATAAAGAGAGAATGATGAATGTATTAACGTAGGTAAGAGAGTTAGATAAAAGATCACAGGCAATAGTAGAAAATTCACTCTAAGCAGATCTTGAATAGTCTAAGGAAATAGTGTTATTGTTACATGTGGATTTGATAGTGAATGTGGTGACAACAGAGAGTGAGAAAATCTTTGAGTTTATATGGAGAGATTTATATTTATGCCTCCAGATATACATTTATAGATATTTATACTAAATATATATTTTGATATCCTTGTAATAAATTTCTATAACTGTATGATAAACTGTATTTATTGTAGTTAACACCCTTTGGCTGCCTTACCTGTGCTACATTCTCTTTTTCTTTTCAACTGGTGATTCTCTAAGCAGCTCAGAACTGCTGTCAGAATTGTTGAAACCTGCCAGAATTTTTTTCTTCTTTTCTTCCCAAACACCTCCAGAGATGGGGAATTCTCCTCCTCTGCTGCATTCTGCTTTGAAGTATCTGTCTTGAAGTACCCCATTTTGTATTAGTTTAGATTTAAAGGTCCAATTTCTTTTATCTATCAAGGATGAGAAAAGCAGTGGAATTGACGCTGTTATTATAAGAAAAACTGGCATTAACATAATAGACTGATTTCTTAAAAATGGTGTTCCTAAACAGTAGAAAGAAAGATGTTAATCTGTAAAAGAAAGTTATAAAACCAACCTTCTTTTTTGTTTAAATCTTGATTTTCATTTCAAAAGGTTCATAACAATAAATCTATTGAAGTTACTTATTTTTTACTAATGGATACATGCCCAGGATTGGTCTCTAAAACTGCTGTTTTCAACAGTTGAACCAGCAACGAAGATGAAAAACCAATCGACTTTAGTAGGTTTTATATTGGGCCCTTAGATGTAAATAGTTCTACATAATTTTATTTTATTGCTTGTTAGCCCTCTCATGTTTCACCTCTTGTGGCCATTCAATGAGTGGTTCTTTTAAAAACCTTTCTCTTTATGTCATTATTTTCCATGGAGTAATATTAGAGATGTAGAGATCCCTGATTGCCTTTTTCAAAATGCATGTCATGTACTTGAAGCATTTGTTTGATATTGAATGGAACACAGCAGCACTACCTAGAAATCCAGGAGAAGAACTGAAGGGCACCAATTTCTTCTGATGCTATAAGTAGCTTTTAGAGAGATTACTCAGAAAGGAAGAAAAAAATTACCAAACTGAACCCCACGGCAGATGCCCACACACAAATGAGGCAAAATTTGCTGTCACAGTTTCAGGATTGCTGAATGTTTTTTCAGGGTTGCAGGCTTATATTTTGCAGACTTATATTTTATGTTTTCCCCTCACACACAGCATTTTTAATATTAGAGGTCAAAGTTTCAGTGGCGCTCAGTGGCATTTGTTTGTTAGCAGTGATTCAGTAGACAAACTCGACTTGATGAGTCATCAGTGAGGGATATCACATTTACACAAAATCAGTTGGTTGGAACCATCAGTCTGAGACAGATTAAAACTAGGCATTAATCACCTGTAAGGCTAAGCATGAAAAAAGGGGCCTCAATAACACCAGAACTTGTGTATTATGATATGACTGGAAGTTTTAGAAGACTAGTCATAAAAGATTACTCTACAAAACAAAATGTTTGTCTTGGAGACTTTTTTATTGACCTGTGATATGCTTTTGGTTTGAAAGACATGTTAAACAAAGAGAGCTCCAGTCTTTCAAGACTCTCACAGCTCTATAAATAACTCCACATAAAATGTACAGTATGTATAAACAGCATGACAAAGATTTTCTGACAGGATTTTCTCTACAGTAAAAAAAGTAAACTCAAAACATTCCATTGATGGCAGCTATTTTGAAGAATTCCTAAGAATACCAGTGCTTACGAGCTGGCAAACTCTCCAGGAGTGAGAGTGAGTATAAACAATGAACTTTTATGAGATTGTAGCCATTCCATCAAGATCCAAATGCAGCTTGCATGGAGTTTAGCCAAGAAGTGACTGATCAGCATTTCGTAAAGCTTCAGTCAAGGGGACTGCACAAAAAATCCAAACAGTTCCAGCAGTAAAACTATATGCCAGCAACCTTTTTGAGAGTTCACCATCTGGGTCCTGCAGTCATCAATCAGATTCAAAGTGCCGCTCCAGCTGTCCTTCCATGCTCCTCATGGTCAAGGTAGAGCAGTTGTAAGAAAATAAAACACAAAAATCAAGAGCACACAAACAGCTGTTGAAAGCTTGAGTAAGTATGTGGGCAGATAACTCCCAAGTATTAAAGGGCACTCAATTGCTTCATTACTCTACAGCATTCAGATTGACCAATTGCATATCTGAAATTATCTATTTCCCATACTACATATTGAGATTTTCCTTGATTATTTTGTTTTAGTCAATTTGGAGTTGTTTTATAAATGCATGCATAAGTCTTTTTTACTTTTGTGGGAAACTAATCCACAAAAACAAACTAAGGGCTGCTCAGATACTTCCAAAGATCTGGATAGAGGAGGCAAACAAGAAATGGCAAAAGATAAATGTGGAAGATAACAATGAAAAAGTGCCTAGTGACCTGCTGTTACCAGCAACTGTGTCTCCTAGCCTGTCATGGGATTTCTTTTGCAAACTTTCACAAAACCACCAGAGATCTGGGCACACTGAGGAGATCAGCTTGTCTCCTGCCAAATGAGATTTTTACAGGAAAGATTTTCAGGCGTTTACCTGAGTTTGCAAAGGGAAGCTAAAGAGGAACAGAGAAAGTTACAATTTTAATTACTTTTTCGGTAAAATACAATAAAACTACTGAAGTGCATATGGCTTTCAAAAAATTAATAGACTTTTGTTTTAAATACACTTCTGAAAGCATTATCATCACTCAAACTTGTCAGAAAAAGAAGGTACTGCAAAAACTCACATGACATTTCCAATGGATTGGGTACTTTCATGAAGCTGTGATTTAGTCTATCATCATTGTTAACTGGTGTCTCACCTGGGTACTTACCAGAGAGTGGTGGGATTCAACAGCATTTAAATGACCGTTTAGAACAGCAATAACTTTTGCACACACATAATTTAGCATCGGGGAAGAAAGTTTGTAATGTAATCTGTGTATTTTCTAGAATAAAAGTGGAAACTGCTTTTGGGAAAAACAAGCAATAAAAACCCTCCCTTGCTATGTAACAAACAAACAGAAAAGGCTCTTTGAGTAAGAGTCGTACAAGCACTTTACACAGGAAGACATATCCACTACTAAATTTCAACTAAGTAGCACAGCTTTTGTCCACTACCAAGCTTGCATGGCTAGTGTTTTGATATCACAAATATTGACATCCTGATCAAAGTAATTGGTCTGTATTCTGCCCAGTTGTGGCTGTTAGCAGAGAGCTAAGCCTACTTTTCATTGATTCCTGCTGATTTCATGCCAGTATGAAGGCATGACAGAAATAATGACAATGCAGACTATTTTTATTTTGAAAAGAACAATCTGTCCACTCTTGTTCCCTCTGGGGTGGAATAGCAAGCAGTGCATCCATATATAGAGGAGAAGATGGCACTAAATGAGTTTATGTGTTAAATGGCGTTTTATTTTGTCAGATTCCTCCATAAGTCATTAACTATTGTGTTGTCTCTCACAGTTAATAACCTGATCCTTGCAAAGAAATTACAAACCTGTTCTGGGAAGCAAAATGAAAGCTGAGTTACACATATATTCAAAAATTACCTGAAATATTTATTTTCCATATTCTGTATAAGCCATACACAGCACTGTGGGCATTTGTCTTACACATGAATGCAGAAGTTAGAAGAATTACTGTAGTTAAACCCCAAATCAGAGCTAATTCTTTAAAATACTACTCTTCCCTTTTAATTCTTTAAAATACCACTATTTTCTTTGAATTTAATTAAATACAGGATTCATCACTCCCTTATGAATCAAGATAATTAAAGAAAAACCTATATTCGTCAGTGAATCTCAGAAATGTTCTAATGAGTGGATAAGAACCATTTGTAATTAACATGTTAATTGCTTGTATGCAAATGACCTGTTGTTCAAGTGGTTTAAAAAGTGCTTGAAAACAGTTTGTTTGCCTTCCCTCTTAAGCAGACTAAACATTCCCACTTGCAGTCTTATTTACATTATTAATTTGCTTAGTAAATATTTTTTTAATAGCTAGTGCAAATAGAAGGAATGTTTGGAGAGCTCTTGTGAAGAGTGCTATTTGATCCAGTTCAAGCAGGCGAGCAGACTGAAATGTGAGTTTTTCAGGCACATAATAGACCCTTGGCTTATCAAAGCCTCTTATCTGATTGGAAAAAAATCAAAGGTAAACTTCACAGCTCATGGAATTAAAAGACAAATGAGATGTCATAATTATCAAAGTGGCTAATTTAGAAAATTAAGCCATTCACATAGGTGACATAATTGCTTGTCACAATCACTCTTTTTCTCATTAGCCCTCCCTTCAGCACCTACCATACAGTGGAACATTCTTTAGTCTTGGAAAATATTGCCTATACTGTAATCCCTTAATAGCCTAGCCCCTAAAATTAGTGCAAAAATATACTTAATAGCTTCATTGATGTGCTATATTTGTGTGATTCTCTGTTTGATTGTGTCTCACATTGTAAAATCTGGTATTTTGAATTTGGAGTATTTTATTGGGGTTTTTCCCTGGCTTCTTTTAAAATTACACAATTTAAAATTAATCAGCTAATTATGATGGAGGACTTAATAGGCCAATATGCCATATGCAAAGTTTTTTGACAGGATTACGCTTCCATCACACAAGGTAGCTTTAACCTGTAAGTATTATGTGGTATATAATCAATGAGGCTAGAAGATTAAATCTTCCTCCTAAATTGTGAATGTATAGAAAAAATATTCTCTACAGAAAAACATACATTTCTAATATTTAATGTTTCATTTTAAGTTGTTTTCCGTAACATTAAAACAATACCCTAAATAACATTTTTTATAAGAAAGTAATTTTCAGGAAGTAGTTACACTTCCCTGACAATCATATTGTTTATGAGTCAGCAAGTACAGAAATTGTTAATGACAATTTCTAAGAAAGGAAATGGGTCTGGTTTGCTATGCGAGTTTCAAGGCATGACATTGTAAATGGGCAAGGTTAAACATTTTGGATTAAAAACATGACTGTGAGATTGATTAGGGTCCTACAGTCTTGTAAAGTTGGTAGAACATAGCTGACATGACTTATAGTTTGCTGAATTCAGAGAGATTACATTGATGTCATTCATTTGAAGAGATAGTTCATCCTGGATGCATATAGTGAAGCTGTCATCCTTGCATTTCACAAATATTCATGTGTCTAACATGTTTTGATTAGACTAACACTGAACCACACCATTGAATGGGTCATGTGTCTGAAGCGCTGTGACATGCTAAAGTCAAAGCGTGTGTTAAAAAACAAGGCACAAAATCTGGATATAAAATAAAGCCAAACAACTAAGCTAGTCTCGTACAGCTTTCTGTGTACCACTCCTCTGAATATTTGACATATTTAACATACGGAGTACTGAAACTCATATCTTATAGCAAGCAATTAGGCTTCTGACTATAATAGAAGAAAGTTAATATCTCATTAGCTCAATTATAAACAATATTGACTTTACTCCATGTGAACAGACTCCTATGTAGTATGCATGAATGTGCTTATTTAGAAAGAGGGTCCATCCTGTCCTTTCTTCTCCACTCATAGCTGGGCAGGGTTTCAACCCAGCACTCCCAGCAGGGAATTGGCTTGAGCTGTCAGTTCCTCAAAAATGAATGAAAAGCAAGGGGTTCTATTTCCAAGAACAGGACCTTTTTCAATGGACTGCAGCAGACTTCAGAACACCTTGTTTTAGGAAAGTAAGTTAGGACTGACACTTCTGAATTTATTGAGCCTCAGAGTACTTCAGTTATGTGTCCCTGGCTCATTGCAGGGGTAGTCTCTCTACTTCAGCCCTAATGCCCAGAAGGGAAAGGAGGTATTCCAGTCCCATTTCTCCCCAAACAAGTGTTGTCACCAACCCTTTCCCCCAGTCTGCTCGGTAGTTTGCTATCTTCTCACTAGGATTGTGGTTTCCCTTCCTGTGTCCTTCAGTTTCCTCATAACAAAGAAGGCAAGAATCCTGAACCAACTTTTAAAACACATTCCCACTGTTCATATGCAAAAAGAGCTATTTACAGGTCCATACAAAGGTAGCAAAATCTGCACATAAAAACATTTGGTTTAATCTCCTCTTCACAATGAAAATCCTCTGACTTTCTGACCCCTTTTTTTAACCCCTGCATCCTTTTGATCCCCATGATCTGTTCTCCTCCTTATCTTCAGGTTCTCTCTCCTGCCCCAGAGCATTCCTTCTTTAGTTAAGACTCACGGGCCTAGAGAGCCAAGAGACTACTCTCATTTTAAACAGCTCTGTTTAAAGCAACTTTTTCATCTGCTTTCCTGCTCTACATTTTTGGTTGTATCCAGCTCACCAACGAGCCGTGCTCTCAATCCCAAGGGCAGGCATGACATGTTAAACCACAAGTCAGTTAATATCCTCAGGTATCTCTGTAGGCTCCGTGACTTAGTCTTTCGTCATGCTCATTGTTTTCCAAGGCACTTATCCCATGCTAACAACTTTTTCTCTTGTCTTCTGTCTGCCTCTGGAAAATGTATGTGGAGAGATGACATAGACCCTGCCAGAAACTTTTAACATTGATGGTTATGGTTACATGAAAGGTTCATAAAGACAGAATTTGTAAGTTATGCACAAATTTCCAGACTGCCACAGGGAAGAATAAATATTAAGCATCTGCTGTTTTTCTAGAAGACATTTTCTTACAATAAATATTTTCCATAAATATCTGTCTGGTTTGAGGGAGAAGGAAAGGAGGTTCAAGATTCAACACAGTTCTGTTATCCTTCTAACACCTGCCATGAGGAGAGTCAGGTTTTGGTCTCATTTATCTCATTGCAAACTTCTGATGCAATTTCCTTGAAGCAGCTCATCCTCTACTGGTTTACTAAGTTGTGGACACTGACCAGCAGTGTTAGATTAGAAAATATCTACACTGAGCCTCAGAAGTGTCACTTCATTCAATATGCGAGCACAAAATGGTGATGTGACAGGCACAAGTAACAGTCAGTCACCACAGGAAGTGGAAAACATCTGAATTTTTGCTTTGACATAGCACTTAGCATTGGGAACAAACTTTTGTCTTCAGCTTAAAAAGAAAAGCTAGCTTGGAATATCTGCAAGTCCCTTAGAAAACCATCAGACCTCATATAAGGCCTAAATACTAAAGACACTCTTTGTGATTTGGTGACTTATTATTCCCATAATAATTTTGGATCAAAACCCCAGTCATTTAGATGGCACAGAGGTTGTGATTTTGGTAGAAGATGGATATTGCCATCACGAAAGTGCATGTAAACTGAAGATTAAATAAGCAAATTGTTTTATCTTTTTTTTTTTTTTTTTTTTTTAGAGTGCCAAGTAACATAAATGTATTTTACAGGGATCACAGAATTACCACCTAAGAAAACAAAGACTAACACAACACAACTGCAAATGGTGATTGATGATCACTATGCTAATACTGATAGCATTGTTCCCAAATATGCACTGCTGTCCTCTAGAGGCCATGTTTAATACTAAATAGCTCTCAGTTCATTAACGAACAGGTTGATTCAGGAATTATGCTTGTGGGAGAGCTGATTTCAAGAATATCTCCATGTGTACCTATAAGGTAGTCCATATGGTGATAATATCAAAACCAAAGAATAAACTCTCACTCTGGAAGGAAAGATTACTCAGGCTCGCTGTAGTTGACTCCTCAACAAAAATATGATGCAAGTGCTCTCCACAAAATTTTTGAATGTAATATCCTAAAAAATCACAAGGCAAGAATGAAAGATGGACTTAGGTGAATAACAAAAGCAAAGATGGAAAACATGGGGCCTGTGGAATTCATTTCACTGACACTGAAGGCTTATGCCTGCTGAGTTATAGCTCAATAGTGTTACAATTACTATGACTGAAATGATCCTAAGGCTGGACAGAATTTGGAGGTCATTTATATTTCTCAAAGGACTGGAGTTTGAGATGCAGCTGAGAAGCTTAAATGTCACATATTTCCCAGTGAAGGTTCACGAAAGAGTGAGGAATGAGGGCCAGACCTTACCTCTAGGAGAATCACAGTAAACAAGAGACAAGCACTTTAGCATGGACTGTTGCAATAGCACAAGGATTAATGGTTTTTAACTAAAAGAGGATCAATTTAAATTAGATTAGAATTTATGATGAGGGTGCTAAAACACTGGAACAGGTTGTCCAGGGAGGTGGTGGATGCCCTGTTCCTGGAAACATTCCCTGTCAGGTTGGATGGGGCTCTGAGCAGTCTGATCTAGTTGAAGATGTTCCTGCTCATTGCAGAGGGGCTGAATTAGAGGATATTTAGACGTCCCTTCCAACCCCAGCTGTTCTATGATTCCATGAGAATCAAAGTACTCCATAGGACCAGCAGGAAAACCCCATAGTTCCTAAAAAGTTGTAAACGCATAAGGAAGCTGGAAGAAACAGAGGCAACTTTTGATGGGAGGACAGCTTTATACCTAACCCTTCTGTTTTTCAGCTTTTGCCAGTGACCACTCCATTGCTCAGAATATTTTGACCTAACTAGATAAGCTTCCTTTACATATGTTTTTACAGGTTGTTCCTTATGAGTAAAGTGCAGCACTTGCCCTACTGTTGTTGAGGTTGACAACAATCAAATTTCTCATGGCTGCTTGCCAATCTAGATTGCCTGTCTTTCGATATTTTTTCTCTGTCAGAAAAAAGTCTCAAGCAGCTTAGCAGTCAGCAAGAATATGGAAGCAGGTGTCGATTTTCACCTCTTCTAGTGTCAGAAATTATCATCTAGATGGCATGTTGTCTATAGAGCTGAAGTTAAATCAAACTGAGAGTTGGCATTTTTCTCTTCCACTAGACCTGCAGTAAGACAAGGTCAGTTGGAGGAATACTCACACCACAAGCCCTGATTCTAGGTGAGGAAGCTTGGCTTCACAAGCAGAACTGCTTAAAGACCCAAAAAGTGATAAGTAACCATGGTTGTGTGGTTAAGGAAGAGAGGAAGGCTCATGGAATGCTGAATGAGATATACATGAGAAGTGTCTATGGTGACATTGAAGCTGCTGAAAAGCTAGCTGAAAGTACAGTGCCTCCTCTTCATCTTTCCTAGAGCCCAGAAGAGGGCATTTTGGACAAATTTCCTGATGAATAGGACAGCTTTCAGAACTGTACAGAAATACGTCCTTGGCACTGCGCAAATGAGAGGGACAAGTCTTCTGTGTAAATACTCTTCTCCGGTCTTTATTTTGACATTTACTCCAGTTTAATCAACTAGGTTTTAAAGCACATTTGCTTTGATTAAAACTGGGATTGGCCTTGCAATAAAGATGGTCTCTCCAGTGGCTCATTTTGGAAACCCCCTGAACAGTGATCAGATATATTTATGATGCCCTTTAGCTGTGTGTTTGATTTCCTTGACATAAAAAAGGGGGTGGGGTGGGGGGTGGGGGGAGGGACAAAAAGAACAGCTGCTGACTCTTTAAAGGT
>JAWWEU010000081.1:30842607-30882218 GCA_035583155.1 Acropternis orthonyx
CCCCCCCCCCCCCCCCCCCCCCCCCCCCCCCCCCCCCCCCCACAAAAAGAAAAGCTGCTGACTCTTTAAAGGTTTCTGGGGTTGTTATTCCTGGCCTACAGCCACACATTCTCTTACACAGTGAATCAAAGACACCAACACTGTGAGAATCAGTCAGTACAACCAAGCGCTACTTAAACATATAGCTCAAAACATCACTTTTTATTTCTTTAAAGGGTTATATTCTAGCAACAGAATCTCTTTACCTAAATGAAGGAATAATTTTATGTACTCTGACATGTTGCATCCTAAACATCAGCTAGTAAAATAGTTACATACAGTATGTTTTATCAATTCTCTTTTTTGTAATTACATGAATGTATTTTTTTTCCCTTGCTCTTTTTCAGTGTTATGGTGTGGAAATCTGGAGATCACAAAGAGTTAAATCTTAGCCTGTGCTGTGTCCTTATTTAGAAGGAAAAGGTAGTTGTTTTGATGTAGGTCTCTTAGCAACTAGAAACTTAGCTCTTTGTTTATTGTAAAACACTTCAATTTTGAAGGAAAGAATTTACATTTCTTATTTTAGTTGCTCTCCTTGTCTTCTTCTCCATCTGTCTTGATGGGATCTAAAACAAAGTATATAAAAAAAAGTTGTTTCCAAATATGAGTTATAATATTTTTGAGTGACAAGAAAATCTTAATACTTACTCTTAAGAGATTTTTCCTGTTAATAGTTGTTTAAAGGAACACTGTCTCCAATGTCTAGCACTTTCAAAAAAAAAAACCCAAAATGATCATAATTTCTGTTGCTAAACAAATTTTACAATATATGTCTTGTAGTGATTTAGTTTTAGTATAAGATACTATTTTTAAAGGATGATTGAAAAAATTAATAAAGCAAAGCAACTTAGTGCACAGATTATGAGGTTAAGACAATAAGATGGATAGTTTCTTTTGAGCCTTCGAACAGGTTAGAGTACTGGCATATTTAAACACTTGTTGGAATTTTGTCCTAAACTTAATCCTGTGTCAGAGCTCAAGTATCTTCTTGATGCAATAAAGACTGTCTCTGTGCTTGAATATTGCATTTTGATAGAAAATTACTATTTAACTTTGCAGAAAAAAACACTTATGTCTATTGAACAATAAAACACAGAATGTAAATTATACTTTTTTCCATTAAGATGACATGACCAAATCCTTTTTCCATCTGAAGAAAACTAATTGTAATTCGGTATGAATAATGACAACTTATGAAAAAAAAACCACCTAATATGAGGCCAAAATTGCAAAATCTTCATCAGTGCTTTTCTGAAGATCCAGGTAAGACCAGAGGGTCTTAACTGAAGATGGAGACAGAGGTGATGCTGCACTCTGGGGAAAACAGTCCCAAATAGACTCAAGTGGTGGGGAAACTGAGGAAAGGAAGATCCTGTGTAGGTGTTCATTATTTTGCCTGCCATGCAGTTGTGGATTGTACAGACAAGGGCATCTGAGCACCTGCTTCGTGGGCTTTAAGCAACAAAATTTATTTATTTCAGTTAGATCTATCCAGTTTGGGGCCAAAGAGAAGTGACCTGCTGCAGCATTACCAGAAGGAACATAGTGCAGCTAGAAGCAGAGGTCGTGAGAACCATGACTGTATTTTGCCTTTTTCTAAACTGACAAAATGGAAGGAATATCCCACCTGACTGCATGGCACTTTTGGAACTAGATAAGTCACATATTTGCATAAAATACAACTTGGGGTTTTGTATTTTAATACTGAAAACCATATTCTAAACTTTATAAACTTATAGAAAAAAATCATAAAAAATATGTAGTTACCACTGATCTGCAAACTTAAGGTGTGTGTATGCCTGAACAAGTAAACAGTTACCTGAATAACCATAATTAATCCTATTAGTCCATTAACTTCATACCCTTGAAGATGAAAAATTGACACAGGTAGAATTTTGGGAACTGGGTGTAGTGTTGGTGTTCATACTGATCTGCTTATCTAAGTATTTTTCTACAGAGCATAGTACAAAATAGGTTTCACAAGCTGACATTAAACAAAACCTACCCCATCTATATTTCTCACTCAGTAAAAGGAAGAAAAATTGTGTAATCTGTTTCCAGTTGCTAAAAGATCCTGGTTAATTATATTTCTTCAAAATGTAAATTAAACCTGCAATAATGACTCTGACAAATTAAAGAATTTTATCTTTCAACTATTTTATCATCAGGTATGTCCACACCAGTTTAATCTAATATGCAATTAACTCATTTATGTGTCTGTGCAATTAATTAATTTATATATGCAGTTCTCAGACTGTACATAAATAACCTCCAGGAAGGCTATATCTAGGTTTCTGTTACTGAAACAAGAACAAAATTAGAACTGTGATGCTTCCCAAAGTCTGCATGACAATGACTGATAACCCACCAGTTTTATATATTGGTGAAAATGGGAACAGGCAGCCTGTGCAGGGAGACTCTGATCCCCAGCTTTGCTCTGGGTCCAATGCAACTGTGCAGATTTTGTAGGTAGCACTCATTTAGAAAGGCAAGGTATGTTCTATACATGATTAAACTAAATCTAGCTCTAATGTCCTGTTGTCTCCTGTTAACAGGTGTAGGATTTTATTGTACTCTGGAAGTTGTTCTTCTACTGCTACATGTGAAATGGAATGTCTGCCACATTAAAGTTCCTAGGCACCTTTTTTAGCTTTATCAGCTTTGGTTGGTGGCAATGGCAGAAAGGTGCAGTTAAAAAGTAAGTTGAGCATGTTCTTTAAAGTGCTGTAACTGCAGTCTTCAGGTTTTGCATTTCTCATTTTAAGTAAGTTATATTCACAATTAAGCCTCGCCTTATCACTTCTTACCATGTAATTTATTTGTTCAAATACTATTACTTGCTTTCTGATCTGTTGGACACTTGTGCTTACTTGAACTTAATTTTCAGTCTTCCAGTGAGTAACAGAATTAATGAATTAATATGATAAAATAATGTTCAAATGGACAACATGTATGTTTCTTCTTGAATACTGTATTTCATCTAAACCACACATTCATTTAAGCCTTTGGTCACACCTAAACTGATTATCTTTGCAGCAATATGTATAATGTCTGTAGTTCAAATGACTGAAGTAGTCCAAAAGCTCTGAGGTTTGCAGTCATGCTACTGAAATTTTTGGTGAGTCATGTGACTATCTTCTAACTTGATGAAGCTAAATCTCTCACACTTTCCAGAATAGAATTAAGTGACTCAAAGGTAGGCCTTAAAACCAGTGAATCTCATAGGGTAGTAAGCCATTGTTCAGCATTATTTACTCTATTGAGATTTAGAAGCCATAGTTGTATCACTTCAGTGTAAACAACCATTCTCCTGAAAATCTCTTATCATTCACTACTTGTTAGTTCCCGTCTGTTCTAAAGAGCAAAATGAAATATGATACACAGTCACACACAATCATTAGTTTAATAGACAAGATTAGTAAATAACTTACACAATGAACTGAAGTGCATTATGATAACTCTCTGACAAATTGTGGCAAACAATGTAAATAAATGAAATAAACAGCAAAAGAATCTGAACAATTTTATTCTTTTATACAGGAACTGAAATTCTGTGGACTCAAAAATAACTTTATTATTTCTCCATGAGGAATGAGGAACATCTCTGACACTATACAGTAATAATAACAGTCTAAAGTGTTTTCAATATGGCAATCAGTTTTTAAAACAAGATGTGAGCTAAGCAATTTCTTTCCTTACAAATGGGTAAACTGAGGCACAGAGGAATTAAATAATGGCTCAACCTCGTCCGCAGTCACTCCAGCTCTCCTTCCTACAGAAAACTGGAGAGAAAGCAGTTTTGTTCTGCAGTGGCACATATCATGCACAACCAAAATTACATACTTGTTGCATGTGTAATTTTTAAAATGCTTGTAAAATCTAAAAAAGTACATAATGTTATACATACACAAATCTCTATTTCATATGAATCCTCATTCTTATACTACAAATACCCTCTAAGTATTAAGCAGAGACAAAAAAATGTATGTAGCTGCACAATCTACAGCTTTATGATTTGAGACACCTTAGCATACAGAAGAAGAGTCTCTCTCAGTCTAGGAAACATCACTCCAATTAGTACTGGGTTGGACTACACTTAGAATTCATTAATTAGAAATTTGAAAGCCCAAAGCAGTCATAATGTTAAATTTCATCTAATGACTGTTCCTGATGACAAACCATGCACTGATTTAGGAGAGTTCCTAGGACAAAGTGGATTCTCAGAGTTCTAATCCTTCACCCAAACCATGGAAGTTTAGCTAATAATATAAAAGTACCACTTTCAGGTTGGCTTTGACAGAGGCATCAGTGTGCTTCTGTTTTCTCAGGAGCAAAATTGTAAAATATAGCTGTCATATTTGTAAAGCCTCTTTATTCTTGCTAATATACTAAATTACTAGGGCTACATAGTTGAAACCTGGGACATCTCTGCATCTTCCTATGTCTTTATTGGTTAATTTTATAAAGAAACACATTCCATGTCTGATTAACTGGTTATTAATCATCGATGAGTGTGAATCTCATTCTTCCAGTAGTGCATTGCCTCCCCTATTTCATGTGTGATAATAATATTCTGAATCCTGACACAGTTGGAGTATAGACAATTTGTACCTGTCCATATAAGCAGAGATACACATGCTAGAGACAAGCCTGTTGTTTATGTGGTACAACTAGCAATGAGTTATGGCTCCTAAGAAACAGAATGTCATGGGTTTTTTTCTCCAAAGAATAGGATAGTAGCAGACCATTGTAAAACAGGAGAAATCTATTTCTCATGAAATGAAAATGGATAATTTACAGCATTCCTAATCACACAGAAAATGCCTTGTGTGAAATGCCCCGTATGTGTTAAGAGATTATGGATTTGATAGTCTATGAACAGGCACAAATAATATAATGACTCGATTCAAGGGCTTTACACACAGAGAGAAACAAAAACAAATGTAAATGCTGCAAGATAAAAGCTTGCAATATGGCTGATTTGGGGTAAACAGGATTTTACATGACAGAAGTTTGAAAAGGTTTGCATTTAGAAATTCATGAGAGATTTCAAGAAAAGATGAAACCACATTTTAGTCTTAATGTACTAAACTACAGTTGAAAATTTAAGTCAAATTATGGAATTATGTTATTTTCATTTGGTTTGCCTTACTGAAATACAGACTTCATCTTACCTGGTTGAAAGGCCTCCCAGCATTTGATTCTGAGGGAACCAGAACAAGGCTTTTAATTCAGCATAAAGACCATGAAAATTTTGGGCTGTTTCTAGTTTAGCAGGAACATTTCACTCATTTTAACTGAGATATTTTTTTTCCCCCAATTTAGGCTTCACTGAAATTGTAAACTCTGAGAAAACAGGTATGGGAAACGTTTCATTCAGGCCAAAATAGGTGTGGACACAAACCCATGCAAGAGCTCCCAGAGAAACCACATCAGTTCTAAGCCTGACATGGTTCTGACTTTATATTGAATTCTGAAGTTATTTAGTGGTACCCACAATTTTCAATTTAGTAAGAAAATATATTCTCTCCAAACTACCCGGAGTAGTTTTATATTCACTTCTACTCACTGTGGGTAACTTTCATAGCAAAAAAAGCCTAAAAGGAGTAGATTAGAAGACCATTTATGCTTTAAAAATCTAAGTCAATGCTTTTGATTTATTTCACGAAGCCTTTTGTTTTACTGCTCTTCACCTCACAAAACAGCTGTGAAGCCAGTCTGCTGTGAATGAGTTAGCTTTTAGCAAAAGCACACCAAACGTAAGCATTTATATTGCACACATTAATATCAGTACAAACATTGAGTAGAAAAGGAAGGAGAGGAGAAATAAATTAACTGACATCCAGATCAACTGGTTTTGATCTTGATGAGTTTGTGAAATGAATTCCAATTCTTCAGTTGCAAGATTATTTAAGATCAATCTTTCTGGACATAATTACCATGTGATTAATATGAATAAACTAAGCAGAAGAACAGACATGATAATTTCCTTTCATTCTATTACATGGATGATCATTGTTTCAGTGTCAAACAAAATTAAGCTTTGGCCTTAAAAAACTACATAGCAATCTTGGGATGCATTTAGGATGATAATTTTATGGGATTTGTTTGGCTGATGGCTCATTTTAAATAATGTCTTCTACATCTTTAATATCTTCTGAAAACCTTGATGACAAATATCGACACTAGGCTGTGCTTTAATACTGTCAGATTTTTAATTTCAGAAAGTGTAAACATTGCCAAGTTTTGAAGGTCTGAACCAAGGATACTGACATAATTTTCAAAGCCATGGGTAATACCTCAGCACCTCCCTTCAACATAAAACCCAGAGGTCTGACACAAGCAAACCTCTTTATAATCCACTTCATGCATAACAATTCTGTCACACATCCTTCCTGATTATATGTGAATCCACACACCGAATGGTGTTTTGCATATGAGGTTCAGGTGATGTATTTTATTGCTGATACTGTTTCACCTGTATTTAGTTCCAGTGACATGGAAAACACTGCAGCCAATTGTCCTTATTACAGTCCCTGTGTATTTCTCCCCAGTGCACTTGCACAGGGGAAAGATGTGAGCATGGAGTGTACTTAACTGCCAGGCTGAATGGCTCTGTAATGTAGCTTCAGCATGGCATAAATTAAGCTGTCATTTTTTTGGCAGCAAGTGCAGAGAGGCGATTTTCCTGTACTGTAACATTTGAAACAACAATTTTCTGGCTCCAGTAGCAACTGACAGTTCTGTGTGATACATGCTCAACGTTTGTGCTTCAGGGGCTGCAGCTGGAAAAATCCTTTGGGGTAAGGTATTGTCTTTATTAGCAAATCAAGCTTGCAGTCACAGAACACTAATATTTCCTAGCTCTTTTTAAAGAGCCTGTCACTCACATCCTAAAAAAATGTACTTAAAATTTACTAGATTCCATCAAGGTATTTAGCTGTGTTGCTTATATGCAAAACACTACTTTTGATAATTACTTCAGACCTATTCCTATTAGGAAGATTGCTTACCCAGAGGGTGCTGGCCGCTGGTATTTTACTGGCAACATGTACCAAGATGATCACTTGAAGGACAGCCAGGTTTGAAAATGATCTTAGAATGCTTGGCCAGATTCAGGCTGGTGAGGGAGGAGGATGCTGATGAGGCGCTCACAGTACTGGGGAAGGAGGGAAGCAGCCCTTTTCCAGCATACCATTAACATAGACTCTGAAAATACCCTGCCACAAGCTGTGAGGGAAGCCTCTCTTTGCTGTCTGGGAAGATGTAAGGGCATGTAAAGTCATTTCATAGAGGGGAGAGAGAGAAGGAGATTTAAAGACTCACCTGCATTAGTGAAAAGCTGTTTTCTTCAATGTGTGAGTTTTGCAGTGTTTTGTTTCAGAAACATGATGAATTTTGACATTGTTTTTTAAGGTTCCACATTCTGCTTTTCTGGTACAATGGTGAAATCCAGAGAATTACATTAGATTTTCAGTTGTGTAAGTCAAAGTAGGAATCAGCCTAATATATTACACAGTCACTTTTCTACCATTGCTAAAAAATATTTGCAGTGCTCCTTAAGCATTCAGGTATTTTGACACCTGTGTGTGTACCTTCATTGCTTCCAAACTGAACTACAGCCATTCCTGTTGGCAGGGGTTCTGGTAGCCCCTGTTAGCAGACTTCACTGTGTGTTGTAAGTCATTCATCCTCATCTGGTTCAAATATTTTAGCCATACTCTCACATTTTTAAGTCATTCCTTCAATGCCTAAGTTCCTGCTGGGGTTGATCTTGAGATCTGGCTCTTAGCCTTAAAGCACTACCAAATCCAGAGATATAAACTGCATAAAAATCCACATGCTTTCTTTGTTCCTCTTGTTTCCATTTTCTTGATTCCACACTTGAATTAGTCTCTGAAAACTATGAGATTTGAATGGCCAGTTTTCACAGAAACAAAAGCATTCATGTTTTAGGAAGGATGGGCTTCAGTATTTTTATGTGCAGGAGGTTTCAATCTTTGTCTGTTTAGGTCAGAAGAGGAGGAAGAAAGAGAAAATATGTTTTAAAACATTCATCAATGAGCTCAATTTATGAGACTGCAGCTGTCAAG
Source organism: Acropternis orthonyx (assembly GCA_035583155.1). Lineage (NCBI taxonomy): Eukaryota > Metazoa > Chordata > Aves > Passeriformes > Rhinocryptidae > Acropternis > Acropternis orthonyx. Next base: position 30,850,740 of record JAWWEU010000081.1, read on the forward strand.
GAAGAGAAATTACCTCTACTGATTTTTAAGTGAGATCTAAATACACTGCTGCCCTGTCATGCTTGCTGCTGTTCACCTTTGTGTTTGTCTGTGTTTTAAGTTTAAGATGTAGTCATAGGAATTGACATCTGACTTTTATTGTAGAAGCACTCAGTCTTATTGATGTAATTAAGGGTCTGCAAGTTCTTTCATCACAGGCTCAGATTTTAGAAGTTTAAAACTCAGCCATAAAAATAATTTTGATTGAGGCTTGGAAGTCACGGCATATTTCCAGGGCTTCACTTTAAAAATCCTATGTTTTCCATTGTTCCATAAAATCCAAATTTTGCTTCATGAAATGTATGGTATATACAGTAAGTCACCTGAGTGCATACAAAAACTAGGCAGGGACCACCTCCATCTGCCAAAGCCTGGAGAAGGCTTGTGTTACTCAAATTTACAAAAGGTTTAGTGAATCAAGGCACTACGGTGCAACTGCTTGTACTCCTCAATTTTTCACCTATGGAAAGTAATTTTTTTCATTAAATTATTTGATTCAGGATCTTTTGGCTCTTAAATTCTGATAAATACTCTATGAATTGTTACATATTCTGTAGTTAAATGATGAAAAAACCTCTTTTTCCATCAGCTATAAGACTTAGCATTCTCTGCTCCATAAAAAGTTACATTTCTTTCATCTCAGCCAAAAACCTTCTGAAGCATTTTGTGACCTTTAGAAGGGCTTTTACAGTCAGCCCAGAGATGTGCAGAGCAGAGCCACAGCTGTACACATGTAGCACTGTACATGTGTGGTGAGAGGGACAGGAGAGCAAACAAATGAAAGGCCAACAGATATCTCCATGGTATTAGTAAGTACAGAAATATAGAATCTTGATTTAAAGTCAGTTAAGTATATTCTTAAATGCTATTGAAGTTGGTGAGATGGAAATGTATCCATAGTAGGCAGCTATATGCTTATGAGTTTTTTTTAACAAGGACTTACACTAATTTCTTCAATTATATGCAACCCCCTTATATAATCACAGTTTAAAAGTAATGGTACCTGCAATACAGGAGTGCACATCATAATTTTTAAAAGACTGTTTTGCTAAAGGCTTGGGAAACTCACCTCCTTAATCATTTTGCCATTTTCTTTAATTTAATTTCAGTCAGAGGGTACTATAGCAAAAAAAATACTTCTAGGATTTGGGTTCTTTTTTTTCTTAACAATTGGTGTTATATGATAGTGCTTCCAAATTTAAGATTCTGGAATGAGCTGCACAAAATAAGAATTGAGGCATTGCAAGTTTAATCAGATTTCAGGTTAATCAAATAAGCTGGAACTCAGGTAATATTAATGAATGAGAGGTGCTTTTCTCTAAATGTACCAAGGGAATGGCAAATTACATACATTCCAGACATACACACACTTACCCTTTCAAAAGAAAAGTATGGATGGTGCACACAGAAATAAAATTAACATGGAAACTTAGACTCCAGCAACATAAACTTTGTATTCTAATGCATTAACTGTAGCTTTAATTAAGGCTACTCTACAAATTAATATTTTTCTTGCCTCTGAAAGATAATGCAAAATCTGATTGTCAGGTCTAGAATATCATATTATGATGCTGCATCTTTTACATGAAGTTTTAATACAAATCTGCTTGATGCACAATCTTCTATCTTTTTATAGGTCTGATTCTCAGTAATAATATTTCCAAAATTCCTGTTGTGCATTCATTTGATTATTCCATTGTCTTTTTAACTGGTGTCTTTACCCTAGGAGTCTAAGTGTGCTGGTTTAAGCTGAATTACCAAGTATCTGCTATTTTCCTCCATATGATCAGCACTGCTGGGCTTTAGTATTACCATGCTTTGTCAATGTTAATGTAATGGCAAATGATGAAGATGCCCTTTGGCAGGAAACATTGCTAGCCCTTAATAATACACAATTTCTGCACCTCAAATTGCTGCTATACATGAGCAAGTTTAGTCAACCCCTGAAGAGAACCTGTACCTTCTCATTATAGGGCAGCAGTAGTGAGAAAGCAATTCACCAAGCTGTAGGGTTTGCAATCACCCATATTTTCTGCTATGAGTAAATAACCCCAATTGATTTAATCATAAAAGAATAACAGGAAAACTACATTGATTTCGAAATCTCTAATGTGAACATCAGAATATATAGACTAAGTAGCATGTAAAAAGGTTGTGTCCATTTGTATGAACTGAAGAAATATCAATATTTGATCATTACTCTAACAAAAAATCACAACAATCTTCAGTCATCTCAAAATGGATTGAAGTTGCATTATGTAGTGCTATGGTTCAGTCTACAGGGGTGAAAGTGATAATGCTCCATAGTATTCATAGAGTAGGAAGAGAAAAATCCGTATTTTCAGGCAAATGTACTTCCTATTAATTGTAATAGGGTACTTACACAACCCTATAGCACTAGTAAATAATATAGAATTGTTTTTATTAAAGTGGGCAACTAGCAATAGAAGACTCACTGTTAGTCCTATAACTGCTCACCACAGCAAGTGATCAGTGCTAGTCAAACCAATCTATGTCAAAACAGCAAAATAAGAATGTAACTGTTTTCAAAAAAATCTAATGTTTTCACCATGGAGATGCCAAAACAGTATTTTGATTCATACAATACGCTAAATTTATCTGTATTTTCAGTGAAAGACTAAGGATCAAAATTTGCTTAAAAGTTCTAAGAAAATGATATTACCTTGACAAGATTAACCAGTCCATTTAATTTGCTCTTTTAGTTTTTTTGGTTTTGTTCTTTCACTTTTACATTTAGGGTGGATGTCAGGATTGTAGTGCTCTTTAGTGCAGGTGGCCAGCCAGTTCAAACAACTGTTAGAGAAGCACAAATGCTAACGGCAGAGATGCTGACATCCTGTCCCATTTAATCCAACAGAAATTTTGCTCATGCCATCAAAGTTTCACCTGGATTGAAAATTCTATGCTTTGGCACCAGTTTTTTACTGCAGGATCTAATGGATACAACTACAATAGTGATACAATGATCTGGTGCAATGTCTCTTTAGTGATTTTCTTTGTATCTACAGAAGTCTGGTGACACTTGCTTGAACACCCAAATGACTTCGCTCGTGGCGGAAGTGAGGTTGAAGTCACACACATGGGCACCCTACAGAGCCAGTATCCCCCAGCAGCCAGCACTGTACACAGGCACAGGACATGCCAGGGACCAGTGGCCAAGGGAAAGTTCATTCCCAATAGAGCTATGAGGCAGTCAGGAGGTTCTAGATTCAAAGTGGCTTGCAGCAAATCAAACCCTACTCCATCCCTCTGCACTTCACCAGTTAGCAGCGTAGGCATTCTCACATACCATCCTTATGATCAGTTACAGCTTTGCCAGGGAATTTTGAAGAGCACTTAAGAGCACAAGAAAATTCAGAAATATTCAGGTGCAGCTGGAGCAAACAACAAGATGTAACTGCACATTTAAGGACACAAAATAGCCAGTAAAGGTTATTCCAAAGCCAAAAGTTTCTGTCCTTTAGAAACCATCAGCGAAAGTGTTCCTCTACTATCAGAATGAGCAGCTTGCTCTGCAAGAAAAAATCTACTGAAAGCAGAAAAATTTCTGAAGCAGGTTGACAATACAGCTGACCTAGCATGAAAGCCCCTTGGAGGAGGCTTGTGAAATAGGAAAAAAACCAATGGGGAAAATAGTAATTCAATGTATTTGGTAAATAAAAAAAAAAAAATGAGGAGAGGTAGGAGTTTTGGGAAATGAAGACAGCGAAGTCGTGAGAATTGGCTGAATATGTATGTGAGTCCAAACATCTGGAAAATTTTAAGATCAAGCAGAACTCAGATTTGAGGCCCTTGAAGTCACAGGAAAGATTATAATAATTTTCATTGACTTTGAATTAATTTTTAAAACCTTTGCTCAACAGAAATGTATTACAGCATCAAGTAGGAACTTCAGGATCCAACACATGAGGTACCTTTCAGCTGGACCATTGCAAGTACCTGTCATATACTGTGTCATTTAAAAACTGTTGAGATGCATGGTTTTTAACAGAGCCATGGAAAACATCTGGGCTTTGTAAACTTCTTCAAATATAAATGATGGCTATAGCTCTGTTCATGAATAGGGGAAGATTTTTTTATTATGGCTCTGTAGGGAGAAAAAAGAGCATTGCCTCAGTCAGCAGTATTCAAACTGCAATTTTGTTTGTGATGGCCACTGCATGCTAAATGTGCACGTGCAATGGGCTATAGGAAGGTCAACTGATTGTACCTTCATTGTGAGCAACCTTTAATGCAGTAAACAGACACTCAAGGAGCTGCAAAACCAAGAAATCTCTGTTATACTGTGTAGGTGAGAAAAAAATCTTGGTTGGGTGCTGCTTAATATTCTACATGTGGATAGTCCAGGTCAATACATAATTATTATATTAATTTTTTATGGCAAAATACTGGCTTAAAAAGAAACACTGGATATGTTATCTTTAGATGTAGTAACTAAACAGAGTATATAACTGCTGGTTGATATGTATTGAAAATTAAATTTTAATAACCCTTATTATTCTATGTACTTTGTACTACAGATCTTAGAAACCCAGTCTTGGCTGTTTTAGATAATTGCTTGAGAAGAATCATTCATGCCATACCCAGTTTTTGGTCCTTCATCTCTGAAATTCATCTGAGTTTGGAGCAGTCTTATGAGAGGCAAGTCATGACAATTGTCCATTGATCATTTGAGAAATAACACCTTCTTGATTTACTTTGTGACTTCAAGCATAGCTTTGTTTATTATGGGTTAAGACAGTTACATCCTCAATTACATATAGAAAGCAAAGCTTACAGGATTTAATTACTAGAACTCGGATACATTTCAGTTCTCATTTAAATAACAAAATAAAACCAGGTTTCTGAAAAATATAGAAGGCAAACAACTTTTCAATCTCCAATAGTGAAACTAAAAAAACTGAATAATTGAGCTATTTTCCCAGTTCTCTGTAGTAGATCAACTGGCAGAGTTGGAGAATTTAGAATGAAAAAGACCTGCTGACCCAATTTTTCTTGTCCTGAAAGCAGACCTCTCCAGAAAGGCAGCAAAGTGGTTTGTCCAGCTGGGATTCACACTGAGATGAGATGCAAAAATTACAGATAAACAGCTCTGTGGATCTGTTATATTTTCTGGGAACCGCAGGTAGTTGTAACAAGACCCTTAGCATAAGTGAGCAGCCTAACTATTTGGAGATGTCTGTGTAAGTAACCATATGTTCTGCAGTATGAACCTATTTCTGCTAAAAATAATTATTGCAATTTTTTAGTCTCCATACTTGCTAATGAATTACTGACTGGAAAAACAGTAGCTCCTCCACATGTATCGCTGCAGAATAATGCCAGTCCAGATGAAGTCACTCAGTCAGAGTAAGTCACTGCAGATATTTATCACAGTCAGCATTTGGACAGAAAATTGGGACAATTAGAACAATACATGGATGTTTCCATGGTCCATACCATGGTGTGAAAGAGTCTCATTTCAGATGCCCAGTGACACAAAACATGAAATCACGTTGCAGATTAATTATCTACTGAAAGGACAAATGCTGTCCACTGAAGCAGCAATTTTTTTTTTCAATCCATTCATAGAAATCCAAAATAATTTAAAAAATTATCTGATGTCATCTCTGACTGCCATGTTGCACCAGCACTGATTTAAAATTACAATCTTCCTTGAAAGAAATGAAGTATTGAGTATTTATCACAGACTTGTTTTAACTTGTGCATCAACTGGTATGTAATTATATATAAAATTCTTTTGTAAGTTGTGTTTTTCTAGCTCAGTTTCTAATCCATTGGATATTAGGAGACAGATACTCCTGAATCCTTTCAGATTTCTATATAAAAAATCCTTGGAAATTAAGTTTGATTGATCAGTTACCAGATATAAATTCAAATTCTTGAAAAAAACTAAAAAGCTATTATACATTTGGTTAAATAAGAGTAATAAAGAACCCTAAAAGATTCTTGCACTAATTTCTATGTTTGCTGCACTGTTTTACTACTGTCATAAACTTGTTACAGCTTTAATAGAAATACAATCTGCTGCAGCATATTTTATTTCCAATGTTAAAATAGCAAAGTTAAAACAGGCAGAGCATGGTAAGTCTCCATTTTTTTCTCATTAGATATTGTGAAATATCTGATCATTAATGCATTTCATATCTTTTTTTTTTACTGAAACTATTTTGGCAGCTGGGACACTTCCCATTTATTCCTTGGACTCTGGCTGCAGGAGCTAGAGCGGCAGACTGCCGACAGGACTCATTGCTGTGTCTCTGAGCCAGTCTTTCTCACGTCCTGATGTTAGGCTTTTTCCAAATGAGAATTTGCTTTTTAATTAACAGGCAAACAAACAAAGAAGGAGGCTATTTGTTCTAGAACAAGAAGCGCCTGTTGGTCAGCATCCTAGGACAGCTGGTGCAGGGTGGAGAAGAAGGAATTTAATACGGAATTGAGTTTGTTTTCAGATACTGATCTCTCAGTGAGTCCCTCAGCAGAACTGCTGGCCACAGCAGAGCCTGGGCTCTGGCAGGGGGAGCTGCTTGTCTCCGTATTACAGGCTTTGGGCAGCATCTCCCACAGTGACTTGGAAACTGTGAGGTCTCCAGTGGTCTGCTGCTCCTCAGGGTTCCTTCTGCTTGCTGCAGGGTGGCATCTTCCCATGGTGAGGTGTCCACAGCAGGCAGTGTGCTAGCATGCTCTACAGCAGCTGTTTACAATCCAGCTTGTGAGCAGCAGAACTTCTTGGAAGACTGTCAGGAGGCACAAGTCTGCAGGTGGTTACTGACCTAAAGGAGACTGTTTCTTACCCTGCAGGACTGCAGCAATGTGGAGCCCCCACAGGAACTACAATAGCCAAATGATTCACAGAACAGCATAGTTAAACTACCTCTCCATCAGCTGGTCTCAAAAATCCTCTGGGGATGTGCCAATAGCAGAAATCTTCCCAGGATAATTACATTGCATTATACTGTGCCAGCAGAAAATTGTTGTTTGTATCCAATTCAGAATTTCAGTATTTTGTGTTCTATCAGTGGAAAGTTCACTCTAGGACCTTCACCTTCCCTTTAGGACTTTTCTTCTGAAACATTTAAGTCTGGCTCAGGCTCTCCACTGGAATGGGTTGTTTATATGGAGTAAAACATAAAACACCAGTTTACCTGAACAAGCACCCCATGCTTAAACTACATTTGAATGTGACTCCCTATGCACATACTTGAAACAGTTAAACTGACCAATAGTTATCCTCAGTATTTATTCTTTGGTGCACTCTTGTACTTCTGTTGCCTCTCTGAGAATATTGTATTACCCAGAGAACTGAGGTGTAATTTTCACCAAATCTGTTTAATAGTTGCCACACAGGTGATAAAAGGGCCATGTGGCCCCCTGGAGCACGGTAGCTGTGAAGCAGTACATTTCCAGCCCAGTGCAGTGACAAACCACTAAGACTGCAGTAGTTCAGACTGGAAAGGACTACATGTTTTTTCACAGCACTGACCACCTGTCTTACCTCTTCACATTACACTGAGTCACAGCCATGTCAACAGAGGTGGACTGATGTAAATGTGACCTCAAGGTTTATAATTTTAAACAGTGTCACACTTGCATTTATAAAGTCCTGCAGTGCTAAAGCACTTACATTGCCATAAAGACTGCTGGTCTAGAACAAATATTCTTACAAGTCAAATAAGCTAAACCAGTATAAAATATCTTGACTATAGCATAACTGCATCTGTATTACTAGTCTTGACATTACACTTCAAACTGTTTATGTCAGCACAAGATCTGTGCATTACCATGCCTTATTTTTCTTGAATACATGACTTTGAGGGTAGACTATTCTTTGAAGAACTGGAATGCACTGAAAAAAAAGCAAGCTCAAAACAGAAGATGGGAGACAAATAAACATAAAATGCATGTGTGGCTTCCATAAGTGGCAGCAGTCTGAAGGAGCAATCTTTAGCAGACTTGTTATTAGCCAGTACCCTATTGAATAGCATCCCCTTACACTAGCCATTTCAATGGCACTTTAAGTGAAAAGTCAAAAAAAGAAAAAAAAGAAAAAAAAAAAAAGAAAAAGAGTGAGGAAACCTCTTTTACAAGGCTTCTGAGGGCAGATTTTCACTTTACTAATCATAATCATTAAGTAACTGTAAAGGCAAGAAAATTCATACAGATAATCTTCCTTTGGGAAAATGGTGCTGGTCCGAGTAAATGTGATTTCAAAATGTTTTCCCTCACTTTGTTTCTATCCTGCATTCTACCCTGTTATAGGCAATACAACATAAAATCTTGCCTAGTAACATTGTTTTAAAATAACTCAGATCAAATAGGGTCTCTTTAATTTGAGAGACAAGTGACTGGATCCCTTTTTGTTTACTTGATGTGTCCTGCTTTTTTTCCTACCTGCTGTTTTCCCTAGTTGTAAAAATTCATTCACAGCAGGAAACACAGTGGCTTTACCTGTCTTTAATTGATGCAGCATTTCAAATTGTGCCATCATTGCAGGTGTGGTTAGGCATTTGTTGAGGCTTCTTTAAAAAAAATTAAAAATTTCTGATCTACCTGCTTGAATCTGTCAAGAGCCCATTTGTATGCACGCAGCTAATGTGCTAGAAATAAAAGCCACAACCTGTCAAATAAACTCCTGCACCTGTATGAAGCAGTTAAATTGTTCCATCTACCATTATTCTCTGAGATCAAAGGGCCCTCACTGTGAGGGACTCTGAAGAAATAAAGAAAATGATAGACCTACTTGTCCTTGAGCTAAAAAAGAAGGGGTGGGGGAAAGAAAGAAAAGTGGACCAGTTCAACTACCTGAAGGAGCTTTTGTTTGTCATGGGCACAACATGAACGCATTCATTCACATTAAGACCCAAGAGGAAGAAATTCATTCACCCTTATTATAGTGACGTAGCTCTGGCATTGATGTGTTTTTAACCTTGAATAATTGTTGTCTCTAAAGCTCCAAACAAGTTTTATCCTGTCCACAGGTCAGTTTTGTTACAAAGGCCAATTAGTGGTGCTACCTTAGCCTGCAGCAAAAAGCCAAGTAATGGTGGGGCATGCCCCATCCAGAGGTGATGAATAGCCTGTAGAGCTATAATTTGAGAAGGGGGGAGGGGGGCTTTGAAGCATTTACCTTACATGGAACTCCATTGTCACTGCAGGCTGTTTGATCTTTAAATAATTTACTTAATGATCTCACCATGGGAGCAATTGGCAGAGCAAGATTAGGTTGTAAGGGCCTAATGGACATGGGAAAACTTAAAATTACTAGAAGAGAGGTATGTACAGAACTAATTTTTTTTCTGTGTGGATTTATGATTTATAAGGTGGGGAAAGCTATAAATTATAGTATTTGCTTGATGTGTTCTGGCAGAGGAAACAAGGAGAAATTCTGTGTTTGGAGAATGTTTTAAGGAATTTTAATCCTTATTCTTTTAATCTTTGTGGTTTTGTTTTGCTTCTCCTTAAAAAAAGACTACTCAGGGAAATTATTGTTTTATAATAGATTAATAGGTCAGCAATAAAAACCTTTGGCCACTGTGAATATGCTGTTGTTAAAAGGTCATGGTTAGCATAATATTTCATTTTTGATAAATAAAGGGTTGGAAAGTCTGGGTTTGGAGCTTGTGAATATGAAAAGTGTAGCATGACCCCTTTTACTCAGTAAAAATTGTAAAATATGAATTCTTAGCTCACTTTGTAATCACACATGAAAACTATGCACCATTTTGTGTATACAGGATTTGGAATATTCTGTAGTATCCTGAAAATACAACATTAAACACCAAGGCCACCACTATTTACGTGCAGATAACAATGGTTACATTCCTGCGAGATTGCACTCACTTACACATGGAATAATACAAATATAAAAGAAAAGTGAATCAGACCTGTGGAAGAACTGTAGAAGTTTTAATATAGATCACAGTTTAATAATTTAATATCTGCCTTTGTAGATGGATGCCTTTACATGAAACTAAAAGCCTTATTAAGAATTTGAGACATACCTGCCTATGATATGTAATTTCTCTATTCTAGATAATTAAGAATAAGTATTTAAAATGTCTATATAAATACAAGTAAAATATCTCTACAAATGCAAATAAAAAGGGCAACTTTCTTATCTGCTTTGTATGTATTAGCAGTTTTTTGAAAAGTTCTTACAGGAGGAGCAATTTCTGACCCCGAATCAGGAAGCAAATGACACAGTAACTCTTATTGGCTTGTATTCATATGTGACTTTAGAACATTCCCTTTAAGTTGATCCAACCTCTTTGGAGAAATTTCAAAACTTAATTTCTTCAAGGTTTTTGGAATTTCAGGTGCTCTTTCCCTTTTTTTTTAAGTCCTCTCTTTCCTCTTCCAGGCCATACGCTGAAAACAGGAAGAAGGTTATGGCTCAGTAAATTGCAGTAGACTACACGGAATAGAAGTAACCTGGGAGGAGGGGCTGAAAATAGAAAGAAAACATCACCCCTGCAGTTTTACAAAAATGTTTCAAAGAAACAACATTGTCTGCAATAAATTCTACACTACAAGGTTTCTACTGGAACAGAATGAGAGTATTTTTAACAGATATAAAGTTGTTGCCTGATACAACTCATTGGCATGTTCCTTCACTGCAGGTCTAAGCCCTGCTCTGATCAGTGTCTGTGGTAGTAACTGTGGAAGGTTCTTATTGAAAAAATGTTAAAACCTCAAAGTGTAAAATGTCAATGACAACTGTGAAAGTCCCTGTCCAAGATTTTATGAACTTCTTCGTTGACTTGTTGGTCCTTTATATTGAATTTTGAGTGAACAACAGTAGAACAAAGAGTTTGACATTCTTGAGAACACCTCTACAATTCCTCCAAAGTATAGGAGCTAGAAGAGGTCCTGAAACAGGTCTGCCAGCATAGTCTTGCCCCTAAACTTGACACATTTCAGGTGGGTTTGAAAGAAAAAGAAAAAACATTGGAATTGGTAGCACAGCTGAGTAACATAAAAAATTACTGTTGATTACTTTTTAAAAAAAGTTACAGCATTGATGTCAATGTCTTGTAGACTATTGACTTAGGTCACTGACACTGGAAAATGTATGGTAATTGGGTTTGAAATGTTTACCTTTTTTTTCATTGCAGACTCAGTTGGTGATATAAACATGTCAATTTTACAGTCTCCTATTCTATTTAATTCATTACATAGTTGATAAAAACATGGTCCAAGAAAGGGACAAAACCACAGGGGAGGTTTAGGTTAGATATCAAGAAAAGGTTTTTCACCCAGAGGGTGGTTGGGCACTGGAACAGGCTCCCCAGGGAAGCAGTCACAGCACCGAGCCTGTCTTGAGTTCAAGAAATGTTTCGACAGTGCTCTCAGGCACAGGGTGAGATTCTTGGAGTGTCGTGTACAGGACCAGGAGTTGGACTCCATGATCTGCTTTCAGGATATTATCATTCACTCATTATCTGACTTCAGGATATTCTACAATTTTATAAAAAATAAAGCTAGAATTAAAAAGTACTTTAAAGTAGTATTTAAGGTTTAGTACTAATGAATTGTTTTAAAACTGGAATTATGAATTTAGCAAGTATGATCATGTATTTTTAGACTTTTTATATACACTTCTTAAGTATTTAAATTATGTATAGTGCTATGTGCCACTCTCCCAAGTAGACCACCACATTTTTCCTGTCAAATGGACTATATACATGTTAAATACTTATGAAATTTTTTGTGTAGTGACTGGTAGGTGTCCTGAGTTGAAATCAATAATTGTGAGGGAGAAAAAAAGATTTGCAACTTTAAAAACAAAGTAATGGTTTAAGAAACAATATTCCTGTCTCATATGAGGTCATGAGAATTGTTAGAATTTATATTGGAGTGAAGTAGATAAAATATCACCATTTAGTGCTTTATGCATAAATGTAAAGTCATGAATACCAACTCGATATCCTCTTTCATTTTCAGAGCAAAAGCAGAAAGGGAATAAACGGGAGAGACCAAATGGGGTGAAGTGCTCAAAGCATTTCCAAACACTGAGCGAGCATGAGCAAAGGGAGCAGAGGATTACGTAGGCAAGCTGCTGGTTTTTAAGAGGGAGAAGACAGAACACTGCAAAACAAATCTGATGCCCAGCCCTTGGAGTTGGCACAGTTTAGCTCCAGAAAACAGCTTGGAAACAGCTGGAGCAAATAGAATTCTGCTCCATATAGACTCTTTATTTGACACCTGACTAATAAAAAATAAGAGGTGCTTTGGAAGAACAGACACCTTCCAGCAGAGTGCACCACAGAATTGTTCATAGAGTATCTCAGGTTAGGGGAGACACCCAAAAGCATCAGATGACATGTGCTTCCCTTTGTGCTTCACTGGGTACGTGACTGATTTCTGGTGGTGAACCTGTCAGTGAAATCTTCCCCAGGGAATGCAGAAAGCCTTATAGGCATGGCTTAAACAGCAGTTCAGATCTCTCTCTACAATGTTATTTTGAAACTTCTCTGTCTGGTCATCTGCAGACAGTGCAAATGAAATACAAGACAAGATTATCCTTCAATTCGTCTTTTTTCCTTCCCTATTTTGTGACATTTGATCCAACCATGGTGAAGGATTTGACTCTACATCCAACCTGGACATAAACTTAGGACACATATCTGTGAAAGCTAGCAAGATCTAAGTTTCAGTTACTTTATGGCTTTAATGAAGGGGGACTGGGAAAAAAGATTAGAAGGATAAGAATTGAAAATATGCATTTGAAATATATGCTTTTAACCTGTCCATTCACTGACATACAAAGAATTTCCAATTGCTCTATTCAAGCAGACATAGACATTTGTAATAAAAGGTTGAAGGATTGTAATATAAGGGAACTCTGGGTAAGAACAAACACTTGTCGATACAAGCTTGAGACACAAACTCTCCTTGAAGCAAGCAGGAGTTTTACAAACTTATGTAGGTGCTAAGTTTTGTGTAGAAGAGGGTGACATTTTACTCAGTTTAGCTAATGAAATGTTTGCCTATGTGCAAAAAATGTATTCATGGCAAACTGCATCTTTAAACAGTTGTGTGGTTTTTGTAATTATGAGAGGCATCACCGGACATGCTTCATGACTGATATCCTCTGGATTTTGAAAGAAGGCAGTCTGGTAAGCTTAACAAACACTGACAAACCATGACAGCATACCTGAGGTGGAAGATTTCCTCTAGGGGTAAAAAGGGTAGATCAAACTCAATAGATCAGCCAACATTTGGCCTCTTCACTGAATCTGCCAATTAGTGCAGAGCATTATGGCATGTTTGTGTTGTGGCAGCTAGAGAAAGAGACCTGCCAAATTCATTCTATACAGAACCCCAAACATCCATTAGATGCAAGATGCTTTTCATCCTGATGAGTTGGCTTCAGTTCAAACTAATGGCCAACTGATGAGAAAGTTCATTAACTCTGAAGCATTCAATCCCTCAGGAGGTGTAAACTAAAAAGTGGGGTCCCACAGATATACAGGACATAACAAAAATGATGTTAAAATATTGAAATTGCAAAACCAAACATTTTAATGGTCAGGAATGGGAGAATTACATTTAATCTTCAAATTTTCATGTTGTCTGCATTTGCACATACACTAATTCAGTCTTTAATTACAGTCTGTCGATTCTATTTTTTCCTATGTATATTGGAAGGATAGAAATCTCAGAAACAACCTCTTCCATTAAATGTGATAGGTAAATGAAATGTAGTAGCTCTCGCTTATTGAAGATCCATGTTTTTCCATTGCTGTATATCTGGCTTATGATATCATTGCAACAGACATTGTATGAAAGCTGAAGATATGGACATAAATAGATAGCAGTGTGACTTCCATTAAAACTGGAAGCATTTACTGTAGTCATGCACATATAGAGAAAGAAAGCCTGTGAATGTATGAAGTTTTTCTCCTTCCCTTAACATCTTCTGTTTATTATCAGATACTGAGGGACACTTGCTTAAGTTCAATTACTTTTTTATTGTGTTTATCTAGAGCTGCGTGCCCAATTGTTTTGGAGTATAACTGTTAGATACGTCTGAGAGAAAAAGGGAAATCAGAATCCTAAGAACCATTCTTTTTGAAAATCCTCTTCTTTAACTGCTGTGTGTCTTAAGGCACTAGTAGTCAAGAGTCTAAAAGTCAGGTATGTTGTTTTCTTGCATATGAAGTCTAATGGCAGAAAGATCTCTGCAGTTACTTCTAGTGCCATCACAGTTACAGCAGTAAGAGTGGGGGCTTGTGGAATGTAACTCCTTGGGAGGCTCAGAAGTACAGAAATAAACATATGGTGAATCTGGAAAAAAGCTTGGGTTGTGCAAAAATTTATCATTGTTATTTAAATCTTTCTTCACCTTACAAGTGCATTTGTGTAACCAAGGGTGTGTGAATATAGAGATGTTCAAGAGCATAACGTAGAGCAAGACAGCACAGTATTAAATAACACAACTCTTGGGAATTCATGGCAGCTGCAAGTGCAATGTGCTGTTCCTTCTTAAACTGTCAGAAGTAACATGGCATACATGGAATTATCCATCCATAGCTGCTATGTGTAATGTAGCAACAAAAAAAAAAAGTTGTAAATAAACCAATCTTTACCGACAGCAGCTTGCAATTCTGTGCCTAGTCTCTGCCTTGCCTCTGCTTTGCCTTATCGGGGGTTCAAGGGCTTGAACAAAGAATCACACAGTTTTAGGGAACTCTCTTTGGCAAACAAATGCTGCCCAGCCTTAATGAACTAGTCCTTTAGTACTAGGTTCAAGACGAAATAAATCTTTTCTACTCTGATGCAGATGTAAGTGTCAAGTGCTACTTATCCATAATACAAAGAGAGTGTGCACACTCTCAGGGCACGAGCAGCACGGCAGACAGCATCCATGAATGCCAGCCACAGGAAGACAGAAGAAAAGAAGACTGAGATTAAAAACGGAGATGCAGGTCATCAAGTTACTTGACCACACCAGGCCACCCTGTAACTCCTGTCCCAGGTCAGACTCATCCCACTAGATCACTCTTCTGCCCTGGGAGATATAAACTCTGCATATGCATTTCTAAACTCCTAAATGTAACTGAAATGCAGATTTGGCTACTCACTTCATAAACCTTCTTTGTCATATAAATATGTCGTTCCTTAGTGTTTTGTTTCTCTCTATTTTCATATGTATATAGTTTTTGCCTTACCAGTGAACCATATTATCATGTTTACTTTACCAAACACGAAGTACAGGCCTGAAAGTCACCAGGCACATGACAGCTTTGTCTGTAAGCCTTAAGGGATGTTTTTAGAGTTATGAAAGAAAGGTGAAGTTTATTAGAAATCATGGAAAAATGCCCCTTTCTGTTTGTTAAGGTCTCAAAAAATATAAGGATTTTACTAAATGTGATATACTGTATGTTTTTTAATTCAGATTTATTTATGTTTGCCATTTGTCTATCAGGGAGTTAGCAATGTCTGGGGTTAATTTCTCTGAATTTTATTTTTTTTTATTTAGAAATAAATTATAAAGATATTTTTCTTAGATTAGATTAGTAAGGCAAGTACTCCCTGATTTTTGTGTTTGTTGATGGGAATTGTTAGGCATAACAGGATCATGACCTACAGAAAGTATGATGACATTGTTCTGTTTTCTTCTCTCCACTCTGATTTGATTTAAGTCCATATGAGTACATTTTTTTTACAACTCAGCATTTTTTGAATCTTCCTGTCTTTTGCTTCTCTCTTGAATGCCACATGATGATTTTTTTCTTTTAGCTTGTTCAGAGTAAGAGATAAAGCATCTCAGGTGTGACTAGTTTTACATCACATTCATTGGCTGTTTAAACTGAATATTTATCATGACCTAAAAAGTAGCACAGTGTGGGATGTACCCTCTTGAGGGCGAAGAAAACTTTACAGCCATCTCCATATTCTGCAGACTCAAGCTTGGTTTCATTTGGACTCTCTTCATGCTAAAAGAATCACAGTAATATTCAGGGCTTAGGACAGCATTTTCAAATTTTGGTGTCTAAAATTGCTCCCATTGAGCATTGATGGAGGAATCCATACAAGATCTTTAGAGCTGTGATGCACCACACTGCAAGAGCTAAGACTTATGAGGCTACTAGGCTACTGTCCAAAGGCTTTTAGAAAGACATTTTATGGGAAGACACCTGTGTAGTAAGGGATGTTTGGTTGTGCATTAACCAGAGACATGAAGCTGCTAAGCGGTCTTCAGCTCCTGTCTTCCAATTGCAATACCCAGTTTGGGCTCTAGTTCCACATTCCATCATGTCCCAATGCCTTGCACAGAGCCCCAGTCTCACTGTGTAGAGCCCCCATCCCATTTCATAAAGTCCTGATCCCATGAGGTAACACCGGGCAGTAAAGCATTTTCTGTTCTGTGATCCAACACTGCAAGGTGCTCCCCTGTCCCTCAATGGGTGAGAGTTGGTGCAATTGCTATGTGGGTCCTTCCTGATCTCTCTTATCACCGGGACAGTGAAGAGGCAGGCAAGTTCTTCTGTATCACAACTGTTTGTTTACGTGTCTTCCTTGAATCTTCAAATGTTGTGCATTACGCTCCAACATATACTTCCTGTAAGTTTTATTGTATTAAAAAAAATGGATTTTTCATTCTGTTATGTTACAAGAAGAAGTAATTTGAAATCATACAAAGAAACACAGGACATACATAAATAGGTAAGTATAACTATATTTTCTAAACTCTAATAATCTGCTTTCCTAGATTAAATCATGCAATTAATACTATTTCCATAAATTTTCTTTAATTTGCACTGGAAACATATTTTATTTTACAGCTGCTAAATTCTATGATCTTAAACTAGTCATTTCTCTTTCACTGAGGGTACCTTTTAACACATGAAAATAGCTTCATTTCACAATCCTTGTACTAAATCTAAGAGAAATAGAAATGGAATATTAATAATGTTTGATTAAACACAGCTATAAATTTTTCATTAATTTAAATCTATGCTGGCATTATCTTGATTGAAACAAAGCATAAGTGATTTTAATAAATTTGAGCTAAGTACAAATAACATACTGCCTGTACTTTTCAGTTTCTTCTCTTTTATAATTATTTGCAGCTATCATAGCTAAAATCTCACAGAATCCCAGAATCAGAGAGTAGTTGAGGCTGGAAGGCACCTCTGGAGATCATCTGGTCCAATGCCCTACTCAGAGCAGAGTCAGCCAAGTGCATTACCAAGGACTTTGTCCAGCTGGGTTTTGGATATCATATTTGAAGGATGGAAAGTCCGCAGCCTCTCTGGGAAACCTGTTCTAGTGTTCAACCACAGTCACAGTGAAAAAATTTTATCTTGTGTTCAAAGTCTGATTTTAACAGTTTTTCTTATAAAACAATGCAAATAACACTTTGACATCAGTTTTATGAAATGTTGGCAGTACTCAAATATTAGCACATTAGGAAATACATGCACTTAAACAATGCAGACTTGTTCAAAATTAGGAATTAAGAAACTTTGTGAAAAACCGGACTGTAGGGATCTCAGATTGTACTTTTAATATCAAAGCCTTTATCCCAAATAAATACCTATTCTTCATTTGTAATACAGAAAAAAAGTCAACCTGCACCACAAGAGCACTGTAAGTTAAATTCAATGTCATTTGTGAAGCAGCCAAATATTGCAGTGAAGAGTACCATAAAAAAACAGGAGAATATTAACTGGTATTCAGAGCAAGGAATAGAAAAAACATGTCATAAGGCCACATGATGAATAGAGATGAAATGTAATGCTGACTAGTGCTTTGTTAAGTGACCGTTGTCCATCATGTCCTGAAAGAGGCAGAAGGCTAGTGGCATATACAGTGTGTGAACATATAATTAGTGATTGGGTTTTTAGTGGAGAAACTGAAGTGGGCCAAATAAAGATTCCACAGGAATTGCCTAGCTTTAAATGTTTAAGTTGACAATCTTAACACATAGACTACTATTTATGCTGTGTACATTAGCACATATAAATGTAACATCATTCTTAAAAAGACTTCCATTAATAATAAAAAAACCCCACACTACAGGATCATGTGAATAAACTCTAATCTTTCTATGCGTCTGTGATATTTTAGGAAATATTAGGTTTAGAGGCGTTTTATTTTCTGCTCTGCATTGTGAGTCTGATGTCATTTAAATACATAAGAGCCCTATTGTTCTGTCATTTATGCCCTGTGCACTTCTGCTTTTAGCATGATTAAACAAAAGAGACACATACCAAAGCTTTCTTGTTTGAATAATGCAACATCAATATTTTACATCTTGGGCTGCATTTCAATTTTTATCTCAGCAAGGTGAATGCTTGAAAAGGAAGCAACTATTGCTTGCAAAAGTGTCAATTAAGTTACATTCTCTTCCAAAAGAAGTATGTGTCTCAAAAAATACACATTATTGAGTAGTTGTCATTCTGTTGTAAACCTGTTCTTCAACTGGTGTTTTTTTATTCTCCAGTAGCATAAAGAAAGCAATAATGCATTTACATAGCAATTCCATGCTTAAAAATTTTGAAATGGTTTCTTTTTTCCAGTGCATGCATTGTGCTTTCACATGCAGAAAAGAGAAGCAACACTTATGATAGATGCACCTCAGTGGACCCAGTGCACAGCACATCATAGGGAGTGGAGGGATTCAGATTCATCTCATGCAAATCACAGATGCTCATATTAGGATTGGAGTCAATCTGCAAGAGTTAACATGCTTTGGTTCTTCAATAACAGCAGCATTTGGGTACCTTCTCTTGGGATTCGCTCCCCTTTATGTAGAAGTGTTGCTACTGTAAAGATATTTCTGACACTCATTTCACTAAGTGACCCAAGCCCTACACTTTAGGAAGAAGTATCTTCTTCTGAGATGCACACAGCTACCTTGTCCGCTTTGGAGCTACGTCCATGAGTTTGTCTGACTTTCCCAAAGAAAGCATCTACAGTTTGATTTGTAGCTGTGGCTCCACCAGGTGCACCCTTCTGTGACACCTTCTGTGTCCCCAGAAAAAAAACATTGAGAGCTGCATGTTTGTCTTTACTTTGCAATTAGTGCATTGTTATATCAAACTCATGAGTTGGTAGATATTTACCAGTAAGTCAAAATGGAGCCTCAGGGACATTGAACATGCTGAGATTAAAAAAGTTAACCTTCCCAAATACTGGGCCAATCTCAAGCATGCAATGACACACACTGGTTTCTTTTTGAGAAATTCCATTAATTCCCATTAGATGCATAATTTTATGTACACATAATAGTACCTGACAGGATGAGTCATATAGTATAACAACATTCTGCGACTGTTTGCCTCAAAAGCCTGCAAATCCACAGATTAGGCACTTAGTGTCACCATATCAGGTGACACATCTCATATTTTTACAGTTTGACTTGAAAACAAGCCTCCCTTCAATCAGCATAAATTTTTTACCCATCTATTTTATGGTTCAAGGATAATGAAATCATGTTATTTCTGTATATCGGATCACTTCTTCATATTACTCTAGTACTTTTTGTAGAAAGTTCATTGTGTTTTCTAGTACTCTCTTGACAGTACAGGCTATCGCAAGTCATCTAAGGTATAAGTTTGTGCTTGTTTGTCAAAGCTTAAAAATAAGAAAGCAAAAGACACAAAATGTCAATATGGTTTACAGGGGTAAAAATTGGATAGGATCTAATGTTGTAATAAGCAATTTAGTCCATTTTGTTAATAACACAGTATTTGCAATGACTCATTCTTACCTCTGTCATAAAGTAGCTAAAATGTTAGAACTGATCAGGCTCATTATACAGTATTTAATATTTTATATTTAACACTCAATCTTCAATATTTAATTTTGGGTTTATTATTCACACTCATTTGTTCTTTGTGCTGCAGAAGATAAGACTGATTTCCAATATATACATATATGTGCATGTGCGTGTGTATATAGATATAGCTATAGATACAAATAACAACTCCCATTTACTTCAGCAGAATTCACTTTTACAAGAATCCATGGGCATAATTTAATGCAAGTTACAAAGCTTACGAAAACAAAGTACATTAAACTACTAATTGAAGAGTTTAAACACATTTAAAGTATGCATTTCGGTTTGGCTCAGGATGGTTCAGCTGGTGCTGTAGGATTATAGGACACACATGATGAGTTCTTAGAAAGGTTTGCAGAACCATAGGACCCATGAAATTCCCTTTTATTTCCCAGGATCATCAGCTTTCTTTTTTTCCTTTTTTCCTCCCCTCTTTCTTATTGTATGCAGTTAACAGTAAAATAGGGACAAATACAAAATATATGTAACTGCAACTTGTCAAATATGGCTGTCTCTTACTGCCTAGCTGTCATGAAGCATTATCTTGACAAATATGTATATATGCTAGACACCATATTTTATTACAGCTGGTTCTATTGTCAGTCTGTTGCACTACACAGCCAGAAATCCTTGATGTTAAATGTCCACTCTTTTGAAACATAAAATAAAAAATATGTTTAAATACTTCTCCTTTTATTGAAGTGTTTTAACACCTCTCATATTACTCATAGAAGTGAATTGCTTGGGAATGAGGTTAATGGTCTACAAAAAACCTGCTTTTTAAAACCCTATCAGAGGGGTCAAAGACCAGGAAATGCTCTCACTATAATTCTCATTTTCAGCTGAATTGGCCATGGCAACTGCACTAAGAATGCAAGTTTGAATTTCATTATGTTCCAGAAACCTGTAACTTTGCATTGGAATGACTCATACGATAACAGAGGGAAATTGCGAGCATTTTTGATGTAGCATACTTTAATTTATAATTTAATAAAGTAGCATTTTAAGTTAAGTAGTTACTTTCAAGTACAACAAAAAATATTCATTTGATAGCTACTAAATGCATCCCTTTACATTTTACCTGTAAAATGCTCTGTGTTTGGTGACAGGTTAAATGTATACTATACAGAGGGAGCCAACATGTGTCCTTGTAATACCACAGCAGCCATAGCAATTTTAACAGCATTCTTATTATTTTAAGCCATCTCCATTGTCTTATGAAGACCATAATTAGAAGCTGAAAACTTAAGGCAACCAAACTCAATAAGCACTCATTATGAACAAGATATTCTATTGTTGCTCAACAAGTAACCATATGTAGCCCAACATGATCATGCCTTTTCCCTTAATTATGTCTCTACAGATCAAATATTAAGTTGATTCTCAAACAAAACTTTCATTAATTGCAAGGGAAGTTTCTCTGAATGATGCTGCAGCACTAGCCTTTTAGGTATTTTCTTTTGTTTGGCCGTAACTGTTCTCTAAATCAGCAAGTATTTTTTTATGGGGACTTTCAAAAATAGACTTGATTTCTTGGGGAAGTGGCAACGTAGCTCCTCTTTAGTTAACACTGTTGCTTTACAAGCTGTTTGAACTACTCACTGAAAGGCAGTAAGTCAATGCTCAGGAGTGGGAGGGTGAGAATGAGATGGTACTTTACAGTTTTGGAGAGCCAAATTACGTTCTTCTGCAATGCGTTGAGATGGTGATACTTCTCAAGTACATCCATAGTAGTAGTAGTGTGATGGGTGGATTCATGTGCACAAATAATTTGAGCAAAATCATGATTTAAATACCTTATACATTTCTAAGTACACTGCAGGGAATTTCAACAGCTGAGTTTTTTATCCTGAGAAAGCTATGCAACCATTGCCACAGAGCTTCTCCTCTGTCTGCAAGCTCAGATTAGCCTTCTGCTATTTCCAGCTCAATGCAATGTTAAGGAGACTTCCTCTGGCTGGACCATGCATCCGTTCTTGCAGCTGATCTGCAGCAACATACTATCTCAACCAGACAAATGTCAGTGACAGAAACAGAACTTAATTTCACCTGGAAATTCTGCAAACAAGTTATGTGTTTACTAAGGTTAACTGGGATTTGTAGCAGTTGTACTGTGCAAGTGATAAAAAACAGCTTGGATTGAATCTGCAGAGGTCAGATGTGATGGAAAGCCATGACAAACCATGCCCGGGAGTGATTTCAGCCTCCAGTCACATCATCACCTGTCACATGTTTTGCTGGGAGCATGTATCCTATTAACATTTGTCCCCCTCAGTATGCTGTTCCCAGCCTAATGGTTATACCAACTGTTTGCATGTCCTGAGCTGAAGGAGGCAAATACAATTGGTTTCCCTATCAACGGTAGCCTTCACCAGGGATATGTCCAGTAAAAGTGAATGGGTCTAACACACCTGACCAAGCACTCCCTTTTAGGTACCCTCTATCCCCTCTTGGAGATGTGGGCTGAGGACTTTTGGATGCTAAGAAGCAAAAAGGGCTCATTTCAACCTGATGTGTACAACCTGTTCTCTTAGTGAGATCCAGTGAGATTTATAGGCAAAAGGAAGATCTCCTAGGTACAAATCACACATACTACTTGATAATAATGGAGTCAATCTGCTGCTCTTTTTTGAAGGTGTTAAAATTACCTGGAGTACATGATCATAGTCACTGAACCTCCTCCAAAAGCAGCTAAAGGTAAAGAGATGTATGAATTTTGTGGGAAATATTTTCTTTCAGGGAGTCTGAGGTTTATACAATTTATGGCTGTTTAACAGAAACTAAATCTGGGTAATCAAGTGGTCTGAAATCAGCCTACTTTCTCCCCAAGGGGCATTTATGCAGTTGAAGAGATGTTTTCTCTTTGGGGAGTGATGATTTCATTGCTAGATGTTTCTCAGAAGAGCCTTCCATCACTGGAATAGGTTCCTGCCATGGCAGAACACTTCCCCTCTTGTGTTCAAGGTATACTGTCAGCAGCATTGATCTGTTGGCCTCTAATAAGATTACCCTAATGCCCAATGCAGGGCAAAACTTACTTGTATGAAGAATAGTGTCTGGTAGGGAGAATTAGCTAAAATTTCTTTGTGGTCTGCTAATGTTGAAAGCAAGTTAGTGCTTCAGAGATTTTGAATGGTATTTTTATTAGGATAAATTAAATTTGTAAATATCAGGATTGCTTAAAATGATATTAACACAGTGTACCAATTCTTAGAGTTTTGCAGGGGGAAAAAAAAGTAAATTTGAGCAAATCTAGGACAATCTGGTTCCTGTTTACAAAAGCATGTTCGATTTCTATGCTTTCAATTTCCATCGTGAAGATTTTGCACAAGATTGAGCAATATCTGCCATTCAATTTTTCTTTCAAACTATCTTACTCTTGGAAACAGAACAGAAAGAGAAGCTTATGTGCTTTTCTCTTTGACTTGATCTCTGCAAATGTCAGGAAGAATGATAAAGAATTATGAATGCACATGAAACTCTGAAAGAGAGGCCCCATGTACGATGTTCTTAGCATTTTCCATGGAAACTCTAAGCAGGTGTATATAATGGGTTCCTGATTTGCAGTCATCCTCTGCTTTTTCTGTTTTTGGTAAGTGCTGAGGAAAAAAAAAAAAGCTGGAAATCAAAGGCAGGAAGATATTCTGTAAAGTGGCAATATCTAAAAGTCTGATCTTGTAAATGTTCAGAGTTTGGAGGCCCCTTTGAAGTGACATGGAATGCATGTGATACCTACCTCTTCATTTAGACACTGATAAGGTCCTAATTAGCACAGCACTCAGAACACCTCCCATATAGTGAATTATAGAAAGAACCATGGCTTTTACTTCCCTCTTTTGCAGCTGTAAGAGAAACAGCTTTCAGGGGTTTTTCTTTTTACCAATGTGTGCATTTGGTGTACTTGTAAATACCTCACTAAGTAAATAAAATAAATAAATAAAATCAACAAACACAGAAAGAAAACCTGTTTTTATTCCTGGGAAGTGGGAGATTCAGCAGTCATCTGAGTCATGCAAGGGAACTTCAGTGGTTTTAGGTCAAGCTCCACTTATAAACTCTGGCCTGCAGGCTAACAGTCTCCTTGGTTCAGTGCAACATAACTGGTAGAGTGAATCATGACTGCTTCTTCTTCCAGGATCAGGCCATCAGACCCTTAAATCCTAAAAATTACTTCTGTGGAAATGTTACAGTGCACAGGAGAAATGCTTCCTGAAAGCAAAAATGCAGGATCAGGCCCTTCAATTTTAAAAAATGACATTTAATATGGACAGACAAAGGCACTGGAGAAGAACACAGTGACTCTCTGTACACCTGGAGGAGGGATAGTAGTACAAAACAAGCTTTTCTTTAACCACAACGGCAATCTTCTAACAGCAGTACCCACTCAAAAGCACAGAACTCAGAGGTTGATAATAATCTTTCAGTTCAGGTTATTGCATGCAATTTTTCACATTCATTCAGTTTTCTTCATACAGCTCTCAGTAAAGAAACTCCTTTAACAATAAAAGCTTTTATGGCAGCCCATTACACAGGAGAACCAACCACTCCTAGTTTTTTATTGGCTTCTTAGAATATTTATAGCAGTCTTTGTTCTCTTTGCAAGCTTATGCATTTGGGTGTGTATGGAGGGGGTTTTTTTGGTGGGTTTTTTTTTTTTTACTTTGGCAATTGGGTATGACAGTAAAGTACATATATATTTTACATCTGTAAGGTTTTAAAGTTTTATATTTGTTTTCTCCTACATATTGTTATTGACATCAAAGTCAACATTCAGCCTGCTCCTCATTGCTCAACACTTCATATTCACTACTGGAGAATTTTAATTTCAAGTTGCCTGACATAAAACTTTATTTGCCACTATACTACCACTTCTTGATAGACTTGCTACACTGTGCATTTAGAGAAATTATGATATTTGACTCCATCCTAACAAAACAAAGGATTTGATTTGTAAAGTTAAGGAACAGATTACATTTCTACTTCAATAACTTAAAAGAAAAATCTCACATTAATACAATAGATTTGCATTCTTGTAGGAATCACCTCGGCAGTCACCAAAATTACCACTAAGATAAATTTCTGCATAGCATTTTGAACTCAAAATGACCCTAGACCTTTTGATACAGCTTACATAGGAGAAAAGATGGTCCCAAACAGGAATCTGTCTTTCAATACCTCTATCCTGGTTTCCAAATATTTTCATTTAATTTTGTATTCTGTCTTTCTTAAACAACAACCTTTTGTTGTTTACACCATCTGCATGAAACTTTTACTGAATATTGAAGCCAGGATTCAAGATATACACATGATTTTTCTTTATTTTCCAGTATAATTAAAGAATTTTTACAAGCTGGTCTGATGGAACTGTTGAAACTTTAAAGGAGTTTTCATTTCTCATTTTTCATTTACAGTTTGTAAAATAATCATTGTACTAAGAGCTAAAGCAATGCAAATAATAAATAACAATAGTAATAGTCTAGTAAATATCTTCTTGAATTTATTATACACATACTTACCAAATAAATAATAAATAATTGAAAACATACCTTTCTTTTTGATCATAAAGATTGGAAAGCTATGCATTGTTAAAGAAAAATAAAGATAAAAATTGCTGATATGAAGTGAGGTTTTTATAGTGTTCATAATAAATACAAGAGTGTAGCAATAAACACATTTTCCATGGTATGTTTCACACAGCCATATTTCCCTGGAGATTTGCTGCTGCTACTGAAATGCTACTAGGTAGGTAGAATCTTAATTTTCTCTAATAACACCAAGCAAGTTATTTGGGCCTTTACAACATACAAGCTACATTTTACTGTGTTGACGTGGGGAAGTTTCTTTTAATGGCTTTATTAGGTTGGGTATATCCTTGGCTACAAAAATGCCTCATTCCACTGTTGAGACTGGTGGGTTTTTTACAGGTGAATAGTGATTGTGTTGGTATCACTAAATTTCATTTTGGGAAGGCTCTGCAGGCTCAGTCAGGGCAGGCCTTCTCCCACCTACAGATGAAGGTTTCAGGCCATTTCTTGAGCCCCTGCTCTCCCTCATGTCTCCTATTTCCTGGGAAGGGACATCAACCTTTTAAGTGACACCCTTTATCTCTTGCAAGCCCAGGGACAACCACACTCTGTGGACTCATGAGTCAGGTCCAGTGGCTGCTTCCTGGCATAGGGCTCAGCCTAGGGAAAGAACTCACATGACACCCTGAGCTAGTCCCACTATTTGCAAAGAAATGAAGTCTAAAGAAAATGGATACAGCAAGGACCAAACACCTTCACTGGTCTAATCCATCTTCCAGAAGGTCAGAGCTCCCATGGAAAGTTTTTTGTCCCTGTTTTGAGACACAAGTCTCTTAGGCTTCAGCCAAGCCTTGTCATCACAAGACAGCAGCTGCCACTCAGCTATAAAAAAGGGTGCAGAGTAGAAGTAGCTTTGGTGATGTAAGTCACCTCTGTGGTGACTTACCTCCTCACCTCATGTTTTGCCTCCAAACCACTGCTGGCTTCTGTCTTCAAGACCACTGGAGCACTTGACACACTGCATCTGTTTCACCATGTCTAAATGGAGAGAAAAAGTGCAGTGTGCAAAAAAAAAAAGCCCTGAAAACCCCAGAGGAACTCCTCCCCATAGGTGTGAATCTTGTCCCTGCTCTGCTTCAGTGAACACAGGAAACCACACACCATTGTGGAGAGAGATGACAGCCCTTGCTGACAGCAGCCTGCCAATGATGTCTTACGGGAGCCTGGTAATGAGACACGCTGCATATGAGGAGTCAGCACCCATGGGAAGGAATAGGACAGACATGAGCAAGATGTAGCTGATACCGGGGAAAACAGAAAGTAGAGAGTATAGCAAGTTGTTTCTTCTTTGGACACAATACCATGTCAGGTCTTTGGTCTTATTTTTTAAGGTCGTTAACAAGTAGGTCTCCAGCTGTGCTTGTTCAGGACAATGCAGATCAGAGCACACAGATGAAATGCTTTGTCAAGACCACAGGACAAAATGTCAACAAGTTACAGTGTGACTTTTGGTAAAGATGAGATAGTGGAGACTTACCACCACAACTGAAATAGCGAATTATGGCAAAAAAACAGACAAATTTGCTTTAGGAGGAACAATCAGTCCCTCTTAACCCTACATACCGTTTCAGCAGTCTGAAAGACCTGTATAAACAAAACCTTAATTTGGATATCAGTATATACACTAACTACAGCCATTTTCATGGTGCCATAGCACCACTCTTCATGTATGCAGCCAAACATTTCTAAAAGGACTGTAACTCCTCCTTGTTTGAATTCAAATTCCTAGAAGATCAGACTGCCAATGCAGGGTAAAATTCAATAAGCTTTGCAAACTGCTTAAAATTATACTATAAATATTATTTAGACATACTTGTAAGCTTATGCATGATAAGTCTATGAAAACAATAGTAAAACACTATTTTGTTCCTTCAAACATTTTTTATTTTCATCATGCCATTGCATTTTTCAATTGAAGTGAAAAAACAGTCATGTTTAAAGGAAGCATAATTGAACTTGTTTGAAATTATTTCTCTGAGACTTGAAGGAAAGAAAAGTCAAAGAATACATTAGAAGTCAGAGTTAGAAAGAAGTCAGGGAACACATACTCTTTCAAGATTTTAAAACGAAAGGCATAAATAATGTTTGTTTCCTGGTAAATAGCAATCATATGCATAAAGTAGGAATGAGCTGTAGAAATAAATAAATAAGAGAAAGTCTATTCAACTGAAATCCTAGGAACTTTAATGTTGTGGAACACTGTTGGACTGCTTCAGTTTTGCAAATGCTTTATCTTGGCTGAAAGGTGAAATTAACAGCTTTCTCAAAACCCTAGGAAGCTATTGTGTCAATGCTACATGCTGGAGACCACTGTTTGATGCCAGTGCCACTGGTTTAGATGAGCACTGCAATCAGGAGTATTAAAAGTGAGTTGGTGAATTGCATTGCATGAAGAAATGGAGTTGCTTACAGAGAAAAGAGCTGAATGGGGTTTTATAGACATCTACAGGAATATAAGGAAGCAAAATATACCAAATGAGGCAGCTGAATTCAACAATATCAAAGTAACCAAGCTAGAAAATAAACTGGGGAGAGCGGTAAGATGAGGGGAGAAAATCTGAATAAAAGAATTAATCAGTAAAATTAAGTGTAAAATTCAGACACAGCTGGACCACTACCTGAAATATTAATAGTCCGAGGACTAATGTCTCTCAGAAGGTACTGCTCACAGTTTTCTTCACTTTAACATGGCACGCTGTTTGTTTTTTAATTTGTCAAGATATTGTTTTAACTGGGGGGGGGACACACACATTAACTCATTTTATCAAACATTTACCCACTAAATTTGCTTTCTTCCTTGCTTTGTCAGCAAAATGTCTTCAGAAAATTTATAATTTTTGTTTTTAATTATAATTGAACCAGCCTATGGTCTTTGTTGCATTCATGTCAGTCTAAAGTAACTTTACTTCCAGGTAGTTGTTCTGTTTTTCATATAACCTAAAACTTCTTTTTTTTTCTGGACACAGAACAGCTGAAAGCATTCTTTGAAAAGAGTTGAAAAATCTGTGCTGGAATAATTATATTTTTATGACTGTGAGAAGGCATAGAGCTCTTATATTCTCAAGATCATTATCAGAAATGATGAGAAATAAAACAATCTTTCTGCTGTGTGATGAGGTTTATGAGAATATCCCTAGACAATTCATTAGTTTTAAACTGACATGAAAATCAATTCATTTTAATAGGGAATAACAGATTATGTGTTTAATAATTCATCTAGTTTCATGAGGCAAAGTGAATTAGACAATGCAATGTAAATCTAATAGCTGTTGTAACCACATAATTTGACTGTTTGTCAAGAGCAAAGCATAGTGAAACGATCAAGAATTACACAGAGAGAAAAACATTAATTGTGTATAAACTGACTGACAGATTCTTGTAACCTTAGAAGCATGTGAGTTCAGTGTAATTATTTCTATTAGATCTTTCCCTAAAATTGCTCGGTAACATTAATTATGTATTCATATTAAGCAGAAAAATTAATAAATAATACAAAATAACTTTTCTGTGAATTTTTTCAATTCAGAGACATTATTCAATTGCCAGAGATTTTGTAGAATGAAACTATGTGAAAAGTGTTTTATAGTCTGCATTAATTAATCAATAATGGCCCTAAGAGCTGGCATTTCTGCCTGTTAATGACCAGCTGAAAGAGTTGAGGACCCAATGTCGAGCAGGGGGCCCTTAACCCGTGCGGTCATTGACGTTGGAGAAATGCCCGACCCCCGGGTCACTGTTGCTGTTAATCGGAGCCATGATAATTGTTATGGTCATTTTTTCATGCACACAGAGCAGGCATGTGTTTTCCATCTGAGTGGGATTTATTTCACGTTAAGGAAAGAAACAAAACAGGAAAGAACAGAAGTGAGGCCTTGCTGAGCAAAATGTCGGCTGTGGGTGTCCATGCACGATGGACGTGTCGTGGAGCACCAGCAGGGAGATCGTGGCCACCTCAGCCAATGTGGCACAGACCACATGATGATGTTAAAACACCGATAAAGAGATTGCCCTTTTACATGTTTGAAAATATACAAGTTTAAATAGGAGTTGCCATGGATACAGGCCTATCTTTAGAGCAATGGTCTCTTTTACTTGGTAGTGACACTACTAACATAGAGAATCAAGGAACTTCACATTTCTGTGCATTAATATAAAAAAAAAACCAAACAAAATAAAAATACATTGCAAAGACTCAAAGTGTTTTTCTTTTACAACAAAATACAAAGGAATCAAGGCCAAGTTAGATGGGGCTTTGTTCTAGCAGATGGTGTCTCTGCTTGTAGCAGGGAGGTTGGAACTAGATGACCTTTAACATCCCTTCCAACCCAAACCATCCTATGATTTTATAAGTCACAACTTCGCAGGTGATTTTTCTTGTTTATAGCCTGAAGAAAAGGTCTTGCTAGTGTAAGCAAAGCCAGAAAATATGGTCTGGCACATGTGTTCCCATCCCTCTCTCCTTTTAGCAGCAGTTGGGATTTGAGGTGTGCTGGCCAGCACAGAAGATGAAGAAGCTGCCAGAGCAGGGTGTGAAAATCCACCAGACATCTAGGCCAAACAGATGGAAGATATCAATTCTCCACATGGTCTACCAAAGGCAGTGAAAAACATCACCTCACCTGTGAGGAACAACTCAGACAGTAGTTTTGGCACACTGAACAGAAATACGGGAAGAAGCAGGTTCTGGACATCATTCTGGAACTGCAGATCTGGAAAGGAGAGAATAATAGTCACATTCAGGGCTGAGAAGACTTCCTAGCAGTTCCTTAGTAAGGTGGGATATCATCTCTTGTGAGTCCTCTCTTCTATACCCACTTCTACTATTGCAGCAGCACTGCCTACTGCCTGGGTAGGAGAAACATTTCCACTGTAGTTGGCTCTTGAGAGACATGCACTGCCACAAAACCTTACTTTTATACACTGAATTAAGGTGAGAAAGAAAGCCTTAAGTTACCAGCCTTCTGCTGGTTCTCTGGGATTTGGAGAAAGGAAAGCAGAAGAAAAAAAACAGGAGCCTCCTTCGCTGCACATGCCCCACAGTATGCACTTTTTGTGGGGCATACATAGGCTGAACAAAGAAAAGAAAAATATGTGTCACAAAAAGAAAACAGATCATCTTCAAATTGGATAATGCATTGGTTTTCTCTAGCAGACCTGCCTGTTTTCCAGCCATCTGCCAAAGCACCTAGGGGAACTGAGTGTTTCCGAACTTCACTCAAAGGCTCATCTATATGTGTGTGTAGATTCGGTGCAATTTATTGCATGCAATGGCTTAAAAGTGCACCTATGCACAGTAACTCAAGGTTGACCAGAGAATTTTCATGATAGTTGTAATGAAATATAACTTTCACCAAAATTTACAAATCTGGTTCTTAAAATTTATGTTGATATTCCTGGCACACCCATTGCCCCTAATACACTTACCAACCAACTAATGTTTTCATTCAAGAAAGTCCCTTCACTCAGCGACCACAGCCATGAAGACTTTCAGATTTTGTAACACCTTCAGCACTGGTGCACTGTATGTGAAGAGTACAGCATCCTGGTTGATAGAAACAAGTAATATTTTATTTATATAACTAGTAATTCTGGGAGACGTCAATAAAAAATTGGATCAGCAAAAGTACAGGAATATAAATGTGTTCATAAAAAAGTTTATCTGTCTAATCACTCCTACTGTTTTTGAAAGTAAATGCTATTTACTGATCTGTCATGTAGTGCAGCGAGCTAAGGAAAAATACATGTGTTCAGACTACGCCTGGCACCATCTCAGAAACAATTTGTCTTAGCTAACTAAATGCACCAAAGCAACTTGGCTATTAAGTGCTTGGCATTTGCATGCATAAGGTATACTTTCCCAAGTCTGTTGGAAAAACACAAATTTGCTAGAAAGAAAATTCTTAATATTTAGGCTGGCAGTGTTAAAAGCAGACATAAGAAATATGGAAAATAGAACTACTTTACATTTCAAGAAGCCATAAATTGAACCACAAATATGTTCATTAAAAAGGAGGTGGGGCGGGGGGGCAAATAACTGAAACC
>JAWWEU010000081.1:30894117-30899117 GCA_035583155.1 Acropternis orthonyx
AAGGGGGGTGGTTTGGGATAGTTTGTAGGATGGGTTAATTAGACATTGGTTATGTTCTATAGATAAGATAATTAAGTGGAGTTATAAATTTGTAGAATGCTGTATGCTCAGCCCGCGCGCGTCATTGATTGCTAAATCTTTAGCCGAACTTTCAGTAAAAGACCTTTTTCTGCCTTCACCCTGTCGTGGAAGTTTTCTTTCCTTGGATTTAAGGCAACACCAGCTGTAGGGTCCCCTTTAGCAGTGAGAGGACTGGGAACAATACTGGGAGTAGACTTATGCGGGAGAAGATGCTGATCTTACTGTGAGCAATGAATGGGTTTGAGAGCCAGTGCCCTGTGCTCTGCTCTGGCGAGTTTGGAGGCAGAAGTTTATTGCTGCTGAGCTAGCTGCTCCCGGGAAACTAAAGGGTTCTGGGAACTTCAGACTGCTCTTCCCAGCCAGGAGTAGTTATGGAAACTTGCTGGCACCTCTAGCTTTAGCTCCATGCCTAGCGCAGAGCAGCAATCAAGGGAGCAGGAGACTGACGTTCACCAACAATGGATTCCAGGCAGGGTGTGAGACAACTTACAGCTGGCCATCAGTCCCCAGAGTTGCCTCAGACCTTGTCCCCGGGAGCTACGGCTTGATAATTGCTTTAGACCAAATGCTGCAGCTTATACTCCAGCCATGGCTTTAGCACATCATAGGAATGACTTGCTTACAGACTCACTCCATGGTCACCTCCCCTACTGAAGGACCACCACAGCTCTGCTGCTCTGTAGTACTCACATAACCTTCCTATGAGGGGAGAGCATCTTACTCTGGTTTATTTTCAGCTCATGATCTCATTAACTATTCCAAATTATTCTTCTATCAAATTTATATATATTTTCTGCTACCATCTCAGTATCATAAACTTATTTTCTGCCTCTGCATAATTGATTAAAAAGCTTCCTTTTCTAAAGCACCATAGAATTTAGCAAAATCCTTTTCTACCTGCATCTGCTACTTATTGTTATTGCTACACTGTACTTAACCACTTTTAAAACTATTTTCTTATTGTTGGGTATTTCAACCCATTCTTTCATAACTATAAAGGAGACAGTCAATTGTAATAGAAGGAATGTAAGATATGTTCCATCTTTTTGAAAAACAAGACAAGAAAGCACATTGCAATATACACTCAGATTTCAAAATTATAAAATATAAGAATTGAAGTCTCATGAACCTAAATATTACTAACAAAAAGACTACTCAGTTTTTAATATCATGTTTTTCTAGGTGATATTGAAGGGGCAGTAAGCAATAGGCATAGCCAGTGTTAGACACTTGGGAGCAATGAGTAAGTGTATATAACAATATTTTGATGGTTTAACAGGCAGTCCCGTGGCGTAATGGAGAGCACTGGACTCTGAATCCCAAGGGCCCGAGTTCAAGACTCAGTAGGGACCATCCCCCAGGCAGTTAAATGCCTCCCTGACATCTGATCCCGTCAGATCTCGGACCCTCAGCAGGGGCAGCCCCAGTTAGTACTGGGTGCTGTAGGCAGTCCTGAGCATTTCACTGTCACTGTTCAAGCTCGCTAGGCCGTGGCAAATGAACCATAGGACTTGAACGGTGGGGCCAGTTCTGCGCACGCTGTGCCTCACCTAAAAAATCCACTGCGCAGGCTGAAAGGGCACACCCACGTGGGGAGAGCCCTTCCCCAGATCTTTGTTCATGAACTCTGGCCATTATTATTATTATCATTATTTATTATTATATTATTATATGTTGCATGTGATTTAGAAAAAAAAATCAAAGTAGATTAAACATGTTTTTTCCTTACATTTTGGTGGCACTGAGACATGTCTATAGACCCCGGTGGGTACCTAATAGCATCTTTAAACATCTAAAGACATTTTGAAAACCTTGCTTGCTCATTGTGTCAGCCCTGAAGAACAAGTTGTGATGTAGGAGTCCTGCTAAACAGCAACAGAGAAATTTCAAGCCCCTGCTCAACCTTTCCTGAGAGATACCGAAGAACTGAACTAATAATGGAGAGTTTGAGATGGCATAGAAGGAAAAATGGGGAGTACAAAATAAGATGAAGAACACCGGCTTGTATATATATATGCATGCACACACACATTTAGGCCTATAGTCAGGGTAGACTTTAAAGTTCATATGAATATCAGAGTGAGAACAGGATGTTTCATCTGGCTGCATGCTTGAGTACAGGAATTTTTATAAATGAACCCCCAGGAGCTTACAGCTGAAAAGATGATCCATTTCCTACTTGCCATGTTATCTCTGTTAAGCAGTGTAAATGAATATGAAATTCACTTCTGCATGACTCCTGAAAATGACAAAACATTTCTTATCTAACCATAGAATAAGAAAGACGATCCATAGTTGTTAATTGTACTGACATGCAATCTCATCTGACATTCTTCCTACAATCATTTATTAGTAATTTGCTAAAGAGAGGATATATGACTAACAGGGGTCAGTTAGTCACTGAGTTTGGCTGAATTTCATGTTTGGATCCTGATATCTTTGAAACATTTAAATATAAACAAATAACCACTGGCAACATACAGAAAGAACCAGCTCTTGTTTATCACATGTATTTTATAGTGTGCATAAGCACTGCTTGAGCCCAAGCCCCAAAATGATGAATTTGTTTTCAAAACTTCATCTCAAACATGTCCTATAGAGCCGGGGGGAGTGGTGAGTGATGGGGCAATTATTACTATAAGTTTCCCCTTTACATTTTTTTTATTTTGCATTAATTTTCAGGAAAAAAATGTATATTTCCATCTTGGTCTTTTAAAGGCATAAGGATTAAATAAATTATAAGTATTTTTCAATAACAAGTCCTCAGCATAAATGGCGCCTGGAACATCCTGCTAACCATAAGCCTTCTCTTCTACTGGGGTCACAGCTGAAGAGGTGGGAAAAGTAGAAGGACTGCCTACAAGTACTTTAGCTCAGTTCCTGTTCTGATTCTATGCAGCAGCTCAAGAAGAAGATGCAAGATACTATTGTACCATAAAGCAACTTAAATCATTCCTTCTTGGAAACAGCATTGGTGGAGATAGTCCCTGAAGGCTGTACCCACAAAAAGGAGTGGTGGGGGCAAGAATGACTCCATGGAGTGGAATAGTTAGTACAGAGGACATGAAGATCTCCTTATTTACAGTTCAGGGGCTTTTCCACCTCTGACATGCTCTAGTCTGGTCCTGTGGTCTGCATACCTTTCCAAAGGAATTGCTGGCAGAGATTGCACCGCAAGGCAGGTAAAGGCCCACTGAATGAGCACAGATAGGACGTCTGTTGTATAAGCAGAACTCCAAACCTCAGCTAAAGTGCTGATGTAACACACCCTGACCTTCTGCACAGCTTTGAAAAGTCCTCCTGCTTAAAACCTCAATTTTGAGTGCTTTTATTGTGGATGGTATTTGAAATACAAAAATTCCATTTGAGTGTTGGCCTTGCATTCCTGGGGGCTGAAACTTAAACACTGATGTTCCATGTATGAGGTCTTTTCTGAATTTTGCTGAACCTCAAATGTTTGGGGATTTTGTTTTTGTTTTTTGGGGTTTGGATTGGGTTTTGAGGGTTTTTCAATGAGTTTCAGTGTACATTAAGACACACTTCTAGGACAGGGGGCATGATGGAAGTCTTCAACAGGAGTTATCATTTTTCATTACTCTTTGCATGGTACTTAAATGGGTAATTACTGTGGGCTCATAATGAATGTTGGCTGACAGCACTGCGTTTGAAGTGTTCCTCACAACATCCATCAAAAAAAGTTCCTGTTTTTGCAGGTTATCTGCTTCCCCATGCTCAGCACTGCAACTAGTTGCAGGGAGTCAGGAGGACAGGTTCAACAGTGATGGATGGATGAATTTATATTGACAGAGTCTGTGAAGACAGGAGTTACAACACTGTTGAAGTGTAGCATGGAAGTGTTTTATGTAATCTTGAAGTCTTTAAGCAGTTTTTTAAATAATCTTAGAAGAATCTTCCACTGCTCTGGGAAAGTAGTTTTTCTAGAACATATGGGAAAGTTCAGGATTTGTGCTAGAATTTAATATCTTTCTGGCACAGATAGGATCTCTGAGATAGAGAGTAGTTAATGAGTAGCCTGATGTCATAGAGCAGCTGAGGGGATGGTCATGAAAATCTACTACCCTTATGTCCAGAACAGCTGTTTTGTCTTCCTAAACAGCCTACTGGAGTTGACCCTGCTCTGAGCAGGAGATTGGACTAGATGATCTTCAGAGACCTCTTCCAACTTCAACTATTTGGTGATATGCTCACAGTTCCACCATTTTTTGTCTATTCTGTTTCATTCACAGGCTTTATGATTTTGAAAGAAAAATATGATAAAAATCTAACAATATCTTGGGTTAGGTTCTTAAAAGCTAAAAATACCATGCATCACTTCTTGGTGATGTGCTGAGGCTACAGCCTTAGGCTCTTGAAAATCACCCACATACAAATATCAAGGATTTCATCTTCATGTGGGTCCTTATGGAGCCCAAATTTACTGCCTAATAGGAAATGCATGTGCTCATGCAGGTAAAGTGACAAACTTGAATGTTGCAATGTCAAGAAAACCTTCCTGATCTGCCAGAATTTGAGTTCCAAGACCTGCTTCACCTGACATGGATGAGGAGACAGATGTTAATTTAGGCAGAAGCAACAGAGATCTCTTCATAATCTGTCACTATCCTGAACTCAGATGTGTGGTTAAGTCAAAAGGAATTGACAAAGCCCTATGACTGCTAAATGATATCTGTGAGATAGAGACTGTAGTGTGCACTTAGTTGCTAGCGTGGCCTCTTCAAATATTATATTTATTTTAAATAGCATTTTTCTTTTGGTTTAGAGAGGAATCTGTTTTAATTGTACATAGAACCAAGGCATGGAAAAGCAATTTTTTTGGTGTACGTCTTATTATTTCATGATCTGATTTAAATCTATTATGACTTATTAATATCTGGTGACATCCTATGTGTCACTGACAA
>JAWWEU010000081.1:30901617-30905649 GCA_035583155.1 Acropternis orthonyx
CAATATACTTTACAGAATGACATACAGAATAGGCATGTGTGTATTGCATTTTAGATAATATTGTTCTTGCATAATTTATCCACACAGTATACACCATTTTCCTCAGAGAGAGAATATATCCAACATATCCACAAGATCCATGCACTCCAAATATTTGGATTGGTCTGAGATGTTAAGGGAGTTACTTCATGAGACAGATCACACACATTCTTGCTTTTCTGCAAAAAAATTAGGTGGCACCTTAATTAATGCTGAATTGCCATGGAATTCCATGTGAGTACTTAAAACACAAGGCTACAGAGTGAGTTAATTGTGTTCGGTGTTATTAGTGAATACCAAATGCATCAATAATGCTGGCATGCTTAAAATGAAGTGTTACCCAGTCCTGTGGTAGAATGTGTAAGGTTAAACATTATGTGATGAAAGACATTACATGCTCAGTGGGAAGAAGCAAAACCCGCTCTCTGTAGCTCCATGTTCACAAACAGTGTCTGCCAGCACCACACATGCTTCATATTTGAACAAATTGAATGTGCATTTTCCTGCAGGAACAAGCATTCAGCAACACTAGGCACACTTTAACTTTCCAGCGGAGAAAACATACCCAGTACAGAAGCAGCATTTTGTAGCAGCACTCTGAAGGTTTCCTCCTACAGACAGAATTTTTCTGGGTGTCTGTGACATTAAAACAGTTCCCTGATGGGAAGCTGCAGACAGAAAGAACATCTGAATCTCCTCCAGCATGCTACCCCTAGCCGTGCTGTCACTTAGACACTGTGGACTCCAGATGGAACGAAGCTATGAAATACAATGATCTGACTGTACCTAATACATTACTGTTTCACAACCTTCTGAAGATAACCTGCCTTGAAGTCATCATGAAATTTTTGTTTAGATATAATATATTGCAACAATTCATATCTACTATACATTTAAAAGATGTGAAAGCATGAATGGATTTAATCAGATGTAATTATTTTTATGCCTACTACTCAAAAATATGCAGAGATGAATTTATGGTAATTTGGCAGCCAGTGGGAATCGTGTTTATAAATGTTGAAACAGCTGTTGGCAAATGTAAGTGTTAGAGCAAAGAAAACAACTCTTAACTTCTGTGCATCAGGTTTGCAATAAAGGAAACCTCTTTCCTTGTGAGAGTAAGGCTCGGATCGATGTGCACTTCCAGATGCTTCAGTCAATTCATTCCACAATCATAGGCACAGCAAAGAGATAGGAATTTGCCCTCTAAACTTTGACTAGTTCTTCACTGGCTCTCCTACTGTCTGTAATTACAAGCACATATTATACAGTAATTCTCTGGGGGATTACTGTAGAGGAACAGATAAAATGAGGACTAAGTGCACTTCTCTGTGCTTTAATCCCTAGCATATTCTCTCTAGTTAGAGGTGCCTGTAGTGCCTAATACATGTTGCCCCCGCTTTTACACATGGATTGAGTGCTTGCAGGTTTTGTTAAAGGCAATCATGCACCTACTTAAAACTCTGTCAGTGCTTAACTCCTGTGTTCTCCGGGGTGGGCATATGGCATTGCTTCCTCACTTTGAGTTTTAGGGTTTTAAGCAGGATCAGTCTACCTTATAGAAATGCATGCCTTCCACCTTGACATATAATAATTCTGTGTGCAGTACTTCTGCCAAGTTCTCATCATTTGGCTTCTTGATGAAAATCTCAGTTTGAGTAATTTGTGAAGTTTTACATTATATTGATGAACTATTTCGTGCTACATTTTTACTGCTTTATTTCCATGCATAATAAGCAGATAAGTTAAAAATACCTAATTTGCTCTAAGGCAATTAGCCTTCAAGTTCTGATTTTAAATGTAATGATTTTGATTCGAAGATAAGTGAACAACAGAATGAAGAATTGTCAGTAAAGTCAATAGCACAAGTTGGGCTGGTGTCAGGTAACTAACCTATTTATGAACTGGAAGAAATATCATGTATAGCAGTGCCTGACCTGTAAGCACCTGTGATATTCAAAGTCACCATTTTTAAACAAACAACAAGGTTAAAACAGGTCATTACTGTGTTACTAAGTACACTTTTGATTCAGAGTATGTTACAACTTTTACACATAATTTCCAGTTTTGAAGATGTAACTGAGAGCTGACTGTGTACATCACAGCCTTAATCCTAGTATCTGGCTTAATCAAATGATGGGGTTCTCTTTCATTCCTGTACTCTATGTTATTGTGGAAATCAGTAGCATTTTCAATAAATTATAGATTGACCAGTACTAAAGGCTTTTTGAAACTCAGTCATCTCCTACTCAACACTTTTAAGCTTCTCTTAGACTCCTTTGAAAACCATAGAGTGCCCTCTGTTGTTCAAAACATATTCCTTTAGATATTAAATCTTTCACAAGGAAAATGTTACAGTTTCATCTTTTCCAATGCTTCAGTTAAAAAAAAAAAAAAGTGCTAATTTTGCAAATGTGAATGTATTAATTTAGACTGGGATCAGAATATAAAAAATTATAAAAAAAACCCAAACCACAACCTACTTGATTACTAAATATTTACACATAATATTCATGACTGAAAAGATACATACCTGGCAATACTAGTTGAAAGCAATTTCTTTCCCTCTGTGTGCATAGGTATGCACTTGCCTACTCCTTGGTGCCTACTGCCCTGGACGTGCACATTTCTATTAATACAATGAAAAAACAGAATTTTTAAAAACTTGGTGCAAACACAGATTCTACATGCCACGAAATACAACGAGAAACAGAAAATGAGTTGTAAATGGTGATTGCTTAATCCTACCATATTCTCCCAAAAGGCAAAACAGCTGAGTGCAGCTTTCGGCTCCTGTGCTGTCTCTGCATGACTCAGAAAAATTGATGGCTTGTCTTGCTGGTGACTCTTTGAAAATAAGTTCCAGCAATCCTTGATAAAACAGTAAATTTTATTGCAATTTCTGAGCAGGAATTCATAGGAGGATGAGAATAATTCTTTTTCTTTTTCCATAATTTTTCCTTTCTCATCTGTTGGCTGAGTGAAAACATTGTTATACTCAGGACTGTTTCATATGTTAATTGATTGAGGATGTCAACACTGAAAGAGATTGATTTGCATTAAAACATCTTATAACATACCTTCATATACTTTATTGAAATGCTAAGAAAAGATTCACACCATGATGAATGTTGAGATAAATAATAGTGTATATTTAATATGTTAGTTAATGAAATAGTTCAATTTATCTTGTGTCTGTGTCATTGTACAGATAACAATTCATTTGTAGAAGTAATTGTTCTGTGATATTTTATAATAAAGGAAGACCAATTTTCATTATTTTGTAGCTATTTGAAGATGTAAGAAAAAAAGAAAAAGAGTTGTGTAGTTTAATTTCTTCTATTGTATTAGGACTTCAGTACCAAGTGTTGAAGAAATGGGTTCTAATGATGAATGTCTGTGTATTCAGAAATTTGGTGGCAAATATAAAAGTACACAGACAATTCACCTGTTGAATGAGGTTAAGTCTAGCAAATGTAATAAATTAACATCTGTTTCCTGATATAAAACATGCAGACTTAAATTGGAAGTCTGGAAATCAAAGAGGAAACATACAGAAACATGGTTTTTCAATGATCTTGCCTCTTTCTTGCATTTCTTGCCTCATTTCTTGCATCTCTAAGTGTGATTTTTTTTTCTAATCCTATAAATAAACCAAATATTTTATTAAGTTGGGAATATAGCAATATAATTTTTAAAATACATTCATTAATAACATTTTTGCATATAATCTTCTTCTTCCAGAGATTAAACTCACCTCAGCTGTGAAATGAAATATGCCAAATACATTTTTGTGGGGAATAAAAAAAAAAAAAAAGAGAGAATAAATGTCAAAAGGACAAAAAGGAAAACACAAGAGTACTTTGGAAAAGTAACAATATAGTAAAGTAAATTTATAAAATAAGACTTAGCATGGAGAAAAAGAAAGAAAGAAAGAAAGAAAGAAAGAAAGAAAGAAAGAAAGAAAGAAAGAAAGAAAGAAAGAAAGAAAGA
>JAWWEU010000081.1:30905749-30927988 GCA_035583155.1 Acropternis orthonyx
GAAAGAAAGAAAGAAAGAAAGAAAGAAAGAAAGAAAGAAAGAAAGAAAGAAAGAAAGAAAGAAAGAAAGAAAAGGAACTAGACTAATACTCCTTGCATTTTTTTAAAGGAAATTCTCCCAAGCATGAAAAATCCCGTATTATAGTATTGCCAAACTGGGGTGGGGGGGGAAGTATTTTTGAGCGCATGCATTTAAAATTAGCTTCCTTTGGTTTACATGAACAGGTTTTTTTACAAATTCTCTCGAAAATAATGGCATGAATAAGCCGAAATCTCTCCCACTACAGAAGACCCCAGTCTCAGAATATTCTCATGACAACACAAAGTATTGCTTCCGTCCCTGTGCCCACCCGCCTCAGCAACCACAAGAGGGCGCTCTGCTTTTGTCGAACTTGCTTCAACTATTTTACTTCGGGGATGTGCGTTCTTACAATACCTTTTTTTTTTTTTTTTTCCTTTCTCACCCCTTTTCAAAGACCGTGTATTTTACCGCTTTACATAACAAGCAGATGAAATTATCGGATCATAAGTCCTTAATATGCAACTATACGTCCACAGCCTGACTCGCTCAATTGATGTCTCTCTATTGCCCTTTCACCACCAGAGCACTCACAAACATGCTTTGTTGGGCTGAGTATATGGGATACACCCAAATCCACCACTGATGAGATTTGTTTTATGGAGAGACTGAACTCCTGGACACATTAAACAGAAGCAGAACTAGCTCTTCTCAGTCACATCAAAAGTGGGTGCAGACCTCCTGTAGTACCTGAGAAGAGAGACTACACCAAAGGAAGATGGTGTGGATGTAATCACACCTCTATGAAATCTGTTTTGCTGTCAGTCTATGCCTTGACTGCAACATATTATGCAGTCAACAGCTAGTTGTAGGTTGTACTCCTTGTACCTGTCCCTAAAATTAGAAATTTTTTTCAATATATATTTTCTATTGTAATAAATACTATTTTCTGCTGTATACAACAAGCAAGGAACATTAACAAAAGTTAATAGGTATATTTCTAAGCTACAGATAGAAGGCTGTCCTTTTTTTTTTTTTTTTTTTCCCCAGTATTCTGGACCATATATATATTTAGATCACACAAGACTAATCTTCTAACTTGATTTCCAAGTAAGCTTTCCAAGGACAAAGTTGTCCATGAAAGGCACAGGGCAGTCCTTCTTGTGCCTATGCATCACCCCTTTCTTAGAAGCACAGTGCTTTTCCCTGAGAGCTGTGTCACAGCTTTTTTTTATCCACCTTTTCAGACTTGTGACAATCTGTCTCCATCTGGAAGACCTTTCTCTTCACTTTGTCATTAACAAAACCACAAGCAAGCTTTGTTCCTTTAGCTGGGCCCTTATCAGACACATACTGGGTACTGATATACAGTGTCACACAGCCAGATGAGTAACGTTCACTCTGTAGTTGTGGTTCATCTATGATGTGATTTCTACATTAAACATCTTTCCACCAAATTTTAGTTTAGATGCTCAAGAAAGTGAATAGGATTTCCCCTATGGAAACCTTCTCTCTGGAAACTTTCAAAGAATTTTCCTCTTCATCCTGATCGAAAAACTTGGACACTGCTTTTTTAACCTCAAATTGCTTAAATTTCTGCTTAAATTTTAGTCTCAAGTTATGTACCTGAGATGGATGGATTCTGCATGCAAAAATTTGCAGCACAAACTGCTAGAACAGCATCCTGTGGAGATCTGGAGGTATAGGAAAGGTTTTGTAAAACAAAGACAAGCAACCAAGAAACATAAATTTTACAACATAACTGTATTTTCTGTTTGGCAACATCCCTGGTGGTATGTTAGAACGATACTGGACACCTCAAATGTTCATAGATTATTAAAACAAGACACTTTCACAGTTCCCACAAGGTTTGACTGTTCATTGCACATATGGAATAAAAGGTACTAAAAAGTTGAAC
Source organism: Acropternis orthonyx (assembly GCA_035583155.1). Classification (NCBI taxonomy): domain Eukaryota; kingdom Metazoa; phylum Chordata; class Aves; order Passeriformes; family Rhinocryptidae; genus Acropternis; species Acropternis orthonyx. The sequence goes on from JAWWEU010000081.1 coordinate 30,907,686, forward strand.
ATAACAAAGTAATATCATAGTATGATACCTTTAATCAACTCAGTCATAAGAGATAAAGAAATAAAATCCTAGTCACTTGAACTGGAATGTTAAGAGGTAGATTGCATAGCACTGATTTTTCTTTTCTCTGCTCAATAACTTCTGTTTCTTGTAGAAAGTGAGACATAATCAAAGCAACAAGATATGCTTAATATACCTGAGTGCAGAAACAAGTATGTTTTTCCGTATGGCTTGAGCAGGTACCACTTGATTAGATCCATCCACTGACCCTACTTCAACATTTTTCATCAGGCCACCATTGTGTAAAGTAAAATTTCACACTTAGATGTTGATCCCATAATTGGCAAGATAAACTACAGCATTCTTATCCCTCTGGATGGGGAGGAGAAAATGAATTACAGCTTTGATTTGGTTTGAAGATGATTTAGAGAGGTAAACCTCTTCACAACATCATACCTGCTAGAAAGTCAAACCACGTCAGTGGTTGCTGGGTGCAACCAGAATCACCCAGATGCTCCTCTCTACTTTTCTGTAATTATTTGCAGTCACTCTACACTCAGAGAGTCATCCATGACAGGAGGTGACATGCTCAACACCTCCACTGGCAATAGCTGCAGAGATGGAGACCCTCCATCCTCTGTGCAAGTCAGCCACTGTGTGTTAGGTCATATTTCATGTTGGCAGCATTGCTTCAACCAGCTGCAGTCCTGGTCTGGTATCTGTCTTCCTCTGGTTTTCGAAACTGACCCACTCTGAGTTAGTGACAAAAAAAGAATAAGCAACCTACTTATGTGTATTGAAATATGAGCAGCTCTGGAAATAAAGAAAACCAGTACGTGGAGATGGAATAGGGGATGATCTGATCTGTCAAACGGCCCCATTCAAGTTTCAGCCTCCTTGCCTTCACCCTGAACATAAAAAATACAACAACTAGAGGTTTGATTTCCTCCATTGCAATGCTCATCACCTGCACTCTTTGAACAGAGAGGTATTTCCCCTGCGCTACTACCACCACTTTATGTTTTTGCATACTCGTGTATTCTTTGATAACAAAATTATCGGGAAAGGGCACACTCTCAGCAGCAGCCACTGCAGGAGTGGCAACTGCTGGAAGTATGCTGAATTAGATGAGCCAATCCATTACTCTGGCAAATAAATCTTTTCTCTTGTTTGAAACTAGAAAACACAGAGTTGAAAATTTCTCCTGGCTCTAAGTAATGAAAACACAATATATTCTCTTCATGATGAATCCATCAAAAGGTAAAAGTATATTAACTCTCAAGTCAAATGACTTCCCAATTAGCCAGCAAGGTTTGTATCCATGAAATATGCAAATTACAGTTGAATGATGAGATCTTGTATGTGTTACTATTTTGCAGTCTCAGACTTTTTAGCTGGAACAGTAGTAATAAATAATGTTTCTGAGTGCTCATGCTGTGAAATTGCCTGCTATTGTGAATACATATCTTCACTACCTGCAGGTGCAGCAGTGAAAGTACAAGCACTGTTAATCACTCTTGAAGTGATGAAAGGGAAAAAAAGGAAAGATCCTTCCTGGCAATGTTTTTCATGTAAATCCAATGAATCTGGACATTATGTTATGTTCAGGAACTCAGCAGTGCACCTGGTTAGAGGGTGGATTTGTCAGATATTCTTTTCCCTGCTCTAATCCCCTCACTCGCCTCCTGCCCCTTAGAAAGGTCCTTGTTTCATACAGGAAAGAGTTCTGACCATTTTTAGAGTGAGCAGGCAGAGACATCAAGTAGCTACCTATGAAGGGACCAGGCCTGCAAGATTTAGGTAGTTCTTCCCAGCTGGCAGATGGTGGTGGTGGTTGCTACATGGCTCAGCACGAACTCCTCTCTTCAGAGGTGCTGAAATGGCAGCCTTGAAACATAAGTCTGCCTCCAACTGACACACATAATTTCTAAGGATAAAAACTTTGTTTTAATTCTTGTATCCAGCTGATGCTTTGGTCTCACCATTACATTCATCCAGAGGCTCAGCTAGTGCCAGCAGAGCTTAAACTCTGTAACACATATTTGTGTTTTTTCAAATTCCAGACACTCCAAGGATGGTCACTGCTGAATTGTGAGCCACTGATTTGTATAACTGTAATTTAACTCTTTTACTAGCAAATTTCTTAGAAGTAATCCACCATCTCCCTGGGGAGCCACAGGCCTCCCAGACAACAACATCTATTGCTATTCTGTTTACTCGCCTCTTCACAGTGAGGGTATCATGCACAGGTTAGAGTCAAAATAATTTCTGATGCAGGTATTTCTTGCATGACACAAAAGGTATTACTAATAGATCTAATGAGTTAAGGAAAACAGTTTTATATAAAAAAATTCTGTCTTTAATCCCTTCATCTGATGATCTCTCTCTTATTCTCCAGTTAATTTCACACCATTGTCTTACCCATACATTGTCTTACCTTGTGCCTGCTCTTAAAGGTGTCAAAGGCAACATTGTATTGTCAGAATAGTGTGGGCAAAGATGTTTGACAAAAGTCTGACATTTTTGTAAAGGAGCAATACAACTTTATAAACATCTGCAGTGACAACCTGAACATTTCCTTCTGTATTTTTCAGTTTTGCAAGGAAAAGCTGTGTATCCTTTGCACAACTGAGGACACTGCCTGAGAAACAAAGGAGAGTTAGTAAGATGCACAAGGAAGTTGGAACAGATACTGGTTCTTCTTACTTTCCTCTGTTCTACTCCGTAGCTTTATTCTACAGTTTCCCCAGCTGTAATACAGGAATAACAATATTATAAGCTTAACACAGTGGTCTGATGTGTTTTATTTCCCTCAGTCTTGCAAAGTGCTTTGAAAACCTTGCTAGCGTCAGTGAAATACAAGAGAGGCTTTTTTATCTCTCTCTCTGTCTCTTTCTTTTTTTTTTTTTTTTTCTTTTTGTGTTGTGCCTGGAAATCATATCCTTAAAAAAAAATAATTTATATTCATGTTTCCTTTCAAAATAAAGAAAGTAGTGGAATATTTTGCAATTAAAATTGCTTTCCATTTGCAAAATTTGTCAACAATCAATCTTCACACACAGAAAAAATTCATGTGATTTATCTTTCACAGTTACACAATGAAAAAACAATTTATCTTGCACACAGTTATTGTTCTTCATTTAAAACATTTCTTTCAGCTGTATGTGATAATATCTCATGTCTATATATATTGTGATAAAACTAAAACCAAACTGGAGCATCCACAGTTCTATTCCCTCAAGATCTGGTTCAGCTCTTCCATTAAACAGAACAGGACTGTTTTAGCTGTGGGATTGGTGCAGTGGCACTTGTTACTACAGTGGCAGATGTTCTGCTGTGTACTGCATGCTCTTTCCTTCCTCAGTCTTATTGATCCAGTAGCACCAAGACAATGTTGTGCAGCCTACATGATAGACCTATACTTGAGGTGCATTGCTTTGGCAAAACTGCAGAACTGAAACACTAATATCACTTCTGTACATTCAGAAACATATAGAGATGGGTTTAAGTTGGATAATACAGGTATAGCTTTACTGTGACAACCTCAACTCCAGCTGGTGGATGCCATCCTGAGTACCTTCACTATTTATGGGTATCAGCTGCCTCTAGCTGCAGTTTTCAACATTATGTCTGAGGAACTCTAAGAGTGTACAGACTATTTCTAATATCTGGACTTTAGTAACACTGTTGCCACCATTTCCCACATTATTCTCCTGGAGAAACTGGCTGCTCATGGCTTGGATGGGCACATGCTTCATGGGTAAAAAACTGGATGGATGTCTGAGTCCAGAGAGTGATGGTGAATGGAGTTACATCCAGCTGATGACCAGCCACAAATGGTGTTCCCCAGGACTCAGTATTGGGGCCGTTTCTGTTCAGTATCTTTATCAGTGATCTGAATGAGGGGAACAAATGCCCACTCAGTCTATTTGCAGATGACACTGAGTGAGTGGGAGTGTTGATCTGCTGGAGGATAGGAAGGCTCTGCAGAGGGATCTGGACAGAATGGATCGATAGGCTGAGGCCATTTGTATGAGGTTCAACCAGTCTCAGAGCTGTGCCCTGCACTTGGGTCAAAAAAACCCCAAGAAATGCTATAAGCTGGGAGAGGCATATCTGGAAAGCTGCCTGGTTGACAAGGACATGAGAGTACTGGTGGAGCCAGCACTGTGCCCAGATGGCCAAGAAAGCCAATGGCATCCTGGCCTGGATCAGAAACAGTGTACCCTGCAGGACCATGGAAGTGATTCTTCCCCTCTACTCAGCACTGGTGAGGCTGCACCTTAAATCGTGTATTCAGTTTTGGGACCCTCACTACAGGAAAGACACTGAAATGCTGCAGCACGTCCAGAGAAGGGCAACAGAGCTGGTGAAGGGTCAGGAGCACAAGTCCCATGGAGGGTGGCTGAGGGATCTGGGACTGTTTAGCCTGGAGAAATGGAGGTTCAGGGAGAACCTTCGTGCTGTCTGTCTGATAGGAGGTTGTAGCCAGGTGAGGTTCAATTCCTTCTCACAAGTAACAAGTGATAGACAAGAGGAAATGGACTCATGTTGTGCCAAAAGGTGTTTAGATTGTATATTAGGAAAAATTTCTTCACCAAAAGGGTTATCAAGCACTGGAACAGACTGCCCAGGGAAGCAATGGAGTCATCATCCCTGGAAGTATGTGACATGTGGATGTGGCTCTATCACACACAGTGTACTGGTGGACTTGGCAGTGCTGGGTTAAAGGTTGGACTCCATGATCTTAGAGGTATCTTTCAATCTTAACAATTTTGTGATTCTATGAAAAGTCAACAAAATTTCAACTTGTTTCCCTTACAGAATGTTTTTCGGGGGTTTCTGGTAGATAATGTTATCAGGTACTGTATATACATGAATATTTATTTAAATTATCATATATATAACATTTTAATTCATATTCCTAATTTTTATATTTTTACCTCATTTACAGAATAAGGGATGACATTATTTTTAATATAGTTTGGACCAATTATGCTTGAATGAAAATTAGGTTTCTTTTAAAAATGACCTCAAATAGAACCTGAGGTACTTAACTGAATGCATGCCTATGCAAGAGGAGAGGAGAAAAAGTATAGTACAACACAGCATGTTGTTCTCTGAGTTACCAAATCAAACATCATGCAACTGAGAAGTCCCTTTTTCAACATGTCCCTCAGGATTTCAAAATTAGTAATTTTTTTTTTTTATTTTACTTGCTGTAGGTAGGAGGACAATTACTTTATCACTGCTCGCTGTCAGATTTTCAGTTTTGCATGAACTGGTCATTAAATTAACCCAGTCTTTATTTCCTGTGTTTCCCTAGGAGAAGCTATGGCTGTCCAAAGCAAGCATGATGTCTCAGCAAAGATGTAGATCCACGTACTCACCCAGGGCTGTTACCAATGCTGTTCTTTGAATGATTGAGAAACTTCGGCACCAAATGCACAGTGCTGTCAACCACTCAGTGGCAGCGGAGGACTCCAGCCAGACTCCAGACCTGAGGTTTTCTAAGCTTGGCCGTGCTGCAGCCAGCACACTGCTCCCATGCGAGGCTCCAGCATGGCACACTGGGGGGCTGGCAGCTCGGCTGGACCAAGAGGCTGAGCCCTTCCACCTGCATCCAACACCAGAGCCAGCCCAAACACCTCAACACAGGAGCCTGGCTGAAGGCACATGCATTGAATGCAGCACTGCGAGCACACACACGGAGCCACTGCTAACCCCGAATAAACATGCCAGCAGAATGCACAGGCACTGACCAGCAGCCATGTTAGGTCTGGGCAAGTGTATGACTTTTGTCTTGTCATTGGTCCTGCTGGATCTGAGCTACCATGAGCAGTCTCATCACCGCTACCTGGAATATCCTAACCTCCATGGATTAATTAGAGATTGCAAATCTTCAACATTTAATTTAGAATACTTCTATTGACAGTAGCAAAAAAGTCATCCTGATAGTCACCCTGCATAGTCATTCTGCATAATTTTTTATTTTCTATAATTTTTACACCATCACTTGTTATGAATGGTTATTTAGCAAAAAGTTACTCCAACTATTTAGGCTCCTACACCCTTCTCCTCATTCTGACTACTGTATCCATCATTGAGATACAATGGGAGAGGTTGTTGTCATATAATTCTGGGCTCCTTCTGGCAACCCTGAAATGAATAACTTGAGAGACAGTCACCACATACTTAGATACACTTTTCCATTAGGAAAGATTTTCCAGGAGCACAAATGTACATTACCTTTAAGATATTTCTGCAATATTCCCTGGAAGTGATTCAAAGCCAGATCTTCCAGTAAATCCGACAGGGGTCCCAAAGATCACTTTCAGACTAGAAATAGACTAAATACAAAGGATTCCCAGGGTACCATATCAGATTTTACAATTTTAAAATCTTCAATACTTGTATTTCTATAGTCAAAGATTTTACTTGTGATCTGTACAAGACATAAAGTCCTTAATACCTGCTCTGTTCTTTTTTTTTTTTTTTTTTTAATGGGAGCTCATAAATTTATTTCAGTCTTATGCATACTATTCAGATTGATTTATGGGGCCCAGCTGAGACTTCTTATAGCTGAATTACCAAGTACAAACCAGGTACACCATCCCATTAAAAATTAATTTACTATGGGAACTGCACATTGAAAATTAAATAATGGCTTTATTTTCAAGCTGAAACTGAAATATTTGCTTTTCTGCCAACTAATCCAAAACAATCTATGAATAATTGCATTACCTTTGCTTTCAAAATGTTGTTTATTTTAACTGAAGGTCATAGTCTTTGGGGAAAAATTTCAGAATAACGAGCACTACTTTACATACTCTGACCTGTAGTGTCACCACTGTCACACCTTTGCACTGAAGGGTATGTTTATTTTGGTGAAATAATTCAGTTATGTTGTAGGGGTTTTTTTTACAAATATGTATATTTTACTTTAAGGAAAATCTTACATGTGTATACATACACATGAACAGCTGCAAATCATATGAACTGCAGAGTCATAAATGAGCTCCAGATCAACAAAATCTAGAACAAAAATGTTGTTAATCCTAGAGAGTATATCATCACAAGTTATGCTTACCTCATATTTCACAGGAAGTAATATTTAAGAAAATTTCCTAAAGAATAAAGGGGGAAAAAAGAAGCTTAAGGTTCTTTTTCATATTTTTTCTTCCACCAGTCTGACCATAACAGAATGTACAATGTTTTAAGAATGATCCAGTGTAGGTATTTCTCAATGTTTCCATTCTGCAGTCAATACAGATAAAAGTAAATTCCCCAGAACAGTGAAAACACAGTCCTAGGATGAGCTGCAGACACAGTCTTCATTTTTATTTCTAAAATTTTCTGAATGCTAACTTTATTATGTGCTTAGAATTGAAGGGAAGAGTCACTTTGTAAAGAAGTCCTCTATGGAATCTTTCATCAGACAGTATGGAAACCCTGCCAGAAGTGATGAAATAAGAAACCATCAGATACCAGATTTTGATGCACAATGGCTCCAAAAATAAAATGAAATTTAAAAAAATAAAAAGATATAGATAGTAGAGGTAAATAATTTCCTCTCCTTGCCATTTGCAGTTATGACAATAACTGAGCATTTGAACTCCTGTCCATGCTGCTCGGTGTGGTGTCCAGTTTACCCAGGTCAGCTGGGTTGAATCTTGCCCAACTTGCTTATTCAAAATGGAATCTCTTGCAAAACTGAAAAATTCTTCCCTGTCTCCATCTGGAACCTCACTTTGTTTACGGCCATGAAATCTTGGGAGACCAGAAGAATTCATTATGTGGTTATAATTAAGCACATAGGTAGTACATATTTAATTTTGTTTTTTCCCAGTAGACTGCCTCCTCTATTCCATTTCTTAAGCACTGGGGTTCACTGCAACTCAAGGTCTCCTACCATGTACTCTTCCTACACCACTTTCAAGCACACAGTGACCATTGTCAATGTAAAAAGTGGAGCAAGTGCTGACTAAATGCAAAAGGATTTGCCTTCCCAGTCGAGTGCAACAGAGCTGAAGTAAAACTGCACAGCACCCATAACCTGGTGAGTAACATCCATACTCGTGCTGTATTCTGCTGGCCTTTGGAGCAAGTCCTTGTGCACCACAGAAGTACTTTTTGATCCCATTTTTTCCCTCTCTGGCATACATTCATGCAAAAACTAAGTCATCTATCTGGTTTAGCAGTATGCTTTGTGTAGAGAATAATCAGCATGTTATATAGGCAGAAAGAACAATTAGTTTATACGGGTTATGCCTCATTTGTAAGAATCATAGTGAAAAAATGCAGAGTCAGCATTACCTGATCAAGACTCTCTTTCATCCAGGTTTTCCTCAGTTTAGGTGTGGAGTGGTCCCGCTCAGCTGTCCATTTGGAAAGCGTTTTGGACTACCTCCTGTCTATGGCAAATGCTCTGCAGTCCCACTGCCAGGCACTGTATTGCCAGAAAGGAATTCAGTCCAAACTTCCTAATGCAGGGCATGGAATAAAATTTGTGTTAGGCAACCTGTATATTATGTTGAAAGGAGACCATGAGAACAAGGGCCAAAATCTGAAAGATTTTTGTGACAAAAGACTAGGACCAAGGGAGCTACTAGAAAATGAACTGCATAAAAAGGCACAACTGTATTTATCTACAAGTGTTACAGTGTACAAAAGAACATTTATAAAAAGTGCAAGTGTGATGTGCATGCTAAGTGCTTCTAAGGCATTGATTTATTATACCTTTTGACAATAGTTTCCCAGTACCGGATCCTAGCTATTCATGATGATTTTAAAATGCAATTGAAATGAAAACAGGACTTCTCTTTAATCTCCTATGTGTGACACACTACAGTAGAAGTGATCTACTACTTGTGTTGTGGTATACCATGACTGGCCAGTGGCACAGCATACAAAGATGGCACAGAGCAAAGTTATTTAATACTCACTTTGACAGCTTTCTAGCTGTGTTGGTAAGTCTTACATTTATATGTACATATTCGTTTTAGAGGTACTAATTGCTTGGGGTTTATTTCCAGGGCAAATAATGACATTAAATAAATGCAGAAAAAACTTTATACAACACAGGATATGTCACCATTTTTGATTTATGACAGTTTAGGTTTCAAAAATATTGCCTCACATTTTCCTCCAGTTACAAAATACTTCACATAGACAGAAACTGTAAATGACACTTTCATAATGCTTAAAAACAGGCATCCAAACCATCTATTTGGTGAACCTGATGCAGATCTTGGGAAATTTGGGACTCTCAGAATCATGTGTGATGAAGAGACTGTCAGTCATTTGGCACAAGTGATGTCAGATAATCAGTGACAAAGGTCAGAGACCACACCAATTGCCATGTAAACAGAAGGTTAGTTCATACTCTGCTTTCTCAACTTCCATCTCCCAGTCTTGCACAAATGCTGAGGAGGAGATCACAGAATCATTGACTCATTAGGGCTGGAAAAGACCTTTAAGATCAAGTCCAGCCATTAACCCAGCACTGCCAAACCCACCACTAAATTACACCACTAAGCACTACATCTATGCATTTTCTAAATATCTTCAGGGACAGTGGCTCCACCACTCCCTGTGCAGCCTGTTCCATTGCTTGACAGCCCTGGTAGTGAAGAAATGCTTCCTAATATTCAATTTAAACTTCTCCTCATGCAACTCCTCTTATCCTAATCCTTGTTACGTAGGAGAAGATGTAGACCCTCACCTGACCACAACTTCTTTTCAGGTAGTTGTAGAGAGCGATAAGGTCTCCCTTGAGCTTCCCTTTCTCCAGGCTAAACAACTCCAGCTCCCTAAGCCATTCCCCATAAGACTTGTGCTTCAGATCCTTCACCAGTTCTGCTGCCCTTCTCTGGACATGCTCCAGCATCTCAAAGTCTTTGTTGCAGTGAAGGGCGCAAAACTGAACACAGGATTCAAGGGGCAACATGGAACATGCCGAGTATAGGAAAATCACTTCCCTGGTCCTGCTGGCCACACTATCGCTGATACCAGCCAACATGCCATTGGCCTTCTAGCCAGAACGCCATCTGAAAGGACTTTCAGATATTTAATTTTGTCCTTCTACAATTGTTTTCACAAACACTAGCCTAAAAGAAGCTGGAGAACTCACCTTGTATACTCAAAAAAGGTAGTAAAGTAATTTCAGAATTATATATATAAATATTCACCCCAAAACTCAGTCTCACAGGGTACCTTCCATTAGAAACCTGTAACATTGATCCTTTTTAAATATTCCTTACCATGACAACAAAGGTCAACTTAAGCAAAGTTGATGGCAGCAGAGATACATAGAAGAGGAGATGGGACACAGTATTCTGGACACAGAATTTTTATTTCAAAAATGAAAAACAGACTCCCTTCGGAGAACTAATATGACACACAACCAAATTGCATAAGAAAGAGATTATTTCATGTACTCACTTTCTTTCCTGGTATCATTTTGGTAGCTATTTTCCTAAATGGGTCCAACTTTTTTTTTTTTTGCAGGTTTCAACTCATTTTCAGAGAAAGAGCCAAAGCTTTGTCCAGAACTCCATTTTACATCTACGGTCACCAGTCAAATGAGAAAGCGCTCATCTGTCCTGGGTTGTGCCAAGTATTGGTTCTTCTGGTTATATCATTTTGTTCAGTAAAGAAGAAATACAGTGACAGTCTCCCATATGGTGTGCAGGGAAGATCATTAGTACATTACCACCCAAATCTCTGCTTACTTCCTCATCAGAGAGAGAGGGTGACCTTGTTTTCTTAGCTAAATTGTCCAGTTTTCATTTGAACTCCCACTTCACACATTTGCAGAGCAGGTCCACTGCTTTGTCTGTTCTCATTTGTTACAGTCTAGTTTTCCTTATGTTCAATTCATACCTCATAAAGTACTTTTTTTGTGGGGAGAGAAGCCGTTTACAAGTGCTAATTTACAACTGATTAAAAAAGAGCCATATGTGCCCCTAAATTACTAATTCTGCTTTCTCGTGAGAAAAGCAGAAACCATGTTGAGGACACTTGGAGTGAAAGCCTCTTGCTTTCTGCTATAGTTTATTTAGAAGTCAGAGCAATGGTCTTGTCCTGTGATGCTGACCCAGACAGGAGCGCAGCCCGTGAGTTCTGTGCAGGACCCTGGAGAGTGCCCGCCGCGCCCAGCTCTGGGTGCAACGCATTTCAAGAAAAGACATTATCTGGGCGGGGGGCGGGAATTCTATGGATACGGCTGCCCATCCTGTTAAGCGGGAGGCAAGGCAGATATGTGTGCTGGTGATTAATGTGAGAAATTTCCCTCAGGGCATGTGTTTTTGTTTTTGTTTGTTTTTTTTTTTTTTTTATGTTCATTATACATTCCACACCTGTTATTCCTTGCCTGCAATGAGAAAATTGTTTAAAGAGATTTTGAGGGACAATATTTTCTTTCATGGACAATATTTTCTTTCTCTCTCTCTTTATTTCTTTCTTGCTTGCTTGCTTGCTTGCTTTTTCTTCTTTTTTCTTTCTTTTTCTTTCTTTTTCTTTCTTTTCTCTCTTTTCTCTCTTTCTTTTTGCAATATCCTGAAATAGGACTTTTAAATTTTTGATAGCACAGAAATGTCTCTGAGTCCTCCCTTCTTCCCACTGAGAACTGCACAGAGACACTTTACCTGTCATTTACCTTTGCTTGCATTGTTTACATCCCTCGGTCACAGTCACATAACCTTCTTGTGGCAACAATAGCAACTGCACACATGGGCAGAGTTTTACAGAAAGTATGATGTGTTTTTATCCAGCAGCTACACTGGAGAATCCTCCTCTCTGAAGATTGTTTACAACACTGTAAATCTCGGGGTGAAAACTTTTAAGTAGCAATGAGCATAATTGTCTCTGGAGATGGACTCTGGATTCTATTCTGGTTTTGGGGGTTTTTTCCCCAAACAATTTTCTTGGTAGTGGTTTTATTAAAAATCTCAATATTGGAATGACTTGATAGAGTCCTAAAAATAGGTCAGTGAGAGTATGTTAGCATACATGTTTGGAAATGTGAATTCAGTTTTAAATTGAAAATTTTAATTCAGATCACTTTTCATCTCACAGTTGCATTGTGATGATCAGCTGGCAGAACTGATGTGCCTCCGGCTTTGTAATGACTTACAAAAATAAACTTTCTAGAGGCCAAGAATGCACAATGGGATTCTTTTTAATACTTAATCAGAAAACAAACCCACACTATTCCTTCTGTCAGACAATTTATATTCCAGCAGGTAAGATTCCTAAAGAGAGAGAACTCAGTGCAGAATATAACTGATTTACTAATTAGGTGTCAAATGGCTGACTACTTATTCTTGCACATGGATAACACGCACCAATACAGTGCATATGAAAACACACATATCATATATATCAATAAGCATGCAGGTGAATCACTTTACATCAGTTCCAACATTCCTTCTCGGTGATTCTCTCTGTGAAACGGCACACATCCACGCATAAAACTTCCTTGTCAATGAAGGATTGGGCATGACAGGCATTTAGTTACAGGTTATTAGTGATTTGAAAGAGTAGGTGTAAAATGGGACTCTAAGGACAGCTGCAGAAAAGATTTTCTATTTTTGTAGACAAAAAAGAGAACACTTCATAGTACTAGAAAACAACAGATTTGGAAAAGTTCCAAAAGAATATCTGAAATTCCAGATAATTTTCTAAGGTCTTGAGCAAAAACCTCTTTGTGGTTGCTGGCATTACAGAAATGCTATTCAGTTTGAGTGAACCCAATGCTTCTATTCAAGACTGTCTCAAAGGAATGAAACCAACTAAAAGATTAGATGGAATCTGAGTTTTAGACCAGAGATTCATTTGTAACAGGATTCCCGTTAATAGCAAATGCTATTTAATTTTATTGATGTGGGCATTAAGGTACCCAAAAGCATGTCATCTCAAAGAGCTCTATAATTCCTTTGGCAAGATGACTGTACAGAAGTCCCCCTCCCCTTTGATAACTGATCCAGAGGGCATTTACTCAGTTCAAAGAGAAGGCACAGATAAATATTTTTTTCCCCTTGTAAAGGTAATCTACATAGAAGAGAGAGTACAAAAAGCTGACCTTTTTCCCACCTATAGATACTTGATTTAATATGTACATTTATGAACAGTGTTTCTTTTTCCAAATCTTGACTCATCTTTACTTAGGTGCATATTATCATACATTATTCTGACCAAGTGATGGCATAACCTTTTATGTTATACAGGTCCCAAACAACATTTTTTTGAGTCAACAGCTCCAGAGAACAAAAATAATGCAGATGTTGGTGCTGACTTGTAGGGGTAGAAATAACTGTACAACTCAATACAACAATGCATTGAACTCACTATAGCCATTTATTGTCAGTATAGCTCTTTATTTATAGCCACATTTTATTCTGTTATTTTAACCCAAATAAAAAAAAAAACCAACCACAGGACAAACTCCTCAGAAATCAGAATGAATCTGTGATTTTTTTTTCCTTTATCTTGATTGCTGGGTATTGGTTAAGTCTGTGATAAGTTTATATGTCCAGGTTTCCACTGGGATAAAGTTAATTTTCTTTCTAGTAGCTGGTACAGTGCTGTGTTTTGGATTTAGTATGAGAATAATGTTCATAACACACTGATGTTTAGCTGTTTCTCAGCAGTCCTTACACTAAAATAAGGACTTTTCAGTTTTCCATGCTGTGCCACTGAGGAGGTGCACAAGAAGCTGAGAGGGAGCATAGCCAGGACAGCTGGCCCAAAATGGCCAAAGGGATATTCCACACCGTGCCCAGTATATGAACTGGGGGGAGCTGAGCTGGAGGGCCCAATCATGCTTAGTGCTGGGCTGGACATTGGTTATCCAGTGGTGAGCAATTTTATTGTGCATCACTTGTCTTCCTTGAGTTTTATTTCTGTCTCTCTTTTTGCTGTCTTTTTTCTAATAAAAACAATAATAATAATAATAATACTTTACCTCAAATATTAAACTGTTTATTTAATTTTTAAATAATTTTTAATTAAAATATATTGAGATTATTTCTTTTTAAAGGAAACCTAAATTTTATCCCTTAATTAGAATCCCCCTATATCTAAAGTTGTTTCAGCAAAACTAACACTGTGTGCCAAGACCTGCAGAATGTATTAATCCATTTATTTTTTCCTAATACTGTCCTGTGGCACATTTATCATTTATGTATGCAGAATTTGAATGAAATTAATTACATTTAAAGATACAAAATTTCTGCTTACAATTCAAGAGTAGTACACTATTTCAGGTTATTAATCTTATATTTCAGGTTTTCATGTTGAAATTTCTATGGATCTCATTCCAGATTTATGACAGAGATTAATTGCACAAAGACAGCACAAGTAATTTTCATTTACCTCTTAATATATCTCAGTTCCTATCCTCATTGTAAATACTGTGTTCAACATATGTGACTCATGAAGGTACACAGACAGTAAATTTTCCTATGGCAAAGTGCATTAAAACTCATTCTGTATACCTTTCTTTACAAGCATATTAAGAAGACTCTTTACTACTAGACTGTCAAATAGTGCCACTAGGACTACAGTCACTTTAGGAAAGAAGACATTATTTCAAAAGGTCACATTTGCAGTTTTCCTAAGTACTACAGATTATATGAACATTATGTTTCAACTTACTGTTCATCTACTTTAAGAGGAACCATTGTCAACTGAGTGATCTTATCTGTCACTGTGGCTGTAACACATTTAACGGGAACTGGTTGTCCTTCTCATTGTGCTGGGGTAAGATTTGAAGGGAACAAAACATAAAACACTGCATTTCACTACAAAGTCTGTAACCTGGCCATGTTTTGGATCAGATCCCATATAATTTAAACTAGAAAACCCCTCAATTACCTTTAAAAAGTAGCTTCTAAACAAACAAACAAGCAAAAAGCTCCAAAAGCCCACAGTAGTCTCTTTTGCTAGAAGGAGTCTGGTGCCCAGTTCCTGATCTGTGCTTAAGCAGCTCCAGAAATGGATCAGAATGCTCCTAGTGTAGAATTTCCTGGGGTAAAATAACTGCCTTCTAGAGCTATCAGATTAGTCTGTACAGGTCTATAGCTGTACTTTCCCTAGTGCATGCAGGGGTATCAAGCAACAGTGTTTAAGACCAGACAGCTATATAGTCTATCTATAGGTGGAGACAGATCTTCCAGGGACCTGTAGGACTTTCATGCAGTAACTTGGTGTTTGAAAAGCATGGCTAACACATGCATTCAGTAAACCTCATCTTCTCCCCTGCTGCTCCTTTCCCTGTAGCAATAACAGATCAGGTAAAATGGGTACCACTGACCAACTCCTTTCATCTTCAAAGAATTCACTCCATGTGCTGCTGAGGAAAGTGCCAGTGCTCAGGCACGTCTACCTCTATCCTGGTCCTGTTTCCCATCCACCCAGTGAATTTTCCAGAAAAAAAAAATAGGTAACAGATTTTCATCATATCACTTTCATATCTTCTTCATCTTTGCAAGCCTTTCTATTTCCCAGCCTTAATTCATTCTCCCATCCTTTTTCCACCACCCTGAACAGCCAGGGGTTCATAGTTCACCTTGACATCAGCAAACTACTTTTCAGCAAGATGATTATATTTACTTTAATGTTGGAAGCAAATGCTTTAATAACAAATAAAACAATCATAATAAAGTTAAAGTCTAAGATGCATGTTAAAGACACAAAATAACTCAGATGACTAAACTGAAGCTATTGCATATGGGCTGTTAATCCGTAACGTGATCTCTGAGACTGAGGGACAGTTGTTGGAAAGAGTTGTTGTTCTCTTTCTGCCTGAAGGAAGTTGGATCATTCATTTGCCTTTAGAGCTTGATAATGACTGATAGGTTACAGGAAAAGGAAAGAGTTTGGGGATCAATAAAGTAACCAATAGATTCATTTGCTTCCTACAACATGGAACCCTTAATTCAATATCCTTGTGTTAACATCCCACTGTTATCTCTCTTTCTTCATATACAGTTGAACTGCTTCGTAATCTCACTATGTTAATTCTGACTAACTGGTTAGTTTGCTTAACATAGTGTCTGAAAAGGCCAATCACCAAAATTTGAGAAGATAAATGGTTAAAAAGTATTCATGTCCTCACCACAGATCCAACATAATAACTGTACATACTCAAAGCTCCCAAACTAGAGTAGTAATTAAAAGATGGAGAGTCACAGAGGGAATGAATGCAAATGCTTTTAGAAGAAAATTGAGACATTTTGTCCATGATAGGTAAGACATATCCTTCCACTATTTGTGTTGGAATGGTGGTCTGCTGTGACTATCTTCAGTAGGTGGAATATCTGCTGGTGCATATATGTTAGAGCAAGTACAATCTATTTCTAGAGCCAAGGCTAGGAGATAAACCCAGAAGCCTTAAATTATGGTTACTGCTCATTCTCTTCTACCAAGTCAAAGCTGCAGATGTGCTAGAAAAGGATTTCTACACAGTACAATATCATCTTTTTTTGCATAACTTTCTCCCTAAAGTTTCCTCTCCAGACTGACTCACTTTCCTCACTTAGTGTCTGTACACAGAAGATATTTTCATTCTAGCTTTGGCTGGTCTCCATTTTTGCAATTTTTTGCCTGGAGCTATTTTTGCCAGAAGTCACGTGTATGTGGGGTTCAGCCACAAAACCAACCTATGTAAAATCACTAGTACCAATAATAAACACTAAAATTTAAATGGGGAGGAGGACTGGATCTAAAAATGTGGTCTATTTTAGGTAATGGATTGATGTTTCTATTTTGAAGGAAATTATCTTCCATGTGAGAATCTGTTTGTCAGCAAAAGAACATAATAGCACATTGAGTAGATTATTTTTCAGCAAAGGAAAGGATACACGTGTAAGTTTTTGTGACTGTCTTTCCCAAGTTTACAGCCAAATGCAGACTCTTAGATCTAGGCTGCTAGAAGATAGTAAACCTTTGAAGAAGACATTAGAAATTTATAAAGTATCTCAGAGATTTGATGTCAAATAAGAGATAACATTTATGCAGCAATTTTAAGACAAATAACCTTCCATTTTCTTACAAACTTCCTATAGAAATTAACACCATAGCTACCACATATTTTTAAAGCACTTTCTAGTAACCTGTGTAAGTTAAATCAATCAGTTACATCTATCATTAACATCGTGGTGTACCTATTTTTTCACATGCTAGTAAGAATCTTATCCCAAATCTTTATCACATAGTAAATACTAGGAAAAAGGTCCAAATATCTAAACCTGTTAGCTATATATATAGTTATGCTGTACAAATGTAGAGCTGAGATTGATGAAAACATCATCTTTACATTAGTTTTATCCAAGTTTGCTTTACTTGCATGAAAGCAGTGATGGTGACTGTTAAACTCTTAGAAAGAAAAAAGAAAACATTCTTTCTCTTTCTTCAATAAATTCAAAATTTATTTTGCATAGAGGAGTAAAATTTGAGATAAAACCTAGTGAAATTCATGCAGAGGGTGTCTGCAGCAGACTGTCAAGCACAAGGCAGCAAACTGAGACAATTAATAACAATCATTCTAATCATCTTAGAATAAAATTCTTGCAATGTTTATGCTGCTAACACATAAAAATATAGAAAATGACAAGATGGCTTCTGCAGAGGAAACAAATGCTTGCAGTAATGTTATCCATCATCTTTCATACATACATCATCTGTTTGGGACATGTATTTTTCCAGATTAACACATGTTAAAATGATATGTTTATATAGACCAAATATTTTGTGTTTTGCCCTCAGCTTATTAGCTCCTTTTTCAGCTGAGACAATGCTGTTGTGAAACTTGGTTGGAAAGGCGCTGTTTTTGTCTGTGGCCACATGGTGCCTCTGATCATGGACATTCCAAATACATTCTGATACTCTATGCTACCACATAGTTAAAGGAGAATAATCTAGTCTTTATCTGTCTTCAGTCTATTTTCTTGGTCTGCCTGGCCGTTACTGCAGGAGATATCTGTTTTCACTCTGAAATAGAAGGAAATGTTAAGGCACGCCCTCCCAAGGGAGTGCTGTCCTGGTGCTAGGACAGTTACTTAAGGTGGTAGGCTTGGGTTTCCTTTCACAGAAACACAGAATCACAGAGTGCGTCAGGTTGGAAGGGATCACAGGGTCCTCTTGTCCAAACTCCCTGCTCAAGTAAAGTCATCCTAGAACACGTTGCACAGGATTGTACCCAGACAATTCTTGAATATCTCCAGTAAGGGCGACTCCACAAGCTCTCTGCGTTATCTGTTCCAGTGCATGGTCACAGTAAAGAATTCTTCCTCATATTCTGGTGGAACTTCCTGTGCATCAGTTTCTGCCCATTGCCTCTTGTCCTATTGCTTGGCTTCACTGAGAAGCGCCTGGCTCCATCCTCTTGACACCCTCCTTTCAGGTACCTATAGACACCGGTGAGGTCCCCTCTCAGTCAGCTCTTCTTGAGGCTGAACAGGCCCAGCTCCCTCAGTTTATACCTGTAAGAGAGATGCCCCAGTACCATAATCATCTTTGTTTCCCTCCACTGGACCCACCCCAGGAGTGCCATGGCTCCGCTGTACTGAGGAGCCCAGAACTGAACACAGACTACAGATGCAGTCTCACTAGGGCTCAGTAGAGGGGCAGGATCATGTCCCTCAACCTACTGACAGTGCCCTTACTACTGCACCCCCAGATACCGTTGGACTTCTTGGTAACAAGAGCACACTGATATCCTTACAGTGGTAAAAAATACAGAGCTGTGGCTAAGGAAACATTGGATAGAACACTCTGCTAAGGCAAAGCTGGAGTTCCAAGGGCAGACCATGGTTACTAAGAGTCCTGTGGTACATTTGCACCCATGGGAATTTTTTGGGGCCATGTCACCACAGCCCTTCTGTGCCTCATTCTTTCCTGACCACTTTGTCTTTCAGCTTCTGCCACCCCCCCCACTCAAGACTACAATTAACAACAAATGACTATGACTTTTGTTGCTGCTTAGCATTTGACCTGACTGCTATAGACAGGCTACAAGAAAGCTGTGTATGTCTAGTGACTCTGAATGGATTGTTATTTATGCAGCAAACCAGAGCCTAGTCAAATATCTGGGCTGTGATCAGAACCTGGGACCAGTCTAAGCCTAGGCTACTTGGAAAGTATGTCCTAGCCTGGGTAAAGCAGAGACACACTAACAAAATTACAAGATTAAGAATTACTTTAACTTGAGTAAAAGTCTTCATATTTGCTTATGCAAATAGTGCAATATGAAACTAAATGCAGTTCAAGGAACTGGGGTTTGTGTTTTTTTTAACGTGGTTAGCTCTATCTGTCTGTGATTAGATTTTGGTTTTATATAGCCACTGAAGAAGTAGTTGAAAGTGGTTTTGATATTCTCTGGAAGCATCTGCCTCATAAAATGAAAACATAATGTTTCCAAAAAACATTGGTAAGGTGACTTTGCTATCTGTCATTAGAAAATAATCTTTTGTGTTCTTTGCAATCTGATATACTTGTAACTCATCTCTTCTTCATAACTGTTCTTTTTTTCCACCTCAGTAAGCTAACAGCAGGATCTGGGTTCTGAGCTTGTCATTCTCTCTTCATTCACTTTTGCTTTCAACCAGGCACACAGAAAAATAACTCTTGTTCAATGCCAAAGTACTGGATCTTATCTTTTCAGTCCTGAAAAGAAAAGCCACTGACTTTTTTAATTTAAAAAGCCACACTTGTCATTCTTCCTATTCAAGCCTAATCACACATATTTAAGGTGTCTGACAGCCACAAGTGACATTGCTTACAGTCTCTTGAAACATGCACTTCTTAGTAGTTTTAATATCCTTTAAAATAATTGTTACTTGTTACTTTTCTTTAAAAGAGAAAACTGCTCATTTTTCACCAGTATTTCATCAATGCAAAATTAATCTTTTTGGATCTGGAAGAGATGTCTGCTTATAAACCTAGCCCCTTCTTGTGCCTTCTGTGCAGTTGGCAGGGGCTGACCAGAGCACGTCCCCTTTACACAGCCCAGAGTGCAAAGTCCCAGACAGCCAGAGAAGACTGAGATGGTCAGCTGCTCTAAACTGTTGCTTTGTTCCCCTTCAGTTGGGAAGGACCTACAATGATCACCAAGTCCAACTACCTGATCAAAACTTAAAGTATATCATTAAAGGCATTGTTCAAGTGCCTCCCAAATGCTGAGAGGAATTGGGGATCTACAACCTTCCTAGGAAGCCATAGAACAGGATAGGATAGAATAGAATAGAATAGAATAGAATAGAATAGAATAGAATAGAATAGAATAGAATAGAATAGAATAG
>JAWWEU010000081.1:30928088-30945724 GCA_035583155.1 Acropternis orthonyx
TAGGATAGAATAGAATAGAATAGAATAGAATAGAATAGAATAGAATAGAATAGAATAGAATAGAATAGAATAGAATATGTTTGTGTTGGAAGAGACCTTAAAGATCATCCAGTTCCAGCCCTCTGCCGTGGGCCAGGTCATCTTTCCCTAGACCACACTGCTCAGAGCTCCATCCAATTTGGCCCTAAATCTTCCAGAGATGGGGGCCTTCACAATATATCAAGGCAATCTGTTCCAGTGCCTCACCACCCTCACAGTAAAGATTTTTTCTAGTATCTAACCTAAACCTACTCTCTTTCAGATTGAAGCCATTCTCACTTGTCCTGTCACTACATGCTCTTGTAAATAGTGTCTCTCCATATCTCTTGTAGGCTCCCTTCAGGTACTGGAACACTGCAATTAGGTCACTCCAAAACCTTCTCTTTTCCAGTCTGAACAAAGTAACACTTTGGCCCTGCTTAGCTTGTTTTCATGTCTTCACTGATGTATACCTGACCTTTATCACTGTCTGCAGTTACACAGACCTTCTTCTTGAGCAGTGATGAGAGACTAGTTTGGGAGGAGACAAAGGAGCTGCAGTTTCTAGCACACTTGGTGGAAGGAACAAGCCATTTCATTCTATGTGGAACAGAAGCTAGAGACACTGAAAAACAGTTCTGTCTTCTTGCAATTTCAGTTTTATAGTTGCTCGGAACATCACCTATGTAGTTGGCTCAGTATTATCCAGCCTGGTAGATGCTCACTGTGCCTTTGTAGGTAGTGACACTGCTGGGAGAAGACTTGCTTAGTCCTCAAAACTTATTTAGGCTGCTGTGAAGAGCTGATGCTGTTGGCATGTGCATTGAGAGAATCTCAGACAGCTAAAAATCATCTCTGTTAGGAAATGTGGGAAACTCTCATTGAAAAAAAACAACAAAAAAACCTGCAAAACAAAATTACAAAAAAAAAAAAAAAAAAAAAAAAAAAAAGACATTCCTTGTTGTAAAAAGTCTCCACTGCAGTATCTCCAGACAAATCATTTGAGGATAAAGCTGAACAAACAATTTCTGAAACTTTGTATTGGTTAATTTAGTACCATATTAAATCTCATATCGACACAATACCTACATGATTGTTTAATCATGGTCAGCATTTTGCTGGGAGTCACCCAGGTTACGGTCCCTCTAGGAGCTCCCCTTTCTATCTGTCTCTAATTGACCTGGCAAAAAAAAAAAAAAAAAAGCCCTTTTCTTTTTCACTAAAATGACTTGGAGCATGAAGTTACATTAAGCAGGGTGAGCAGATGAAACCACTCCTTACCACTGAAAAGAGAAAACACTCTTTGTCTTACCCCTCCTCTGTGTTCCCTAGCCCCTGCTCCAGCCACATAGGGTAGCACTGGGGACCCCTCTGTGACCTATTCCACTCAGTAACACAGCACACAAGCACAGAAAAAGAGAGCATTCTCTGCTTGAGAGACTCTAATCTAGTGAGTTCAGTCGACTTGAGGAGGGGACTGATGAGTATTAAAGCAAGAAGGGAAAGAGAAAGGACTGTGTGCAGGTCAACAGTGCAATGAGGCCCTGTGAGCACAGGAGGAGCAAGACCTCCCTTTCCTCAGGGGACAGTGAGATGTTAGAAAAGGGGTTTATAGAAATACACCCTGGAAAAAATCACCCTCTGGTTGTTTGTTTTTTTTTTTTCTCAAATCTGTCATTGTTTACTTGGGTGAGCATTACCAGAAATACTGCTAGGGAAAAAGAAGAAAGATGAAATGCAGTGAAAACAGATTGTTATTTGTAAAACTGCTGGAACAGTAGTAACCTGGATAAGTATAAGAACAAAAAAAAGCTCAACAAAACAAACAAACAAAACCCCCCACTACATATGTTCAACACATATTTTGGTTTTGGGTTTTTTTTTTAAGATATATTGCTGTTCTCTGACAATTTGCATGTATTTAATATTTTCGTTCTTTCAAGCTTATCTAATAATATCTGTCTTCAATTCTGGCAATTAAAACTAATTCGCTTATTAAATTAAATACTCTGAATGTCCTGAAAAGAATAATTTATTATTATAGCACATATAAACAACACATATATATAGAACATATGAAAAAAATTTTGAAAATACATTACTCATAAAAATGGTAAAATAAAAACAGTTAAATACTAATTTTCTATACACTACAAATTTCATAAAATCATTTTTATTAATAAAAGGACATAATAAAAATTGAAATAAAAAGTCAATTATTATATCACAAAACTATAAACAGGTTTATTGAGTTAAACTATATTCTGGAAAATTAAACTAGTGTGTGTTGTCTATTTTGCCCATCTATAATAACCTTTACACTTAGATGAAAATAATAGCAGAGATTTACAGGACTTTGAAGATCCACAGAACAATCATCTCCATCCCAGCCTGAAAGTGGCTTCCTACAGGCAGTAAGTCTCATGTTCTTCACCTCTTTGTACCTTGCGGTGCATGAAGCTGGTGAGCAGTCTTGGGAATCTGGAGAGGTTCCAGCTGACTGAAAGCTGGTGAACATTGTCTCAATTTCCAAAGAGGAGCAATAAGGAGGACCCAAAAACTGTCAGTCTCACTTTGGTGTCTGGTAAAGTTATGGAGAAGATTTTTCTGAGAAGTACTAAAAACACCTGAAAGACAACACTGTTATTGGTCACAGCCAGCACAGAGGAGCTGTTGAGTCCCCTGGAAGGCAGGGAGGCCCTGCAGAGAGACCTCGACAAATTAGAGAACTGGGCAATCACCAAAAACATGAAGTTCAACAAGGGCAAGTGCTGGAGTCTGCACCTGGGATAGAGCAACCCTGGATGTTCCTACAGACTGCAGAATTGAGATGCTGGAAAGTAATGCCACGGAAAGGGACCTGGGGGTCCTGGTCAATGGCAAGTTGAATCTGAGCCAGCAGTGCCCTGGCAGCCAGGAGGGCCAATCATGTCCTGGGGGGCATCAGGCAAAGCATTGCCAGCCGGGCGAGGGAGGGGATTGTCCTGCTCTGCTCTGCACTGGGGCAGCCTCACCTTGAATATTGTGGGCAGTTTTGGGTGCCACAATATAGGAAAGACATTAAGCTCTTAGAGAGCATCCAAAGGAGGGCAACAAAGATGGTGAAGGGCCTTGAGGGGAAGCCGTATGAGGAGTGGCTGAGGGCACTTGGTCTGTTCAGCCTGGAGAAGAGGAGACTGAGGGGAGACCTCATTGCAGTTACAACTTCCTTGTGAGGGGAAGAGGAGGGACAGGCACTGATCTCTTCTCTGTGGTGACCAGTGACAGGACCCAAGGCAGTGGTCTGAAGTTTTGTCAGAGGAGGTCTGGATTCGATATTAGAAAAAAAGTTCTTTGCCCAAAGGGTGGTTGGGCACTGGAACAGGCTCCCCAGGGAAGTTGTCACAGCACCAATCCTGACAGAACATTTGGACGATGCTCTCAGGCACATGATGTGACTCTTGGGGATGGTCCTTGGAGTTGGACTCGACTATACTTGTGGGTCCCTTTCAACTCAGGATATTCTGTGATTCTGAGATTCTGATGACTTCTATAGGATACAAATGTACAGCATTTCTGAATACCCTGAGAGTGGACCCTGAGGTCAACTTTCAGACCATTATCAAAAAGCGACGTCAACATATTCATGCATGTATCCGCACACCACATACAGACCTGGGGAAGATCATGCACAGATCTGAGGTCCTATTCTGTTACCAATGATACTTCAAAATCCCAGAACAAGGCATATCTGAAGAAAGCACATTATGTCTATGCCACCAGTTAGGAATTCATGGGGTTTTTTTCCCTAGGTTGGTCTCCTACAGGAAGCACAGGAAATTAGAGGTCTCACCAAGAATTTCTTTCATGTTGAACAAATTCCTTTGGAAAATATTTGTTACTCACTTTACACACTTCCATTTAAAATTTGCTTTCTTAGCCATAAAAAATGCATGCAAGTCCCCTCTAAATATCTCCATCAAATTGATTTAATATAAAATAGAGCTACAAAAGTCATTATTATATTTATAAGTTATCTGAAACACTGAGACATGTATGTATGTACGTATGGCCAGACTTCGTGAACAAAGATTTTGGGAAGGGCTCTCCCCATGTGGGTGTGCCCTTCCAGCCTACGCAGTGGATTTTTTAGGTGAGGCACAGCGTGCGCAGAACTGGCCCCACTGTTTAAGTCCTAAGGTCCATTTGCCATGGCCGAGTGAGCTTGGACTTTGACAGTGAAATCCTTGGGACTTTCCACAGCACCTGGTACTAACTAGGGCTGACCCTGCTGAGCATCCGAGATCTGACGGGATCGGATGGCAGGGAGGCATTTAACTGCCCGGGGACAGTCCTCACTGAGACTTGAACTCAGGCCCTTGGGATTCAGAGACCAGAGTGCTCTCCGTTATGCCACGGGACTGCCCCTACACTGAGACATATTTTAACATTAATAGAGCAAAACAAGCCCATAACACAAAGATAACACCATCTTATTTCTTCACATTTTATATTTAACCTTAAAACGGATTCTTTTATTATTTTTTTCCCATGTTACACATTTCAAATAGGTGCACAGGCTGTCACCATACTGGCTTTCTAAGTAACACCAACAACTTGTTCTAGAACAATGCTAAGCTAACCTACGGAGTAACCCCTTTATTTTTCCAGAGGAATGCCTATTCTCTCCTGACTTAATTTAAGCTTGGTTTTGATTTCATAGATAATTTTTTCCCAAAACATTACAGCTCTCATTTTCCATGGCCATAAAAGCTATCATGTGCATCAGTAGCTATTTTATATTCTTTCTGCCCTCCTGTGACCTACATTCAAAATGTCTATTACATGAAAATCTTTCTTCACACTCAACAAAGTACTCTAAACCCAGCTTTGAAATAACTCCTTGTTGTAATCTTAGTGAGACAACAAAGTACAGTGGTAAGGAAGACCCTCTTGGATTTGGTAAATGCAAGTTCAGTGCTTGTTCCACAAAAGCTTCTCTGAGCACTCTAGGCAAGTCAGCTAGTGGCACCCATGCTCTTAAATATTGTTTTTGAATACAGGCTTTAACATCTCTGTGCTTTGATATCCCAGCTGTTGAGGGAGAAATAAAGCTCCCTGTTTTTACCTGAGTGTTGTGAGCATAAGACTGTAAAAATGTAGAGGACTCTTACATATCCTGGAATAAACATTTAGTGACAACATCCCCTTTATGAGTCTCACAGGGATCTCATAGATTATAATGTGTAGGATCTCAAGCAATTTTTCAGAATGCTGTTTGTACGTATGTATGTATTTTTTATGAACAACAGGAAGATCTTGATTAAATTCTGGTGCAAAATGGGAATTAGAAAAAAAAAATGTTATACAAAAATACACTCTTGCATTATTAATTAAGAAATAGAAGTAACAAATTAAACAGAAAAATGAATACTACTACAATCAGTGCACCTTGTACTATTAAATTATTAAATACTATAAATAGCTCAAGCTTTCCTTACTGTTCTAATTATATTTCAACTGCATATTACTCTACTATCAGTGGTATATCTGCAGCAAAGGAAGACTTGAATAACATTACCTTCCAGTTTTTGCCTACACTGGTAATTGTAGCAACAGGTTTAACCACAGTTTATAGAACCTTACTGATTAGTATTTTCACTGCCTTTGGTTGCAAGACAGACTGTTCAGCTTTGAAGAATGGTTTCACAGCTCTAAGCAGCTGAATTAACACTCCACCACAGCTGATGCACATGCTGCACCCTTCCCTTCCCGCCATTCCCTTCTGCCCTGGCATTAACCACTCACTCCTGACGCTTGCACCATGCTAGCTCCAGAGCTAATGAGGTCTTTCTGATAGCCACTTTTAGCCAGCAATGGGTCACATCAACCTACAGCAAAGCCTGTTATAACTGGAACAAGGAAGGATGGGTACTTGAGAAGACAGGAACACGTGTATAAGGAAGAGAGGGAGAAAAGGCATGGGCAGTAAGGCTTTCTTGGCCACTCAGATCAGTTGCACTCACTGCTGATTCATTAATGTGTTTCTTCACTATTAGTAAATATGAGCAAAAAAATATGTAGTCAGGGCAGGTTTGTTCATGCTAAATTGATACTTTCAGTGTTACTTTTTTGGAATGTGTTTGGTATCTGCTGATGTCACATCCCAGGCACATTTTTTAGATTTTTTTGACCTTCTTCTGATGAATTAGAAGATCAGACACTTGATGAAGAAGATCAGCAAACTTGACAGGTTCTTCCCAAACTGTAGCATAGGTATTGGTACAAGCATCCTCTCCCTAGAAGCCAAATAACAAGATTGGTTGGCAATAATGGTCATCAACTTCTGTGTGTGGCTGGGAGGTACTGGGCTGCTCAGAAGCTATTTTTTCTTGAAAACAAGTAAAAAATGTCTGCAATAAAAAATAATTCAAACAAATAACAAAACAAAAACCTGATATACTTTAGACCTGAAACTCTTAAACAAAATGAAATATCCAGCCAAGGAGCTGCTCCAAATTATAGAATACTGTGAGACTTGTAAAACCAGTGAAATGGCAGTTCCTGATCATTCAGTTCAGCTTTTGTCATAAGAGAAATGGCTAGGAGCAAGGCCAAAGAGGACACTAGTCCAGCTATTCTCACATGCCCTTATAGCTCTCCAGGGAGTGCTACTGTGTTGTACCAGTTAAAGCAGCATTAGCTCTACTTGTAAATATGTGCATCAGCAACATGGTAGACAAAGAATCAACTTTCAAAAATATTTTGAGAATGGTAACTCTTTCATACTTATTGCTCATTTTTAGGCTCATCCACATATTCTATGAACTTTAATTATATGCTTTAAAATCCCTATGAGGCCACCACCACACATTCTGATGCTCTTTGTATGCTATGTGTCATGCAGAGTCCCTGTGACACGTTCCTTATTCTAGATTTATTTGTTTGTTATGTATAACTTATGCTAACTCTGCCCCATGTGTCCTAAGGTTAGATTGTTTTCTCCTGTCTGCACTTCCTGCTTAAGTTTCCCTTCCTAGCACATCATTCAACTTGTCCCTATACACAAGCTGAAGTTGAACCAGTGTGGATAAGTGTGGAGTCTGGGTTTGGCACCTGAGCTGAAGTAACAGCCATAAGGTGCTCGTGTGGGTCATGCTGCCAGTAGAGGCAGTCCAAGGGCCCAAACACAACACACCTCTCTTTCCAGCTATGATACACAGCCTCCCAGCATGGTTGAGCCTATTATGAAGGGGGAGGAGAAGAAAAAGTCTCATGATAGCAAGGAGAATTGGTGTAGGGGTATTCTGCTAACCCCATGGTGAAGGAAAGGTGTCACACCTCTTGTAGCTGATCTCCACTGCTGCTGAAAGGTGCAATTCTAGTCTCTGCCTGGCCCCAACTTCTCACCTTCCTTTTGTGTTGGGGCTGTGCTGCTTCGACAGCACAAGCAGCTGAAACAGCCTGCTGACCTAGCTGAAAAAACACCTTTTCTGTGGCAGTTTTTTCCATTTGGATTGAGTTTCTCTTGAGTCTCTGAATGGCCATGCAAGCACCGGTACAACCACAAGGGTGTCAATGGTGACACACAACTGGGCAAGAAGGAGAATCATTCTTTTTGGAAGAGCACCTCCTCAAACTGGCTGAAGATGGTTGTGAAGCCACACAGCCAGATACAAACCCAGGACAGGTAAGTACATGGCTGTGAATCAGCACATAAACTAAATGCAAAACCCAGAAAACTTTAATTAGTTAGTGTATCACTGCAGTTGCCAATGACTAGTGCTGCAATGACCAGCGAGATCAGTATAGACCTCTCTGATTTGAAAGATCGTGGTTTTTCTGACTATGAGAAGAGTATTGCCAGTAACAAGCAATTGCCAGGAACTGAGAGAAATCATAAACTGTTAAATGTTTCTGAAAGTCTTTCTTTTACTAACAAATTACAAACACTGGTAAAACCAGAATGCCTTTTAAATAAGTGTTAAAACTGAGGAATCCACAATATGTTCTCTGATACAGAAGAGCAGAAGGGATCAAACTGGCATAAGCTCCAATACGCCAATTTTGCACTTTTAGATATGCTTCCTGCTTTGTTGTGCCCATAGCCATCCATCTCAGCTTCACAGAGAGACTCTGCAAGAACTTTGCACAAATTATATGCTGATCACCTGAAACAGAAGGTGTCAGGTTTCACTTTGGTTATCCCAGCCATACCTCTTCTCACTCTCTGTTTGAACCAGGAAAAATAGGTAGTGTCAGTGTAGGCATGGGGACCAGGAAATTCTACTTACAGTGTTGTCAAAATAGTTTAGCCACTCAGAGCTAAATGTTCCATCTGCACCACTGTGTGGTTTCAGTTATCACTGCCCAGGTGTTTTCGGCCCCTGCCTCTCTCTAGTGATTGAATGCATACATTCCCACAGAGGGAGAGTTGATGGTAACAAAGGATTTTGGCTTTCCATGCACACTCTTCAGTCATCTCAGCTAAGCCAGAGAAGTGTTTACTCCAGAGCTGTGAGGTGTCCTTGTGAATGTTCAGGGCAGATGTCACTCCAGTGAGGATATCTTCTATTTTTCAATATGGAAAATACACACATTAAACCAGAAAGCTTATCTATCTCTCTCTTATTTATATTTTAATTATTATCTTTTCAGGTAGGTAGAGAGTTTCCATATTATATTTTATGTTAAGCTTAGTCACTTTTTTAGCAAGTAAATGTTTCATTGTAGGAAAAAAAAACCCACCAAACACCAAAACCAAAAAACCCCCAACCAAAATTCAAAAGATATCTTTCACTATCTCGCAACGGAATTTAGCAGTGTTCATACATTTGTCATTGCAAATATGTATTTCAGCAGGAAACCACATGAGAAGAATTAGATTTCCTGTTCATCTTAGAGTAGCAGAAGACTATTGATGCATGTACTCAGTTCAGAGTTGTTATCCACTGTTACAGGAGACATAACTCTGACATTAAAACTCTTTAGTAGTTTTTAATCTGAAGACTAATGTGAATGGGCTGCATGGTGTCAGATTGGTTCTGTCCACTTCTGTGAGCTGCTTATTGCAACATGCAACTACTGAGAGAGCAAAGTACAATAAATTTGCAGCCCAGGAAAGCTGCCTTTGATGCCAGGTAACTGAGTCTGTGCTCTAAAATAAAAATTTAAACATACAGCTATAAATTAAGGTACTCTTCTAAGGCAGTTGGAGAGCTGTTAATGGCCACATTCTTTTACCAAGAAGAAAACCTGAACTCTCCAATTTCTTAGCAATAGCTTCTTTGAGCATCATGTAATTCAAGGGAGTATCCTAAAGCAATTTCCTTTTTTTCCTCTCACATAATAACTAAGACTTGATGAAAAGAGAAGACTTTTGTTATGATTTAAAATATGACTTTTAACACTTTGGAGGTGGGTCTTGTCAATCTACATGAAGGTCTTTACAAAAAAAAAGAAATCACTTCTTAGATTGTCATCATAGTTTAACTCAAAAACAAGATTTAAAAAAAAAAAACCCTAAAGCAAAATATGACCAGTGTAAAATGGCATATTTTCTTCACTTTTTTTTGTTTACATTTTTTCCTTAAAAGAGAAGAAATAACACATTCCAGTAATCATTGCACTATAATTGCACTTCCCACAATCCATAGCATCAAATGAAGATACCTGTGTTTACAAGGCCAATAGCAAATGGGTGCTTTCCTCCCGAGGGGTTTAAATTTCACTTAACAAAAATCAGAAATCAGTTACATTTGAAAAGTTACAATTATTGGGGGGGTTCTTTTTTTTTTTTTTTTTTTCCTTCCTTATTATCTGGGAGTGTCATCTGTGGCAGTAGAGTTAGTCTGTGCTCAGTTGTGTGATAAAGCTCACCTGTACAACCACAAAGATGGTCAGAGAGAGAGTGGAAGGAGGAGGAATCCAAATTATACCTTAGCAGGCTACCTCAGGCCTCTCACAGGGGCCATCAGCCCACAGAAGACCCATGTCCACAAGCCCAGAGGAGTGCAGGGATGCAGAGTGGCAGGCAGGAACCTAGAATCATAGAATCAAAGAATCATTTAGGTTCGAAAACACCTGTAGAACCATTGAGTCCAACCATTTACCCAGCACTGCCAAGTACACTACTAAACCATGTCCTTAAGTGCCACAGCTACTCATAGTATCATACCAAGTATCTCCAGGGATTGTGACAACCACATCCTTGGGCAGACTGTTTAAAGGGTTGGCAACACTTTCAACAAAGAAATTTTTCTTAATATCCAACCTAAACCTTCCCTGGCACAACATCAGGCCATTTCCTCCTGTCTCATTGCTTGTTTGTTGGGAAAAGAGACGGAACCCTCCCTTGGCTCCACCCTCCTTCCAGGCATCTGTAGAGAGCAATAATGGCTCCCCTGAGCCTCCTTTTTTCTCCAGGCTAAACACTCCCAGGTCCCTCAGCCCACCCTTGTAAGACTTGTTCTCCAGACCCTTCACCAGCTCCATTGCCCTTCTCAGGACACACTCCAGCATCTCAATGACTTTCTTGTAGTGAGGGGCTCAAAACTGAACATGGGATTTGAGGTGTGGCCTCTCACCAGTGCCAGGTACAGGGAGGATGGTCACTGTCCTGATCCTGCTGGCCACAGATTACTCTGAACTAAGGACCATCAAAGAACAAACACTCTCTCTAGGTGCCTCCCTGGACTGTTACAGCAGAGACCCAGTGTCCAGGTGAAAAAAAAACCATCAGGACAAGTTGCTGCAAGCAAGCAGTTCTCTGGATCCTCTTTCAGACCAAGTGGGGTTGCTGCTCATTTCAGATTATACAGGATGTACTACATTATGTTTAGGGGAGGAATCAAAGGCAGGAAAAGGGAGAGTTTTAGGTGATTTGCAGAAGAACATGAGTCAGGAAGGGGATAAAAAGGGCCAGTTGTGTGTAAATACCGTGTATTTCAGTATTTCTGTATCTCACTACCTCTATTCTAACTTCTTTTTAACCTTTTAAACTCTTTTTGCCACTGACTTATTTCAAGGAAGCAATTTGGCAACCAGCAATTTATTATAATGTAGTTTTGATAGAGAAAATGAGTGTCTAATTAGCTTCTTTTAATAACCTTTGGTAATATTTAGAAGGAAAAGACTGTTAATGCTACAAAGAATACTAATAAACTGGTCATATGATTTTCTTCCTGTTATTTTATTATTTTCTGTCTTGAAAATTTTGTCTTTAAAAGTGTTTACCTAATTCAATTCTCCTTAAACCACATGTCAAATATTAATTTTGAGCACAGAGACATAATTTTTACATTCACTCAATATCTAAATATTTGCCTCAGAAATTTTCTGTGGAGTGGTTCTAGAATGAAAACATTTCTAATACCACTTTGCCATCCCTGTTTTCAAGAATTCTTTAACGACGGGTAGTCTGAATAGAGTAGAATAAAATAATCATCTTCAGAAAGAAAGGAGAAATCAGCAGTCAACACAATTTTAACATCAAGAACAATACTCTAATAAATTAAATTGCCACTTTAAAAGCACCTGGAGGGTCAGTGAAAAAGAAACAGGCAGGAAAGTTTGTTAAACTGCTGTGTTTTCTTTCTTTAACAGAATATCTGGCCTGTAGCAAAAAAGGCAGTAGAAGTAATGTGTATTGACTTTAGGGATCTTTGGGCAGTATCTTACATGACATTCTCATACACAGTGTACAGAAATATTTTGTTCTGGGATACCTTGCTACACAGTAGGCGCACAACACATTTTTGCTTAGGACTTTGCTGATGGAATGGAGAGCACACTCAAAAAGATGCAAAAGAAAAGGGTCTGCAAGGGAGCTAAAGGACAAGAATAAGATGAAACTTAATAAATACAAGGACCAAGCACTATATTGAGGCAAGGAAAAAAAAATCAAATGCATAATTACAAAACTGAGACTGAGAATACTAACAGCACTGTAGAAAGAGATCTGGGTGTTACAGTAAACCACATATTGAATATGAGTGAACAACACAATGTTGATGAAAAAATAGCAAAACTCATCCTGGGACATTTGAATAGATGTGTCATATGCAAGGCAGGGTTAGTAATTGTTTTTCGTAACCCATCTTTCAGAGGTCTTAGTTTACTGTAGTTCAATACAATAGTAAAAAAAAAAAGGCACTTAAAAATATGTTTTAAATGTGGAGAACAATTGGAAAAGGGAGAGATAATATTTGCTCTAAAGAAAAAAGGCTGATGGCAGGTGTGGCAGTGGTATTACAACAACCTTCCAATATGTAGAAAATTCTCATAGCAGAGATACCACTGATTGTGCTTCATGATGCTGGGGGCAGGACAAAACCTTGCTGACTTTAATTGCAGCTGGAAAGATATAGGATAAAACAGGAAAACTTTCTAACTCTAAGGATAGCTACAGACAGAAATAGGTCACCAAAAGCTGAGGTATAATCTCTACTATTCAGCTTTCTAAGAAGAGGTTAGAAAATACTCATCAGAGATTCACAACTCCTTGGAGGAAGAGGAAGCACTATGATCTCCTAGATTTTCATTCTAGCTACTTTTGTTACAGTCTCAAAGAAACAGAAAGTCGTAACTTAAACTAGCTTTTTTATTTTAATACTAAATATTTTCATGCCAGTTTCTGACAGTGACTTGCCTTTCAGAAATTCATGCCCTGATGGTCTGCTCTTTTTAAGCAGTAACATCTGCAGAGAGGTTAGATCTGTTGCTGACTTTGACCAATTCTCGCAAGGCAGCTTAATGCAACTCTTGATGCCTGCAGGTCTTTGATTCCAAGTATTCATCTTCTCTGGGATTTATTTCTGACCACTTGAATTTTACATTACCTCATAGAGCCCCTCTGACATATTCATCAGCTACAGAATTCAGATGCCACTATTCTTGATGCTTCCTCCTTGCATCACAGGGGCTGCTTTTAACTCATGATAGGCTTATTTATTACTCAAATAAACTACCTAATGCAATATGTTTGTTCTTTTAACCATTCCACTGAGGTGTGCTTAAATATTTATCAGATTCATTTTAAGGATTTTTTTCTTAAATACTTTGCCTTTTCTTTCATGGTTTTATGCCTTTGGACACCCATTCTGCAGTTAAGATCACTACACTAATTTTCACTATCTTGCAGCTACTGTGACAGAAGTCATCTGTAATTACTTCTTAAATCAGATATCATTTGTTTCTTAGGACTAAATCTCTTGTGCACCAGGAAAGCCACCTACTTCTTGAAGCAGTCATTTGTGGTAACAAGAATTTGCTACTCTTAGCTATATCCTTGGTTGTATTCGAGCCACTGATTCTGGGTACTTGCAATGATCTATTACTACAAGTTTACTTCTATTTGGACCCTTCTTTGTGCACTTCTTTTGCAAGGGTTACTTTTCTACAACAAAATGCATTGAGACTTGGAGGTTGATAAAAATTAAGTCTATGGCTCATGTTCTCAGTTCTCACTCCTCAGAAACTTCATGGAAGTAAAACTGTATTGTATTGAAGAATCAAGATTAGAAAATATATTTGAGACTATGGAATCTGCTTGTTTTGTCAGTTTTCTGTTAGAGTTCAGGGAGGAAAAAAATCTACCTCCCATCCTCCTCTATGTCTGTTGTAACTGTAGAATTTAATTGCCAGGCATATTCATTGATTTTCTCAAACAGGAACCAGCACTGTTGTTGACACATCTCTCATGCGGCTTCTTCTACATTTATTAATACAAGACTTGTACAGAACTGGGTCACTGATACCATGTACAAAATTTGGATCACAAATTGAAAATTATGCAGAGCATAGAATATTCTGTTTACTACTATGTGTAATACAGGCATGTTAACTAATATCCTAGTTGAACTCCATCCCACTTTCCCATCTTCTGGTACTTCTGGTACTTTGTTATTTTCTGGTTTCACAGGGAATAGTGAGAGAGATCATGAGTCCAGGAGCTGGACTCAATGAACATGATGGGTCCCTTCTAACTCAGGGTATTCTCTGACTCCATGATTCTGAATTTGACCTATTTAATTTGAACAACTTAAAAAAACCTCATATAAAACACCTTGGACCTATCACACTTGCAATCAGAGACTCTCCATTTTTGGAAGATTAAATAAACAAAAATCACATATCTGGGCAGGGCAGCAGTGCTTTCAGAGGCAATGAAGATGCATGCAGACTTCCTGAGCCAGAAGCGTTGTTTGCTGCACACAATGGGCCACATAAAACAAGACTGCAAAACTAGTTCCATCAAACACAACTTTCTCTGTAGTCAGATATTGTCACTGATGACAAAGACAGGATTCCTTTGAGCATCATGTCTGACTCTGTGAAAAGAGTTCTGCAAATGCAGGTGGGGCAGCTCAGCAGCGAAAAGAGATTTCCAGAATGGGAAGTACAATATTAATGGTGATAAGTTCAGCCCTTATTTGGTGAGATGACTAGTGTAAGCATGTTGTTGAACAAGTAGAGGAGAATAACTAGTCATGCAGACATCCAAAGCATAATTTCCCTATCTCAGTGCTCTGGCAGCATGTTGGGACTAGAAAATCAACAGCAAGCAAGCTTATTTAGGAAATAAAAACAAGCATTTTGATAGAAAGTAGTAGTAGACTCTTTTTGGATACTTCCTCAGCTGCATCAGGGGCACTGAAGGTGAAAAACATACTCTCCGCTGTCCTGGTTTCAGCTGGGACAGAGTTAATTTTCTTCCTAGTAGCTGGTACAGTGCTGTGGGTTTTGCATTTAGTATGAGAATAGTGTTGATAACACATGGATGTTTTAGTTGCTTCTGTGCAGTGCTTACTCTAAATCAAGGACTTTCCAGTTTCCCAAGCTTTGCTGGAGAGCAGGTACGCAAGAAGCCAGGAGCGAGCATAGGCAGGGCAGCTGACCCAAATTAGCCACAGGGATATTCCATACCACAGAATGTCATGCCCAGTATATAAACTGTGGCGAGCTGATAGGAGGGGATGATTGATGCTCAGAGCTGAGCTGAATATTGGTCAGCAGGTGTTGAGCATTTGTCTTTCCTGGGTGTTATTTCTCGATCTCTTTTTGTTGCCAACCTTTTCATTACTAATATATTTTGCTATAATTAATAATAATAATATTCTTATGGATATTATTGTTTTATTTTAACTATTAAACTGTTCTTATCTCAACCCATGGGTTTTATCTGTTTCTGATTCTCCTCCCCATCCCACCAGGGCCAGTGGGCACTGAGGAAGCAGCTGTGTGGTACTTAGTTGATAGCTGGGGTTAAACCATGACATCCACAGATCTCCATGTTCTAGATCAAATGGAAGGAGTAATTGTTTTGCAAGTTATTGCAACTAACCGTACAACACAAAGACAGTGTTAAGTGATATAGCAAGGTGCATGATACCTGGGTGTCCCACAACTCTCTCTTGGCCATGCTGACAGCAGCAGACTATGATCCCTCAAGTCCCCAGTACATTGAGATCAACAGACTGACCCTTCAGTCACTGGGGACTATGCCTGCACCCTGACAGCCAAGGTCATGAACTCATCCATTGGCAATCTCCACTAAGACCTTTTCAATTATTGCTGGGGTTACTGTCAAGTGGTGGCTGAATGTGTGTGCTTGTCTAGTTCAAAGAAAGATCACTGACTTTCTGTCAGACTTGATTCTACTTGCAGCTTTCCTACATATATTTTTTTACATATTTAAGAGTAGCTGTGTCATAATCGCGAGGAACTACATCTCAAGGTTTTCCCCTCCCTACTTTATCTAGCACTGATGATGGTAGGTCATGTCACAATGGGGGCTCTTTGGCCTAGGAGAAAGAAGGCAAGATGTCTGCAGAGACTTAGATCTGTCAGAAGTTAGTGACAGGAGAAGCCAAAGACACTACATTATCACCGACAAGTAGAGTCAAGAAGCTCCTTGAGTTCACATTTACTTGGGGCAAGACTTGATTTTAGTTTTCAAACTTGCGATAGATTGGGCACAGAAAAGCATACAGAAGCGAATGATCACTCCTTTAAGGTATACACATCACTTTTATGCTGGATGACATGATTCTGAGTGCTGAAAAAGCACATTTTTGAATAAAGACCATAAGTCCATCAATGAATGTCCTGAAGTCAATGTCCACACTGTGTCCTTGGATATGCTGAAGTCCTGGATGGCAGCTGTGACCTGTTACTGTGACAGAATAAAATCCAGTGTCTTGAGTAATGTCAGGTGGGTTTCACTTTCCTATCCTAAGCTAAAAGTTCACTTTTAGAGTGTCATCTAATAATCAAAGCTGATGTGGTAGCAGCATGGGGGAGTGCACGGGCCCTTGTCTAGAGTCACATTATTGCATACATTCTGTTCAGAATAAATAACTGCTTGATTCAGGGTCTGAGACATGTCTGATTTTTCATAGTACCTGCCACACAGTTATAAATTATAAAATCCCAGAAGAACATCAGCTGAGTGAGAAACAGGTGCAATGGGTATAGATGCAGTAGAAGTGAAGGGGAGCTTTGTGTTTCAGGTTTGGACAAGTTAGGGCCAGGACAAGTAGAACTGAAGCATTCATTTTTAACTCTGGTCTTCCTGAAGGCAGGATTCTTAATCCAGTCCTGTACTGTCTGAGCTCCCCCAGGCTGATGCATTTGCAAAGAGAAGACAGTACAGAAGGAATTGTGCCTGGAGCTCCCATGGTGTTGTTTATAGGTGTTTTCTACACAATCCAAGTAGGTCAAATACCTCAGACTTGGTCCACTTGGGATCATGTGGAACAATACTGAAGGGGCGCGCTTGCCAAGTACGCAATTTCCACTGTGGCTCTGGCCCAAGCTCTGTCTGATCAGTAAGTAATGTTATGCCATCACCAAATTCTTCAAAGCTGCTGTTGATGGAGTTGAGACAGTTTACAACAAAATCACCAGAAATAAAAGAGGAAAAAATATGCACTCAAACCTGCATATATTTCTTGGCAGCATTTGAGTCCCATGACAAAGCAGCATCAAGATCACAAAGAAAGCATGAAAGAATTGGTGAAAGAGCCTTTGGTCTGACAAAGAAGCTTCATTCAGAAATATGGTTATCTGGTACTTGATCTTACAAATCCTACCAGATAAAAATTACTCCTTCATCTGTTTATTAAAATATTCTCACCACCACCTCCAGCTTCAGTCAAACAGTGTGATCTTACACAAGTTCAGAACTTTGTGTCTAAAGGCTGCAGCATTTTCAACCTAATACAAGGTACCCTACAACTGGACTTACAGTTTTGTGAAGCCACCATCTCATCACTGTCTCTGCTGTTTGCAGCTGCTGGCCTCTTGTCTCTCTCTGTCCAAATGGAACCTGTGTAAGTGCTGTCAGACAGTACAGAGGGTAACCAATGAAACTGGAGCATGCAGACAGCTGTCTCTCCCTTCTCCTTCACGCTCCCTCTTTTTTTTTTTCCCCACTTTGTAAAGATATTTGTGTGTTGCTCTTTCAGC
Source organism: Acropternis orthonyx (assembly GCA_035583155.1). NCBI lineage: Eukaryota > Metazoa > Chordata > Aves > Passeriformes > Rhinocryptidae > Acropternis > Acropternis orthonyx. The sequence continues at coordinate 30,945,555 of JAWWEU010000081.1, forward strand.
CTTATAAGCCTCACTGTGCTCTAGAGAGCCATGCTTAAATAGGTCCAAAAATATCAGTCAGTGTGTTAGGTTAAAAATCAATGAATGCTAAGGACAGATTAGAGAGCAAACCAGAAGTGACAAAGAAGATACAAGATAATCTGAGAGCTTAAAAAGGCGGGGGGGCGGCG
>JAWWEU010000081.1:30947273-31076800 GCA_035583155.1 Acropternis orthonyx
GGGGCCGGGGGAAGTGCAAAATACAGGGGGGGGATTTGGGTGAGAGAATATTTTTGAGGTGGACAAAAGAGTGGGTACTAGAACCAGGAAAGAAAGCAGCAAAAAGCAAGAGGAAAAGCAATTACATTCCCACAGGAAAAAGTTGGAGACAAAAACAAAAAAATGAGAAAACTAGGAAAACAGAGACAAAATGTTGAGCAGATAAACGAGACAGAAAATGCACATATGGATACAGAGAAAGAATAATGAAAATATAAAAAAGCAGGAGCTAAGCTGTTTTAGTTAAAGAAAATGTATACACAGTGTGAGAGATGCCAAGCAGTAGAGACTCAGTACTAAGTGGATTTTCTTAGTTTGGGCTGTTGTGCAAACCAGCCACCCTCATGTGATACTACATCTGAGCTACATCTTGCCAGGAACCTCCTATTTCAATGGGTCTCTGGTCACCCACACATTTCCATGCTGTCCTCTCTTCCTGGGTGACAACACACGTCTAAAATTATGAGCCTGAAAGAAAGCAGTGATAAAAACTTTATGCTTAATTTTTTCCTATTTCTGATATTTTTCTTTCATATATTCCCATAGCAGTTGTGACTCCTGTGCCAACACACATACATCCTCAGATCTGATCCCATTTCCACGCAACTCAACAGGTGAGTACTGCTGACTTCTATCAAAGCCCACAGAGAACAACCAGTATCAAGGTGCAGAGGGAAAGTACTGATTCATGTGGGAGCAATGCTGAAAGAAGCAGACTCAGAAAGCTTAAACCAGCAGAAAGAATTTGAGCAAGAGTGACATTTGGGAAAGAGTAGGTGGTATACAAGTAACTGTGGATGGTAAAAATAAAAAATTAAAATCATGATGCCCCTACTGAAACCACCTACACCACCACCATCTTTTATCTGTCACTTCAACCACTCGCTGAGTTGAGACAGTTTTTACCCTTTACAACCTAGATCCAAATTTACACCCTCAGATGGAATTCCAGTGAAAGTTTAAAGGCTTCCATAGGACTTAAAATATCTGTCTCTCAATAAAAAACAGTGACCTTGACAGTACATTTGCCCGTTCTTCACGCAACCTCTCATTCATGAGGTGCTCCATACTTTGTCGCCCAGAGCCCTGAGCGCACAGGCAGGCTCTGATGCCCTGAACACCCTCACCAAGGACACCCACTAGAGCTCTGGTGGAACTCAGCCCTGGCCCCAGACCTAGCTGTGAGAAGGTGGTCCCATCTCCTACTCATCTGATGGCCACTGGACCATCTGCAGATCCCACCACTACCTCAGCACTGCTTGGATGTGGGGAATGGCACCCTGATCATGAGGGCACTGCTCTGCCTTAGCAGGTGACTCTCTACTTGGGCAGCTCTGCTGTTCCTGCTCCCTGGCACTGCCCAGGAAGCACTGAGATTCAGCTGAGCTGTAAAGTCTGAGATATTACCACTTGCTTATCTGAATGCAATGTATTCAGCATCTGTAGGGTTATTTTCTACTTGTGACCTCTGTGTTTTGGCTGTATGATCTCTGGAAACAGCTTGTGCCATGCATATCTCTGATCATTTTCTTACTCTACAATGGTACGTCTATATGTCCTCCGTTCCAGCAGTTTTGCTGGAAGCCTGGAATGGAGATTGAGGGTGACCTCGACCCTTTGAAGAATTAAATTGTTGAACAGCTGGTAAAGCAATGTTTTGGCACTTTTGTCACTGACTTATCACGGAACCATAGAATGGTCTGGATTGGGAGGGACCTTAAAGATCTCGCTCCAATCCCTCTGCCATAGGCACACCTTCCACTAGACCAGGCTACTCAGAACTCCATCCAGCCTGGCCTTGAACACTTCTAGGGATGGGGCATCCACCAGCTTCTCTGGGCAACCTGTTCCAGTGCCTCACAGGAAAGATTTTCTTCCTGATATCTAAACCTACCCTTTTTCAGTTTGAAGCCATTCACCCTTGTCCTGTCAATACATGCTCTTGTGAAAATTCCCTCTCCACCTCTCTTGTAGGCCCCCTTCAGGTACTGAAAGGCTGCAAATAGGTTAAACCTTAAACAGTCTCTTTTCCTGGCTTAACAAACCCAATTGTCTCAGCCTTCCTTTGTAGGAGAGGTGCTCCATTCCTCTAATCATCTCAGAGACAGGTGATCTTGCATGCCCTGTGTTCACTTGACAAAGAATTTGGGTACATAGTGTTGAAAGTTTAAACTGACAGAGCTGCACATGTGCACCATTTCAATTAATTTTCTTCCAAATCGAAGTAGGGTTAACAGGCTTTGCCATGGGGAGCACCATGGTTATTGCTGATCCACCATTTCTTGCACCACACCACAGCCGTGACCAGATTCGGCTCGCCCAGCCACCGCTCCAAACCAGTCAGGCACAGCGGGGCCGGATCCGCACGGAACGGCTGCACGAGCATCGGAGACCGACAGCAGAATCGCAATCCATCTGGTTTTAATCCAAGGACGACCAGCCTAGACCACCGCAGGATGCTGGGGGCTGAATCCCGCTCTGTGGATACGCAGCGAGGCGAAGCTGCGGGCTGCGCGTTCACCCGGCCCAGCCCGGCCAGGCTCGGCCCTGGCCCCGCTCCCTCAGCTCAGCTCCAGCCCCAGCCCGGCTCGGCTCGGCTCGGCCCCGCCCCGCTCCGCTCCGCTCCCTCAGCCCGCCCTCGCCCCCGCCCTCGCCGGCGGCACCTGCCGGACACGGCACCCCCGCCGCCCTCGCCGCGCATGCGCCGCCACCAGAACTACATGTCCCGGCGTGCCGCGCGCTCCCGCAGCAGCGGCGGAGCCAATCGGGAGGGGGGGGCAGCCCCCGCCCCGCACAGCAGGTGTGGGAGCGGCCCCCGGGCCGGCCCCCCCCGCCGCCTCCGGGCCGAGTCCGCCACAAAGGAGCAGCGCGGCGGGGGAGGGGACAGGCCCCGGCCTCCCTGCGGGAGCCGCGGCGGCTCCTCCCTCCCGCCCCCGGGGCCGGGGGGGGCCGCAGCGCCTCAGGGCAGCGGCGGCTCGGGGGCTTCCCGCGCGCCCCGTCAGTCACGGTCGGCCCCGCCCCAGCCCGCCCCCGCGCACCGCGCGCGCCCCGGCGGGCCCGCCCCTCCCGCGCGGCGCGGACGGGAGAGCACCGGGAGGAGCGGCGGGAGGAGGCGGAGGCGGAGGCCGAGGGCCCTGGGCCGCGTCCCGCCCCCGCCCCGCCCCGCCCCTGGTGCCTGCGGCGTGGGGAGCCGGGCTGAGGCGGAGCGGGGCGGCCGAGGGGCCGGCGGCTGGGCTCGGTTTCCTGCTCAGTGGGCGTCGTTGGGGCCCCGGCGGGCCCCGCCCCCGCCCGCCCCCCCTCCCGGCCCGCGGCTGTCACTCAAGGCGGCGGGCTGAGGCCGGCGACAGCGGCGGGCGGAGAGAGAGGCAGCTACGCCACAGCCCAGCGGCGGCCATTCGTGGAAAAATAGGCCGTCCCGCTCCTCCCAGCTCCCGGCTGCGACCGGCCTTCTCCCCGCTACCCCCACCCCCCCCTCCGCCTCCTCCTCCTCCTGCGCCTCCCCCCTACAGCGGCGCCTCAGCGGGGCATTAATGCGGGATGAGCGGTATGTAACCCCCTCCCTCTCTCCCTCCTGTGCACACCCCTCCCTCCCTCCGCTCCTCCCTCCACCCTTCATCGCCCCTCTATCCCGCCCTCCCGGGTTCCCCCTTTTCTTCCCTGCTTGTCCCCCTTCTTACCCCGTTCTTCTCTCGCTGCCCCTCCACCCATCCGTGTTGCTTCCTCTTATGCCCCCTTTCTTCTCTTCCTCTGCTGCCTACCCCTCCGGCTTGCCTCCTCCGTACCTCCCTCCTCCATTCCCCCTTTCTTCGCGAACCCTCCCTCCTGTGCACATCCCTCCCTCCTTCATTCCTCTTTTCCTCCCTCTTTCCCTCCCATGCACAACCCTCCTCCTGCCCCCTAAAGCATCGGCGGCCACGCAGGGGCCGCCGATGCTTTAGGGGGCAGGAGGAGGAGGAGGGTTGTGGGTGGTTTTTTCCTGCTGTCTCTGGGAGAGGAAACTAAACCTCCCCTTTTTGGGTGTTAACTCTCCAGCCCCCATGGGTTGGGTTTCAAACCACGTTTCTTAGGACTCGTTCTTTTGTAATAATGATTTGTACTGCTGTTTTTATGAAGAGGCAAAGGCGACAAGCTGGGAACCGAAAAGGATATGCTCGTAGCTTTTGTTATTGTATACATGAAGGTGAATAATTAACCTGTTACACTTGATATTTTTGCAGATCAAAAGAAGGAGGAAACTATGCCCACAGAGGGAGAGAAATCTCCCGAGGCAGAGAATAACAACAATAATAATAAAAAAGGGAAAACTGGAGGCTCACAGGTAAAGAACACACACCCGAATAGAGAAGTGTCCGAACTATTAGCATTTAAAATTAAATGCTTAGCTAACAGCATTTCCTGCTCAGGGCATCTTTTTCTGGGTTGGGTGAAACACGGTTGGGTGCAATGTTTTTACTGCCTGGACGTGTTTATTTGATTGCCTTTTGCAGTGATCAGCTTCTTTACATGAAATAGAAACATTTATCAATTTTTTATTTTATTTTAGGGGGGGGAAAGACTGAACTGAGCATGTAGTTGAGGTCCTAGCTGTCACATATTCATTGATAATTAAGGACTTTTTGTGTTTAAATATTATTTACAGCAATTTATACTTCCTTGTTCAGAGCTGTATCGTTGGTATCTATGCAGAAGCACTTTTTTTCTTTTTTTTTTTTTTTTGTTTCCTGTACAAACCTTAATGCTCACTTCTCGTGGTTCAAACTCATGCTCTTCTGAATTAGTTATGTTTTCTCTCTTTATGGACAGGATTCTCAGCCTTCACCTCTTGCTTTGTTAGCTGCCACTTGCAGCAAAATAGGAACTCCTGGTGAGAATCAAGGAACTGGACAGCAGCAGATTATTATAGACCCAAATCAAGGTTTGGTGCAGCTTCAGAATCAGCCACAGCAGTTGGAATTGGTAACAACTCAGCTTGCTGGAAATGCTTGGCAGCTTGTTGCTGCTGCTCCTTCTGCTTCAAAAGAAAATAATGTTACTCAGCAAGGATCTTCTGTTGCCTCAAGTGCAGCAAGTCCCTCCAGCAGTAACAATGGAAGTGCATCTCCTTCAAAAACCAAATCGGGCAACTCTTCCACAACAAGCCCTGGACAATTCCAAGTCATTCAAGTACAAAATCCAAGTGGTAGTGTCCAATACCAAGTAATCCCACAGATTCAGGCAACAGAAGGTCAAATCAATCCATCTAACGCTACTGGTCTGCAAGACATACAGGGTCAAATTCAGCTTATTCCTGCAGGGAATAATCAAGCTATCCTCACAACTGCAAACAGGACAGCTTCGGGGAATGTTATTGCTCAAAACCTAGCAAATCAGACAGTTCCAGTCCAAATTAGGCCTGGTGTTTCCATACCCCTGCAACTGCAGACTATTCCTGGTACTCAGGCGCAAGTTGTGACAACCTTACCTATAAACATTGGTGGGGTAACCCTGGCATTGCCTGTGATTAACAATGTTGCTGCTGGAGGAAGTTCAGGGCAAAGTGGCCAGTCTACTGAGAGCGGAGTTTCCAATGGAAATCAGCTAGCATCTACTACACCCGTCACTTCTGCCTCTGGTACTACCATGCCAGAATCTCCTTCCTCATCTTCCACCGCTACGACCACTGCCTCAACATCTCTGACTAGCAGTGACACACTGGTAAGCTCTGCAGAAACTGGCCAATACACAAGCACAGCAGGCAGCAGTTCAGAGCAGGCCACTGAAGAACCTCAAACAACTGCTACAGACTCCGAAGCCCAGAGCTCCAGTCAGCTTCAGTCCAATGGACTACAGAGTGTACAGGATCAGTCAGGTTCCCTTCAGCAGGTCCAAATCGTAGGTCAGCCTATTCTGCAGCAGATACAGATCCAGCAGCCTCAGCAGCAGATTATTCAGGCCATTCCTCCACAGTCATTTCAGCTCCAGTCAGGGCAGACTATACAGACCATCCAGCAGCAGCCTTTGCAAAACGTTCAGCTGCAGGCAGTGAGCCCAACTCAGGTGCTCATTAGGGCTCCAACTTTAACACCATCAGGACAGATCAGCTGGCAAACTGTGCAGGTTCAGAATCTGCAAAGCCTTTCAAATCTTCAAGTTCAAAATGCTGGGTTACCCCAACAACTAACCATTACCCCTGTGTCTTCAAGTGGTGGCACAACCATTGCCCAGATTGCTCCAGTGGCTGTTGCTGGTACCCCCATCACTCTGAACGCTGCACAGCTTGCTTCAGTACCTAATCTTCAAACAGTAAGTGTTGCCAACCTGAGTGCTGCAGGTGTTCAAGTTCAAGGAGTTCCTGTTACCATTACCAGTGTTGCAGGTGAGTGGTCTGACAAAATTTTGGGTTTGTTTTGGGTTTTTGTTTCTGGTTTGGTTTTGTTTGTGGTGGTGATTGTGTTTTTGTGGGGTTTTTTTTACTATTGCAGGAATACCAGGTGGTTTTAAATTAACACTTTTTTTTCAGGGTTTTCTGTAATAAGCACAAAACCCGTAACTGTGAGGAGATATCTTACACTAAAATTCAGGTTTTAAAACAGCTGAAAGTTTTGCTAAACGTTGAGTTAATATTACCAGTTGCATCAATTGAAAGGAAACTGTTTGTACTTGATAAACTATACTTAAATGATTGTGTCCTCCATCTTACTACAGACTTGTAGGCTCCAGACGCAAACATGAGCCTTCTAGAACTTTGATATGTTTGAAAAACAATAAGAAAAAGCTTTTTCCAACCAGGCCGTGTTCCTAATCTCTGTATGGGAGATGTAGAATGAGAAAAGTGATAATATGCGAACTGGGATACCTTGTGTCCTGGCATGGAACTAGTCATTCCATTCTGCACTAGCTCATAAACTGTTCCCTTAAAAGTTTGCATTTTGCAAAGAGATTGTGTGGAATAAGGTGTGCTCATGCACAGCATAGTTTCTGTGACTTGTCTTTAAATAAAAATAAAAACAACTGGTAAACTGTATCTTAGTATTTGCTGATGAACTTTTGATATGTATTATGAAATGCCAGTTTGGTTATGCTGGTCTAATAATTGGGAAAGGAGCTAGTAAAGGGCTCTAGGCTGGTTAACTGAGCTTAGTTCTATGGTAAATTCTGTGCAAGGTCTCTGCAGTGTCCCAAAAGGGCAACTCTGTATGTAAAATTTGCCAACTTTTAATGTTTCAGATAAAACTTGATTTAGGTAGGGTTTCTCTTTCCCAGCTTGATAACTGCTTACATCAGCTTGGGTTTGTCATACAATTAAAGTCTGCTGTTGTAGTAGTTACAGTAAACTCTTAACAACAACCTGACTATAGGCATAGCTTTTTACTGTAACTGTAAGAAAAAACCTTATGTTTAACTACTATCCAATCTGCATAAGCAAACATTAGTATCATATTGACTCTTAAACTGTTTGGGTTTTTATAACCATGTGTTAAGATGAGAAATGTTTAACTGGGAAAAGAATTGTGCTCTTTAATGGAAATATTTTTGAGGACACTAAACGTGGTTTGATAATAAGAAGTTTGCCATTGGGAGAATTTCATCTGCTGTGGTACATTTTGGCATTTGATGGCATGTTGAAATACTAAGAGCTGAGTTAGATGCACGAAACCTGGCTTGTTTAACGAGTATCACAGAAATGTTAATCTGGGTAACCAGAATTAAAATCTTGACCTGGTGTTTAGTAATGGTTCAAAGAGAAGTTTTGGTTTGCAGGAGCTGACCAGCTGCTACATCTTGCAGTTCTGTTTGCCTTGGAACGTTTTTTTTCTTGATGGGAGGGTGCTGGTTGACCATTGTTATGAGACAGGAATCTCTGGTTTGATAGTGGAGTCTTCATAGGAAACCTGCTTTGGGAACAGCCTAGATTTGGGCATACGAGTATCACAGAAATGTTAATCTGGGTAACCAGAATTAAAATCTTGACCTGGTGTTTAGTAATGGTTCAAAGAGAAGTTTTGGTTTGCAGGAGCTGACCAGCTGCTACATCTTGCAGTTCTGTTTGCCTTGGAACGTTTTTTTTCTTGATGGGAGGGTGCTGGTTGACCATTGTTATGAGACAGGAATCTCTGGTTTGATAGTGGAGTCTTCATAGGAAACCTGCTTTGGGAACAGCCTAGATTTGGGCATACTGGAAAAACCTTTCTGCATGCAGTTTTTTTCCCTGCTTGCTTAATAGTGCTGTACAAGTGTTTAGTACATAGTAGCAAGTATTAGAGGAAGAGATCCTGAGTCTCAGCCCTTTTGGTTTTATTGACCTTACTGCTGCTCACATATGATGTCTTTTGACAAACAAAGGGATTGAGACTTGTAACTGAAGATGAAAGAAGGGGAATGAGTCACAAGTATGGTCCTGGACAAGCCAAGCCTTAGTCATACAGTGTTTGTATGTTAACTAGACTTAAGCTTTGTGACCATTGAATTCCTCTCCACCGTGCACAGTTCCCTGCACCCTGCTCCAGGTAGGCCTTATGGCTGTTTCTGTAGCACTTCTAATTTTATACTGACAGCAGTGAATCATAGAATCATGGAATAGTTTGGATTGAAAGGGACCTTTAAAGGTCATCTTGTTCAATCCCTCTGCAGTGATCAGGGACATCTTCAACTAGATCAGGTTGCTCAGAGCCCCATCCAGCCTGACCTTGAAAGTTTCCAGAAATGGGACATCAACCACCTCTCTGGAAAACCTGTTCTAGTATTTTGCCACTCTCATTGTAGAAAACTCTCTTCCTTATGTCTAATCTAAACCTACTCTCTTTCAGTTTAAGGCCATTTCCCCTTGTCCTATCACTACAGGCCCTTGTAGAAAGTTCCTCTCCAACTCTCCTGTAGCCCGTTTAGGTACTGCAGGGTGATATAAGGTCTCCCAGGAGCCTTCTTTTCTCTAGACTGAATAACCTCACTTCTGTCAGCCTTTCCTCATTGGAGAGGTGCTCCACCTTTATAATCATCTTTTGAGCTTTTCTCCTTTCCTTAGTCAGTAAGGTACTTTTGTTCCCCCCAAGACATGAGGTTTTGGAGGAAGAACAAGCTTTATGAATGCAAGAGTTTAGTTACAATTTCCTTCTCTTATCTCTGCTTCTGTCTTGTGAAACTGCCTGATGCTGCACTCTGGAAATGGGAGACATGGTACCACGGAAAGGAAAGTGAAGCCCATGATGTGTACTGCTTAATGCTATATTAAGATTTCAAGGAAACAGTAGTTATGAAATAGAAAATTACAAACATGCTAAGATCTTAACTTTGCTTATCACTTAAAAAGAGTAAGCTGACTTGATCAGGACCGTTAACTGCCTCAGATTTACTGGCTTTTATTTGAAATGGGTTTTTTTATTGTTATTACAGCAAACTTTTGGAAAAAATAAGCAGATTTTACCTCAGAATCTGCAGGTATTTCCATTCTTTTCTGCAGTACCTTGAAAATAAGTTGAACTCTACAGAAGGGGATCAATCATTCACCACAAAGGAGCAGTGGAAGTAGGTGTTAGAAATGAGCCATATGGAGGATGTCCAGAAAATGTTAGAGAGAAGACATGCATTGGTTGAAGTGCCCTAACTTTGTTAGGGAAAAAAAGTTACTTTGTCTTTCAATCAAACGCCTTTGATCAAAGCAGTTGAGTTTCTGGGAAAAGAGCTTTAAAAATCACAATAAATAATTGTTCTTGTATTTGTATCATGTTTCTGTTCCATGAATAGTGGTTTTCCTAGTTATTTCCACAGTGAGTGAGGGAATTTAGGTACTTTTTTTTTGGTTGTTTTTGTTGTCTGTTTGGTCTTTTTGTTTTGTCAAATGGATTCAAAATTCCAAAAGAGAAAAATTTCACACTGGGTGGAAAAAGTATTAAAATCATCTAGTAAATATTATATTTTGGTCTGCTCTTTATAACCTTTGTTACTCAAAATCTACTATAAACCCAGAAATATATATGTGTGTTTGGGGATTTTTTTATTGTGTTTTTCAGTTAAAAGTTCAAATCCTGATCTTGGTAAGTATTGTGCTTTGGGTTATATGTTGCATGTGGTCAAAAAGCAAGGCAAAGCAGAGAAGTTCTCACATCCTTTCATTTTCTGGCCTGAGGGAGAACTCCTTCAATATCATTGAAAGAAAATTACTGTTTTTACTGTGAGAACGACTGACCACTGACACAGATTGCCCAGAGAAGTTGTGGACTCTTCATCTTTGGACATACTCAAAAGCTGTCTGGACATGGTCCTGGACAGCTTTCAGTAGGGTGGCCTAGATTGAGCAGGGTGGTGGGACCAGATGCTTTCCAGAGGTCCCTTACAGGCTACACCATTCTGTGATTCTGTGAAATTTTGTTAAGATGTACCAAGTGTCAGTCAAAGGAGTAATTGAATGTGCAGAAGACAGCTGGATGAGAAGGTAAAAACTAAGTTTCTGAGCCTTAAAACTGGTTATTTAAATAATTATTTAATTAAGAGCTAATCAAATAACAGACTACATAAAAGCAACTGTGTTTACTTGAACATTCAGCGATCTACAAATACCTGCCTTCCTGTGACATCAGTACAGTCATAGCCTTTTAGCAAGTTAGTTCCTGTACAAAGTACACTGCATTTCTTCTATGCTGTGTGAATTGTTGTTTTGTACATGGTTCCCTGTGGAAGAGGGCAGCTTGGAAGGTTATAGATGGTGACCTCTTGAATTTAGCCCCTATGAGCTTGGGGACAAGCAGGCACTGCACAGTACCCTTGCCTTTTTTCAAGGCTTCTCAGCTCCCATACCCTTCTTAACATAAGGTATATTTTGCCTTCTTAAAGTTTATTTTCCTGCCCTTCCAGTTTTCCAGATGTGTTAATTAACAGTGTGAGAAACTTACTTTAGTACTAGATGATCCTAAGAAAATACATAGTTCGTAATACAGTCTCTTGTAGGTGGGCTAAATGGTTTTGTGTGGTTGGTTGTTTTTCAGGTTTTTTTTGTCCCTCAGAATAAGTCCCTGCTTCTTATGAGGAAAAAAGTAATAGATCAAACTCCTATCTACCTTAATTACACATCTTGAAGTAATTTTGTTGCATGATGATGGAGGTATTTGTCCCATACAAAAGTGAATGAGAGGCCTTTGTTTTAAAATAGTAAAAAATATTACTTGTGTTTTATGTATACTTGTTCCAAGATTTTTTGCTTGCTTTAGGCAAAAGTCACCAGATGTCATCATCTTGCAACACAAGTTCAAGTCATTTTCTTTAGGATGAGTGGCCTGAATTATGGAGAATTTGGAGTTCATCCACCATAATAACCTGGAGCAATGACTTCTGTTCAGTGGAACAGTGTTGCCTGGCACTACTACAACTAGATAGTTTTAAGTCTTTTGCAGGATATGCTGTGGACTCCAAAACAGTTATTAATGACAGTGAAGTCCAATGCTGAGTGTTCTTACTGAAGTACTTTAAAAATGTAATGAGCTTTGCCCTTCATACTTTTGCCTTTCATACTCAGTAGCAATGTGACTTACTGAGGCATTTCCCTCTTTAATGAGATACTTTCACTTCGCTGCAATTAGTTATGCAATTTGTCAGTACCTTGAGGTCTCCTGATTTCTTATGCCTTTTCCCACTTGTCTGCATCCAGCTTCTGCCTGTCTTCAAGGCTTTCTCTTCCCTTTCCATTTTTATTCACCCTTCTTGTGTGATAGTCACTAGTTTTAGAGCTTGCTATTCAAAGACTGAAGACATTGTTTAGATATTAGTATCATTCTGGGTCAAAGTTTGCCGCAAAGTCTGAAATGTTCTAACAAATTATTTAAATAGGAATAAAATGCATATGATGAAATGTATGTCACTCAGGAATAGTGACTTGAAAAGGGGAAACATCACATCTGTTTTTAAAAAGGAGGCCCTTGAGAACTACCAATCAGTCAGCCTCATCTCTGTCTGGTAAGATCATGGAACATACCTCCTGCAAGTTATGTCAAGGCATATGGCTGACAGAGGTGATTTAGAGACAGGCAACACATCCCAAATCTTCATCAAACATAGCTTTGCAAAGGGCAAATCTGTTGGCCTTCTGACGGCCTTCTGACAGAATGACTGTATTGGTGGGTAAAGGAAAAACAGCTGATTATCATCTCCTTCATCTACCATGACTTAGGTAAGGACTTTGACATAGTCACTCACTTGGAGAGATACTTGGGTTTTATGGATGTGCTATTTGATGGATAAGGAAGTGGCTGGATGGCCACATTCAAAGAGTTGCCATCAGTGGTTCAATCTCCAAATGGAGATCAGTAGTCAGTGATGTTCCTCAGGGGACCACTGTTGGTAGCCATGTTAATAATATTGTGGGATCAAGTACACCCTCAGCAAGTTTGCAGATGGCACCAAAATGAGTGGTACAGTTGATGTGCTTGAGGAAAGGGATCTATACAGAGGAACCTTGACAGGCTTGAGAAGTGGGCCAATGTGAACCTCATGTACTTCAGCAAGGCCGAGTGAAAGGTCCTGCACCTGGGATGGGGCAATCCCCAATATTGATACAGATAGGGTGATGAACTAATGGATTGAGAGCAGCTCTGTGGAGAAAGACTTGGACGTATTGACAGATGAAAGATTGGTTATGTGCCAGCAATGTACCCTTGCAGCCCAGAAAGCCTGTTGTATCCTGGGCTGCATAAAAAGAAGAAAGATCAGAAGTTCAAGGCATGTGATTCTCCCCCTCTTCACCACTCCATCTGTAGTACTGTGTCCAGTGCTGGGATCCCCAGTAGAAGACAGATGTGCATCTGTTAAAGCAGGTCCAGAGGGGGGACCATGAGAATGATGAGAACTATAACACATCCCCTATGAAGACAGGCTGAGAGAGCTGGGAGTGGTCAAACCGGTGAAGAGAAGACTGGGGAGACCTTATTGCAGCTCTTCAATATACAAAGGGAGCTTTTAAGAAAGACAGACTTTTTACCAAGGTCTACCTGTAGTCACAGCACAAAGGGCAATGGTTTTAAACTGAAAAAGAGTAGTTTTAGATTTGATGTAAAGAAGAAATTTTTTACTATGAGAGTGGTGAGACTGGAACTGGTTTCCCAGAGAGGTTGTGGATACCCCATCCATGGAAGTGTGCAAGGTGAGGTTGGGTGAGTTTTTGAGCAACCTAATCTGGTTGAAGATGTCCCTGCCTATGGCATGCGAATTGGAACAAAGTGATCTTTAAAGGTCCCTTGTGACCCAAATCATTCTATGATTCTGTGAATATAAGAATCAAAGGTGTTTCTGACCCTCTCTGATGTGACTGTAGGTGATGCATACAAGAACAGTGCTCAGGTTCTCTTTCCACCATTCAGTGATCTGCAGCTCAAGTCTTCCTGAGCTAGAAGTGGGATTTTTTTTGTAATATGTTTAATACTCCTTGATGGATTTATTTTTCTCTGAATTTGTCTGTTTTGAGTCTGCCTAAATTTTTTTTGCACATTCAACACTTGTCTGCAATATATTGTGTTTTAGTTGCTGCATAAGGCATGGTTTTATTTAATGTCCTCAAGTTCCTGTATTATGGAAACTTCAAATATCTGATTCACCTTCATACTACTCACAGTCCATTATTCTCTATCATGTATGCTAGATTTTGAGGGAGGGGAAGGTGTTTAGTCTGAAGTTCTAGAATATTACACTTAGGTTGTTGAATGAAAGAAAATGCATTTTTGTGACATGGATGTTCTTGCTCGTGTTAATGTTGTAGTGAATATGTGTAGAAACAGAAGTTAGTGAGTGGTGTAGCTAAGTAAGGTGGGGATGCCTGTAGGTTTAAAATAGCAGCATTATATACAAGTACACTAGCAAATATAAACACTAAGTGTGGAAATCAAAGGAGCTGAAGGATAGTGGTTGGATGATTTTTTTTTTTTTTTATTTAATTTTTAAATAACATCTAGTGTTTCCCTGGATGTTCACTGGCAAGCAGAATGCAGCAAACACCTTGAAATAAACAAGCTGCAAGCTACGGAATCTGCAGTAAAAAGATAAGTACAAAGAACTGAGCTATATCCACCATCCCCCCCACACCCCCCCCCCCCCAAAACAGGAGTCTTTCTCAGTTTTTTACTTCATAGTGTGTGACTTGGGATTCTGAGAGTGTAGATGGGAGGAGTATAGAAATGTAGCATACTTTTTTCCAAAGATGTGAAAGGTCAGCACTGTTCTCAGGTTGCCTTCAGCTGAGAATTGTTGCAGAACCACAGTGTTCTAAATATTATGGTACTGGCATATTTTTCAAATGCTTTAGAGTAATTACAGGAGAAAAAAATCGTTTTGGTTATGGGATTTTCTTAAACTGAAATTCAAAATAGTGGCAGAAACAGTTTAACAGTAAACTGTGCTGATGACAATAAACTCGCCTTGGTGATGGTAACATAAAAGTGTCAGTATACTGGTCCTGAACTTGATGCCTAGGGAATGCACAATACACCTGTTCAGCTAAATTGACAATGGAGAATAACCTGGTGAAAACACCTCATTAAAACAAGTCTTTTTTGCCTGACCTCTGAGTAGTAAGGCATAACTTCATCATTAGTTCTAAAATAAAGTGGGAAAGGGAAGCATTTCAAGTGACAACTTTGCTCATAATTGCCAGGTAAAATAGGTTTATAATGAGCTATTTCTATGCTAAAAACTTCAAGAATAAAGTCTTACGTTTTAAAATCTTCAGAGAGGAACCTTACTAAAGATGTTTTTCCACTTTAGATTATGTGGCCATATGAGAATGTTTGATCAATACAGCCACAGTCTCTGGGAATACCGGGGTTTGCTATCCCCTCTCTCACTCCCTATTGTCAGAAATCAGAGCATATAGAGCAGGAAATGAATTGGCTGAGCTTTCTTGTTCATAAAATCTTGAGCAAATAAAATGAGTAATATGACACATCTTCAGCCTCTTAGTATTTTTTTTCTATTTTAAAAGTGTGCTTAGATCTGCACTAAGCCAACTTTCTTGTTCTTCCATTACCACCTGGCACAAGGGTAAGACAAGAAGCATATTCAAAATCTAATTTCAATAGCTTCCTCACTGTAATTTAAATTATGGAGTACTAAGCTTCATGTGATTTTGGTGCTGGTACATGAAATAATTCTTACTGGATTAATATATTAAAAACCGTTAATGGGCAATGGTGATTATTGAAAAATCCAGCTGTATATGGAATGGCATGTTGTGTTCTAAGGGGAATATTAATTTCAGGTATAAACAGTGTTATTATTGGGGGTTGCCCTGTGCAGAGCCAAGAGCTGGACTCGATGCTTGCGGGTCCTTTTGAACTCGGCATATGCTATGCTTATTGAAAAACAACTATGTGTGATTTTTAATGAATAATTTAGTTAATAAATGTTGCTTGAAATATATGCTACAGCATAGGATGAATAACAAAATGTGATTTTTGTAATTAATGTTTTGCTCTTGTCTTGACACTTTCACCAAAACAGTAGCTCTGGACATCTGCAGTCTCTTGAGAAATGTAGCATCTGAGCACAAGCTTAGGTTAGTTTGCTGTATGGTTATATAGTTATATGGATTTCTGTATGCATCCATTCTTAAGACTGGAGTTTCCACTGATGTTTAATACTACTGAGAGTTCATAACAGTCATAAACCTTGATCAGCTGGTCATCAGTAAAAAATTTTACCCCAAGATGCATATTTTACCTTCATAGATTGGTACTGCAGTATTAGGTTGTTCTAAAGAGAAAATTATCAATTAATATCCTCCTGCCAAAAAAACCTTGGGATACATGTTAAGTGTAAGTCTGACTTTCCTTAATTATAGTTTCAAGTGGTGATGTAACCACTTTTCCCTTGAGAAGAATACAGACACTTAAGAAATATGGGCCTTGATTGTCTTGTTTCTTTGCTCATCAGGAAGTAACTGACAAAATTGTGAAGCTCTTAAGTTTGTTCTGAACCAAAAAAGAAGGCTGGGTACACACTTTTATAGAGTTAACAGTGTTACAGAAGGTGTCAGAACTTCAAAGGGTTTGGATCTTAGAGATTGACGTGGTCCTGCTTTTGTGATTCTATAGTATGTAGTTTTGCTGGTCCTTGTCTGACGAAGGCTGTAACAAAATTTCAGTTTTTACGTATTTAATAAAATTAATTAAATAAATTAGTCTTAATATTGGTTAGCCTATCTACCCATAGGGTATTAAAACGAGGGCTTGTGTCTTATCCTTAGTCTTATTGTATAAGATCTTTGAAAATGTTTTATGAATCTTGTTTTATTCCTGATAATAATTTTTAATCATCATGTCATTATTTTTTGTTCTTAATGAATTATCAACTGCTACACAATTTAAGCTAGCCTTAAAGTCAGCAGTCTTCCTTTCTGTTGAAAGGATTTTCCATTTTCCATGTATGTATGGAAACTAATCTCTCCTGTGCATACAGGCATATTTACTCTTATCTTGATCAACATAACATTTCATATAGCAAAAATGGTTATTTCAAGGACATTCATGAACCTTCTAGTCAAGTGCAAAATATGTAAGCTAGCTACACTATAATCAAAAATCCCATAAAACCCAACCAAAGGAAACCCCATCCCTACCCCCAAAAATCCAAAGAGAGTATTGGAAATGTATTTTGGGGTTTTTTTTCATGTCAGCATACTTCGGACCTTTCAAGATTCATCTATTACTATTACATAGTAATACTCAGAAAATGGAGATTCCAAAAAAGACACTTTCTGAGACAATATTTGTGTTCCTATATGGCAGAAATGTGTAAGATAGATGTTTGTTTGGGGGGTTTTGTTTGGTTTTTTGTTTGGTTTTGTTTAGGTGGGTTTTTTTTGAGAGGAGGGAGACTGTTCTGTTTCATTTTGTTTCAGTTCATGAGGTATTGAGCTCCGCTAGTCAGACTGTGGAGACTGACAGTCTGAGTTTCTTTCTAGTCCTATCCCTGTTTAACAGTTAGGGGGACGAGTTGAAGGAATGAAATGGGCCACATTCTGTTGTGGTTATAACCTGTAGAATAATCAGAGAGTTGGGGTAGAGGGACATATTCCATAAAAGTAAACCTAAAAACTTGATTTCTTTGATCTGCCACTACTTCCCATGCAATGGTGTCCGACACTTTGCAGCACAGTTGGTGCTTGGGTTTTCAGTCATCTATGGCTATAAGGTTCAATATGAAGGGAACTACTTGTGTTCATCTGCAGAGAAATGTTCTTGAGCACTCATCCTAAATACACTTTCTTTTTGACTATTTATACAATGATGATAAAAATCAAGGGTTTTTTGGAAGGATCTCTTGCCTTTAGTATAACAAGTTATTTTTCTGATTCCATCGTCTTTAGAATACCTAATAAATTGGCCATATTTTCTTTCCATTTAAAGTCACAGTATTCTGAACAATCAGATATATTGCCTTGCTTTAACTGAAACCACTGCTTGGTTGTTCAAGACTAAATTTTGTGAGACTGTAGCTCTGTGGTTGATTTTTATGTTCATTTTTTATAGGACTTTCTGTGTTGTATTTGTGGTAGCCCTTTCCTGTGTTTAATAAAGTAATAAAAAAGAAACTTGCTTTTAGTTTAATGAAAGATACTACCAGAAAACTTCTTTTCTGGCTCAAAGTACAATAGTGACCTCAGGTCGTCCTAAAGCACTTTGATATATTACATATTTGAAAAGTCATTAAAGCAACTTTGTGAAACTTTTTGGACATTGGTTTGGTTTTGTGTTGCCAATAAGATTCTTGCACTAAAGGAAACAGACTTCATTTTTTAATGATGCTTAAACCCCTCAAACTTTTTATTGCCTTAAATGTCATGATTTTAAGTGGTATTTTTAGCAGAAATTAATTATGATGCATTTCAGTAATTTCTTAACACACTGAGACATAGGAAGTTTTTGAAGAAGAAGATAACAAGTTCTTACAAATCTTGTCAAAGTTGGCCACAGACAAAAGATAGAAACTTGCTGCAGTGCCCCTGCAGGAGGTGGAAAAGATGTCTAGTTGACACTGCAGTTTGCACTGGAAACCCTGCTGTGATTTGCAATGACCTAAATTTCATGTACCAGTTGGGTGAATCCAGTTCCTCTCTCTACTCCAAACTGATCTCCTCTGCAGAATGTGTGGGTCCCTTGCATCAGTACTTGCACAGTTTGTTTTGGGGAGTTCTTATTTTGTCATATATTGTTTCTTCATAAATCTTTATAAACCACTGCTCTAGAAGAGAGAGCTGAATTGTCTTCATACCACATCATCTTCTGTGTTAATACTGAAACTCACTGTTGTCTTCGCATATATTTAATTTTGAAATATGATTTGCACATCTTTCTTCAGCATGAAAGCTCCTTCCCTGTAGATTTTTTCTTTTTTGAAAAAAAAATTATCTCTAACTGTAAACTATTGCCACAGACTTTTTAAAAATGTTAAAATCTTGGTTATATCGTAATAAAAGTATTATATTTAATTATATAGAAGTACATTATAAATGTATTTTATTATAAATATATAAAATATATATATGTTATGTTATTATTAATTATCTGTATGCCTTTGTGGAAAAAGAATATTAGAGTAAAGGGTGTTTTCAAGCTGACTGTACCCGGTGTATGCGGGGTGAGGGGAGATAAGAAACTTCTTTTTCACCCTTGCTTTGCATCAGTAAGTTGTTAATGGGTGAGTTGCTGCATCAGCTCTGATGCCTGTAGAGCTTTGAAACTCTGCAGACCATCATTAACTTTAGCTGTGCTGCAGTAATAGGCATTGAATTATGAATGTTAACTACAACCTCCTCTTTGCTTTTTAGAATACACACTCAAACAAATTTTCTTTTTCAGCTGCTGTGGCTCTAGGTACATTTTGCAAAGTGTTTCTCTGATCATGCAGTAAGGTGCACCCTACTGAGAGAACTGTGTCATTAATACTGTCATCTTTTGGGCTGCTGAATGTTGGCTGCACAACAGCAACAGGAAATCTATCAAATTGTTCTGAGGAACTAAGCACCAGAACCTAGAAGTGCCCTTTTCTTAGTCTTAAATTTCTCATATTTCCAAGATCCATTTTTCTAACACTTGACTCCCATGATTTCTGTAGATCATTAAAGTTAAGTCCTTTTCTTCCCTTCTGCCATATTTGCCTCAGAGAGTTGTTTTTCATGCTTGCTAATTCAGGTGAACAAGAATAGGAGTGCAGGTGCAGTGTGTAGTAAAAGAAATTTTTATGATGGATCGCCAAGCCTAATAACTATGATTGTGAGCAATCAATCACTTTGTAGGAAAGTACTTCCTAGGTACCATGCATTAGCTTTCTTTAATTATCCAGGTGCTGTTATGAGAGTTACTATGTGATTGAGATATATATGTGTATATGTACATACATATATATCTATATCTTTCTATCCATCTATATATTATTTGACTTCATAGTAAATAGTTAAGGTTGTTGAATTTTCTTGCATGAATGTGTTACACATTCCTGTATGGGAAAGTATATGTGAGTTGTACCTGCTAAGATGAAGTTTTACTGCAAAAATTGGAAAGCTGAGCAGGTAATGCTGAAGAATAAAGGATGTGTAATCCTTTAACTTGATAATCCTGTATATTGTGCTAATAATTAATGCATTTACATAATGGCTTAAATGGGAAAGGTTGGTGAATAAAATCATGCAGGTTCTTCTGTTTGAGAAGCTTAAAAAAAATCTAGAACGTTAATTACATTCAGTCATAATCATATATGTAATACTGCAGTAAGTGCAATAAAAAGTCTTATTGCACTTGATTTGTAAAGCAAATACCCCATCTGGTTTCCTTGCTGTTTGCGTTTTGTCCTGTGGTCAAATAAATGGTTACTGTCCAAAAGAAAGAAAGCTTAGACCTGAGAGAAAATGAAATGCAGTGGAGTAGTTGGTATCAGTGTTATTTTGTATCAATGTTGTTTTGTAATATTTTGTTGTTACTTTATGCCCTGACAGCATGTACAGTCAAGTTCAGTCATACACAAGTTCAGTGATGATTTTGTTAAACAAAATGTTTCACAATTTCAGGAAATCATTATTAAAGAAATCATGGGAACTTAAGAACTTTGTCTTCTAAAAGCAGGTGTAAATGTGTGGCATCTGCTTTGAAAACTCACATAGAATAACACAGATGAGCTCAAATGTGACTTTGTTCCCTAATGCAGTGATTTGTTTAGACCTCTTTCTGAAACCTCCGTTGAAACTTGAGAGCTCTTGTTACTGAAAGGTTTGGTTATGAATGGTGAAGTATAGTGATATCAGGTCTTCTGGTTTGGAGTACGTCAGGAAGAAGCAATGTCAAGTGATCTCATGATTGTAGCAAAATTTCTGAAAGGCTTTAAATGGTATTTTAATGCCCCTAGTAAGAAGTTAAATGGCATATTTTTAATAGGTCTTTTTTCTCCATTTAGAAAGTGTCAGATCATTCTGTTCTTCTATGGATAATATTATCTCAACCACCTGTTTTTGGAATAAGTGGGTTTCTTTGTTGGGTTTTTTCAAATAAAAAGCTAATTTATACCTAGTTCCTCTCAACTGAAAAATCCTCATTTTTATAAACTTTGAGGTTGTCCTGATTTAATTTTAGTAGACTGCTGACAAACTCATGTCAGCAGTTAAGTTTTTTTCAGTATCTTTCCCTGGTAGGCTTGATTTAAGAAATAATTAAATTCTTTTATCTTAATAAGTACAAATGATGTAAAAGTTAAAGCCTTAGTGATCCATAGTGGATAGTATATCGTTTTTAAAAATCAGAATCCCATACAACTCTAGACTACAGCAGGTTCACTTTAAGATTTAGGGTATGTTCTGTTCTGTCAGTTGTTTTTTTCAAAATTTTCAGATTTTTATTTAGGAGAAAAGATTGTTCAAGTAGTCCATAATACATTCCTTTTATTCTCAAGATTCTTTGTTCTTGTTCTTTATTTTTAACAGTTTTAAACTGAGAGTAGATGAATTTCTGTCCTGTAGACCACTAGTGTGTAGCTTGTTGGGATGTCTCTCAGGAGTTCAAACCAAAAATTAAGTCTAGGAATTACACTGTTGAACTTCTCAATGTTTTCTGATAACTATGTAAATCTCTGACAAAGAATATCTACTGTATATGTGTGCTTCCTTCAGTTACTCTTCTACCTAAAAAAATTAGATTTGCATATTGGCCTGGTTCTTTAAATAAGGCAATTTATATGATATTTTGAGAGTTTCAGAACCTTCTGTTCTGAATTTAGTAAGTGGAATCCAAGGAAAGGAATTTTAAAATAGCAACTCCATGAGATTAATTTAAAGAAGAAAAAGCAGCATTCACATTAGAAAATATTATAACTAGTTAATCCCTCCTAAAGAGCAATCATTGAATTACTGTTTAACTGAAAACATATGGATAATGTAATTTTCTGCCTGAGCAACTTTAGTTGGCATTTTCTCTTTTGTATTTTTATTGTCACCTTTATAGTCATTGTGAAGAATTTCTACTCAGATGTGTCACTATATTATGTTTAATAACTAGATTAAGGTTGTTACTCAGTAGTGTGTATTCTGTGCTCCATGGGGGAAGGAAAGTTCAGAACAGACAGTGTGTGTCAGCAGTGGTATTGATATTCTGAAGAAGTATCAGAAGACCCTTGTGTGGTTGGTTGTTTCATGACTTGTAGAGCAAAAGCTGGTTTGTATCGAATCAGCACAATATGCTGGGTTTTTAGAAATACTAAATAGGCTTCCCTGTAAATGTGGATTGTTCAGTTCCAGCAAGAGTTATGGGGTGGACATTAATCACTAGTCATGGGGTGGGAAAACGAATCATCCTCCTCAGGGTTCACGTGCCTCAGTTCACACCTTACTTGAAAAGCCTTGGTTTGGTGGCCCAGGGAAAGGTTGCATTGAAACTTTGATATCAACTCAAGAAAATCAGAGAGAAAGAGAAAATGAAGAGAAAATAATCCTTTTCTGCTGCATTCTGACCACAGACTGGTTAGGTTAAAGGACTTTTTTGCTCAAATAGGACTTTGTGACATAGATGGAGTCATTCCTCTAACAGACTCTAATAAAGGATAATTATTAATAATGTACTTGAAAGTGTGACTGATAGTGAAAATAGAATAAAAGGCTGTAGTAGGTGTGCCCTTAATATCTCTTACATTTTTAGTTTTTGTCATGACCATTCACAGGCTCAACATTTGTAGTGCTGCTCTGTGAATTAAAGGAGTTTGAGTCTTGGGTGTATTTAATAGTGAGCAGGTTGTGCTCTGAAAGACTACAAGCTGACCAAGTTCTTCTTTTTCACTTATCTTTGGCTCACCAAAAAGTGCAACTGGTTTTCAACACAAACATCACATTATCATATTAACATAATCATTAGATATAAGAAAAATGATTGGCTTTTTTTTCATTCTAGCTATTTATAGCACACAGTCAGCATTTCAACAGCTTAGCAGCGTGACAAGGAGTTGCCACTGGACTAGCACTTTCTTTGGAACCTCTTGTGTCCTTTACTGGCAGTGTTAGACCAAAGTAATAGATATTACTATTTGCATTTGTATCATGATGTTCTCTTTACCCTATCATATATTTCCTCAAGGATTCTCATGAGTACTTTTTTCACCATTAGAGTACAGAAAATAAATTTATTTTCATTACATTGGACAAGTCAAGTCATTTTGTATCTTGTGCTTCAGTCCTAAACTATATGCATGTGCATGGTGGTAGTAGGTGGTGTGTGCTGGATTTCATCTATGGCTGTTAGCACTAGATAGCCTGTCCAGGCTTCTGTTGCTCCTCAGCAATCGTGTGAATTAAGTAGCCACTGTCCTGTGCTGAGTTGTGTCTGAACTTAGTCGCTGGGCAGTTTAGACTTCAGGGAAAGTGTTCTTCCCAGTCGGCATTGATGGTGTCTGTTATGGATGCTTTAGAAGTAAGTCGGAGTAGCCACTACAATCTCTCTGAATCATGTTACCTCCAAGGAATTTCTAATTTTTAAATGAATGTTTCAATACTGAGGACTTCCAAGTCTTAAAATATTTGTAGTCTGTCCTAAGGAATTCTGGTTGCCCATTACACCCTCAATAAGGAGGTGTTATTTCCTTTAATTTCCCATTTGAATAAAGGCACTAAATTTTTGAAAATGGCAGCATTTAATTGTATTTTGTCCCATTTCTGTTACTGGCAGTACTGGCATTGTGTTGTCATTTTGCAGCTGGAAGACGTATCTCTGCATCAGATTTAGTGTATCATGTTATTTTCTTAGACTGTATAGTACTAATTTTTAAAGCAAACATAATATTACTCTGCTGCTCAAGAAACTACATTTCTTACCTGTATTGGAATACTCTTGCTTTAATAGACAATAATCCTAATTTCCTTTGATCAAGAAAGCCAGTGAGATAAATGGACTTAGGCAATGGATCTGAATTCTTCATTCATCAAATCAGTGTTAGAATTTCATTTGATCTCTTCCCTGGGGAGCCTGTTCCAGTGGCCAACCACCCTCAGTGAAGAACCTTTTCTCAATGTCCAACCTGAACTTCCCCTGGTGCAGCTTCAAGCCATTCCCTCGTATCCTATCAGTTGTCTCCGGAGAGGGGAGATCAGCACCTCCTCCTTCACTGCCCCACCTTGAGGGAGATTTCAACTGTGTGGAGGTCATCCCTCAGTGTTCTCTTTCTTCAAGCTGAACAAAGCAAGTTGACCTCAAGTTGCTCCTTGTAAGTCTTGCCCTCAAGACATTTCACCATCTTAATCAACGACCTCTGGACACAACTAATAGTTTGATGTCCTTCTTATATGAAGGCACCCAAAACAGCACAAAGTGCTTGAGGTGGAGTCACACCAGCGCAGTGTAGAGTGGGACAGTCACTTCCCTCAATCGTCTCACTACACTGTGCTGGATGCACCCCTGGGTATGGCTAGCCCTTTCAGCTGCCGGGGCACACTGTTGGCTCATATAGAGCTGGCCCTCAGCCCAAACCCCAGATCTCTTTCCATGGGGATGCTATCCAGCTTCTTGTCCCCCCCATTTGTACATGTAACCAGAATTACTCTCCCAGGTGGGGAATCCTGCAAAACAACAATCCCAAGAAAACCCTGGTATATTAGCTTGTTCAAGTCTAGCCCTACAGTGGTTCCTTTCATTGTGAAAATTCCCTTATGGCTCAATGTTGACTCAGAACAGATTGTAAGAGAAGTGAAAATTCTGTAAGTGCCATAAAGCAACTCTTAAAATTAGCTAATTAGTAGTTTTTTGAAGGCAGGTGTGTTTTCAGAGGTTATCAGAGAGACATTCATTGGCAATTGATTATTTCTCTGTAAAATTTTAATTTACCTCAGCTTTTGAGAAAAAGAAAACACTTGTTAAACTAATTGACATTTCTTAGTCAGTAATTTGCAGTAATTGTGCTGTTCTAATAATCAATTACATTAAACAGGCCTATCTAAGCTGGCAGATAGGTAGTGCTTCAGCAAAATGGTTGGATTTAATACTTTGGCTTCCCTTAACATTAGGTGAATTTTTGTTCTATAAAATGTACAAAGTTTATTGGTGCATTTCACTTAATGAAGTAACTAACAAAAGGTGCAAACACTTTCTATTTTACAGGTCAACAGCAAGGACAGGATGGAGTAAAAGTACAGCAAGCCACAATAGCTCCTGTTACTGTAGCAGTAGGTGGCATTGCTAATGCAGCAATTGGTGCTGTTAGTCCCGATCAGATAACACAAGTGCAGCTGCAACAGGCTCAACAAGCTTCTGACCAGGAAGTGCAGCCTGGCAAGAGACTGAGAAGAGTTGCCTGCTCATGTCCTAATTGCAGAGAGGGAGAAGGAAGGTAAATGTAAATTTTATTGGTATATATTTTAGCGTCTTATCACAGCTTGCCTCATTTGGGCATGAGATGGTTTTATATTGCCTAGATTTTTAATGCTTTCTATTAGAAAGTATGTTTGTGTGGGGTTTTTTAGACAGGGTATTATAATTGTCTCTATTAGCATGAAATGTTTTTCCTAATAGCTCATAATACTTTAGAATATAACTACTTACCTGTTTAAATATGATCTTCTTAGAGGCAGCAATGAGCCAGGAAAAAAGAAACAACATATCTGCCATATTGAAGGATGTGGAAAAGTTTATGGCAAGACATCTCATCTTCGAGCACATCTGCGCTGGCATACCGGTGAAAGACCATTTATATGCAACTGGATTTTTTGTGGCAAGCGATTTACAAGGAGTGATGAGTTACAAAGACATAGAAGAACCCACACAGGTTGGTCAGCCCTCTCTGTATGCATAGTATAGCAAGTCTGAATCATAGTGGCCATAGTTAAACAGTGGTGTCAAAGTTACATACTCTTGAAAAGTTCACTACTCTTAAATATAAATAAAGTAACTTCAAAATGTGGAAGTGGTAGATTTCAGTTTTCATCAATTCAAGCTGACTGTGAAATCATATAAATAAAATGGGATCTGTTTCAGCGGTAACTGATCTAAATTTAAGAAATGGACCAGGGTCATTATTTCCTCACTTGGACTAGTTCAGTCCTTAAAAAGTTTATTAATCTAGTCCATACATTAGATTTGGTCTTCTTGGGAAGTTTCTTGAAGTTTCAAGTGGGAACTGACGAAGCAAATTCTCTTAACATTTCAGATAAGTGGCCCTTTTAGAAGCTAAACATTTTATCAGCCTTCATTATTTCTAGCCCCAGAAGATTGAGTTCCACTTCCTGCCCCCTCCTCCCCCAACTTACAGCACTGGATGTCTAAGTGCTGATTACATACGAACACTGATAGGACCTTTTAGTATATTGAATTTGTCTCTCTGGATGTAGATTTCATACATCCTCATGGAGCGTTGGATTTCATGTTTCCAAAATCCCTTCCCATCACTATAATCTAAATAACAAAAGTATTCTTAACAAATGCTACTGAGTTGTTCTTTGAGGGCTTTTACTCTCCTCGCTCTGTTAGGTTTATGGAAGTTTATGAAAATTCTCTGGTGACCCAAAATTCAAACTTCTCACTGGATAATTGCAGCATAGCAAATAATTGTTGAGAACCTTTTAGTAGTAAAGAGTAGATTGCCAAAAGCCAGTGACTGAATAGAACATACCTGGAAATGTGTCAGGTAGAAAACACTGTATGCTTTTAAAGACACTTCAAATGTTGACTAGAATGAGATCAGATTCAAATGATCAAGCAGTGTTCAGTGCTCTCATTCAGTAACATTTTGGTTTTGTTCTTCTTTTAAAAAAGGTGAAAAGAGATTTGAGTGCCCAGAATGTTCTAAAAGGTTTATGCGAAGTGACCATCTCTCGAAACATGTCAAAACTCATCAGAACAAGAAGGGTGGTGGAACAGCCCTTGCTATTGTTACCTCAGGAGAACTGGACTCTTCAGTTACTGAGGTTCTTGGTTCTCCAAGAATTGTCACTGTTGCTGCCATTTCTCAAGATTCAAACCCAGCAACCCCTAACGTTTCAACAAACATGGAAGAATTCTGAAAGGATCGTTTATATGGACACCTAGTGCTGCACTTAAGTTTACATACCTTTCAGGATATGGAAGTGGGCTGGTAAAGTGGATTACAGAGCAGGAAATCATTTTTTCAGTCATGACTTCTGTAAGTGTTCCAGGTTGGAGGGTCAGCATGGGAAGTGTACACCGGTGCAACAAGACAAAAATTTCAAAAATACAAACAGCGCAAATTGATGACTGGATAAACAGATGGAGGAATAATATTTCCATACTGTACTTTTTTAGTTATATGTCTGTATATTCTGTAATGATTTTAAGTGAACTTTACCCCTCTATTTTAGCACTGTATGTTAATGTGTTTATAAAATCAGATAGTATCAATGTTAAACAGGGTGGATCTTGACTAGGATTAATACCATTTGATGAAGGTACTTTGTTTTTAACATAAATTAGTAATATTTTCAAGAGAGCATCATTTTCCCATAAGGCACAGCAAAACCGAATACCGAATGAACAACAGTGGATATATTTTAGGTTTTTGCTCAATCCATACAACACATCAGGTAATTTTGGCCATCTTTTCTCAAGTTCTGGAACTACTCAAATAGCAGCTGGATGATGCATGCTGTGAAGTGGTTCTGAGGTGGATCTCAGATTAATTTTGACCACTACATTATAGTAGTGTGCATAAATGACAATCAGTGTTTTAATTACTCTCTTTGTATAGAGAGCTAAGGTTGTGTAGAATTAGTGTATACAGTAGGAAAGATAAGACCATAGAAAGATATTAACATAAGATTTTACAAAAGTAATGTTATCTTTATGTAGGATGAAAAAAATGGTGTCAGTTTTTGGTAATTCATTTCATTATGTATGTCCCTGCACGTGGCAAGGAGGTTGGAACTAGATGATCTCTGAACTTCCTTCCAACCCAAATCATTCTCTGGTTCTATTATTACGTATTTTAAAACATCTGTGGCCCATCTCTAACTCGTAGGTAGCTTCAATCTTAAAACCCCAATTTTAGGTATTTCAATGTTTTAATTTTGTTAGAATTCATGGAAATTAATCAGACAATTGAGTGTTGTAGCTCATTCTTCAGTATCTCCTCTCTGTAAATACTAGTTTATTATGTTGTGGTTAATGTGCTCAGTTCATTGTGCTTTGACTTAATAGCCAAAGAAGAGAATTAATTATCACATTTTAATGGGAAGAAAAAATAAGTAAACATTTTCTCTCTTTTCCCCTAAATATTGCTCTCTAATTTCTCTTCAAGGATAATACATGGGCTGGTAATAAATATCTGTTACTTATCAAGTCTTATACTGAGCCTTCAATCACAAAAGAAACTGGGAAAAGAGAAATATTGTTATTGTTTTGCAACATGAATTTTGGTTTCAGAGTTTTGGATACATTTTTCAGATGTCACGGTGAATATTGAGGAAATGGGAAAAAAAAAAACAACAAAACCTGCATTTTCTTTGTGAAAACTGCAGTACATATAAGGAGTAAAGATGGCCAAATATTTCATACTCAAGATTTTTAATTACTTCCCATAGACATAAATGTAACCTTTTACATTTAAAGTAACTTGTTAATAAATTCTCATGACCAGTTTTTAAAGAGATTTATACATCAAAATATTTTTGACATAACTAAAGGAAGTACAGTGCAAGAAGGATAAGATACTTTTCCCCCTGCAAATTATGAAAGGAAGAATGTGTGTGGTAGCTGTTGGTTTATGGGATATAACAGATACCCTGTGCATTCCCTCAAAAACATATACTTCTCATCTGAACACTTTATCAATCTTGTGGTGTTTTCTGTATTTTTGAAGCAAAAGAAATACCAATCATTGTTTACACTGTGTACACTTTAGGCCAGCCCTTTGTAGCAAAATACTAAGCTGAGGGTATTTTATACTTTCAGTTTACATAAAAAGCTTTGAGATTAAAGAAAAGCAATTTTACACTGTGGTTATAAATTTCAAGTTTCTTAAAGCTTTTTTAGACTTGTAACAGAGTCTTTAAATTTTAGTTGGGTTTTGTACATTATTTTGTATATTTTATTTAAAGTACTCTTAACTGATGTATCTGGATTTAAAACATCAGAATCAATTAGGTGTTACATTTAATACAGATGAGCATTAGATAGTATTAACTGTTAATTTTATTATATAGGAAATGAAACGTCAAATATATATTTTATCATTATGCTTCTCAATCAGTGCTCTACATTTCTTTATGCAAAGAAGAACTTTCCTAATGTTAATATCATGTTTCCTAAAAGTTAACAGTTTTTGTAAACTGAAGTTACAAGCATTCTGCACAACCATTTCATGTGTAATTTTTTCCATGCATACTTATGTATGCATATAGTAAAAAGGTAATTTTTAATCTGCGATGAATCCCTATTATAGATGTATCAAAATCTAAATCTGGTTGGCTTCATAGCATCCCAAGTACATTAACTTGTGTTAGCAGGTGCACATTTTACCGCTGGAATTAGAAACATTTTGACAGTCTGTTCTGCATACCATTCTGAATCCACTTTTCTGTCTTAAAAGGATCGTAAATTTCAGTGTCCTTTATTTGACTCAGTGGGATATAGCTGTTGTAAGTAATAGGGCACAGATGTGCAGTAGTATCTTGTTTAATGGCATTTCACTGTTCATTCCCTTTGCCACCATTAAAAATTTTGCTTTATTGTAATTATCAGTGCGAAGTGTATTTACCATGGTAGAACTCCAGTGTTAGAATAGTTTTTTTCTTACAATATATTTTCTTTGGTTATGTTTGTGTATGTGTTGCCGATTACATTAGCAATTGGTGTTAAGTCATTATTTATCACATTCTTTCACGAGAGCAGTAATAAAAGTGTGTAATCTAGGAGAAAAAGTTAATTTGTCAAAGTTAAGTAAGCATGATGTTTAGGTCCTATTTTTCAATTTTATAACTGTTTTATTGTAACAATATTTGTATTTAAGTCTTCATTTTAATGCCTTGTGGTGTTTTTTTATGCATGTCACTGAATTGTCATCCCGCAAGAATTGATGTGCAGCATAGGGTATTAAATCTACATAATGATTTTGAAACAGAAAAATAGTTGATGGTAAAAATGTAAATGTTTTGCAAAAATTCCTTATAAAAAAGTTTTGTAGTAATATTTCACTTGTAAATTTTTCTAAAAAAATGGAAAAGGAAAAAAATGAGAGTAATGTTTCCCCACATCTAGAATTTAGAAATTAATTCTGCCAGCAAAGCCTGTAAGGCATTAATCTGACACTTTTACAATGCTGATTTATATAATTTTTTGGTGGGTTTGGAACTAAAATCATGTACAAGTTGTTGCCTGCAATAACATTTTGCAAGTAACCTATTAAAATTCCCTTGAGTTTAAAAGGTTTCTTCATTTAATTGCTTACAATATAAAGCAGCAATAAATTATGTTTGTGTGATAATCTGTTCATCAAGAAGAAGACTAGAAAACAAATGCTTCTCAATGGGGAAAGGCTGGCAGTAGCTTCTGGATTTGTGTAATTAAGACCTGTACTTGCTGGTCAGCGTTTCCCAACTGGCAGACTCCCAGCAGGGAATTAAACCAGCAGATTCTAGCTCAGCATGAATTCTGTGGGGTTTGTTCAGCTCTTGCGAATGGAAGCTGCGGTTATTCCTGAACATACGAAAGGAATAACCGAAGGGGAAAATTCTCTAAGGTAAGGAATATGTATACACACACAAAGATAAATAATAAAAATTTTAAAAAACTGAAGATAATTCAGTTTGAAAGAGTTAAATAATAGAAGTGCCAGTGTATTGCACACCAGGAATGAATGTAACAAATAAATGGAAACCTGAAAGTACTGACTTCAAATTAGAGAAAATATTTTGAGCTTTTCTTAGTGAATGTCAACAGGCTTCTGCTTTGTGTTATCCTAAAATAACTTTCATGGTATACTAATTTGCTAATTATAGTGGTATAGTGATTTTTTTTTTTTTTTTTAAAATATTAAAGAATTTTTATGATAAACTTTACCATACATTTTGCAGTGAACAAATAATAGTATTTCACAAAGGAAGAAATAAATACAGAATCATGTAGGTTGGAAAGGACCTTTAAGACTGTCAAGCCCACCTGTAAAGCTAAAAAAGCTAACACTGCAAATCCCACCGTTAAACTGTGCTCCTAAGCACCACATTTGCACAGAATAAGGCCACTTTCTCGTCCCATCTTCCAAAACAAGGTGGAATTTAAAATCTGGGACTTCTAGCCTTGTACTGCAAGACAGAATAATCTTTCCTAACTGAAACAAAAAATAAATTATTGTATGTTTGACTAAATACCCGTTAAAGTCTCAGTACTCTCTGTTTGAATGTCAGACAAACTTATTAACTAAAGTCAAACTATGGCATAATTCAAAGTAAATGCATCTGACCAACTAATATGTCTTTATTGGCCAGTTTGTTGTTGTGTTGTTGTGGCACTGGCATGTTTTGAAGAAAATTCTACATTATTGGTAAAAGACTAGTCCTTCATTTACACCATTTCAGTGATACAATATCAGAAAATACAACAAATTCTTAGATAAGGACATTAAGGATGAATGTGCATGTTACATTTTACCCTTTTAGTCCTTCAACTGTGATTGTTCTACTCTGTGAAGCATGAAGTGTAATACCGAGTTGAGTAATTTTGTCTGCAACTGTAGATTCACTACCCTGCTAGACTTATCTGAAATTGCATTTTATATTTATTCCATTAGCTTAATTTTATGTCCAGCTAGGTAGCAAATACCAATTTGGGGTTTTATCTATATGTAATATTAACATTTAATTAATACTGAACTTCCTGCTGTCACCTTCACTTTCCTTATGCCTTCCATGCCCCTGCTTCTCGTTCCTTTTCCTTTCCCCAAAGCTACTTGCATCATTTCCTGATATCCTGAGATTTGTCAATGCATATGGAAGTGCGGTGGGGACCTAGAGCTTGCATGTGCTATTTTTGCTTGCTAGACTAATTTCCATTGAGAGAGGACAGCAAGATACCTTTTTTTATCAGAACAGCTTTGCTCTAAAAATGACCAGATGTTATCACAGGTGCTGTGATTGACTGATGTGGATGTTGTGATAGGCACTTTCTTCAACTAAGATAGACAGTAAGCAACTGTGAGGGGGGGTCTGGCTCTCTGCCCACACAAGTCATTTGCCATTAACAGAAATGTTGAAAGGTCCCTAATTTTGCCATGGAATTGTCTCTTACTTCTCCAGAAGCACGTGAGTTAGCTTTATAGCTTGCAAAAGACGTTTAACAGGCTCTGATATTTGTGAATTGTTCAAGTATTTGTTCCACTGTTACTACCGAGATAGTTTTCTGTCCGGTTTATTTTTGTTGGGTGGTTTTCATAGCAAGTAACAAAAATTACCTCCTTCTAAATTGCCAGATAAAGGAACATAAGCATTTCTTTAACTTAAATGAGCAGCAATGTGCAATGTAAGATTCATAATATAAAAATTCAAAGCTTTGCCTATCATTTGTACTTTTATGTATGGAAAATGCCTAGCCTTGAAGCAGTTAATAATTTCTTATAACAATATTTTAGCATAACTTCTTTAAAAATAAAAAAATATTTCAACCTTTATAGTTTCTTTTAGGAAGGAGAAACTCTTCTCAACTGAAGTGTATTGGAAACCATAAATATTCAGAGGGGTTTTTACCAGATATACATTTTACAGCACTTCTAGAATTTTTTCCTTTCTCTCTTGCATCTGTCTGCTGTGCTGTATGCTAGCCTATATTGCCATTAAGACTTTTCTCACTATATTTTCAAATTATATAGCCTTTTATTTGAATAATATCTTGCTTCTTGCTAAAACCATTGCAGAAACACACAGACCAGACAAAAGAAGTACTCTTTCAAATATTTATATTGGAAAACTCTTCTGGAAAGTATTTGAGTTGAACAAGGTCTGTGTTCCATCCCCACATATTATGGAAGCATAGTCCAGGGTAGAATGCAAGATAAGTTTGCAGGGCAAGAGGTGTTTGTCAAAAAAGGTTTGTATTGCTGGTCTGAAATTCTGTTAAGTGTTAATTTTTAAGCTGTTTTAAATTCAATACATAGCTTTGTGTCACTTGTGTGTATTTTAAAGGAAAGACTTGTGACAAATTCCAGGAAGAACCCGATCTTAAAGTCTTCTAGTGTTGACACATTTGTCAAAGTTTTGAAAGACTTTTAAAGCAAGTAAAAGCAAGCATTAGGGGAAGCATGCTCTTCATAGGCTGAGACACATTCAGATTTTTAGAAAATGTAATTGAATTAATGATGTATTGATTTACTTTCATAGCTCAATTTACTAACTTAAACTACTGCTGTAGGTAATACGTATGTGTACAAAGTGAGGCATATTCATCTTTCAAGGATTAGTTTTAAACATTTTTGAGTTTGTAACTAACTCCTTTTAGTCAGTTCTATTTCAGTCTTACAAATACACATTCTCTGCTTCCAAATCAAAAAATCTAAGGAATTAATATGTAAAATTACACAAGGGGGTGGGAAAAAAAGCCAAGAAAGTGAAAACCAAACCAAGTGAATTAATGTTTTTTAGTCTACTTTTACCCTGTTAAAATTTTTGCTTAGGCATGCCAGATTCTCATCATCCTCTGTCCGTTCCTAACAGGAAACTTCCATAACTAGATGTGGAGGAAGTGTTTATTTAAAGGAGAAAAAAAAGGCAGCTAGAGCATATTAAAAAGAAAAAAAAAAAAAAAGGGTACCTTAAGAAACAAGAGACTAAAGAATCAAAAATGATACTATAAGGATATGGAAAACTGGTAGTTACCATACTGAGCTAGAAGGAGGTGGAGGATAAGTAGGATTGTCCCTTTGCTGCAAATACACATTTATTTTTTTTAATGCTTTTGACTTTTGAATTAATGGTGGTCATGCACAAGGTGCAGGCAGCTTCTTTCTATCTTGAGCAGAAGTCAGAGTACTCTCTAGACTTACTACTAAAAGGTCTTTGAACATGGAAATCCTTGTTAGTGTTTATTTTTCTAAACTGCTGGATTTGCAGATAGAGAAATATGGTTAAAAGTAGAGTCCCTTGGGAGCTGTGCATGGACATAGCAAATGTCAATCATCCTGGATCTGTTACCACTGTTTACACTAAGACAAGCAATCAGTTTTTACACAGATATTTTTCTATTGATATAGCAAAAGATTCAATTTCCCTCAGCTTTTTTCCTCTTCCTCTTTTACAGCAACGTGAAACTATGCAGAAATCAATTCAGCAAGCTTGGTGGAAAAAAGTACCCTGGTTTAAATGGTAAGAGCTTAGGACATGAAATAGCAATACATTTAGGCTCCTGCTCTTAAATACAGGCAGAACTGATTTCTCTGTCTTCCAACATCAATTTACTGAAAATGTTCAAATTATGTAATTCAGATGTATTATGGTCAATATGGCTTTCACATTAAACACAATCCACACTTCTACATTAGCATCTATAAGTTTCATTTTTGTTGAACTAAGTGCCTCAAGCCTCTTCTG
Source organism: Acropternis orthonyx (assembly GCA_035583155.1). Taxonomy (NCBI): domain Eukaryota; kingdom Metazoa; phylum Chordata; class Aves; order Passeriformes; family Rhinocryptidae; genus Acropternis; species Acropternis orthonyx. The sequence continues at coordinate 30,981,310 of JAWWEU010000081.1, forward strand.
AAACTAATATTGAAACCTTTGGGTAGCCTTCTTTTTTTCATACTCTCAGCTTTCAAAACTAGTTTGCCATTGTGGATCACCTAGAAACCACTAACATTGCTACTTAGCCAGTAATAATGAGTGATTGCAACCTTGTTCTTCCTTTAGTTGTGATTGTTCAATATCCTCTATCATCTGCTGGTTTTAGCACAGTAGTCTGCTGCCACAGTGTTAGAATAAAATTTCTTAATCTTTTAAGAACTCTAGTCTGCAACAGATTATGTAGTTAATTGATGGTAGCTCACTGATCACCTGGTAACGTGCATATAAAGAGGAGAGAGCTGGAGAGCAATGGAGTGTGTAACAAACCAAGAGGCATTACCTGCAAAAATGCTAAATTTAATCCTACCTCTATTTGATCTCTCTCATTCTCTCAAATTCTGCATGTGCCCTGCAGAAAAAAAAATAAAAAATCATCCTCTCTGTCTTGAGATGTCCAGCAAATACACAGGATACAGTGAAAAGAAGTTGACTGAGACAAATATTTATTAAAATTAACCCCTACCAATTGGACAGCAATGACACATGGAAAATAAAAAGTGAAAGTTGATGTGGAAGATGATAACAGATTTGAAATACATCACAGGTTCAGGGAAATAATTCGGGGGATTACCTTTTTGTACCAGAGTTATATGTATGAATCCCTTCATTTGAATGACTTGACAGAATATACCATGTGATTGCTCAGCTGAACTAACTAGAAAAAGCTCTCAAGAAAGATACTACAAGAAGTTTTTAATAAGGATCAGAAAATGAGTTTTTGAAGGTGCCATCCTTTTTCATTTCAGGGGGAAAAAAAGCTTCTATTCTACTACTTCACTGAGATCTTAGAAATCACTATCATTTTCATGTACATCTAGTAAACTGTCACCTGAAGTCCCTCAAGATTTAATATTATGATTTCAAATTACTGTTGAATTTGTCTGTTAATCATCTGTTAGATGTCCTTCTGTCTGGTCAACTAAGAGATTCAAATATCCACTCCACATAATGTGTTGAATGTGTTTATTCACTGTGCCACAGCTGCAGCAGCTAACTACAAAATTTACATTGAAGCCTTTCACCCAAGACTCTTGCTCAAGTACACTGCTAGAAGACCTTCTGCTGAATATTTGAGATAAGATTTAAAGAAAAAAAAAGGATTATCAGAAAAGAATAAGGCAAATAAAAACTTGAGGACAAATTATGTCACTCACCGAGGTTACAAGTCATGAAGATACTTTGGATCAACCTTTAGGATTTTTAGCCCTTGCTTAATTACAGATTTTTTAAGTTTCCTTTAGAGCATGTTGTACTTGATTTCCCCACAAGGACATGGAGAAATCACGATAGATAGACAGACAGACAGACAGATAGATAGATAGATAGATAGACAGACAGACAGACGAGATTCTTTTACCAGTGCTCATTTAAGTTTGTAGACTTCTCTGGATGTGAGCCAAGAGGCAGGTTTGTCTGTGGGGAAGTCTTGAAAAAACCCTGCACTTACACCAAGACAGCTATTTTCTCTGCTGTTCTGTGATCCCAGAAAAGAAACGTAGATCAAGCTTGGCAATGAGGAGCTATACTGAACAGATCAATGTCTCCAAAGAGCAAGAGAAGTTGAAAGAAAAGAGTTCTCTTGCTGTTTCCTTGAGAAAGGTGGAAAGTGCTCTAAAAGTTGGTTACCTGCTAAATGTTGACCAAATGAAGCATGAAAAGCAAATGGATGGCACTGTCAAGAGAGCCAAACTCCAAGCCCTGTCAACACTGCTGAATTCTGGCTGACCCCTACAGAGGGGGAAGTAATCCCCTTCTTTTAGAATGTAAGAACAAAGGTGCTCACAGAAAAGAAACCAGAAATGTAACATCCCCCATGCTGCAAAATAATGCAAGTAAAATTCATCAACGAGCACTAGAGTTTCTTGCACAAGGTGAGAAGGCATGCCAGTTCCAAAGATTTGTGGGGCAACAGCCTGGCACCTGTTGGATTGCTGTTGCTGTGCATTGCTTTACTATTTGTGCTCAACTTCTGAGAGAGCTGTACACCAGCAGTGCAGGGCTCTGTGCAGTCAGAGATTTGCCTAGCTAGAGGTATTGGTTTCTGTGGTGTGCTGGTAGTAGAACTCAACGCATAGTTTCATCCTAGGTGCCAGCTCTTTTTCTGAAAAACAGCTCCATGATCACAAAGGTCTCCACACATCCATGCCAGGAGCATGCACATATTTTATAAGGGTATTGTTGCATTAGTCACATGGCAGAAAACTACTTTTTCTGAGTGGCTGTCTACAGAGATGCTCTACAGTTTGGTGGACCACCATGGGGTGATAGAAACCTCAGAGAGAAACCCATCACACCACAAATGAAGCTGGCCTTCCTTGCAGCTGACATAATGGATGTTTTTCTCAAACGTCCACAGATATTTTGTTTTCATCAGGTTGAAAACATACATTCTACAAACACCTGTGTTTTGTTTGTGTTTAATCAGATACGATTAGGCAGCTTTAGCAGCTGTGAAATTGGGAGGGCAAACACTAGCGACCTCTTCTTTTATTGTTTTTTTATTTTTTTTTTTCTTTTCTGCAAAAAAACAAGCCGAGAAACAGTTTTAAATCCTGGTAGAAAATGTTTATTACGCAGTGGGCGTAACTTCCGAAAGCAGCTGTCCTCACACCGCCGCGTAAGAGGCACTTACTTGCCTCCGGGCCTGAAGTTTAACTGAGAGCTGCCCAATAAAGCCGCGGTCCCCAGAGCTTCTTGCCGAGCCCTGTCCATGTGTGTCCCTGTGGAGCAGCTGCACTGAGCCCCGAGTGGAAGCAGCACCTTTTGCGGTCTGGGTTGTGTTTGGCAGCTGGCACCTGACGGGCTGCCCCGGCACACACAGGGCGCGCTGGGGAGCGCTCACGGGCAGGCAACAAACAGTTAATTTATTGCGCTTCTGCACACATTTGCGGAGGGGAAGGCTGAGACGGGGATTCACATATTACACGTTCCCGGCGGCGCGGGGGAGGATGCGCCGGTGTGGCTCCGTAAGGACCCGATGCTGCAAACGTCACGAATTCCCTCAAATCCCCCTGCCGTGCCCTTCCTCCCGGCCCCTCCCTCTCCCCACGGCGCTGCCCGGCACGGGGGGCAGCGCCAGACCCCGGCTCCGGCCTCGGGACCGCGGGAGGGGGCCGGGACAGCCATCCCCCGGGAGACGGGACGGGGCGGCCAGAGGGCGGATCCGCTGTGCGGGAATAAATGACCACGCCGGAGGCAGCGGAGCCGCGTCCGGAGCTCCCAGCGCGGCCCCGGGGGCGGCAGGTGAGTGGAGCCCTCGCCCTTCCCCTCCCCTCCTTTTCCCGCGGCAGAGCCCCCTTATCCCCGATGCCGCCGTCCCGCGGGAGGCAGAGGCCGGGCAGCGCCGGCAGCCGCCGCGGGTGCCTCCTGCCGGTCCGTGGGGGTCTTTTCCCAGGGAATTTAGGAGGGTTGTTCTTTCCCCCTCTCCTGGGACGGGTAGTGGGGGAAATGCAGTGGGTTTGTGTTTCTTAAGTTCCCAGGGTTTTGTTGTTTTGAAAACTTGAAGACCTGACCAGCAGCCAGGTCAGTGAGAATGACGTCTCTCAATGAAATTTAGTGTCAGCCTGAAACTACAAAGTTGTTGGTTGGTTGGTTTTTGAGGGGACACGGGGGAGGGGGTGGGCAAAACCTCAAGATAATTTCACAGCCTTGATTTGACCAGGAAAGCAGGCTCAAAAATTAACTGTTCGGGTAACTCTTCCTTGCATCACCATGAGGCTCCACTTGTATCTGTTATCAAATAAGCTAGATGCATTTTAAGAATAGTTTAACTCTGATAGAAACCAAGAAGTAGAAATGATGCTTTACAGTGTCGATCTTCTTCCTGGCCTCTCTTCCCTTCTGCTCTCTTGATTGTGTGTGGTTTTGAAGATCTTCTGTGCCATTTACTCTGACAAAGGTCGTTGATTTCTCCTCTGCTGTATTGGCTCTGTGACATCTGTGTTGAGAACTAGAAATATGAGAACTGGGTAAAACGTCGTCCCAGGTAAAAAGCTTTGTGGCAAGTAAATAGTTTTCATAAACATAGTGTACAATGGGAGAATCTGTGAAAGCTTTAGTTGTGCATAGCACAGCTCCCCCTCTCTCCCTTGTCCTTCTACCAATGGAGTTATGCTATGGCTGTGACTCCTGCTGTTTCTTACCTCCAGTTGCCAAGGAGCACACTGACCTGCTTAGGTGGTTATTCCTTTGGTGAGGAGCTGCCTCTGTCCCTCTTAGCTCTCTGTCTGATACCATTCAGTGTGCTACAACCTCTTCATAGGGGTGACTTAATGCTGTATGTGCATGTTGGTGTGATGGAGTGAATCAATCTCTTGTTGGTATGGTTGTCCCAGACTGCACCCAGTTTAGCCTGTACTCAGTTATGGCTTTTAACTTTTTCCCGTAGGCTAGAAGTATTTTGCTTCAATGAAAATTCAAGTTCTGTATTTCTGAGCAAGTGGTGAAATTCACAGTAACTTACAGAGCTGCCAAGTCATTAATTACACAGCCCTAGTAAAGAAGATTCTGAAGAGTTAGTTTATTTTTGGACATAAAGACACAATTTATGATGAAGTTATGCTGTCCAAAATATTCTTCTGCTTCCCACTAACTTCGGGAGTCATTTATATAGGTCTGTGACAGTGTTACCTCATGTCCTAAAATGCAACCTTGATAGTATCTGTTAGTTACCAGTCAGGCTCCCTGGGAGATGAGAGTGTATGGATTGTTGGCAGAGCAGAGTAGAGATGACTAAATGCAATTATGTATATTAAAACATGGCAATGATGAAAGGTGATGTGGTGTATCTATGGATGGTTTTCAAAAGATGATGTGTATGATAATATCTCCAAGCCCAGAGGCTTGGAAAAGGTCAGTAAATATTTATAGGAAAGCTGTAAAAGCAAGTTTAGGAGGGAAAACAAGACACACACACACATATATATATATATATGTTTGTATAGTATGGGTGTTGTGGAAAACATTATTTGGATTTGCAACTTGTCTATTTACATACCGTGCTTTTTCCACTTAGTCCAAATAAAACATGCTGAGATTTTTACTTCTATGATGCGGAACTCTGATGGGCAGCTTAGGCTTTACTCACATTTACTTTGTCTAAATGGTACTGCAACAGTGATATTGTCAAGCCAATCACCTACATCTCACTTGCTTCGGGTGCCACATGAGGTGGTGCAGAAAGCTCTGTGCTATGAGGAAGACCACAGAATGCCTTGAAATAGTGAACAACAGGAAGGACCTTCAGTGTGGGGAGCCATCTCAAACCCTGCTCCAGCAAACAGTTGCCTTCATACAAGAGCTTTTTTTATAGTCAAATGCTTGTAATAAAGCAGGGGAGGGGGGAGGGAGAAGAAGAAAGGTATTTTAATTGGCACCAGAGAACTGATGCAAAATACCTCTTATGAAAGTGTCTCTTTTAAAAAAGCAGCTATCCCACTCTCTGCATAATCATTAGAGATGGTTTGTTGCTGGAGGCTTAGTTCTGTGTAGCATGTTGCTCTTGCTTTATTTTGTTTTCTTTTGTATAATGGATGTGACTGCTGTCATCTGAATTGCTTACAGCATCAAAGATATGTTCATTCCTATGCTCAGGTCTCTAGGGCCATCCTCAGTACAGTGCAAGGTGATGTACTTCTTATCCAGGGAATGTCATGGTCAAAGATGAGGGATGAGTCACTTCCCTTGTGGGTAGGGATGACTAACTGACTCAGGAGCAAGGACGCCACAAAGCTACCACACCAACAGTTGGGCACACAGGGAATCATCACCTCAAAACAGCTCTCTGATGACTATATGATGCAAACATGGTTTATTAAGTTGTATGATTAAAGGCTTTAATAGCTCATAAAGGAGGAAAGCTCATAAGATGGTAATAAGAGAAGAAATATTTATTTTTTCCAAGAGTCTTCCTGAAATTGTGCTCCTTCTGAAATGTAAACTGTAAGAGATTTGTGTATGAGGTTTCAAAATGTCTTATAAGAGTTAAGATTAAACTAAAAAAATCAGTACTTGCATAAGATTGTCTTAAAGAATAAAGCATAAGTATTTAAACTCATATATGTGCACTTTCTGTTAGTGTACATGTCATAAAACTGCTTAGAAACCTATTGCTTTATTAACAATTCGTAGTAGACACTAAGAATTAGGTCTGTGTACAAAACGTTTGGGGTATTTTTTGTCTTGTAAAAGTTCTGGGAATAACATGAAATATTTCATTTTCTAGTCTAACTGAATCTACATGAATGTCATATAGAAAAAGTAGAGGGAGACTGCAATCCAGACCAGACTCATACTTTTGCAATAAAAATTCCCTTAAGATTGCTTTTGAAACTCTGGGTTAAAGCAATTGATCTGCACTTGGTACCAAAGGCAATATCGTAGATGGAAAAGTGTTGTACTGTTCTTTTCAGGTCCCAATCAGACCTCTGGTCCTGACCATCTGAGACTCTTTTCCAAAATTTTGAGAAGCATTGGTTCTTCAAAACAGCATGTTTTTAGATGGAAATACTCTAGTTCTGAGGATATTTTTTATAATTAGAGATGCAGGATCTAATTTTGTTTTGAGTGACGACAATGCAGTGGTTCAGGCCCATAGCTGAGACTTGGGGAAACCCCACCTTAAGACCGGGACAGCCAAACAGGTTTCACAGTTTTCAGTTATTATTCCTGCATTTCTATGAAAAAAAATGATGGTTCAAAGAGGGAATAAGTGTGTGCCATTTATTCTGCAGTATTACAGATACTGTGTATAAATACCAATGGCCATGAGAGGAAGATGAAAACTGTTCTTTTTGTCTGTGATTACTTTGTTGGCAGTGTTCAGATTTCAGGCAGGTCATTATTTTGGCAGTTTGATCTTGAGAGACAGCGGTTATGAATAGGGGCAGGGATAGAACTGCAACTCTCCCACCGAGACGGAAATCTCTTCCTGATTGAAGCCCGTGACAAAACTCCCATCAGCTTCAAAGGAGAAAGATTTCAAGCACAGCAACCTGAATGCATTTGACATCCACTGTTGGGCAGTTTGGAAAGGTCAAGGTTTTTTTCAAAGATTAGTAGGGAAGAGAAAAAGACTGAGAGCAACTTGTGACTAGCATAAAGTGAAGAGGAAGTTGACAACTAAGCTCACAGTTCATTGCTAAATCTGTATTTATTAAGGAAGCTGATTTTTGTGAAAACTGATACAGGCATTCGTCTGAATTAGGTGTTGCTGCTTCAAATGAGAATGGGATTATCTTTTCCCCTGATTTGATGTTATGGAAACAAACACATATGGTGTCATGCATGGTATGTGTAGCACTACTGTGGCTGTTTACTTAACTAGCATATTCTGCAAAGAGAAGACAAAATTTCCCAGAGGTAGCATCTGCTAAAGTTTTTAGCTCAAGTATTTTGTAACTTTCAATTTCCATGTGTTTGTGTTATAGAAAAGAACTCAAAACATTTCTAATCACAAAGTGCTTAAAATTTTATTTTGAAATATTTTAAAAACTTTAGCAGAGGAGATACTGAAAGAGAAATGAAAGTTTAGCTATTTGACATGAATTTACTGCTTGCTCAGTATATACAGAAGGAGTCTCGTTTATAGCCTTGGTACTTAAATCTAATCTCTAAACACCGGTGACATCTCATACCCTGACTTCAGTGTTCAAAACCAGAAATAACCCCTCAAAATGTCAGTTTTGCTCCTCTTCCTTACTGGAGCAAATACAAACCCTGTCAGATTTATGAAGTCTGTGAAGTTTAATGGTTTTATTATGTTAGGGGAGCATAAATTACTTCATAAAGCCACAAATGAAGCCGCTAAATTAATGTCTGCCTTATGAGTCTCTAGGGAGCACACAGGCAGTGTAAGGCATGCCCTTCTCGTAGATGAGATGGGAAGTGACCAGAGTGACAGACCTCAGGAGGCTTTTAGGAGGGGAGGATGGGGTGCTGTGAGAGCAGGGGTGGGCTAGGGTGGAGTGTGAGCTGCAAAGTGCTGCAGAAGATGTTACTCTACCAAGACCTAATAAATTAGATCTTGGGAGAGAAATGATGGTTAAAACAGATAAACAGAAGCACTGTGGTGCTCATCCTAGCTTCTCTAGCTCATATTTTTGCCCACTTCCTTACCTGTTGGTTTGCAATTATTACTCAATTATGCATATGCTGAGGCTGCTCTTGTGTTATTCATGTCTTCACTGTCAAAACAAGCTAAACTGCACCATGAGTTTGTAACCACTTGTTCAGTAGCAGACTTGCATCACTATTTTTCCTTACTGCCTCCTTTTGGGTTATTTTTCAGTGTCCTGTTTGTAAATCACTGGCACAGAGAGGAATCAGTGGGACACAGGATGGATGTCGCAGCACATCCTTAGGAGCACAGGGCCCTAAAACTGAGTTCATCTCCTTCAATTCTGTAACTCAAAGGTTACTTGTCAGTTTTGATGTTTGGCATTAAAAGAAAATAATTAAATGCTTAGTGTTCCAAACATTTCTACTACTCTGTTTTTTATTAAGCATTGAAAGATGTCTTAAAGTATTTTTGAATAATTAGTGTATTTTAAATATTGTAATTGTTCTGTGATATTAAAACATGACTTTCCAGGATTTTATGTTTTTGGTTTATTAATTTCAAAGGCAAGACTTAAGCTGTATGTAGAGTCATGATAATTTGGAATCAGATGAAGCTCTGCTTCCAGAGTACAAAATAGGGTTATTCTATCGAATTACCTTTTAAATGTGTTTTCAACAGATTGCACTTCTCTGTTGCCTTGAGTGTTTAATGTGAACTAAACTAAATATGATAAAAGGCACCTTATTATTTTTTATGAGATTGGCACTAATATCGAAGGATGGCATCAGAAAGAATGTGCCACTAATCATCAGCTGTGCATCTCTAGAGACAGCAAGAATATGAGCTGTGTCCCAGAGAGTTCACAGCCTAAGTAAACCAAAGTCCTGATTACCGCTTAGGATTGATTGTCTACAGAGATGATTGATAATCAGTTATTGGATAAGTGAAGATTTATAATGCTGTCAATGAAAAATAATCTGAAGGCCTAGTCAGAGTCAGCTCCTTGCTGTATGTCATGGCAGTGAAGCAGGTGTGCCGGGCAGAATAGTGTAGGTACCAAACACTCAGCTAAAACTGAGGCAGAACTGATGGATTGGCTTAAATGAAAGGACTGAGAGGGGGAAAAAATTTAGAGTGTGAAACAGAACATAAACTTTAATGTTCCATTAATATTATATTAAAAGACTTTGCTGTGTATTGTTAGTTTCTCTTTTTGTAAACACTAAGTGTAATAAAACTATATGAAATAAAATCTATTTTGAATAAGCACTGATAGTTAATATAAATATTAAAAATCATGTAACTTATTGGAAAATTAAATAGTAAAATGCAGATTTTTCACTTCTGGAATAATTACAAGAAACCGTTCAAAGGATCTACAGCCAATAGTTTCTGAGAAAGTGTTTAAGTGCCACAAAAACCCACACAATTTTCTCTTTTAAAAAAATAATTACCTTGCATTCCTCACTGAGACTTGAGGAAAGGATCACGTCTTAAGCTGTAGCATTTTCCCTTTTGTATTTTTACAACCCTTATAAAAGCCCAAGGTATAATCTCTATCTGAGACTACTGGACATTCAGCTCTTTCAAAAGTTGAAATTCCCAAAGATCCATAATTTAGTCCCACCTTTATTTCACACCAACTGCCTGATATGTAGCCACTCCAAGTTCTACAACATGCCTGCGTGAATCATAGTTGCAGCCCTGCTGCTGTCCAGGTAGCTTCAAGAAAGGGTTGTAAACCACGTGAGTACCTAATAAATAAATGTTAATTGATATACAGGACACCAACAAAAAAGATGTAGAGTTTATCTGTTTGTCAGTTGCCAAATAAACACCATAATTACATTACAGATACTTTCCACCGGTATTAGATTATTAAATTTGAAGTTGAGCTGAATAATTAGCCATCAGCCATACCATTCACATGCTGTGTATTTAAGAATGAAATAGGCATCTTGTCTAGTGAAAGAAAATTCTGCAGAAGCCATATAAGCTTTTCAGGTTGGGTTGTTGCTTCTTACCCCCTCCTGTTGATATAAGTTTGCTGTCTCTTTTCTTATCATGTTTCTTGGTAGGTATTTCCTTTTATGAATTGCAAAATGCTAGTAAGAGCTACACAATAAAATGCGAGGTTTGCAAACAAGCTGTGAATGAGCTGCCTTGATGCATTTTCTGTTCTTGTGTCCTCAATAAGCTTGCCCCATGCTTCCACTGAAACCAACTGCACTGCTGGGAATATGAGCACTTCAAATGTTGGTAAGTAAAGATATTCTGTAGGTTTCACTGTTCTGGAATGTTTTTGTTGGTCAGGAAATAGAATTATACATTACTTATGCATGTGTGCTAGATTTGATTCTGGGGCTGGGGAAGCCCTCTTCTGTTTATTTACTAAATGATAAAAGCTAGGAGGAGTCATATTGGCACTTCTGTATTTGTTGGCACAATATATGTTACATGAGAATTCGTGCCCAAAGGTTGTGACAGTGTTATAGCAAACAGGTGAATAAATTTCCAATACCACTTTTATTGGAAGAAAATCCGTTTACTCTGTTATTGCTTGAATGTTCACTGTACAAAAGGTGATACATGAGGTCAGTCTAGCTGGACAGGTGAAGCATAGTTTGGGAGCACCTCAAAAGTGAGTGTTGCATTATGAAATAATTAAGAAACTAGATTAGAGATAACAATTTTCAAAGATAATGCATACTGGGTTTTGTGCTTATAGATAAAATGAAGATTAACTTTAGGACTGATGTCATGACTGCATTTTAAAAAGTAACTTTAAAAATATATTTTTTTTGTCTGCTGTTTGTTTATTTTCATTCTAGTCTGGTTTGTATGTTTCACAAGAAAATCTTTTCAAAGAAGAAACTGAAGAAGCATTGGAGCATGTGAAAATGGCTATAACTATCTTAAAAACCTTTAAGGATTCATTCTTTAATTGCAGAAACAGATCAAAGAGTTACTTAGCCTGTGACAAGGAATTTAAACCACAAGATTTCATATCTGAGATTTGATATGTTCCTCAAATGCTTACTGCAGATTGCAGTATTACTTATTGTCTATGTTGTTGTATAAATACAGTATCTGAGAAATACAGGCTATTCTTAGTTATGCAGACAGCAAGACTGTTTTCTATTATCCAGAACACAAAATTAGAGTTCATAAGGAAGAGTTCAGGCTGTTGAATAGGATAATAATGTTGCATGCTGCGCAAGGAGCAGACTAGTATTAGCATTAAGAAAAATTGCAAAGGTGTTTCCTAAATCCAGTCCTTTGAATAATTTTCAATGTTGCTTTAGTAAATTGCTGTTCTTCATATGCCCATGGCTCAGACTTTCTCCTGAGCACGGCATCTGCCTCTAAGAACTAAGGAGTCATCTATTTATAGCTAGAAAAAATGTTGTGTTTTAGGCTAGTTCCTTTTTAAATCTGTACCAATAAGCAAGGAGAGATGAAAAATCTGAGGTCAGAAAAGGAGTGTAGAATATTTTTCTAATATTATGGTTAATCATAAAATGTGTAGGATGGGAACAGCCATAGCTTCTGGTTCCTACTCCTGGGGCTTTTATTTTATTCTTTACTGAAAGTGGAAGCAGTTGTAGTAAGAGTCTAGGCTGACTGCTGATTAGAATTAAAAAATCATAGCATGGTTTGGGTTGGAAAGGAACTTTAAAGGTCCCCTAGTCCAGTTCCCCTGCAATGAGCAGAGACATCTTCAACTAGATCGGTTTACTCAGAGCCCCATCCAACCTGGCCTTGCATGTTTCCAGGGATGGGGCATCCACAACTTCTTTGGGCAACCTGTGCCAGTGTCTCACCACCCTCATTCTAGAAAAACTTCTTCCTAATGTTCAGTCTAAACCTACCCTCTTTTCACTTAAAAGTTCTGTAGCAGCAGGCCCTGCTAAAAAGTTGGTCCCTATCCTTCTTGTAAGCCCCCTTTAAGTACTGAAAGTCTGCAGTAGTGTGTTCCCAAAGTCTTCTCTTCTCCAGCCTGAACAATCCCAACTCTCATAGCCTTTCCTCATAGGAGAGGTGCTCCATTCCTCTAATCATCTTTGTGGCCCTCCTCCGGACCCATGCACTTCTGGGAAGTAGGAGGTTCACTTGTGGGATCTGAGCTGGAAAATTATGTACTTTACCTCTGCAATTATTTAGGTAGTCTGTTGTTCCATCCCTTTAAAATACTGTCAGAGAGTAAGAAATCCAGTCTTAACAGTCTTTGACAGTTCCCATCAGAGCGATCTGTGGAAGGGATTTCAGGTGAATGTGTTGACTCTTGGCTGGCTGTCATCAGAGAGAGGATGAGGTGCTGTGGCTGTGAGAGTGGCTGTAGATACTTGGGAAGAACATCCTGTGCCGGCAGTTTTACAACTGTGGCATCTTGTGCCCATCAGAGACATCATGCATGGCTTTTAAACATGAAGTAGCTCTTGCTGGCAGTCCTGGTTCTTGATAATCAGATGGGCCCACAGAGAGTCCTGCCTATGCCAGCAGGTCCCCTTGGGGTGGGGGTGCACAGCTGAGGGAAGTCTTTGTGGGTCATAGTAGTGAGCTGAGATGTCTGCAGGCCACCAAGGAGTCAGCTCGGGGAACCCATGACTGTTCTGTTCCTAGGTGTTGCTCATTTCTAAACACACAAGGAAACAGTTATTTTCATCCCTTTGGGGCATAAAACAATTACTTAATTCAAGTGAGATCAGAGACCATAAAAATTAATTTGGCACGTATTACAAAAGAGGTTAAAAGCAGGTTCAATTTTACTCCTCTGGGAAAGATTTAAGTTTAATTTTCATAGCAACATTTTCTGTTATTATAATAAATCATGTGCTTGTACATGAAAGTATGTGTTTAGGAGTGCTTGCTCTTTTTCATCTTGTTTTTTTTAACTTAATCTGATGAAATTCAGATGAAGTGTGTATGTTCTATGGAACAATTCATTTCCACTTGTGTTTTAATCCTATAAGTGACTCAACCAGGATAAAGCCCTGCTGGAATTACCTGTTTCTCCCCCACCTTTTTTTTTTATTTCATATTAATTATTTAAGGTGGCACAGATTTTAACTGTTCATTCTGCCAAATCTGAAGGGAGAAGGTCAAATGGCAAAAACCGTCTCAAACATAAATATGTTACTGGCTTTTTTTTGTTGAGGTTAATTAATTTTTATTTATTTGATCTGGGAAATTTTCATTAATAAGTTGGAATTTTAAAAGCTGAAAAACTGGACTGGGGTGGGCTCAAGGTCTGCAGAATGAACAGTTTCTCGAAAGCTCTTCAGAAAATGAATATGCAATCTTTTGGCTTACAGTAACATGGTAATATTGCACCCTGTGTACAGGCATTTCTACTGTTATTGCCTTGATTATTTAAAAGTATCCGTAAACTTTGTGGTTGTGATACTGTGAATTTTATAGTGCTGAATGGAGCTAGGCATGAGATAGGCTTCCAGTGCTGCTGGGTTTGGTGCCTACCATTTCTTCTTTAAACCAGAAATTAAATTTCTCAAGAATGGATTTCTGGATGCTTTTTCATGACCTGGTGACTGAATTATTTAGAAGTGCCCCTTATAGATAAACATTCAGATGGCTTTTGCAAAGAATTTGAGTCAATAAACTCAATTTAAGTGATTCAAATAATTTTGGATAAGGTGAAACAAAATACCTCATCAACGTTGCCCAAACGTTTAAAAAAAAGGAATTAATTATTCCCATATAATATACAGAACAGTGTATCTTTTTTCCCTGGGTGTTAGGATGCAATTTATATGCAGTTCTGGTGAAAATACAAAATCAGTTGATTCTACTCAAGAGATGGAGAAGGTGTTTAAAATGTTGGTTTATAACAATGTCTTGCAATAATAGCCAATATAATTCCTAACTTTGTGCTCACCAACAGTCATGGTATGTCTCTCGGATAAAAAAAGAATATTTATTAGTGTTGTTTTTGTCAACACTTTTATTTGTGTGTTAATTTTCAAAAATTCGGTGTTAATTCATGGCTGTAAGTGTCTACGAGTTTGGAAAGTTATGTTTTCTGTAGGATTTAATCCCCTTTTAACATAAATTCAAATAAAGAAGTACCCTATAGTATTATGTAGTTGGCTGCCAGCAGGCTGACAGGAGGGCAGGCAAATTCTGTCTTGTCTCCTTCCTTTTTACCCTGCGGCTTTGTGGACAGGGCACCATCTTTGGGCGCAGGGAGGTATTGATTAAATTCCTTTTGAAGTGAAGAGGCTGGTGAAGCCAGGTCTGCCCCCTCGCAGGTGTGTGCCCCAGCCCCAGGTGCAGATGTAATGAGTGCTCTGTAATGACTGTTCTTCACTATCCTGATCCAAAAAGGGATTCTCCTAGTCGTGTCCCTGCCATTTCCATGTGCTCCTGGCACCTGTGTACCCACAAGCTTGCTGGGTTTGTCCAGATGTAGACAATTAGAAAATCGGCTCAGCTTCCCTGTGGGTATAAGCTTTGCTGGCCTTCAGGAGCATGGACCTGCTGTGTCACAATTTTGGCAGTGTGTTAAGGAAAGAGAGTGTTGCATGTATGGGGAACACATATTTTGGATATGGTATTATTTAAACAGAGACATTTTCTGAAACAGTTACAAATATTGAAGTTGTTGAAATAGCAAATAAATAAAAAATAATAAAGCAATAAAAATATAATGAAATAAATATTAATAATAATTATTAGCAGACTAGGGAGATTTACTGTTCCATTAAATGGGGTAGGAAATATATTCTCTGTGTACACACTGATTTTTCTTACAAATATATGACTTAATCTGTGTAATTAAAAACCCAGAGGAATGGTTGTAAACCAGATCTAAACTAAATGAATGGCACATGTTTAGTTCTTGCAGAAGCCCTGGAAAATTGTTAATGTCTTTGGACTAAAATCCTGGTACTGCTTTCAAATCTATAGCAAAGCTTCCAATGTCTTAAGGACAGGACTCACTATACTGTACTTCTAAATTTCATTGCTCCTGATAAAATCCCTTACAATTCACAGCAAATTCCTGCTAACCCTGCACAAAGCTACAAAGCTGCCTCAGAAGAGAGAAGTGAGTGGCAGCAGTGACCTACTGCTGCCTTTTTACTCCCTCCTGAGGCAACAGGATGCTCTGAAGCACCTTTGTCTGTGGGACATGTAGTTTCAAGACACCCCTTCTCAGATGTGTGTGTATAGTTGACCTGGTTTTGCCTTTGCCTCTATGGAGAATTACCTGTCTACTCAGTATATAAACATAAATGTTGGTGAGGTACTTGAATAGCAGTTTTAAGCTCCTAGGTAAAGTTCAGCAATTATCATATTTGGTCAGATGTAGACTGTGAGAGGAGCTGAATCCTTCCTTAGAGATTGATGGACTTAGGACAAAAGCAGCCTTTCTAGCACACTTCTGAATGAGCCTTCTGTATTGTGGATTTACTGACTTTGCAGCTTATTTTGGAGTAAAGCACAGTCAGTGAGTATTAATTTTCAAGTCTGAGCCACTCTCTCATACCTGTAGTCTTAGTGTTGACAGCAGAAGTACAGGTGAAATACCAAGCACCAATTACTGTGCTGGATTTACTGTCATTGCTAAAATTTTTACTCCAGGTTCTTCAGAAACTACTTGCTTTGATTTGACAATATTAATCAGGAGCTTTATCAAACAGTAGCTGTCATAGCTAATTTATTTGTCAGAAGCTTCAAGGTTCATGCTATTAAGTGTATGATATATGAATAGAGTCCACATATTTCCAAGAAACAAGATTTACATGCCTCTGGATAGTCAGGTATATGTTTGGTTAAAATGTGAATGGAACTGCCTAAAAACCAGAACAGAACAATGTTCTGGTTTGTGGTGTGACTGGAGTAGGGGGTGATCTGATCCCAAAGAGGATCAAAAGGTGTTTAGCTTTCAGGGCACAAATGTGGGCTTCTGAGACTTACTGTCTTAAATGGTTTCCTCCTGAGTTAAACATATATATTTTTGAAAGAGTACCACCCTTGGTCACAGAACTAAATCTAAATTTCTTTATTTGCCTTGAAGGGCAGTAGTTCATCCTGCCATGGATTTTGTATATGTGTATATGTGTGGGCTTGTACAGCATGTTTGAAACAAGCAAGAAAACAAATACAATCCATGTTAGTTGAGTGGTGGAGGGGGTTAGAATGGAAGATTCTTAAATAAACAAGTTAATTTGATAAGCCTATCCAGAGATGCTGGATTTTATTTAAATGTCAACCTTGGCTCCCAGTACTTCTATTTATTTGTGATGCAGACAAGGTGCAATGAAAAAAAAAAAAAAAAAAAGATTGCCAGAGATGATTAATGTTTAATATACTTTGAAAAGTAACAAGGGTAACTTTACATGTACATGTTATATGTTGTTGTTTGTGTTGCTTGTGGAACAAAGCAGAAGGTGCTGGAGCTCTCCTGCCAGTGTGAGCTTGTATTAATATGGACCTTGTTTTCTGCTCTGATATTATTTTCATAAGTCCTCTCTATGAACATGGTTAATTACCTTGAGTATTAAGAAAGTGCTACAGAAAATGACTGTTCTTCAGTTTCCTGATACATGTGGCAGCTCTGGATTAAGATGATCTAATTAAATGTAACATTGATTCAGAGTCAAAAGATACTGTTTACTTAGTGAGTTGACTTCATGTATTTGAGCAGCTGAAATTTGATGCTCATAATAATGTGCTGAATGATAATACATAGAGATAATTTGGGTTTCTAAAACTTGTTGAGAAGTTATTTATTTAGCACGAGGGTTAACAGGATGAAACAGAATGAAACTAAGGAGCAATATAGATGTTTATCCCTCACTAAGCTTCCTGAACAAAGGTGTGATGTGTACACATGTGTATTGATTTTACACTGGTACACACAAATATATATCTTACACTGTTACTTAAAATTAATCTGTAGTGCTAAGCAAACACTGCAGTTCCTAACTCAATTTCTGGACAACAGAACAAAAAACAAGTATCACTATTAATAACACTGATCATTGCTCATCAGTTAAAATAGTACTGAAAAATCTCAGAAGTTTGTTCAGTGACAGAGGTGAGCTGTGTGTTTAGCAGTACCATGTGCCACCCATTAAATTTTTCTTCCATTGAAAAGACATCCATTTTATACATTTTTTTTAATAACTTTTGGGGGAGTTTGAAGATGATTATACTGAATTTAAAGCCAAAATCCTGGATCTTGACAGATGCTTTGCCTCTGTGCTTTGTGTAGGGTTTCTTGACTGTTCTAGTTTAGAATCTGTGTTCAAAGGCAGTACACATACATGTGAAACTGTTCATTTATTATTAGGACAACAGCTTTGTGCATTGCTAAATTATACTTTAGTTAAGCTGTTTGTGAACTGAATGCCTTGGAATACTGACTTAGAGTATTTCATCTGAGAATCAAACTGTGTTCTATGATTCCATGCACACTTTAATGATATTCTGAATACAAGTTCTTTCCAGAAGTTAACCCACAGCTAAGGCCAGATCTAAACTGTAATTCAAAGAAACAGAGATTTTCAACTCACAAATATTCTGTATTTTGCACTTGTCTGCATGAGGCACAGAGAACCCGTGGATGGCAGGTGTGTCCAGGCTCTCATCCAGGTTAGCATATAGCTGGGAAGTTGAAGTTGAATAAGTGAAGTCATGTTATTAAGAAAGAGGTAAGTATGTAAATGTTCAAGTGGGTGGTTGTCCTGAAAGCCACAAGGAGAAAGCTCACATTTCAGTCACCCTTTCACCCTTGATGAGGCCTCTAGTGGAGTTTTGTACTCGGGTATAAGCATTGCACTTCAGAAAAGAGGATCTGTTAACAGTCATTGAGACTGAAGAGGAAAAGTGAGAATAGGCATAAATCTTCAAATACATGAATGATTTCTGCATACAGGAAGGAAATAGTGTCTCTGGCTGGAGAATTGGTCTGAATTTATGAAGCAATTCCTGTGTTGATCTGATCTAGTATTTTTTAGTAGGATTTTTGACATGTATCTTAAACAGATTTTCTAGTTACTGTGAAGTGACTTGGATTCAAGCTTCTCTTTCATGTACTTTTGATATGGACAAAAACCACCTGTCAAGGGGTTTTTTTTCATCCTGATGGAATTTTTTTTTTCACATGGTTTTACTGAATGTTTTTTCAAGGGATCTTGGGGAGAATGGGAAAGCTATTTCCAGGTGACTTTTATATATTTGGAAATGTGTTAAAGCAGAAGGAGTAGAGCTCTCCGTTGTACTGTGTGGAAGATTCTGAGCATAATTTAAACAAAGTTTTATGTGATTATACATAACATAACTGAGTTCATTAAGTTCAAGTCGTTTATAATTACCAATGATCCGTAAAATCAGTTCTCTTACAGTCGACAAAAGTTATAGTACAAGCTATGGCACAGAGTATAGTTGTGGTTAAATAATTCATACACTGCAATTTCATATTCATAAGCAGGTGTTGGAGTATCCTCAGTGTTAATATACAGATTTTAGTGATATATTTCTGCCATGTGTGATATTTTTTGCTTCAAGAAAATGTTACTCTGTTAAATAGGACTTGCCTGAAGAATGGAATGCCATTAGCACAAAGTAGCCCCTCTTCAGGCTTCTGACATTGCAGTTAATCAGAAGAAAATGCACTTTACATGGTGTATTTTGAATTCTGGGATCAGTCTTTTTTGTCTCTGTTTTGTTTTTTTAATAAGAACATGATCAGTGACAAGTGTCATTACCTGTGCTCCATGGGAGAAGCAGATGGAATTCAGAGAAAGATTTAAAACAGAAGTTCCCTTTCAGTTTGATGTAGAAAATCCGTATGCTCATCTCAGTAAGGTGATGAGGAATCTCAGAAAAACATATTTGCTTGTAATCTTTCAGTATGAAATGTAATGATATTTCAATGTACACATTAAAATTTTTGTGGTTTGTGTATTGGGGGTTTTTGTGGGGGGTGGGTGGGAAGTCGTTCAGTTTTGGAGGGTTTTTTGTTTTACTGGGGGTTTTTTGGGGGTGTTATTTGGGGGATTTTTTTAAAAGAAGCTGGTATAATTCTAATGCCACCAAATTCAGGTTTCTTGTTTCTTTTCTCATGTTGTATATGCTAGCTAAAAAAAATAAAAATATTCAGAATACTTTCTCATGTCCCTCTGAACAGTCAGCATAATGTGCTCTTGAATACAGTAGCCTAAAGGCAATTATTTACTGGATCTTTTTTAAAACATTGTAAAGGGACTTTGTTAAAATTTATGCAACTTTAAGAAGTGATTTAATTAGTTAAGAAATTTATTACAAGAGTATAAATTGCCTTCTATGTAGCTTTTCTTTTATGGTTCAAATACAAAGTCCTTTGTATTCTTTTGGGTTCTTTCAGGGACCATGCAAATGCAGCTTTTTAACCTCTTTGCAGTAACTGTATCAGCTTTTCTTACATTGCATCATATATACAGGATCTATAGATTTCACTGACAGGTTTAGGTAAGCTCAGTATACCCTACAACTGTATTTTGGGTGCTCTTTTCCTCTTTGAGGCAAATCAAGAGCTTGAGACACTGGAAAAAGAAATGTTACTGATATGAAGTATACTGCAAAACTATTTGCAGTAGCTATTCCAGGCTACAAACACATGAAACAATGTTGAAAAGAAGTGCAGTTGCTCAAGAAAGTTTGGAATATTCATGTTTATATTAATATAAATTTTTTGTGTTGATATTAATATGATTTTTCTGAAAATTATTTATAGATTTAGAGGAATCATTTTAATGCTATACTTTTAGTTTTATCCTAGGAGAGTTACAGTTTTACAGTAAAAAGAATATAAAAATACAGAATATTTTAATATTCCTTTTGTTTTTGAAAGTGTAGTTTGCTATATTTTAGGATACCCAGAGTAGAAATATCTCTGTTCCAAGTCAATAAATTTCAAGATAATCCCAAAGCAAAACAAACTTTGTAGTTTCATTTAGAACTTTTTTTAATACTAATAACTTGATTGAATAATTAAAATAGCTGAGTAAAAATTCAGAAATCCAGAAAATTCTACTTCAGAACTGAGGATTGTGCATTGGAAAGCCCTACAAATCTAGAAGTAAGAGTCCAGAAAATTCAGTGTACAGACCTGTATGGGAAATCAGTCTTGTAAAGTTCTATTTCCCCAAACAAGTTACTTTTCATAAGCAAGGTTAAAATACAGTTACTAGATTTTCTTTCCATAATTTTGTGTGTAGCACCCCCAGGAAGAGTTGAAGGGTAGCTTCCCAACATCTCCCAAGTGCACCTGTATGTTATCACTGGGTATAGGTGTGTGTTTAATAGCACAAGAAAGGTATTTATGTATGCTTTTATCAGATAGTGAAGCACAAAACTGTTAAAATGCTTGGCCTTTGGGTTGAATTTTCAGAAGATGGATTATTATGTGTGCTTTCTAGGTCGTGGTGGTGTAGGCTTGGAAAAAAATTAAGGTCCTGGAGCTATTGCTGTGTGATGGGCTTTCCTCACATCCGTTTATCTGTTCTGTACCAGAAGCTTGTCTTTACCAAATGTTGTTGATGCCTTTATCTGTACTTTCTGTTTCAGAGCAGCACTGATGATTGGAATAAAACCCAGTGGAGAGAGATTAATGTGGAACAGATGGAGGTGCAGCTCAGAAGGTTTGCCAAGGCAGGTTCCATAGCTGTCTAGTTCAGCAATTTATCTGTCTCGGTGCCACCCCTTCCTCACTCTTCCCACCCACTTTGATGTTGCAGTGCGTTTATTACTTGTGTTTAAACTGAATGTTCTGGAACATGCTTTGTATTGGGGGCTTTCTTTTAAAACTTTATTCTTCTGAATGAGTTTCCAGTTCTGGTGTAGGTACACGATAAAACCATTCTGTCACTTCTCTGAGCTGAGGCAGTATGTGAAAGAATAAAGAGGTTGGGGGTTATGACAGACCCCAGCAGATGACAGGTATTTTTAGAGACAGGTGGAATTTGCAGGGGTTTATCTCCTCTGCTCACAGACACAGCTCCAGAGTGTTGGGAGCTGCAGGAAAGGTACTCATTATTAAAGGGAGCGCACTTTCTTTGCTTTAAGTATTTGCAATGCTTTGTTGACAGTAGTCCTGCAGAAGACAATTTCCATGGGATAAGGGAAGTATGCAGCAAAAATAAAAACAAGCCTCCCAGACTATTTGCAGGACGCTAGCAGAATAACTGCTTCACAGGCAGTGTAGTAGTTGAGTATAAAGTCTTGAACCTAACGGGTATAAAGTTTCTTCTTCTTTACACATTTGTTTCATTCAGGAATAAATATGCTTAATTGCATGCCCAATTATTAGTGCTTTAAGAGAAAAATCAGACTTCATAGTAGATGTCTTGGCTTAAATTTCTTAAGAATTGTGAACTCCACCTAGCCAGTTCTGATACTGGGGGTTTTCATGTTGTGATAGGGGTGGTAAAGGCAAGGAGAGGATTCAGATAACTGCATTCTCCTGCTTTTGCATCATTCACTGTGGCACATATGCCAGGTCCTGGAACACAGAAGATGCTGTTCACTGCCCATGAGCTGATCACTTATGTCATGTCCATCATGCTCCGGTGGGCATATGAGTCCTCCTTACTCCTCTGAGCAGTGGTTTCAAATGTATTAAATTTATGGATAACTTTATCTGCAGTGAAATAATTAATAAGAAACCTATACTTAAATTATCAGGGCTGTGTTAAAATAAATGCTTCTGATCCAACTGGAATCCTAAAATCACTATGTAAATACAGTGTTAATACAATTCCATTACTTTAAATTACATACTGGAAAGTATATTTCCAGTCTGACTTACCTGCCACACAAACCAATGATTCAAATAAAATCTTCCCTAGTCTTGTGCTAACTACAACTTTGCCACATATCTGCACATAGAACAAGAAAGCAGAGTTTCTTCCTAAATTTTTCCCAAACTTATCAACAAGGTAGCTGTTAATGGCAAGAAATTGTTGCAATTATTTTAAGCTAGTTTCTTAGGAAATGTGGTGTTTGAATAAATAAAATTCCTGGGATGTATGTACAGGCTTGGAGTTAAGGGTGAAAAATCTGTTGTCATCACTGAGAGTCATATTGGAGCTGCAAAGTTCTGCAGTCAGAGAGAGGCACTGGTACCAGGTCATGAACGTGAGAGAAGTATTCAACCAAAGAGGTCGTGGTGATGGGCTTTCATGCTCTACACACAGATCCGCCAGTGTTGTCAAACCTGGTAGGGCCACTGTCAACCATTCAACATACAAGAGAAGAGATTTAGGTTTCAGACAGAGGCATCTTGTGTGTTGAGAAGTGAATTTGTGGTCTCTGCTCAGACAACAGGACCCAATTCTCTGAAGGCAGACCTGGCTTGCTAAATGGTAGAGGGTGCTTCCGTAAGTGGCTGTCTCCCTGATCACTAAGCACACTAAAACAGGGCTGAGCTTGAAAGGTTCTCTGTCTTGTTTGGGACAGGGGAATACTGCCCAGTAATTATTTCTAATAAATATTTATAAGGAAACCAAAAACTTTCCTGGATAGTGAAAAAGAATGTTTAATAGTGAACAGAGCAAATGATGGGCAGAGGGAAATGAAACATAAGGAAAGAAAGACCAACTGATGTATCAGCCTACCAGAAATTTTTAAAGAATCATGAAAGAGTTTGGGTTGACAAAGGCCTTTAAAAGGTCATCTAGTCCTAACCCCCTGCAATAAGCAGGGGCATCTTCAACTAGATCAGGTTGCTCAGAGCCCCATCCAACTTGACCTTGAATGATTCCATGGATCGGATATGCAACACCTCTCTGGAAAACCTATTCCAGTATTTTAGCAGGCTCACAGTAAAGAATTTCTTCATAATATCTATTCTAAACCTACCTTTTTCAGTTTTAAACCATTACTCCTTATCCTGTCACTCCATACTTTTGTAAAAACTTCCTCTTCAGCTTTCTTGTAGGCCCTTTTTGGGCACTGGAAGGTGCTATAAGGTTTCTTGGAGCCTTCTCCACCCTGAGCGACCCCAACTCTGTCAGCCCTCTGATTGTCTTCGTGGCTCTTCTCTGGACTCACTCCAACAAGTCCACATCCTTCTTATGTTGGGGGCACCAGTGCAGGATGCAGCACTGCAGGAGGGATCTCACAAGAGCAGAGTAGAGGCAAAGAATCACCTCACCTGACCTGCTGGCCACTCTGCTATTGATGTAGTCCAGGACACTGTGCATGGAATGAGTTCATAGGAAGACTGTTGGTCTGACAGTAGATAAAATAAAATTAAAATAAGTGAGAGGTGCCAGCGAGGAAGCGATGTATACCTTTAATTTAACCCAATTGTTGATCATATAGCTGGAAAACCAAAGAGTATGAAACAAAAAGTAATTTCAATTTCTCAAAAAGAATCCCAGTGGTTTTGGTTCCTAGGCCATAACATGGATCAGTTGTCGGTTTCCAAACTTTGAATACTTTTTTTTAACAATTTGGGGAAAAAATTGAATGCCAATTTCCAAATATTTTCATTTTTTAATTTTTAAAATTAAAAAAAGAAACATGGTAAAGCTGAAAATGTAAAAGAGAATGAGTGTAACAGAAGGTTTCTATACTGTTTCCATATACCAAAAATTTATCACATACAGTTTCAATATAACACATTTAAAATTATTTTAATGGAAAAAACTCCTAAACAGGATCAGCACAAAATTTTTATGATTTTTTTAACAAAAATGAAAAAAGGTTTTACTGTCATCTTTTGAAATTGTAGATAAAATAATTTTAGTTTTTTTAATTGGTATCTTAGAAAACAGTCACAAAATATGGCAAATATCCCCACCACTCCCCAAGCTTTCCAGTCTGCAAATACTGTCTCTGTAGTTTACACCAACTTCAATGGCAGCTGTGGGAATTGGCCTTTTAGTGTTACGATATACAATATATCACAGTACAAGACAAAACAAAAAATCCCACAGTAACAGCATCAAGAAATACTTCACGTAGGCTGATTAAGTTCACACTTTTGGTGCAAATCTGGAAGTTTATCCAATATCTAGAGTGCATCTAATTTATTTCATTGTGGTTTTTAGTTAGATTCCATTTGAACAATTTGTTATATGCTTATATCTGACTTTTCTTGTTCATGGACTTATTTTGCTCTCTGCTATATCTTTGCTTTACAAGTTAGGCTTTTAGTAGTGGAAGATGCTACCTTGTCAGACCTTCTGGGATTCCAGCTTCATAAAAGCAGAAAATTAGGTCCAAGGTATAGTTGTCAATGTTGTGCAAGAGTTGAGTACTGAAAAGGAGAGAGAGTCACATTTTTTTTCGTCTGTGTTTGCAGAATAGTATGTAACAAACTATTTGTCTGATTAAGTTTTGGTTCAAGAAATTATTGATAGAAGTGAATATTTTCATGTGACTTACCTAGGGATCAAAACTCACAGCCTAGAGAAATGAACTTCTTGTCTGTGGTGTAGTTTACCATCACTATGAATTAAATATAATCTAATGAAAGTTCTAAACTCAAAATATGTAATACTCTTCTTATTCCCAGATTTTGGCAGAAGTCAGCCAAATGCAGACTGCTGTGGAATTTTCTTATGAAGAACATTGGAGGAAATAAACTCCTTTATTGAAGTCAGATGAACCGCTGCTTGAAACTTTAGATAAAAATCAAGTAAGGATTTAATTAACAGCAATACCATTCGTGTACCAATATTATTCACTCCCTTGATACACTTGGTTAAAACTCTTTTCCTGAGTCTTTATTGCAGAGAGTTATATTTTCTTTGAGTGTTAGTAGTGGGAATTTACATGCATGCTATGTAACTCTTTGTATTCTAAAATAATTCCTGTCTCCATGTAGGAGTTAAACAAAATCACATCTTTCTAAGCTTGTATTTTCTTCTATTTTTTTAAACCCTTAAAAAATATGTTGTCCATTTTCATTGTTTGAAGATGTCTTACATTGTGATATAAAATAACAGTTACAGGAGAATTTGTTAAGTTCTTGTTAGCTCTCGTTCCTCTGCTTGATAAATTATTTTTATTAGTGCGGGTTTTTCTGGTTTTTTTTTTCATTTTTCTAGTTTCAGCTGCAAACAATTCTGAAAAGTGAATACATGGTATACTTCACTGAACAAGTGAAAGGTTGACAAAATTAATTAAACCTGGCAGATTCTGTAATTTTCATATGGATGGAAGTTCAGTACACATGGTCTTTTCCAGGAAGTGTTTTCATTGGCTCTGAAAATTGTCTATCTGCCTCTTGTACATAAGGTGTTTTTTAAAAGGAATATAGAGACTTTACTGTTTTGGAGCAATGGAAAAGAAAAAAAAAGGTACTAAAAGTCACAAAACTGATGAAGATTATGGTTGAATGTTGCATTTCTCATACTTTCTCTCTTCTGCCCTTTTTATTTAATCTTTTTTTAATAGTTTCAGATCCCCTCATCACTTAACCTTTAGTACACACCTCTCCAGGTCTTCTGTGCTCTCATGTGTCCTCTATCAGCTGAACAGGGTTTCAGCTCGTGTTGAGCCTTATATTTGCTAATTGGCCAGCCAGTATTTGTGCTAACGGGGTACTGGTAGGTCAGAGAGAACAGATCAGCAACTTCTGAGACAATAAGTTATTGTTCTCAGAACAGTGCTGAATGCATAAGCATTCACATTGCATAAAATCAATGTTGCTTGTGGTTCTAATGATTGATTGTCTCAGCAGGGAGGCCCCAAGCTGAATGGACAAATATATGCAGCTTGCCTCTTAGAAACAGTTTCTCCAAGACACAACTACATTTGAGTCCATAGAGACATGGGAAAGACTATATTATCTGTGCTTACTGTGCGTCTATGAACACAAAAGCTTCAGACTTTCATATCTGAACCTCTAAAACAGTATGTCTGTGTGTTCAAGTCAAGTGGACATGTAAAACAAAGCAATGTCTGGTTTCTCATCTAAATCCTAGTGGAGGGGGAAAATCCACTCTCATTTCAAGTTAGTAAAAAATGTTAATGTAAAGAAAATCCTTTGTAAAGATTAATGAGATGAACTTCCTTTATTTTTAGTATAAAATGTACCATCTCTGCATTCTGGAGGCAATACTGGCCTGCAAAGAGAAGCAGAGAAAACAGTAAGTTTTTTGCAACCAAGCCCAGGCTGAACTTGCTGCTTCACAGATCCGTTGGGTTTCAGATGTAGAAATGGCATTTGGTAGGCTGGACAAGGGCTTGGCATGAGCCCCAAAGGGTTGCCATAAGAAGCGGTATGGATATCTGCTTTTTGTTTAATTCAGAGAAAAGTACAGTGGGAAAATTGTCCCATAAAAAGATATGAGAGATGGATAATTTTAATATTGTAGTAAATAAAATGCTATTAGCACCTACTGGATAAAGAAACATGGCTTTTGCTTCCATTTCTGCTACCTCATGGACATTTTTATCACATCTTAATTACTGGGACTTAATTAAGTCCCACTTAATTTGTGGGACTATTCTAAATTGAGATGAAAGGTAAAAGGAAAGGTACTGCCCAGCATCAACAATGACACTGTGCTAAGTTTGCAGCCAGTATGGATACTAATATTAAGCCCATATATTTGTGTAAGGAAGCCAAAGTTGTTGGGTTTGTCTGTGTCAAACCAACCAGATTACTTCTAAGATTAGTTTTAGTCCCATTTCAGAATGGTACCTTCTGCCATTTAATTTTTGCTTTGCCTTTCTTTACTTCCAACTTCTCTTGAATGTTTTTGTCCTGTTGTGAATATGCTTTCTCTTTGTGAAAACTTTCAGTAGTTTTGGTTTTGTTTTTCAACGTAGAATATCTGCTGAAGGGAAATGCAAAATAGGAAAGAGACTTTGAAGGGGTGATGGATACCTGGCAGAAGTGTCTAAAATTTCTCTGTAATAGCAAAGATAGTATATCTTTCTATTGAAGTTAGTTATATTTTTCTCCTTAGAATTACATGCAATAGCTCTGTATGGTTTTTTTTTTCTCTTATTAATATGAAACCTGAATAATTCCATGGTCACCTGCTACTATGTAACCCTGTATAGTAATTTACATCATGGTTTGTGATCATCCCCTTATTGCATTGCCTGTTTTTAAAATGTAAGTCACTGATCTTTGCTAAGGGCTATTTTTAGTTTGCCAATAAATGTTCTCATGCAATTAGTACAAATTTTGTAGAGTCTAGTGTATATCTCTATGGAGATTATAACCACAGAATTTGCAATTCAACTTCATGCACATCATCCTACCCATTCATTCCTCCTACCCTGCCTTGCTGACCATCTGCAGTATTTGTGCTCACCTGGATTGTCATTGTTTTGGAAGTGGTTCAAATGTCTGTTTAAACTAGGATTTCTTCTGGCATCTCATATTTAATACCAACAAATTTGTACATACAAGCCAGTTTTTATGGTGATCTAGTTCATGATGCAGGCAGAACTAATTTCTAGTAGAAATAATGGTAGATAGTACTGAGGTTCTTCTGGATTTAGAGGGTTTACCTACATGTTTTCAGGTCACTTGGTGAAGTGCTTTTATTACCATGCTGCTTGGAGAGCTTTACTTGGTTGATCATCAAAAAATCATGCCATTTGCACCATAGGTGTTCATACCAGAGATATATTAGCAAACTTTGAGCTCAGAAAGTGCATGTTCAAATCAGCTATATTTTGCATGCACAGTTTATTCTGCCTTCAGTAATTCACAGTGTGTTTTGCTCTCCTTTCAGAGGCATACATGTGCATCTCTAGAGCAAGTCACTCCTCTCCTGCGGTGACTCTTGATAAGTACATACAACTAAACCTTTGAATGTTTATTTAAACCAAAGTGCTCACTCTATGTGTAACTTTGTTCAGGTAAACCGAAGGTGGCTGGCACATGCTGTTGGTTTGAATGAACAAAACATTTCACTGGATGGTGATTGAAATAGGAAAGAATTCTCGTTTTCCTTCTGACCTCCTGAGCCTCAGAAATGAAGGGTTTTTCTAAGAAGACAGCCTTATGATAAGGAGAAAAAAGGCTTGAGGAGTAAAATGAAACTCATTTTGGTCAAAGTAAGGTCTGCTCCCACGCAGAGATTGCATTGTTTGTAAGGAGAGATCTTGGCTTAGTAAGTGACAGTGTGTTCTGCTGTAATAGCTCTATTAAAATGATCTCCTATTACACTAAGATCTATATAAAAGCACAAATGCCTTGAGGTGCATCTAATCCTTTATAATTGGTTGTTGTAGGTATTAGTCCTAAGTGGCTAGGAAGGAAGTGTGAGACCTACTGATAAGAGCTGTAGCATTGTGATGGGTGGCATTTCTTCCATCTGAATAGCTCCTTCCTGGCATCATGGCTCTGCAAGGGTCTTCTAGGTCACCAGTTCCAGAGCTTTTGCTTGGCTGTCACAGCTATGCCATAGATGGGATGATGTCCAGAAACACTGTTTTGCCAACATTTGTGATGTTCAGTTTCAGTACTTTTCTGAGTAGTTGGGAAATACACCTTGGCTGGTTATTACACCTTTGACTGACAGGTAATGACTACTATTACTAACAGCCTGTTTTATCTGCTCCAGTGAATAAAAAGTTAAATGTTTTTTGGAAGTTCAGTGTTCTTTTCTAGCTCATATGTATAAGGTTATTAAGACACAATATCTTTGAGCATGTGTGTGCATGTAGGTGTGCATATTTAAGTAATAGTTTTAATGATTTTAATGGCCATTACATTTAAAATTACTGAAATATTTTTTGCAGATCTGAATGTATTTATTCAGTGTCTAGTCTGAAGGGGAATATGAGTGGATCTTTGCCAAGGTTAATCAGGAGTTTTCAACAATTTTTTACATTTTGTTTTGTTTGTGTGTTGAAGTCCAAACCAGGTAGGTTTTTTTTCACACCACATAAAATGAAACTTTTTTTTTCCTGGAACTGTTTTTACTCTTATTATGGAATTTCTTGTGAAAATAAGTGATCCAAAAATATGCACCCAGGCATCCTGGCTGGCTTAGTAATTACAGCCCTCTTGTTAGGTTGGGAGGGCCAATTCTGGGGCTTAAGTCTTTGAAACAGTCTCCTGTTTCCTGTCCTATGTGACCATTGATAGGATGTTGCTTCTTGCTAAAAAATGCTGATGTAGTTAGTTTTCTGAAATAAGCATTTACAAAGTAGTACTACACCCTGATTTTACGTGAACATGGAAGAGGTAGTGTTGTGGTTTAGGACATTAAATTTTAATGAGGAAGTCTTAGAATAAATCACCCATGAAATCGCACAGGTTTGAAAAACAAAAGCCCCATCTCCTGATGTTATAGAAGTTCATTGCAAGGTAAACAATGACTTTTCTTATGTTAAGGTGTTACATTATGCTAACCCAAGCTCTCCACCTACAAGTGAGTGGTTCTCCTGTAGAACCAGCTGGCATGGGCAAGACAGAGATCAACTGAAGATTTAGGATGTGCCCTTTTTATGATGGTGTACATCTTCAGCTGTTCAGAACACATGGATGACAAGGTGAGATGTTCTACTAAGCAGTATGGACATTGCCATTTAGCTTCTTTTTCATATGAATTACTTTGGAAACTGTTGCTTTCAATAAACAGGTGTTAAATCTTTCACTTTCGATTTTATTCTATAAGAAATATCTATAAAGATTTGGTCCAGACAGGAGCTTGAGGGTGCTTTGATGAATTCAATTGCACCTTGGTACAAGTTCAGTCAGTGGTGGCAGTACAATTAAACACCACCCATGATGCAATTAGGAACAAGAAAAAAAGTGAGTATTTCAGCAGTGCTTCTTTATTGTCCTTTGCAGGCTATAAATACTGAACCAGTAATATCTTTTTCCAAAGTTCCTCTGAAACCCTTTATAAATGAGGGAGTAGATGGAAACACTAAACCACCTGTGCAATATACTGCCTTAAAATGACTTTATCTTCAAAGTGTAGCAACAAATGTGAATGAAATCCTGGTCCTACAGAATTCCAGTGAAAGCTTTGCTGTGGGAACTGTCCTGTTCAAGTCCCACCATATGTGATCATGACATCAATATGGGTGAGAAGTTTGATAGGATTCAGCTTTGCAAGAAGTCTCCTCAGTGGTTCCAGGGTTTTCCAGCACTTTTGAGACATGCCTTGTGTTTCCGCTGTCTCATATTCTCCTTCCTCTGATTTTTTTACTCAGTGCTGTCTTCTGGCCTTTTTAAACCCGTCACATCCCTACCAATCTCATTGATTCAAAGCACTCCAAAAAAATCAAAGTGCTTTAAAAAATTATAGCATTTTTGGTAATGGTAGGGTGTCGCACTTCCAGACCCCGAGCAGCTGCTGGCTGTGGCCTCCCCTAGGTGGTGGCAAATGACACCACCACCGTCTGTCCCTACTCTACCTTTTGGCAGTACCTGTCTTTGTGTTTCTCAACTGCCTCCTTTGTGTGCAGCAATGTTAATGAATACTAACAATCAACAGTGCCTAATTAGCTCCTCTTGCTTTGAAGTAAGGTCCTTGTTAGCTTTGACTGACACTCTTAATTGTGACTCTCCTGAGTTCTGCTTTTAAAAATGTTTGCACACATCAGACATTTGCTTTAAATTACTTATTCTTACCATGTTTAAACACTAATCTATGTATTTGGATTATGGGGTTTGTTTTCTTTCCTAGAACCTGTGCCATGGTTGTCCCTGATACTGAACTGATCTCTGAAATTATGTTGGTTGCTGAAGGATTGATTGATGCATGTCTGTTAGCCAGGAAGTTTATCCCCCAGTAACCTCTCTGCAGGGAGCTGCTCCCAGAACAGATGAGGGTCTCTCTGGGCTTCTGAGTTTGATACATGTCTATTAACACATACTCCATACCAATGCAGCTGGATATTGTATAGTAATGGGAGGGATTTATGTATACAGTCTTATCTTTTATTTTGAAGACACTTTAAATCACATGTCCACCCTTAATAAATTGTGAGATATCAATTTGAAAGAAAGTGTCCTTTCCTCTGATCTTGGGGTGTTTGTAATGCATTAACTTTGCATTAAATAATTATATATCACCACTTCGTACCTTGGATGAGTGACTACATTGTGCTGCTGTGTAATATCTGTGTTAGATAACTGTCTTTTAGAGAAGAAAATAGCAGAGTAGGAATTATTCTGAAAAACAGATAGCATATTCTAGTTGGATGAACACTTGTTTAAACTTGTCCCAGTAAATACAGTGAAGGACTGTGAAAAATTGGGGAGGGGAGAGCAGGGCAGGGGAGAAGCATTTCTAAATAATTTAATTATTAGAGTAGAAAGAATTCATATTCAGAAATATTATCTTAAAATCTAAAATCTAGGGATTGTATGCTTTCTTCCCTGTATGTATGCTGTTTTAGTAATTTTGAACTCTATCATTTTTGCCAAGACATTCTTAATATTCAGTTTTATCGGTGGCATAAGATTGTGAAGAACCCTTAAATGTTAAGCCATAAATGCAAATAACAGGCAGGGCCATTATGAAATCAAAAGCAACTTTATTTTTATGCCTGCATAATTTTGAAATTATCTCTAAATATCCTGAAGATTTCCTGACACATTCTTGCAATTTTTTTAGAGATAATGAAATTAAACCATGCATAGCTTAAGATAATTAATATTGTTTGCTTCACTAGAACAAGGATGCCTCTAGTCTAATGATTATTTTGTCCTGGAGACACTTTCTGTATTGAGAAAAGTAATCTTTACCATTCTTTAATATTAATCATAGTATTAGTAATAATACTAACATTAATATTTGAAGCAAAAGCTCATATGTTCCTTTTTGTTTACTTTTTTGTTTTACTTTTAATGGAAATGGGAGAAATCAAATCCTTTTGACAAAAATTTTGGGCGCTGAAAAAGATGTACAGCAGTTCAGAGAATTCTGAGAATATTGGCCCAGTGTTGGCACTTTTAGAACCATAAATATACCTTTGGGGCATCAGGATCCTAGCCTATGAAAATCACTGCAGAACAGGGTTGTCAGAGCTTTCAGTGCATATGTAGTGAAGGAAGGGACTTCTGGTCCTGTCATGCCTGGATGTCTAAGACCTTATACACTGAAGAATCCACACACCAGGCTGCTGTTAAGATGCATAGCCTCATGCTCTCTCATGAGTTATTAAATAAAATAAATTGCCTCAGTCTAACCAAAAGCTCATTAAGTACAGTATATTCATAAATTTCCTAGTTTCATTATCAACTCCATGTTTAAATTCTTTTTCTAAAATGTGCAGACTCATTTTCAGTACAGATAATTGACATCTTTATTACCTCAGAAAAAAATTTTTTCATACTGATCATGAACTTTCATGAATTTCAAAATTACTTGTTATTTTTTATTCTTTGTGATATATTTAGTGCATTTGATTCACTTTTATAGACTTACCACTGTTGTATAAGAGGATAGAGACACCTGTTAAATTTAAAAATCGTGTATTTTTAAGTTGTGAATTTGTTTCCGGTTTTCATTTTGGTTGAGTTTTTGGATTGGCTTGGTTGTTTTGTTTATTTTGTGTGTGTGAAAATATTGACTAGTCTGTATTTATATTGAATTTCTGGGTGTGGTTTACAGCATATTTTCTTAAACCCTACCCAAGTGGTAGCTCATCTGGGTGCTGACAGCAGGGTAGTTGCAACCCCAGACAGATATTTCAAACTGAGGGAAGGGCAGTGTGCACACACTGAGGGAACTGTGGCACAACACGAGTTGCATGCTGACACAAATACATTGTAGCCACAGCAGCACAGAGGTCAGAGAGGAGCTGATTATCCCCATACTTAGCCAGCTGTTCTTATGGTAGCTGGTCCCACTGCTGGATATTCCAAAATTAGCCATCTGGAATCTCTGCATGAGCTGTAAGAACACCTTTAGGTGTTGGCATAGCCTTAATTTAGAGAGCTGTAATTTCATGGTGGACCAAAATTGACTGTTGGGTTACTTGAGTCATTCAAGGTGTGGTTCAAATTGTTTAAATTTACTAAATGGTTCAAAGTCTTTCTACTTCTTTGTTACTTGGGAAGGAGGGGGAGAGAGGTGAGTATTACACAGCCCTGAAAAAATGAGAAAAAGGGACTGCAGTGTGTGATGGAAAAAGTTGTGCCTTCTGCACAGGGTATCTGCCTTCCCACCCTTCACTTACCAAGCATTTCTAAGCTTTTTCTCTATGTTGAGTATCTGTTTCTCTTTTCTTTTAACTTTTATGTTGGAACAGGTGCAAATATGTTGATAGTTTGTCCAATCTCACCTTTTGGAAACAAAAAAGCATTACTAACACCTGGTCGAGTCAGTAGAAGTTTGGCAGCAATTTTTTTGCTTTCCTTGTTTCATCATGAAGGTAGAGTTGCAATGAATACAATAATAGTTGGTGATGCAAATATTACCATTTAAGAATAGGGAACAAAGTGGTGGAATACTGAAGATTAAATAGATATACATTTCACCCTTTTTGTTGTTGTTTCCTTTTTTCTTTAGTAGAACACTTACACTGGCCTAAAGCCACTGCAAGGCTACAAGTGAATAAAAATGGAATTTTACTCTGTGTGTCAATTGGCAGTTTTCTTCATAAAAACTACCACGTAGTTTTATTTCCTGTGCTAGCATGACCAGTTAAAATATTTTAGCAGCACCATTATGACTGAGGACTTCAGGCTATCAAGTCAATTTTGGTAATTGCTGGGTCTCTGAAACAAGGAGACAAGAACAGACCTGAGGATCAGCTAAAATCTTGACTTAAAAGCATCTAGGGGTAGGAGATATATCTGATGTTTTGCCTTTAAATAAAAACAGAATCTTAAATGGGGAAATGATTTAATGCTCCTTCAATATGTTATTTACTGTTCTTTTCCAGAAGAATGTGAATCTAAAGAGACTTTAGTTTGCTGAAAATAGTGAGAGATAATATCCCAAGTTTCAGAGGCCTGATCGCTGTCCTGTTTCCAGCTCTCGATGTTCCTAGGAAGAGAAACATACAGTTTTAACAGATGGGTAAACAATCTACCCTAAAGCTTCACTTGAAGCCTGAAGAGAGCTTTGATCTCAAAGTAAAATAATTCATTGCCTTTAATTACTCCCCTTAAGAGTTTCAACCAAAATAAGTGAAAATGGGTTTGCAATGGCAAATGAAGGTTACTTTTGAGTGTGTTAAAGTATTGATAAAGTATCCCTCAATGACTCAGTATTTCAAAGGTGTTTTGTCACGGCAGTAATGCTCCTCAGTGTGATAAATATGTCCATAAGGAAATGTGTGTCCTGTTCAAAAAAGCTGTCTATAGTGACGATTTACAGTGACAAACATGTTTGTTTGTGCACAGTACTAAGTATCTGTACTTGGTAGAAAATGCATGGTTGGTTAATTATTTATAGTGAGTAAGAAGAGCAAGGAAGCAAAAACATAAATAAGAAGGTGTGGATTTGGAACGTGCATGGCTACATGTGACTTTTGTGTGCTCTGGCCTTTATGTATAATATAATGCATACTGTGCTATACACATTAAAAACACAAATGTACCTGCATATAGGCAAGCATACTCATAAGAATTACTTGTCTGTAAGCTAAATTTAAATACTAACTTGAATTTGTTAATTACAGACAGAGGGGCAAAGTGAAACTTAGAAACACTGGTTAGTATACAGACCAAATAAAAGTGTGCTTATCTAGACTACTAAGAGCATATGTTCCCACCTTTCTTCAAGGAACATCTACATATGGTGTATGAACAGCACACTCCTTACCTTTATTAGCATATGTTGGAAACAGAAATAACCAGGCTGGTTAAATGTGGCCGGTCTCAGGAGTTATAAAGGATTTTATGCTCATTTCTATCCTGAACGAAGGGTGAAAGACAATAAACTATATCTTGAGGTATTGTGAACTTTCAGCCTTCTATAGAGTATTTTGTTTTCCACTAACTGGGTAAATCAGCAGCTAAACACTGAGAAACATGAACTTGTTCCTGTTAGACGTTAGAAAATCAGTGTAAATGCTCTTCACTAAGGCAGAAATCCACAAGCAGCAAAGCTATTTCCATTCTGTGACTCACAGAACTATTCCTTTGCAAGCAATATATTGCTTTAGTAGTCTGACCTTGTATTTTGCGTAATTATAGCTGTACAACTGTTCTGAGTGTGGAATTCGCTCTGCTAAAGCGATGGCAAAATTGTGATACTGTGAATAACTGTTCCCTACCCCTGGGTTGGCACAGTCCTACTGGACTGGGTGGCTGTCTGGCAGAATAGGATTTGCTCTCACTAGTTGAGGTAGCTGCTTTCATTACCTTTCATCAATTCTCTTACCGTTTTCTCGGGGACAAACAATATTACTTAGTGCAACATCAGCTCAGCTGAAGCAAATCTGCCCAGAAGGTGCAAGTTCATTTTTTTCCTGTTAAAGGGAACAGGAATGTAAAGGGGGAGGTAATTTTTTTGAATAATTGTGTCTCTGTGACAAGAACTACGACAAGAGAGGAAAGGTGCTCTCTGTGTGAGCTTTCTGTGTGGTAGGCTGTTCAGCTGGAGGAGCCACTTGGCAGTGTGTCACTGTGTGTTTGTTGTTGGAAATGCAGGGACTGGAAGAATAAGGTACCTGCCTACCTATGCGGTGTGTTTTCTATCTCACATTGTAAAGAAATTGCTGTGGTGCTCGCAGAAACCATTCTGCATGTTGCCTGTGCCTTAGGCTGTAGTCTGATAATATGCTGTTCAGGCCATTCAGTCAGCCACATGATGTCCAATAGAAGGCTCAAATGTTACAAGCAAATTCTACACTTTAGTGTTGTTTGCATGTCCCAAAGGACAGTTAATAGTGGCATGAAGTAATGAGCATTCAATTTGACAGACAGACTAAGTAATGCTTTGTTCTGAAAGAAGAAGCAGGATGTTTTAATTAGGTTTCTGGACAGACATCATGGAATTTATTGCCAAAACACTAGACAAATAATTCTAATACATAACACTTGCCTATTTCTGCTACTAAATGTTGGCAGCTGCATAGATTTTCTTCTCCATCTAACACCTTCTATTATAATTAACTCTGGAGTACAGCCATTTCAGAAGGGGACCATCCTTTCCTATCCTTAGGCTTAATGGAAATTTGGGACTAAACTAGCACAGAGGCAAGAGTTAATCAAGGTGAATAGATGGCTGAGTGCGGGGATTTGCACTCAGGGATCTAGTTCAGGAAAAAGTAAAAAATTCCTATTGTATCAAAACAGTGCCACTAACATGTATCCCATTCCTCTTCAGGTGCTGAAAGTTCTGCTCCACATGTTGTGCACATGAAAGAAGTACCTGTTTGGAATTCTTAACCCTAAAGTTCTGACAGCTGCTGAACTGTTTGGCTTTATATACCATGAAACCTGAGAATGGAAAGATGGCAAGTAGCACATATGTTCTTACTAGGACCAGTTCTTGGAGGCATCATTCTCCATCCAAAATGGACAATGCCAGAGTTCAGAGAAGCTGTTAGAGGCAGAATTCTTGCATTTTTCTGAGTTTTGATGCAATGAGATGCGGGCCAAGAGCATGGGTGGTTCTGTAAAGACTGGAAGACAGGGCAGGATGCTAGTATTAGCCTGAAAATTTCTGATTCAGCTGCCTTAAAGGGTGATTTATTTTCTCCACAGACCCAGGAAACCTCCAATATCTCACCCTTCTCATTAAGACTAATGACAGACTCTCCTGATGAATCAGAAGCAACATTTTTTGGGAGAATGGGAAGATCTTTTTGGGTGCATGTTCCCACATCCTGATGTGTATCCAGATGCACCCCTGCAGGTACAAGTGCACACTGGTGACCACGCAATGAGCATTGCTAGATGCTAGAGTGTTTTAGAGTCTTGCCATCATTTCTATCAACTTAGATGTCCTGAAAGTAACACTCACTAGGTGTGTTTGAATAAATCCCTGTTGTTTGGACCACATGCCTTTAACTGAATGTTGAAAACTAACAACAAAGTGATGCTCTTATTGATTTTTTTTTAGCCCTCCTGAAGACATACCATGTTAAGCTTCTTACTAGTTTATACCTTTTTTCCATAGTCAGAAAAATTCATTCTCCAAGTCCATTTAACCATTGAAAATAATGCCCACAGCAAGTGCACACCACAAATTTTTCTATTTTCAGCTTTATGTACACGTAATTTTTGCCAGCTAAATTAGCTTCACACTAAGAAGTCTATGAGACCTAAGCAAAGCAAATCACTTTAGTACCTTTCCACTATACTCTTGAACAACTTACAAAGTTAGAGTTACATTTGTGGAATACAAATTGTAGCAGTTATGATAGTATGATATATACCTGTCAGTGGAGAAATAGGAAGCATGAGCTATTAGTTTTAATTGCCTCAGTTTGAAGGTTTGGTTATTTTTGCTCTTTTTTCAGTGTATTCTGCATATGATACTCTCAAGTGCTTCATGGTGTTTTGATTGCATTAACTTGCAGGTCTTTTTAATTCTTGCATGAGTAGGAATTTTCCTGGGGGGTTAGAAGTCTATGGGCATAGAAACATGGAGCTGGTGATCAAAAGACATTATCCATTTTCAACTCTTCTGTAAAAAGTTCTCTTTAAGGGTTAATATTTGGTTAAAAAAAATAATACAGAGCTTGGAAAAGAAAGATGCATCAGGCAATGAAGCTTGTAGGTGCTCATAGTAGGTAAAGCTATTTATTGCCAACTATTTGCCCAAACAGTTCTACATACAGTGAAAACCAGGCTAAAAATTAAATTGAAATAATTGAGAAATTAAACCAACTACCTCTTGCACCAGCCTTTGCTTCTCTAGTAGTTATAGGGAGACTAGTGTTTTGTAAAGGCTGGGATGGAATAATGCATTTCAACTATAACCTGATTTCAAAAGCTTCCTACTAGAAAAAATTAAATAAAAATTTTCAAGTAGAAATACTGTGTAAAAAGTAATTCAGTAGAATAATTTCTTGTGCTAATTGTGTTTGAGAGAATGGTGTACCCCATTTCATCACTTTCTAGAATTTAGTCCTAGCCAGAGAGAGACAGAAATTACTGTTTGCTTTTAAAACTAAACTTAAAAGGGTGAGTTATTTTCTCCACAGACCCAGCAAACTTCCAATATCTCACCCTTCTCATTAAGACTAATGACAGACTTTCCTGATGAATCAGGAGATTTGTTGGGAGTGTTTGATGGGTTTTTTTTCCTTTTCAGTTTTAGGCAATCTTTGTTCATGTATCTGAGACTGCACATCTCCAATACTGTACTGATCTACTCATAACAAAAGGCAAACCAGTCTTGCTTGTGGGAAATGCTGGAGTAGGAAAAATGGCATCTGTGGGCAATAAGTTTGGTGATCT
The DNA here is from genome assembly GCA_035583155.1 of Acropternis orthonyx. Classification (NCBI taxonomy): domain Eukaryota; kingdom Metazoa; phylum Chordata; class Aves; order Passeriformes; family Rhinocryptidae; genus Acropternis; species Acropternis orthonyx. The sequence continues at coordinate 31,019,757 of JAWWEU010000081.1, forward strand.
CTCTGAAGACCAACATCCCCCTGAGCTATCACACAACATCAGCTGTGCTCCAGAGTAAGTTCCATACAGGTGCCAGAAATTTACCTTCTCTCAGCAGCAAAGATAAAAATATTCCACAGTTATTACAATCTCATCATAGCCATTGGCTCCTGCTGTTGTCTGGGCCTTGGCAAGTTCATTGCTTTGCAAAGTTGAAAACTTTGTAAGTTGTGGCAGGCAAGAGGAAAGGAGGAGGATGAAACTGTTTGATGTAAGCTGGAACTGGCACTGTGCTCCTACAAAATTGCTCGCTCGTTGTGGACCAGAGAAAATTTGGTTTTACCTATGTTCACAAGAAGCTTTCAGCCAGCTTTGGCCGGCCTGAGTGTCTCTGCATGGTTCCTGTAGATGTACAGATGTGCCAAGGAGTTGGGCTTGCTTTTGCTAGGCACCGTGCAACACCCAAGGAGGGCAGTCCCTTGACTGGTGACCTTTGGAGTCTCCCTAGGTGAGATGGATGCAGGTCAAAGGAAATGTTAATATAACGCACAAGTGGAGGGGGCTGTATGTTGGCCAAAAATATTATACTGGTGGTAGATTTTGGAACAAGAGGAATCAGTCAGAGCAAAATAGGTTCATAAATGCTCTGTGTTCTTTTGCTCTTCACAAACAACACAGCCAAGGGGGGACCACAGCTGTCAATGGATATGCTCTCTGCCTTAATTTTTTTGAAATCCTTCCAGTAACTTGAACTGATACAACTATACAGGAAAAATAATGTGCTCTCTTCACTGTACAGCTTTCCATAGCATGAAAAGCACTAGAGAAATCACACGCTGGTTTGTCCTCTCATATGCCTGGGAGAAGATACCAAAAATAATTTTTCACTTTTATAAACTTTCCAAAATTTTAGAATTCTTCAGGTAAAATCTTTCGAAGCATTTATGTTTGCTGTGTAATTTAACTCCTTTTGCAGTCAATTGTCTAATTTCCAGCCAATCTACATTGCTGATAATGGAGGAAACTTTCACCAGGCTTAAAAAAATAGGTATAAATTCAAAAAGTTTAATTGAATAAGTTTTTACCCTGTTTCTCCTTTCATGTCTTGTGTTAATTTGCTTCTCTATTCAGGTCAGATAAGCAAAGACCATTTTCAGTCTACTTTGTACCTTAGTTTATTCTTTGAAGTGTTTCCAAATTCACATTAACATAGAAACCTGCATTAACAGAACTTTAATTGCCCTTTTGCCCCTCAAAATGAATGGAGAGATTAGGAGAAAAGAAATCTGCTATGCATCAGAGTGAGATTATGAGGTGTTGTAAACTGTCATAGCTCCTTTAGTGGGGAATCGGCCTCAAAAGGCTTTCAGAAATTCCCCTGATCAGAGAGGGATTTTTCAACTAATGATGCCATTCCAGTAGCGACCATGACTGGCACTAGAGTACAAAAGCATGCTTCCCATTGCAAACAGAAGCTGATGAAAGGAGTTCCTGCGCAGCAAAAGTTTTGTATTTTTCTTGTAGGAAACGTCTTAAATAAACTAAAGAGGTGAAGTCACCATCACAGGGACTTGCTCTACAAATGTATCACACCCACCAACTGTCTTATGGCATAAAATTTGAGAGTTTATGAGACTTTAAGGATTTGCTGTGAAATGTTATTGGTATTCCTTCATATTTTAAGTCAGTGCTGTAAAACATCCACTGCCCCTTCTAAGAAAATTAAAGACACGAACAAAGAAGTCGACTTGCCTGGTTGGCTGCAGCTCTTCCTTCGGTCTGCTGCTCTTCAGCCAAGCCTCTCTTGTTAAATGCTTTGCTAGCAAGTCCCTTCACTAATCACAGTGGGTGAAGAACTGTGACACAATCCAGAAACAAGTATATTGTTTCCCTTTCTGCTGTGTTTACAACACTTTTTTTGGTGAGCTGTGACAGAATGATTTTGTACTCATGTACAGCTGAAAATGACTCCCTCATATGTTATTTTTGTGTTTGTGTATACCAGTGCTTCTTCCTGTAAAATGCATTCAAGTAATACACTTGAATGTGTCTTAGGTTATCACTCCAAGCAATTCTTTGAAACAGTCAAATTGTGAATTGTTTGTTTAGTAGAAAGAGTCATTCACAGCAAATTACAATTATTACATTACACAAATAAGCAGTTGAAAGTCTCAGTTCATAAATAAGATTAAGAGCTGAACTTGAAGTAGTTATTCACTACATTGCCATGTTCTTAACATAGTTTGGAGGTTAAAAGATTTTTCTTACAGATCATATAACTTTTAATCTGCAGTCTTTTCTGTCAGTTCCCATCTTATCTGTATCTACATAACTTTTTTTGCAGTATGTGCTAGAGTGGGTGACATTAACATGTAGTGTGGGGTTTTATTTAGCAATTCCCCAGGCATATGACTCATCTGCTGTGTTTCCAGAACAGTAACAAATTTCAAAATGTTACTTGATGGAGGCACGTTCTGATGCAAACTAATATTGGTACATTAAGTCTGGATCTTCAATAATAGTAAAGTCTTAAACACTGCCACAGAGAAGAAAAATGTGCAAATGTTTATAGATTATAATTGAGGACACTATTTAAAATTTAGATAAGGTCAAGGATCAAGAAGGAGAATTCCTAATTTTGGATTTAAAAGTACAGGTATGTACCAAGCTGAAAGAACAAAATTGTCTTTTATCTAAGATTTTAAGGGAATTAAGAGACTTTAAACCTTTCATATGCAAATAGTTTCTGCAGAAAATTTTTTCCCTTTTGTGGTAGGAAGGCAATTTAAATGCAGTCATGATGTTTTCCTCCAAAATTTATGATAATCCAGTTGCAAATAAGTTGAGGTTCTCCATTTCTGTCCTGTCCTCCAGCACACTTTCAGTCTTTATCTGCTTATTTTACTTCTCCAGTCCATAACTGTCCTTTAAGCTGGCTGTGACTATACAGAAATGTCCTTGGAAGCATTTGTTACCTTTGTTGTATTGGCCAGTCAAAATCACTGTTGAGGTTTGCAGATGATTAATTTCACTGAAAAATCTAAGATGACAAGACAATACTTCTTTATTCCTAATGGAAACTGCTTGCAGTGATCTATTTGTTTATACTGCTCTGCCTAAGAAACCAAAAAGTCTGCTGCAAGTCAGAGTTGTGGCCGTGCTGTGACATACAGCCCTCAGCTGTCACTGTGCAAGTGTAGTTTCCACTTCCTACAATCTCTGGTGATCATGTTGGCCAGTTTTTAAAGAAACAAGGCATGTTCAAAACCATATATTTATATTTTGTGCTTTTTCTTTTTTGATTGTTTGGGGGGATTTTTTTTGCCTAACCCAAACTATTTTAACACACAGCCCAATACAATGGGAAAAAAGAAAAAAAAAAGAAAAGTCTGTAGTCTACATTTTTTTCCTATTCTATTTATTATATGTGGAACTGTTAACCTTTTTTTTTTTTTACTTTTTATTCCGCACACTCCTTTCTTGTTCACAAATATTAAAGTCTTAAAAAATGTGGCTTTAATCATCTCAAAATCGTTATCAGGTATATCCTAAATTCATTATATTATTGACTAGGCAGGACAAAAAATCCTGGGTTAGATGCATAGAATTTTTGAGAAATCTTTTTTCTCTTGCCAAGCAGTATTGAGTCTGCATGAAATTCTCTTCTGTGCTGTAAGAATTTGAACCACTCATTGCCTAAATGTTTCATAACCCTCTGTGGTTCAAAACCCACCTCTGAATGAGGCAGACAAAACTTTAGAATTTAGGCTGCTCACTGAATATGAGAGCCCCAATCACTGGGATATACTGAAGATTTTTCCTTGAAGTCCACTAATTACAGTGGTGTCATTTTGTGCAAAACATTTATCTGGTCATTTAAACAACAAAAATATATGACCTAGGAAGGAAGAGTGTTAGTTTCCCAGTCTTGCTTTAATAAATTGCTAGTGATTTCTGCAGGTTCTTGTTTCCATGTACAAAGTAGAAATAGAAACAGTGCAATTAGAAATACAGCTTTCATGGATGGTGAATCCCTCCTTATGTATCAGTGGAATGCTTCAATAAGTGGAAAAAGTTGAGGATCCAAAGTTCAGCAATATACTAATGCTTAATAAAAGTTGTTTGTTTCTGTGTTTTCAAGATGACTTAACAGCTTTCTGTAGTTATTCTTTCCCTTACACACCTAAGGGAAGCAGTGCAGTTGGATAAAATTTGTATGAACTCAACATTATATCTCAAGATTTACAGTTCCAATGAATACATAAGTGTCTTTGAATTAACTTGTTCGCTGTTGTAATAAGTTTGTTACCCGATCGTCTGCATTCAGCATCATGTAAGCACCTCATTTTGGGGTAATAGCCTGATATTTAATACAATCAGCTTAATTTTTCTTGGTATGAGAGATGCTGCACTAGATTCCTGATGAAATGTCCAGATCAAATGAGATTTATAATTCATATTTTTGCACTTTATGTGTTTTGGCAAAGTCCTTATTTAATCCTTCCCAGGAGAAGGCGAAAATAGTCTGCTCACTGATGAACTTTCTGAGTGTCAGGATACCAGGGGATTTCACATTCAAAGCATTTCAGTTTCAAAGGGTGCAGATGGATATGCAGTGACATTTTCAAAAGCTGTGAAGTAGTCAATCAATTAAATCAACAAGACTCTTCTGGAATTCAGAACCCCATGGTGATGCTTTCTCAAAGACAGTCTGTGAGTTTCACTGATTATCAAGGACTTCAATGGTTCAAAAAACCACTTGTAGGTGATGAAATGTTTCATAAATTTTAGACAGTATGATTTTGAATTCTTTGATTTTGTTTAGTTTCAGTGTTGCTTCATATGCTAATAATTTTTATGCATGTTGTGTTACGTTTCAGAGGCATTTGGAAAAAAGCTGGAGAAAAAATCTGATCATGTAATCTATGGTCCAGTAAGAAATGAGAAACTTATCTATTTTGTTGATAATTGAATATCCCTGGAGAGGATACATATGGAACAATTCAATCTCATGTGCTGATTCGACAGCATATAGATTATGGGCCCTGGTGAGCATTTACTTCTTACTTAATGTTATAACTTTTGTGTTGTGGTCCGTGATAGGGTCCCTAAACCACACAGAAACAGAAAGTTACAAGATGAATTGATTAAAGAGGTGAATTGATTAAAGAGAAAAGTATATGCTCCCTGAAGGTTATAAACAGTTTTAGAAAAAAGAAGCAGAAAGTAAAGGGGCTGTGGAGAGTTTTGGAAGGAAAATATCCTTCTGCTGTTCTTGATGGAGCTTCTGGATGTTGATCCCATTGACTGACCCGTTGAGAACATGGATATCTGAGATACTGAAACTGATTTCCTAAATTCCAGTTTACTAGATGTTTAGCCTATACCACCCTCTTCTATCTTTTGTTCACCTTCTAAAGACAACGGCCAAAATCCAAGAAACCTAATGGTACTGGTCCAAATGAATGGACTTTCTCTGACTTTCTCTGAATGGATTTTCTCTAAGAAGAAAAACATAGAAGATGGCCACTGAAGGATAATTAAGTTGATTGGGCAACTAAGGTAATTCCCTTCTTACTTTCCAAATGACAATTTAATTTTTTAGTATTTAAAATATATTGGTATCCTTTCACCGGAATCTGTGTAAAAGTAAAGTTTCCACTTTAAAAATCAACTTCTTAGTATTTTATTTCATTCTGTTACAGGAATATCAATACTTTGTGTAAATACTTCTTCATTATCATAAATGCATAGTAGATTCTTGTTCATTTACAAGCACATCATTTTTATGTGACGTGAAGAAAATATGACTTCCAACGAATACATTGTGAATGATCTGGTAAATACAGAAGTATTCAGATATTAAAAAAGCAAGTTAAATACACATAGCTGGCTGGCTGTGTATTGTCAAAAGGAGGTGCACAGACAGATTAGGCAGGCATTCCACACACAAAACCAGCTGTCCTTCAGGGGTATGAGGAGCCTGAGTGTATCTACTCAGTTCTCTGCTTCTTCACCATGTGTTCAAGGATTTTATCCACGCCCTTAAACTTCTGTTTCATGGAAGGTTCTTCTTTTCACTGGAGTGTAAGCTGTGATCTGACTATAATTGTGACGAAGTAAGGCAATAATGTCTGTACTGTTCTTGCATCTTTTAATGCAAATTAATTGTATAAGCTTTTTCTCTAGATTATACTTCATCCCATGAAGGAACGACACCACCCTGAGTATATTATTAAGGCACAAGACGTAAAGACAAAAAAAAGGGAAATGACTGCTCAAATTTGTAAGTAGCTTGGAGAAATCAATCGAGTCTAATTCAGAGACCTGAAAAGCTAATGTCTCAATGCTCTCGTGTTTTATTCCAAGAGCTATATGCTATTTGAGCTTTTTTTTTTTTAAATTTCAACCAAAAAAAATGTTTAAAAACTTTTTGTTTTCTTACAAAGGTTTCGGAGTTCAGATCTCAAAATTCCTACTACTTAAAAGATTTGATGCTTCTTTCTTTTGAATTGTTTTGAATTCTTTTGAAACAAAACCAAACCAAAAATTAAAAAACTCAATTTTACAAAACAAATCAAATTAGGAAAAAAAGTTGACCATGCCATTCAGGAATATAAACATAACGATTTGAGAATTCTAAAATAGAGTAAAATTCATTACAAGTGCATGGGAAGAAAGAGAATGCGGTATACTATGAAGTTCTAGGAAGGATTTGTTGATTTAAGCAGGGAAGGCTATTTATGACTTTTCCATAACAGTGCTTTTTTTAAAGATGGTACCTGCTTGGCCTAGTTCAGATGTACAGTAACTTCTCAAGAAACAAGACTCTCTTCAGATTTAGACTATTGTAACACAAATTGACAGCAATTCAAAGCCTCCCTTTTTTTTTATTTTTTAATTTTACTTTTTAAGTGGCCTCCTTTTAAAGTCACCTGGAGTTGTGTCATATGAAGAGCCAGAAACAGTATCTATTGGATGATGCTGCAAATAAGGGAGTATGCCACCTCATATTCTATGATGATCTTTGATGGTTTTTTAATTATTGACATCTGTTAACTTTGTCTGCTCTTATCCATCATGATTGTGTCCATTCGGAAACTGACTTGTACTTCCTTTGACCATGCTACACTCATCCAAGTGTGGTTGGAGTCAGTTTCATTCAAACAAAATCTCTACCATCAGAATGTTTTGTGGAATGTAATATCTTAATTGCAACAAAAAAGTTTAACAAAATATTATGTGATAAAACTTGTGGGATTATTCTTAATTTTAGAATGTCAATCCTATTTTGATACTTCCATGGCTATTTGTATCTCAGATTTCTTGTAGGACAGAAATGATACCTCACCTGAGGTCAAGCCCGGAAATGTAGTATTCCAGTCTTGTGTCACTAATATTAATCAGGCTACATTTTATTTCTTAGGTATGATAGGCAGAAGGTAACTATTAAAGAAATTTGTAGTTATCATTATCTTATATGAATCCAACTGCTGGCAGCTTCTCTATCAAGCCTAGGCTCCAGGTATGGTTTGAAATGTCATTTCGTAGAAATCCCGTATTTAATATATAAAATAATTACTATTTAGCTTTTAACTACAGTAGGTAGGAGATGAAAGGGAACAGGAGAAAACATAGTGTTTGAAATCTAGTACAGGTTCAAAATCTTGCTGTTCCTATAGCTAAACAGAAAAAGGCACATCATATTTATTATGTTATTGAGAGTTCCCTGAATTTCATAGCAATTGCAGTCTTGTGATCCTTCACCTGTCAGATGTGTCCTTGGGGCTCATAACCAGACGTGCAACTGCTGTGGGACTGCATCAAGTATGAGGCTAGAAATGAAATCTTTTCTGTGACACAAGTACCTTTGTGTTCATCAGGCTGTATTGTTATTTAACACTTCGTTGACTCTTACCTGCTGTCTGATGCTGGAGAATCTTCATCTCTTTTTTCCTTTTTATTTTCAGAGATATTTTACAGTATTTGCTTTCATCTTCCTTTTTTATTGACCCTAAGACTAGCTCAGTTGGTTAGACCTTGGTTCAAATACTTCCGAAATTTTGGATTCAATCCCTGTATAGGCCATTCACTTAAGAGTCGGACTTCATGATCCTCATGTAGTCCCTTCCAACTCAGAATATTCTGTCATTCCATAAATTAGATTCCTCTGATTATCACCTATAGCAAGATAGTTTGCTTCCACCTCCATCAACAAGCTTTTACTCCTTCAGTAATCAAGAATATTTCATCCACATTGCAAGCAGATAAATGTCTTCACCAGGCAGTGGTTCAAAACTTCCCACCAACTGCTAGGAAATTCCATGATATCTTTAATATTAGTGATCTCTCCAATGGCATTCAGGTCTATATAATATATTGATCTAACTAAAAACACTCTATTATTGCTGCTCTTTATTATCTAATGATGTGCATTGGACTGTGGACTAATGAGGAATGGATGCCTTTTGTACAAAGTACAAGATAGTCCCTGCCCTAAGGTGACTATGATCAAATAGTTGATATGTGGAGGAAGGTGCCAAAGAAAATGTATTTAGGAGAAATAGAGCAGTGAAGTTTGCTATGCTTTCTCATATTTTTGTGGGCAACATTTCAGAGGGAAGTACAACTTTCTGAAGACTAGGTAGAATAAAACTGAGACTGAAGAAGCTCTGAATCCACAATCATAGGATCACACAATCATTTAGGTTGGAAAATACCTCTAAGATCAACGAGTCCAACTGTTAGCCCAGCACTGCCACATCCACCACTATTTCATGTCCCTAAGTGCCATATCTAGACATTTTTTAAATACCTGCAGGGTTGGTAACTCAGCCACATTCCTGGGCAGATTGTTCCAGTACTTGACAGTCCTTTCCATGAAGCAGAGGCTGAAACCAGTAACCAGACAGCAGAGCAGAGAATAAAGAGAAGAACGAGGGAAGGATATAACATGGTCAGTCTGAATCTGGATTAAGCAGTGACTCTCTATCACAAAGAAATTATTGTTCCTCAGTTTTAAGTAGTTTAAACATGAACAGTTAAAGATATAGACAGCTTCGCTGGTAGTTTGTTTGGAGCCGGCCTGTTTGGATGCACTGTGCAAAGGTTTTGAGCCTTTACTTACACCAGCTTCTAGTCTTTCCATGCATAGTGTGTGGGTACATCAATCACTACATTAATGGAATGTTCTTCCTTGAAAACATTTTTCATGTGGTCTGTTTGGGGCATTTTTTAGCTATTATTTTTCTCTCTCACTGTATGGTAGATTGTGGAAGACCAAGTGTAGCTGCAGTCTCCAGTCATCTACTGGAACTGCTGAGGAATATTCTTTCTAGGAACGCTTCAAGCTAAAACGAACTTCATGTTTCTGTGAACCCAGTCTTATTTGAGGGTGCCATGCAGCATGTGTAAGCAGAATATCTAAAAAGGGAGCAAGTAATTCATCATGTTGCTACCAATGTTTGCATGAAGTTACTTTATACTGTTCAGAAGTTGTTGCAGTACAGACCCACAGTGCTCTTAATGAAAGGCTTAGGCAGGGCACCATGCAGCAATAGTGCTGATAAATACATACTTTATTGATGCCCTTAAAGAAGAGAAAATTATGGCTCTGTGTTAAAACTAACCTCCATTTTGTTTGTTTAAATAGAGATTCACCCTTTTTTGCACTCCACTTGTTTTCTGAGGTTGGAAGGATGATCTGTGATGTTGTAGATAGTCTACCTTTTAATTAGTGATGTAACAGACCTTTATAAGAAAAGCAATATTTACCTTTTGTTTCCAAGAAAAGGAAAATGCTGTTAAAATGACATTAATTTAAAACAAGGACAAGTAATACCTTAAGCATATACTAACTAAATTACGCCCCTGCAAAGCAGACTTGAAGTTGCTTTGTTGATCAGCCCTGTGCTTTTTTAAATCTAAACCAACCAAGACTTCAAAGTGTCATCCTAGATTTATTTTATTTATCCATAGCCTTTTTTCCCATATGTATGCTTACCTGATCTCAGTTTAATGTTACTTGAGGTTTTTTTATGTTAGGAAATATCTTAGTACCTATTATGGCCCAAAATCTCAGCTTCTGTTTCTGAAATCTGATCAACTACATTTGCTTTGTTTTCCTGCATGGAAGAAAAACAGTTTTCAGAAGATGAAGAGGCGATTTTACTGAATAAGTGAGGCACAGAGTTCATTGTTGCTCCTTGTCATTTTTTTAATCTTTATATGCAGTCGTTCTGGTCATGCATTAATGTCGGTGATTTCCAGAAAGAGACAGAGGCCCATGCTGGCAGAGATTAGTTTTGTTAAAGCAGTTTCTATTATTTGCAATGTCAAATGGTTTAACACACAAACTTTTCTTCTCATTGAGTTGGACTAGGATTTCAGTGTCATTGTTTTTCACTTTGCAAATAATCAGGCAGGAGCTATGGAAGAGAAGTCACTCTTGACAAAGCAGGCTATTGTAGAAATTTCTCTCCTAAAGGATTAAAGAAATGCTTAAATTACAAAGATAATCATATGGATCTTTCATAGGGACTGTAGATTTTGTTAGGCTGATTTAGAGGTTGATGTGATAATCATCAGAGTTGCAGACAGAACCCTTCTCAAGTATCACTGGTTTTGCTTGAGAATGTTGGTAAGCCATTATCTTCTCTCTGAAGTCTAGTGACCGAGACTAGTATCTCAGTTTGGCAAATAACGTGACAGGGTGTCTTAGCCTTACAATTTGGCGTTCCTGGAAAAGTGATTGTGAAATTAAATCCTGTAGATTATTTTTGCACCTTTTTTAGGGTTTTTTTATGGATCCATTGTGAAATCATGAATAATGCTGACAAAGTTCTTCAGTGAAGTCAAAGAGAATTGGCTTCCAGTTTTGGTTGAACAGGTTTCTACCTCTTTATTAGATGGAACCAGATTAGACATATTATCTCTTTATTTAAGAAGGTTCTCATCAATTTTTTTTCAGGGCTTGGTTTTTTTTTTTAGTGGCATGAGACACAAAGAGAATGAAGGGGACGTTTTTGGTTTGTTTTATTGATACATGGGAAAAAAAATAAGCATAAGACCCAACATACTGCCTCTAAGATCTAATCTGTTGAATTAGACTTTCATCTGTTAGAATCTGTATCTGATTTAAAAGAAATAAAAATGTAATTAATTTTTAGATGCTTGTAAAAATTATTAAAGTATCAATTGCAAGAGAATTCTTTTAATATCTAAAACATAGGTTTTTTGGGGAAGAATTACCTCAATACACACATTTCAAAATTTTAGCAATTACATCTTGTCTGATTTGGGGAGAAATTCTCATCTGACCTCATTCATCCCATAGTATTCCATGATCAGCAAATGAAAACATGTTTTAAGTAGTCTGGGCCAGATATTCCAAGAGTAAATTAGAGTAAATTTTTCATGAAGTGATTTCTTGTCCTTCAGCCTTTGTGGTGCAAACTGCCAGACATGAAATTCTCATGTGCTTCTAGTGCTCAATCAACCTCACTTCAAATTGACTAGGTCTCTGTTCTGAGCCAAGTCAGGGCTTATCAGGATCTTGGAGTGATGCTTTGAAGCAACTCAATGTAAAGAACAAGCAACCAGACAGCTCTGATCATTGTAGAGGTTAGTGCAGGCCTTCAATATTTGGCAAAGGAAAAACACCTTTCTTTCCACTTGCTCAAATACTGGAAAGAAATAAAATGCTGATGTGAAGGTAGTGTACCTTTAGGTGTCAGGAGAACATTACCTCAAAAACAGACAATAAAAAAAGAGAAGAAAAACATAAAAAAGTATTATGCAATAATTAGAAACTGAGAAACTTGACTAAGGAGGTTGTTGAAGTGTATGTTACTTTATTGGTGTTCTGTCATCAGATGCCAAATCAGTAATTTGCTAGAAACCCCTGGGGGTTATGCAGTTCTGATTGGAGTAGCTTGTCAAGGCTGGCAGCATACATCTGCTCCCTGGAGGTTTTCCAAATCACACAGAAGAAAGATTATGGGATGCAGGACCTCGGGGTAAACTAATAGATATTTGAGTCTGTTGAGTTCAATGCTTCAAGAATGTGTTTTGTTGTTGCACAGGTTTGATAAAATCACAGGCAAAACACTGGAATTTATAGTAACAAGACATGTGGTTTCCAGCTGGACCTCTTATTTTCTTCATTTTTGAAAAGTGGGTGGTCAAAATATATTTCAGTGTCTGTTTAAACGCTACACAGAATTCTGGTAATTTCTCCACTTTTTCCAAAGCAACTACTTCACAGGTTCCAAAGATGTGGTTGGAGTTCCGGTAGTTAGCGGTTTGTTACAAATTTTTGCATGTCACTGAACATGTATTGATCTAGGGGTATAAAACTGATGTGGGTGAACATATCTCCTTGTTGCATGTTGTCATTTAGTCACTTAAACTTTCCATGTGCAAAGGCAAGGAATAAAGTTGAGTGAAATGTTCTTATCAGGCTTAAGGTCTATCTATGTCCTATCTATATGAGCAAACAGTGTAGAAAGGAACGTTTTCTTCCTCTTCCACTCCATGTGGACAACAAACGATACTTCTGAATCTTGGACATGGCCAAATAACGATCTGACAATGGCCAGTTTTGGGGGACAACCCTGTCTGTTAGCCTTGGGCCATGGCCAAGCCACCACAGTGTGAGTAGACCAAGGCTTTTTAATTCTTTGGCTTTCAGAGGGCAGGACATGATGTTCTGCTTTCAGATGTGCTGTGTGTTTATCAGTGTCTTCATGGTGTCTAACTTCTTGTGCCCTCCTTCCCTGGTCAAATGAGGTGCAGAGTAAGATATGGGTTTAAGTGGCCATTTCCCCCGTGCTTGTGTCCAAGCAGGGAAACTTCTAAGCCACTGTTAACGAGCCTGAGTATTTGCTTTGCTAGGTGTTGTGGCAGCTTGTTTATAACAGCCAGCATTGACCTTATCCTGTATTTCAAATGTGACCACACTCAAATGCAACTTCTGTGGCTTGTTTTCTTTCTGGAAATCCAAGCCAAAAAGCATTCCATGTTTGTACCACAACTAGCACAATGGTCCCACACCATGTCTCCCTCTGGGCCACAGCCAAAGTAACTGTGCACCAGAGCACACCTCAGTTTTGTTTTCTGTTTGTTTTTGGGTTTTATACATGTGAAAGCCTTCCTAAATACATGCACTAAAGAAAAAAAAAAAAAGGAGTCTTTCAGAAACAACAGAATTTTAAATGAATCTGATGCTTCAATGCAGTTCCCAGACATTTTTTGTATAGTCATGGCTGTTCTTGATGGGGACTTTCATGTCTGCAGTATCCCTTTCTGGTACATTCATGCAAGGATTTCTTTGATCTTTACCACTAGATCATGTCAAAATGTGTGTGTTTGATATGGAAAAAAAAGGCAAACTGCATTTCCCTTTGGATGTTATGCAGCAAATTAGTGATATGTAAATAAACTGAAAAAAGTAAGGAGAGGTCAGCAATGTGCTGCTATCTACTAACATGCATTTCACCTTTTTTCTGTATCAACATTTTAACAGATTATGAGTGATTGCCTCCTTTCCTTACAGGTAGATCTTGCCAGTTTGTACATCAAGACTGGTGCCAAGAACATGCCCACAGTGTTTTTGCTGACAGATGCCCGAGTTCCAGATGAATGCTTTTTTGTGCTGATTAATGACTTGTTGGCATCAGGTGATTAAACCAACACATTTCTTGAAAGATCTTTTCCAATGACAAATGATCTGTGTTTTCATTGAACTTTAAAGAGATTATTTCTCTCTCAGGTATTTGTAGGGAGAGCTTTTAGAGAGGCCAAGTCAACGCATACGACTTGAGCATTGAGTCTAACTTGCTTAAGAAAGCATTGCCCACTGAGAAGACAAATTGCTAATGCTAATCGTGCATAAGTGCATTGATCTGGGGGGAAATGGAAATCTCTCTCTGACTTAATACTATATTTGCTTTGGTATGATTTCACTAACTTCAAGCACTGTCTTCATGACTGCACAAGTGTAACATGCAGCAATGCAGATTCACCCACGTTTTGAAGAGTAACAAATCTGAATTCTGAATGTCGGATCTGGGGATAGGATGGAAGAAAAAAATGAGAATAATATTGTGCACAGTTGGAGTGTATATTGAAAGATTTTTTAAAAAGTTATTTACTTTTGCACCAGACTAAAAAACAGTTTACCAACAACCTGTAAAAAAAAAGGAACCACTATTCTGAGGGGCACATTATGAGTGAGCTTCCTATCAGGGCAAATATTTTTGTTGTTTCAAAATAATGTCATTTCCTTTCCCTTAAAAAAATAAAATTCTTTTTAAGCAAAAAGGCATAGGAAACAGGAGGAGACTCTTTTTACTGCATCTGTTTAGTATCATAGCATAGCTCTAGTTATGTGCTTAAACCCCATTGGGCTAAATACCATGTAGAAAGTTATTTGTCATGTGTTGTGTAAGGCTTCTCTTACCTACCGCTTTGTCTTTACACAGGAGAGGTGCCAGATCTGTTCAGTGATGAAGATATGAAGGTCATAGTTGCAGGAGATAGAAGTCTGAGCCCTGGGCCAGATAGACACCAGAGGACATGCTGGGGGTTCTTCTCTTGTAGCTGAAAGTAAGGCATATTTCAGGGGCAAGAAACAGTGATGAGCTGATCAAAATAGCAACATACTTCAGTTATCTCATAACCCAAGCATATGTTGGCATACTTCTCTTGAAAGCTTGCTCGCTGATGTGTTGCACGGAATTTGCCTCTCGCACGCTGCCCCTGTAATTTGCCTCTCTGTGTGGTTTGGTGTACACCAAATTTACTCCTAGGTCTGGCTATTGACTTCCTGCCTGTTCATAGGAAAGTCAGGTAGCTGCTCTGTGTCTTGGTTTTATGGTCTGTCTTACGTCTTGAACATAATGATGCACTTCAGAGAGAAGTGAGGTGTTGATGAAGAGTTAGTACTGCTGTTAATGCAACTGTAAACAAGTTCCCTAATTACACATGCAGTAATGCTGTATGAATACTCAACTCTTAAACATTTACACAAATAATTGAATTTTCACAGAAAATATTAATTCTTTCTACTTTTCATATGCCATATAAAGCTGGAAAAATAAAAATATCCATGTAGGTGTTTCCAGGTTTAAAACTGTTTAGCGATACACATTAATATGATGCCAGAATTGCAACAAGTGCCTCTCCTAAACTCTGTTTAACAACGTTGTTGAAGCAGACTGTAGTTTTCTCCTGAGGGCTGGAAAGCAGAAGCTGGGAAAACTGGTTTTGAAGTGGCATCTTTAAGAACTTTCAGTTTATGTAGGTTTCAATTTCACGCATCATCTGAAACATCTGTGTAGCTGATAAGAAAATGAGAGGTCTGAAAACTATTAACTCTCTAAAAAGAGAATCTTTTGAAAGGGATGTATGCCCCATACTTTTTGTATTGAAATTATCTGTTTGATTGGGGATGGGAAGAGCCTTCCCATAGCAGATTAACCTAGAGTGGTCTTCTGTGCAGGCTTTTTTCTTCATTTTCTGAAGTGTTTAACCACCACTGATCTAAAGACTGTTCTGATTTGATTATGAGTTTGTTATTGAGTTCTTACACTTTACAACATACCGCTTTCTCTTTTTTCCCCTCTCATCTCTTCTTTTTCCAAACCTGTTTTAGTTTTGCTGACATTCCCTCCTATCTCTAACTTTGTTGCCATTACTTCCATGTCTCCACAAATTTATTCTGTAACTTAATGGAATCTAGTGTGACATATTCCGTATTGTTTCACTTTCACAGGCTTCAGTGACATGACCAATAGTGGTGCTAACCTGCATATCTCTTTCTGACAGTGCTGTTTGTCCCTGTTTCATGACTATTGTTAGTGGGTTGTTTTGTTTTTTTTTTAAGAAAGGACAGGTGGAAAATATTATTTCCAATATCTCTCTCCATTTTCTCTTTTCACTTTTTTCCCCCTTTTTGTTTTCCTTATTCCCACAGTCATCTCTTAATTTCTTTTCTTTTCTTTTTTTTTTTTTTCTTTTTAAGAGCTTTTTGAAAAGCAGCTTTCAAATGCCTTTTACCTTGCAACCATTTCACTAGTCCCCCACTGTGCAAATTAGCACTTCTGGAGGCAAGAACAGGAGATATCTATTCATGTTGCAAGAAAGCAAAGTGGAGACATTATAGTACTGAAGGAGACATAAATTTCATGAGTTAACACACTGATACCTATATAAACTTTTAGTTAGTGCTAGGGTGACCTATCACCTCCTCCTTTCCCTAGATTTGAAGAATGAAAGACTAGTATAATGTGAAAGAGCACAGAAGGGACAATTTAGACAGTTTGATAAAATTAAAGCTCAGTGAAGTGATATAGACTCATTTTTCCATTTCATTTTAGAAAAACCAACATTCTACATTAAGCCACATTTCCCTTGTGCCTACCTATAATCTTACATTCTGCACTTCTGTTGATGGTGAGGAACTGGCAGCTCAGCAGCCAAAACTATCCCTTGCTATCTTTGTATCACCACAGGTCTTTGGTTTTGTGTTGGTTTTGTTTCGATTGTTTTCAATCTGGAGCTTGCAATTAATTCTGCTGTTAACGTACTGAGAACATGCCATTTACGTAGGTGCAAATTTAAGTTGAAAGTATGTCAGGTGAAGACAATGGATTTCACCATTATAAAACATGGGTCCACAACAGAGGGGTATCTGAGGACATATATGCACCTGAGGATTTCAAAACTTTCATGATGAACAGTGAAATAAATTATAAAGGAAGAATGCTGCTCAAGAAAACAAAGTTGATGGTCAAACACTGTAAATGTTCATGTGCTGACAGTACTAAGGCACAGGTAAGATAAGAAGTTTCTAAGGGTCAGTGATTTACTGGAGTTCTAGAACTTTTTCAGTATCCCAAATCTCTGTGCAGTAATCACTCTTAAATAGTCTGCACATTGCCAGCATTTCTTGGAAAAATAAAGGCCAGAAGAAGCAACTATTTCTCAAAAGCATGGATATGAGATTCATCAGTCTTGCCATCTCTTGAGCTCCATCTGATTGTATTTTACTCTTTTGGTTATGGTAACCCTTCAACTTTTCCCCAAAAATGTGAATTCTGTGCCTAAATGTCTTTCAGCCCTATGCCCTACATGAACATTCTCTCAAGTGTAGTCTTTCCAGTAAGTGTACTCTTTGCAGCATTTCATATTTGCATGTTTTTAAAGTTCTCATCTCAGTTTTCTCAGTGCTCTTAAGCATTACTATATATTCTAAAGCCAGATATGTTAAATGGCTTTTTTTTAACTGAATCCCTGTTATTCAGTCCATGTGCAGCCAGTTCCCTTCATGAGCTGCTGATCTGTGTTACAAATACTTGTTCCTCCTTCTTCATTGTGTATTTTCCTCATGTTTCAAGGTGTTTACTCCCTCAATGGCTGTTGTGAAGTCCTGGCATTAAGAACTAAATTTGCTGGTGTTAGAGGAAGGCCATTTCTCAAATTTCTTTCCAACTTGGCCTGACTACTTTAGTCATCTCATTCTTATACTGGTGTCTTCTTCCTATAGTCCTGTCAGGATTTAGCTGCCTCCCCATTTCATATGGAACTCAGCAATACGGTAGTTTTCATTCTTCAGCCAGAATTAACGTCAAACACAGGCAGAGTGGGTGTCCTGCATTGCCACAGGCAATCTTGTCCATATTTTTATTATTACTTTTCTTTTAAATTATGGTCTTTCATTTCCAAGTCCTCTTTCATTAGGACACATTAGCCGTTTCCTTGTGGTCTGTTTCACCACTGACATAACATCTATTTTTATCTGTGAATCTGAGAGGAACTTGTGAAGGCCCAGCAGAGCTCAGCTTTTGGTCAGATCTCATGGGTTTTACTTGGAGAGCATAAATACACGTGTATCCGCTTGACTGCTTTAGTCCCAGCCAAAAAGAACTATGATTTTAGTGTTTCTAGTTCTATGTTAAACTAATCGTGACCCCAGATTTGTTTTGATTTTTGGTTTGGAGTTTTTGTTGTTTTGTTTGATTCCGTGGGGAGTAGCTGTCAAGGATTTCTAAGTTCTGTAGCACATAAAACATCTGTTTCTGCTGTTGGCAGGCTCTTACAGAGTTCCTGTTTCTCTATGAAAAGCTCCAGGCTTTTCTGATTTGGATGTCAGCCATCTCTTTTTGAGTACTCAGAGAGAGAACAGGCATGTATAATACATTACATTATATCTAGGCCTGTTCTGGAATTTCCTGCATAACAATACAGTATAGCAAAAATCTCTCGCTTTTGTTTTCGGGAAAAGTAATGAAAATTATAAACAGGGTGTTTCAGTTTGAACTCTAGGACTAGCTATTCCAAGCAGTAATTTTTCCATATATGGGCAATGTGAGCAGTGTAGGAGGGTGTAGGAGATGAAACTTCAAGCAAGATTGTGTATGGTTTCACCTTTGGAGGTGTGATAGATTTGGTTTGGCACTACTGCTATAGCAAGAGCACTTGTAGGAAGCACATCAAAGCAGGGACAGATATCTCTAGGGCCTCCATTACTGCTGCGACCAGAGCAGGGCTGGTTTGAAGATCTGAGAAGGTGGCTACTACTAGAATAAAAGAAGAGAAAATGGGGTGCCCTAAGCTTCAAAATTGCTTATCATGCATGTTGGTCTTACAACTGAACATAGATTTTCTTCAGAAACTGTGGTGACATGAGGAAGAAACAATGTCTAACTGAAACATACATACTGTAAACAAGAAATAAATTCAGAAAACTCACAGAAGTGTTCAAAGTCTTTGAGAATCGTTACAGATACCTGTCAGATTCTTCCCGTACATTTCTTCTCTTCTCTGATTCAGAGTTTTGGGGTATTCTTGTATCTTTTTGATTGTTTCTTCTGGGTTTACCCTTCTTTCTCATCAGCCTGATAAAATTTTGCTGTAAATTCCAAGATCTTTCTGTGTCTTTGTAGAGTTTATTATAATTTTCACCACTTGGTTCACATTTTATGTGGACATTTCTGCAATTTGTCTCTTCATGCTGAACAGATTCAAAGTAGATGATGTTTTCTTCTCTACCTTAAACCAACTTGCTGATTGGCCTGTCTTTGTAACATCCCTGAACAACCTGAACTCTGCTGTGTTTTTGCATGAGTGTCGACATTTCTTACTAAGTTCTTAGAGATGGAGGAGAAAGGATGTGACAGCATAAAATCCAAGCTTTAAAATATGTATGTGTCCCAGGAAACTGTTTTTCTTCAAGAGATGTTTCTGAATGGCAAAGATCTTCTTTGTTTGACTTGGTTATACAATCTAACTTATTTGCATAAATTTCTGTATTTTGTGTTCCAGTGCAGAGACGTATTTTTAGAAACTATGAGTGCCAATTCTTTTACATTTTCTATGTAAACTTTTTTCCAGATACCCTTGCACCTTTTTACTATCTACTCATCACTTTACTCTCTGACTTCTTTAAAAGCCAGTGAAGTATCGTCCCAGGTCAACCTCTTCCTTTCTTCACTCCTTTTTTTCTTCTTTTCTTTCAACTTTTTGCTCTTCTTCCTTCTTTATTCAGTTTTCTCTTAATAGGTATGTCAGTTCCCAGGTAGTCCAGAAGAAGAATAAACTTGCCACTTCCCTGGCATGCCTCACTGGGCTCTGTCCAGGCTCCTGTGGCTGTTAGACAAGTTATAAACTCTTCTGAAACCATTTGGGTATTTTCTACTGGAATTTACAGTATCAATGCCATGTGGTTTGAGAAGCCCTATACTATAAAAATAGCTCCTTTCCTGAGAGGCAGAGGAGAGATTCCAGTCTTAACAGTTTGATATTTTTCATTTTGCTAATTAGCAAAGAGAAAATACAATGGCCAAAGCATGTGCGAACTGTAGTAAGTAGGTCCACAGATACATCTGAGGACTAGATTAATCCCTCCTTCCCAAATGTGAGTTGCTTTGGTTAGGCCTGGTGATATTAAGAGCCAATCACGTTTTATTTTCTTTTGAATATTTTAGCCTACCCTTTCTGGACATCTCTTTCCACTTTCCAATTTCCACTTTCCAAGAATTCCCATGCAAACTAAGATTCAGATCTCCTTTTCTTCTCCTCTTTTAGAGGAGTTGCACTGCATACTGAAGTGTCAAGAAAAGGCTCGAATACATCTAGAAACTCAAGAACTGGGTTTCTGTCACCACAACCAGCTGAATGTGCACCTTCCGGCTCTCTGCATACCAGTCAGTTCCCATGCCTGCATTTTCAGCTATTGCTATCAAACTGAATAATTGATGCCAACACGAAGAGAGGGCAAGGAAGCTGCAAGTGTGCTGGTTTCGGACAATGGAAAAGGAGAAAAACTTATTTGCACAAGGTCACCGATGAAGTTTATTAGCTCCAAATTTGGTGTGGAGCTTCAGCTGTGTACTGGCTGGTGCTGGTCCATGGTTAATTGTATGCCTCTCTTTGCTGGCCTGGTGCTTCTTTCCCTTTTCCCTTCCTCCTCTCCTCACATTATCCTGTGTTTCTCTCCAGCCAGTGCCGTCCTGTGAGCATGAGCTCGGAAGTTCCCAGCCGTGGTTAAGTGCCCTGCTATTGACTGGTTTCATGAGTGGCCACAGGAGGCCCTTTGCTCGGGCAGCAGGAGGTTCATTGAGGAAGCTGAGGGGGTTGAGCTACAGAGTTTCAAGCTCATCAGTTTTCCAAGAAAGCAATGGAGATCATTGAAAGATCAATAACTGAATAAGCTGAAAAAACAATACTCCTTCTTGTATACTTACTGCTTTTGGTGTTGTTTAAGCTCTCCCCTGCTAAAGGCTGAATTTTTATGGTATGTCACTGCCCGGTTCCTTCAGCAGAGTTTAGAGAGCTGTCTAGCATAGGCAGAGAAGTGAGGGAAAGAGAGACATTTAATTCATAATACTGTCTTTGCAGAATCTGTCAATTCTAGGCATTTTAGGATCTTATAGATGCAGAGTTTATTTAACCCTTTTCAATGTAGTTAAATAAATTCAGTAGTCCTATATATCAAGTGAGGCTGAAATATTGCAATGCACAGTCCAGGCAAACTAAAGAAGATTTGTGCCTCTATTCAGCCATTAGACAGGTGAAAAATCCCCCTGTAATGGCAATTCATGACACCACATGGCAAATGCATTTAGAGTATTAATATCTAGACAATTATTCTCCTTTTGTTCCTAATTGAAGTAAAGTGTGACTTGTTTGTTTTCAGAAAAAAAAAAAAAAACCAAAGCAACACACGTGTTACTGAGTTTCCTTTTGGGCCAAAGGAATATACTTGTATTATTCTAAGAGTTTTAACAAGCTGCCTCTGTTGTCCCTTCCAGTGTGATACTGGCAGTGAGACTGGTGGAGTTATTCACATAGATCTAGAAAAGATTTTATTTCCCGCAGTGATTGTAATTGCAGTAGTTTCATGGTTATATTTGGGACTGCTTGTTTGTACAAGGGATTTTTAATCATGGGAGACCAAGGATTTTGGGAATGCCGAAGGAAGAGCTGTCTGGTTTTAGTCAAGGTTAACACCAGGAAGATCTCTGCGTTTACAGCATTTATTCTCCATTCAGTCCTATACTAAATACACGGAGTCGTTGTGAAATTAAGGCAAAGGAAAGGTGCAGGGATGTCGGAGGCTGCTCCCCCCTGCCCTGCGGCCCCTGTGCAGGCTCCCTGGCTGCCGGCCCTGCCGCGCTCCGGCGGCGCAAGGATGCCTCCTGTAGGACTGCGGGGAGAGGTGTTTGCGATACACCTGGCGTTTGTGTGTTCCATCAGCCACTCCTGCTTTATCTTAACGTAGACTTACAGTGTCTTCAGGATAGTTATTTGTCGTCTGGTGAGCTGGAAGGTGGGATGGAGTGTTAACTGCATTAATTTTTAATATGACGCCAACTTCTTATTTTAAAGAAATGGATAGGATTGCATGGAGAAAAGAGAGTAGAATTTATTTTGATTTATATATATTGCTTTTTCAGATCTTTAACTGAAAGGATTATATATTTTTCTTTGTGAAAATACATCTGGTCATGAGAATTCAGTCCTTTTATATTACATACAAATATGTAATCATGTATTGGATATAACAATTCATAATATATTACATCTAATATATTAATCAACTTGAGGGGGTTATTTTTAAGCTTTTTTGCAACAAAATAAACACTATGCTTTTCTGTAATTTTTTTTTTTTTTTTTAGATATTTAGGACCTATTTCACTGATCTTAGCAATTGTTGATGAGTTTCTTTTTTCACATTGGTGTTAACTGCTCCTGTTAAATATCTTTCCTGTTCAATTCCCAGCAAGTGAAATAAATGTCAGCTAACAAAATAACATGACACTTCATTGAGAGCGAGTTAAGGTTTCTGTGTCACCAATATGAGTAAAGCAATACTGGGGGCCTGAATCATGTCTGTGTGTGCAGCCTATGAGAAGACCAACAGAAAAGAGCAGAATAAAAAAAAAAATAGGATGAAGCAAGGGAGTTTTAAAGTTATGGGAAAAGGGAACTCAGAACAGAGTCCCTGAAATAACAGAGAAACTATGACAGTATTAAGGGTGGGGAGAGAAGGGGAACTCGTCCAGGAAAAAGAAGCAAAACTGGACCAGAACAGTAGGAGAGGTGTACAGCAGAGAGTCTGAGGAGGAGGAGAAGGAAGATGAAGGGAGAACAACCACAGAAAAACAGTTAGTAAAGGGAGGGGCAACAGTGGCAAATGCATTAGAATATCAAAAGAATGAGAGGGGCTGGGTGGAAAAGGACCACCCTGAAGAAGAAGGAATCTTAGCTGAAGTCTGCCATCCCCTCTCCATCGAAGATTTATAGGAGGTGGTCTCCCTTCCTTCTCTCTAGTGCTGGTGTGTTAATACATCATTTTGCATTGCATGTTTCTTTTTAGATACTTCGGGAAAGCCTTTTGTTTGTTCTTAGCAGAGAAATCTTGTCATCTAGGGCTTACGTATGCCTGGGCTTCTGAAACACACTGTATGATTGATCAGCAATGTGAAGTCTATTACTGAAATACTATTTTGGCATAATTGACACTTAGCTCCTAATTGTCCTTTTTCACAGTTTAAAAAAATAGAGCAACAGTAATTGATAGGGGACTTTTTGTTTATTGATGTATAACAGTATTACAGATTATTTTTAATTAGAGTAGCTCGAAGTTAAGGTATTGATTTTTTTTTTCTCTCTTAGAAGTTCAATTCAAATATGTTACCATATTTAAATTGCTGTAGCAAAGCCTGGAAAAAGTGAGAAAAAAAAAAAAAAAAAACCTCAGATTGATTGTGGGAGTTGAGAAGGACATTTTCAGTTTTGTAGTTTTTTTTTTTTCTCTTTATCTTCATGCCAATTACTTGTCTAGAAGATACAGTTTATCCAGGGAAAGAAGTGGGGCAGATTGAGCTCAGCAGGAAGATGGTGAACTGCAGTGTCAGTAGGTTCTATGAAGGGTGTTGTGAACATCACTTTTGCCCTGTGTGAAAGTATCTGAACAGGAAGAACAACTAATTATGGTGCCTGTTGTAAGTAGGTATTGTGAAACCCTTTTGACCTGGAAGGACATTGGTTACTGTGTGGGTTAAGGACAAGAAACAGTGAGTTCAGAGGTGTTTGAAGGGAAATAGAGAGTACCAGTATTTTAATCCATTCTGATGTCTTTGATTTCTTGGGAGAGAAGAGAGGAAAAGAGCCCTCTTCTGTTTCAGTACTCAAATTGCTAAACCTAATTTTAAAAGAGCACAAGAAAAGAACAGTTTTGAACTCCATGTACTGAGCTCAACAAACTTATAAAGGTGCCTTTTTGTCTCTTTTGATATAAAACATGATCTACAGTATTTTAAAGTATTCTGTGTCCAAATTCAACATGACAGGCAACCTTCCTCTCTTACTTTCAGCTGGTTTCATGTATCAGCACTGAGTACAGAATATGAGAATCAGTATTGTTTAATCTACCTCCTGAAAATAACAGCCATGTACATCTCTGTTGTCTCCTCTGAGTATTTTACTGTTGCTGTTTTTTATGCTGCTCCTCTGCTGCTTAGCACCAAACAGCCCACACTGTTTAGCATACCAAGGATAAATTAATTATGCTCTTACCTTATCATATTCCAAAATGCTTTACAACATGTGATGTGGCAAAGAAGCAGCCTGGAGTAATAATTTCACCTTCTCCCCTTGCCTCTTAAGCTCTCACCTGCCCACCCACTCACACTTTCCAATTACCTTCTCCTTGAGGCAAATGCTGGCTTGGATTTTTTCTCAGTTTTGATAACTGCCTGTGAGATATGTTCATTTTCAGTGACATTGGTCTTTTTTTCTGCCTGCTTGACATGTTTTAGCTAGCCCAACTTAACTGCAAAGACTTCAGATTTATATATTAGATAGTAAAGACTCTTATACATCCTGAGAAAATACATAGGGAGGACACAGGCAAAATTCCTGTATAAACTGCTCATAACTTGCCTTGGGGTTTTTTCGCATGTTTAAAGTCAGTCAGCCAAGGCCTAGAGTAAAGACATGGTATAAGAATGAACATACTTCACCTTTCTATTTTTTTCACAGTATATATAGGTTTAATGCTCAGTTGTCTTTTGGAGTAATGAATGGTTTTGATTTATACCAGTCTAAGCTTAATTTTTTACTTCAAGCTACCTTATGTTTTCTAGAGAACTGCAGTTAAATCAGATTTTGTTGCTGTATCAACTCTTTTTAGTTTGCTGCTTTTTTTTTTCCCCATAAAGAAAGCTAAATTAGCAGTAATAATTTCCTTTGCCTACAGCCCTGAATGGGCATATATTGAAAAGTACAATGTAGTATTAAAAAAGGAAAAAAAATGCTGGAGATAAATGAATGGCAGAATAAATAATTTATGCTAATGAAATTACTGCAATTAGTAGTTCCACAATGACCCTTTTAAAAGCCACAGCTGTTAATGTCAGGAAGTGCTGTCACCGCTGACCTTATCATAAGAGAAAGTGACAAATTGAAAATGCAGGGAAGACCAATCGTCAAAGAGGTCTGTTCGGGAACGATTAGTGTTTTCTGAAGACCAGTGTGAATTACAACCAGCTGCTCTCTGGCTCGGCGTGTCTCCCATGCTGTGCCATTTTGTTAAGCTCCATAACAATAGTTATTTTGCCCCATTGAGACAAGTTGTCTCGGGCCACTTCCAGCTCTACCGGAACCCACTTCGTCCCTCACTGATTTACAAATAAAACTGTTGTTAGAGGGCTTTTCAGGGCTGCTCAGTAGAGACCTCTCATAAGGATCATGTGTAAGGAGGTTGTCTTTCACTGGGAAGAGCTGTACTGCGGGGTGCATATGTGTCACAAACAATGAAAAAAGGAGAAAAAAGGCTGAAATGCATTTCAGTTGGAAACTAAACGCTGCTCAAATCTGCATAAAATGTCTATTCCTGCTGAATAGTCCTGCTTTTATGAACAATTTTTTAAAGACTAATTTATGCTACTTTGCTTCAACTAATGATGTTCAGATTTTTTTTTATTTGTAAAGCAATTTATTTCTGTTTTCCCTAAATGAAAAACATTCTTTATTTCTTGTTTTAATTTATATTTTTGTACTCATAGGTGAAATAAGTATTCTTCTAAACTAGCTCTTAAAAATCACAAGAAAATAATGAGTTTTCTTACTGAGAAAAATGGCAAGTCTTTCTGCATTAACCTGATTGTAATATTAATGATGTAGACTTAAAACATTTAACTGCATCAACAGCCACTCATGAACAATTTTCCCAAAGTTCCCTAAGCGTTATTGACAATGCTTTGGTAAATTATGTGTGACTTTCCTAGGAGTTGGTGTAGCTCATTTAATTCATATTAATTGATTTTTAGGCTTCCCTTGATTAATTGAACTGTGTTCATCTTGTACAGAATGCAATAAATAATCATTAAAATGAGGGAGATGTGACTCCACAGATTATAAAGTTAAAGTATGCTGGAAGTCATAGAGGACAAAATGAAAGTTAGTTACAGTGATTGAGTTAAATGGGTTTTCTTAGTATTTCCCGGTTACTTTTGCATACAGTACTCTTGCTTAGATACATATATGCATGTGCTCTAGTAGTATTATGTGAATAGTGTCCTTTAAAACAAACAAAAATTAATGTTTGGGGTTTCTTATTTCATATTTATGCTGGGGAATTATAATTCAAAGGAGTATAATGATATCTTGTATTTGCTAGTTCAGTTTTCAAAAAAAATTTAGAAAAAGGACCTTTGACCTTTAATCCTAGAACTACCTCTCTTTTTGCTGTCAGAGGTGAATAAAGATAGGCATTTTACCTCTGCATTTTGCTCAGAAATACATGCCTAAATGACCCTCTGGAGCTGTTTTAAATGTGCCTGTTTTGATTTTCATATAGTATGTGAAAAGAAATATCTAGTCTCACAGCTGCATTTTGGTTCCTGTGATGAGAGAGAAACCCCCTGTGGTGCTGTGTGGCACCCAGCATAGCCCCCCCAGGGCCCCATCGATGCTCTGGGGTCCTTTCTGCAGCATGTTGAGATGTGCTTGGAACTGGAGTTATACTTGGTGTTTTGATGCCTGAGTGGCACATAGTTTCAGCTCAGTTCACAGCTCAGAGTGAATCTGAACTCCATTAAGTCATAACTACTTTCCTGGTCAAATACCCCTTGAAACTGAGAGAAGGTCACTTCAGCACAGAAATGTTGCTGATTTTACAACATTTTATGGTATGGAGAGATTCAGTTTTCAGAAGCTCTCCACAGTGGTCTAAATCCTGCCCTCATAGCAGTTTGTTAGTTTATCACTGACTTTGACAACCACAGATAAGCAGAGACTTGTATAGCTTCAAAAATCTGAATCATAGTGTCCAGTTCTGTTCAATCTGAAGTCAATGGCAAAAATGCAGTTCACTCCAAAGAGGAATTTGATGATATATGAAGTATGTGGGGACCAGTGTGATTAGAGCAACCACTCTGTTGTATTTCTTTAACCTGTATAGAATTTCTCTTAGACAGGATTTCCAAAGTGAAATAGAAATTCCATAGAGTATTACATCAATATATAGCAGTATAATGACTGATTTAGACTTTGTTTTTAGCTTTTAGGAGTATTTATCAAAAAATACATAAGTACATTGAAGCACTGAGCTGTGGTAATGGGAAAGGTTCTTCACCCAAAGGCTGGTCAGGCACTGGAACAGGCTCCCCAGGGCAGTGGTCATGTGCCCCAAGCCTGACAGAGTTCAAGAAGCATTTGGACAATGCCCTCAGGCACATGATGGGATTGTTGGGGTGTCCTGCACAGGGACAGGAGTTGGAGTCAGTGATCCTGGTGGTTCCCATCCAGCTCAGCATATTTTTTGATTCTGTGAGGACTTGATGAATGCCAGTGCAAAATTAAGTAATTTGTGCAAAAGAGTTGGAGACGGATTATTTTGCTGTAATGTTTTTTACATGCTGACAACACTAGGTTTAGGGTAAACTGAAGAAGAGTTTTGTGAATGAACCATCCTTGGAAACATATATGGATATGCTTAACTTATATAGATACATTTAATTTTGGAAACATTTATTTTCTGCTGTGTTTACATTTGTTTTTGTTCCTTGGGTATGTGCAGCCACTCATCCAGAACTCAATTTGTGATTTCATGCTTATGCCCACACCGGTGTGAATGTGCTGAGTGCCAAATACAATCATAATGAGAGGCAACACAATTACACCACTACAAATAGTTCTCTGGAGGAAATCATGCTTGATAAGATACTCCTCAAGAAGAAAAGCAAGGAGATGTCATGACACATGGAGCACTTGGTAAAGGACATGCAGAAGCTTTCAGAAGGAAGAAGGAAGGCAGAAGGATGCAGAAGGAAGGTAGCAGCTTTCCAGGTAAACAGCAAAAGTCTCAACCTTTTATTTCATTCTTCATAAATAATCTTGGTTTTATAGCAAATAAAGCAAAGTTGTAGCACCCTCTTTACATTAGACTGATTAGATGTGGGGTGACATTTTTGTGTTTCATTGAAATTGCCTGATATTTGAAACTGGGTTTTGTGTTCTTTTCTTTGCAGAGAAGCTCTTTGGCTACCTTTGTAAAGAGGCAACCATCCATTCAAGCAACGACAAAGTCTAGAGGGAGGGGGAGTGTAGTTGGGGCTACAATAAAAGGGTCGGAGGGGAAGCAAGTGGTACAGTAAAAGCTAAATCTATGGAGAGAGAAGATGCAGTTCCATTTGTGGGGATTTTTTGTATGGTCAGTGACAAGCTGAGGGGTAATGAAAGCAGAAGGAACAAGTGCAAAGCCTTTCCCTCAGCTGTTGTCACATCCTCGTACAGCTAGTGCCAGTTAGCCCCCAGTCAGTGCCTCTGCTTACAGCTCATTTGTGGCTGGTCAGTCCACAAAGACAGAAGGGAGTGGAAACTCCTTGGAAGTCTTTACCCCACCCCACCCACACACATGTTCATAATCCCTTTTGCAAATGCTGAAGGCAAACCATAATCTAGTGATTTCTTTATTAAAAATAAAAATTCTGTGTGCTTTTATGCAAATGAAATTCTCATTTGCAATCATTGCATAACATTGCATCTTTGTGCCACTGCATGAGGTTAATAATTGGAGCTGATTGGCTTATTCCCACTCTGTCAGCTGAAGACTTGTGGAAAAAGGTCAACAGAAAAGAGTAGCTGTGTTTTTAAGGTCTGTTTTTAATAAGATATCCCATGATAGTAAATTATTAAAATGTTCTTTTTCTCTGATTTCTAATTTGATGATGACCAAATGGCAATTTGATAATTTGAAGTGCTGCATGCTGTGCTGGCTGACAGACCCAGAGTTCCTGTCTAGCCAGGCACTTGACCAGCAAGATGTTTTTACCCTGCACTCCAGAGCTCTACACAAGAATGTCAAATGCAGCACTGTTTAATATTTTCCATAAAGAAAAAGACATAAAGTCAGCTCAAATAAACTGGTAAGTAAAGTGAGTGGAGAGATTTGAGATCTTTACAGGCATCTGCTATAACTCAGTATTACAGCTTTGTCTTCTGATTTCAAAATGGTCACGTTTTGGAAAGGTAAATTTTGTAGGTTTTGTAAGATTTCAGAAGCCCACCAGATCAGAAGAGCCCTCAAGACCTTCCATGTGATTAAAGTTTAAGCCCTCTAACATTTGTCTTCCACTTAGACTTACCACCACTATCCAGATCAGGTTAAAGAAGAAAAATACCATTCTGGTTAAAATACAGCCTGTTATCATGAGTAGCTGCCAGACAAAATGCTTAGAGATCTAATAGAAAAACAGAAATCAAGCCAAAGCCAGAGTTACTTGAAACAATTCCTTTATATGTGAAAAGATATTGACACTGGATATTTTGCTCAACTGGGAGGCAATAAATTGCTATTTCAGCAGACTAATAGGTAGTCTTTGTTCATCAGTCTCTAAGTCTGTCTTAACCTTTCAGCAGACCTCTGCTGGAATTATCTGCTCAGAGTGAATACCGAGCATTTTCCATTGTGTCCTTCTGCCTTTACGTTGGTGACTTCACTAGGTGCACCTTTCTTTCATCACTGACACACCTGGTTACAATCACAACTTCAGCAGCAGGACAGACAGACACCTGAGCATCTCAGGGAAGCTGTGGGGTCCCTGGCAGGAGCAGTTAGGCTGTCATTATTAAATTCTTTATGTCATAAAATTCAGTCAGGTACAAATGGAAACAAAATAAAAAATTAAAAGACAATACTTTTTATAGAGACCCACAAAACATGAATTTTGTTTTCAGTTCAGCCTTTGGGACTCAGAACCATGCCTAATGACCTGAATAACATGTTACCTCTTGCCCTGTAGGTAGATCAAAAATCCAAACTTGCTTCTCCAGAGGCAGAACTGCAACTGAAAATTCAAGATACTGAAGCTTTCATTGCTAAGATAGGGTTTCAGACTGAGAGAGTGAGCCTAGAAAAGGGCTTTGCAGATGCAGAGGAGCTAAAGGTCAGTCTAATTCCCCTATTTACTGGTGTTGAACTATACTTAGCACAAAATAAACCTTTTTAGGAGAATGGTTTTGAACAACTTCCTCTCCAGGGAGCATAAAGTCTAAAGAATTATTATACTTACACATGTAACAGCATTTCACACCGTGATTACCACTTGACCTTTCTTTACATTATGCCTTTCCCCAACCTTTTAGCTGTTTTAATGAGATGAAAGAACAATAAATACTGAGCTCATTCAGGCATTTAATAGATGTGGATCTTGAGAATCAGATCTATTTGTAATACAGTAAAGGTCAAAGAGTTGTCTCTTAGCACTTCAGATTTCTAAAGGCTTTGAGGCTCTAGGTAAATTGAACAACTCAATTGTTACAGAAGTTCATTCCAGCATCTTGCAGTATTGCAAGGTGCGAACCTCGAATCTTCAGATTATAATAGCATTCCTAACAATATATGTCACCAGCATTGAATCTCCTTCTTTTTGCTCTCAGTTCAGCCTCTTAACATTAGTTTTCATGACCATGTTGGAAACACAGAGGTTTACAGGGGTTAGTCTTCAGCACAGAATGAATAGAAATGCATAATTTCATCTGGACTCTAAAATTTCCATCTCCTGTTATAAACGTGGTTTTGAAATAAAGCACTAGCAGTATGCAATGCTGTAAATTGAAGTTCCTCTGCCTTTAAAATCTGAAGGGCTCATTCAGCTCTGGAATTTTACTACAAAATCTAATGTACATTATGCCATTTATCAATACTGCAGAGAGAAGTTCCTAAATGACTTGTAACAGTTGTTAATGCCTGATTTTGAGCTGTGGGAACTTCAAATTGCCAAGAATTTTGTAAACTGTTTCCAGATACTAACCAACAGAGAAGACTGTACTGTCTGAGCAATCAAAATAGTCTCTCATTTTCTTCTCGTTTGTTTCTTAGATACTCATCATTAGATGACATTTAATACCTTTCTAATGACCTTGCCTCTGATCCTTATTTAATTGAGGGAAAAGTAGTTTTTGATACAGACATAAATGAAGATAGGATCAAGACCCTTTTACTTCTGTGGATTATACTAATTATGGACTTTGTCCTTTTTCCTCATCCATATCTTGTATAGCACCTAAAAATGAGTGTGAAGTTTAAAGTCCAAATAGTGCAATCAAACTTGCACAAATGGGGTCCAACAGCTCAATGTCCTACCATCTGCTTTTCAGTTATGTTTTTCCTGTTTTGGTTCCATGTGCTTCTGATGGATTTGAATAATCAAAATACACCCTTCACACAACTCTAATTACTTCATTAGGTAGCCAGGTGAGACTCATAGAGCAGTTATTGTGAGATAATCACATCTTTGGGCCACTTTGTTTCGGGGATGAAGTTCAGCGCCTGACACTATTGGTCTATATACTCTGCTGTCCATTGCTTTATTGCAGTTATGAAATGTTTTCATTGGAAATGAAAGTGTCATTTTGTTGATAATATATTATATAGTCTATTAGTTTATAAATACTAATCTTCTATATTTTTTTGTTACCAAAAAAAAGTCCAGCAAATGAGAATACATCTTCCAGCTGATTTGTGAAGACTCTTCATAATTGATTAAAATATGTCACCCTATAAAAAATTATTTTTACTTTCCTGTTCTATAGATTTCAAACTGGAGTTTACAAGAGCTTTTTGAGTTTAACAACATTAAGCAAATATATACCTTGGAGGTATTGACTTAGAGTGAAGTATTACTCAAGAACAGGTGAAGAATGGAAGTCACTTTAGATCAGACTCATCAGGAAAAGTGAGATCAGTCTGGATTACACATGTATGTGACAGAGCTACGTCCTTGTATAGGAACAAACAAGGGTCTTACCATGAACGTGGCACTGGTAAGGTTTTAAAATAGTAGGCAGTAACACTGTTGTCATTTTACTGGCCATTTGTGTGCTCTGAATGTTTTCAGCCAGAGTGGTTTGCAGATAAAGGTGCCTATGCCATTGCCTCTTAAAATAGGGCTACCCCTTTAAAGGAAAAAACACATGCAGAGCATGGTGTAGGTATATGTGTGATAGTGACATTAGCTGAAGATTAGGAACAAAGATGGATCCAGATTGACCAACTTTTTTTAATTTACCTCCTCCAGCTGAAATGCATTCTTTATTTGCTCAGTATATTTGAGCCATTCTACTCAGGGCCTCATTGCAAAGGGCATGCTGTTTCCAGCTTTTTTAACAATTTAATCATCATTCAAGAGCTCTGTGCTGTAGAAGTTATTGATATGAAGGGAACTAAACTTCTGGGAACAGGTATGAAAAACACCTTCCTTCCTCTGTGAGTTGTAGTAGATTTGAGAAATACTGTCCTGAAGCTTATCTACAACCTGTTCTGTTTAGTTTTTGCTCACATAAAAACAATTGTCTTGTTGCATATTTTGTTTGGGCATCAGCAAACAAAGAATAACTAAGCATTAGGAAAAAAGAAAAACAGAAACATAACCAACTTGTATGGCTTATACTAGATGTTTATTTTAATTAAAAGAAAAGTAGCATATTAGAAGCACTATGTAGCGCCAATATTGTTGACCAGGATATATCCTTAAAAACTTAATCAGAAGGAGCATCTGACTGTTCTAAACATTTTGCTTTAAATTAATTCCAGTAACATGGGTCTCAAATCATGTTAGAGAAAATATATGCCACATCAAAACTGCAGTTGTATATTTAGTATTTAATTTTTAAAAAATGTTGTGGCTAAGATGTAAACCAGTAAACATTGGGAATTACATCCTTAAAACTACATCACAAGGGATGGGGGAAATATTTAACTTGATTAGTAACTTCATATTGATTCATATAATTCATATTGATCTTTAATCTTTGTTATTTCCACAGATAGTGTCTGTGTGTGTCCTGTCTAATAAATGTATACTTGTAAAATGCCCCCAACAACTGTAGAAACATGTTTTGTAAGGATATTAAATTCTTACAGAGGCTTGTTACTGCTAATGCATAGTGCTTGATCCAAGTATTAACATCTTGATCGCTGTAATATCCTCTTTCTCTGTAATTAGACTTTGTTTAAGCAAGACCTGACAGGAAATGAACCTGTGAGATGAGTGTGACATATAAGGATAAAGATGAACTTCAGCCCCAGGCTATGTATCTTTAAAAATGTATACAATAGTCTTCCAAATTTGTAATTGCCAATGATACAGAACAGCCTCCACAGTTACTCTATGAGACAAATTTGCACCAATGAAATCAGAATCTGCTTTGAAACGATAATTAAATCATTACAAAAACTTGTGGAGGCACTCATATTTCACTTAAAACTGATGCTAGCTGATGTCAAGTCACTGACCTAAGCCCTTGGTGAAGCCATGTTGACTATCTTGAATCACCTCTCTGTCCTTCATGTGCCTTAGGATAGCTTCTAGAAGAATCTGTTTCCTGATCTTCCCAGGTACAGAGATGAGGTTAACTCTGTACTACCACCCTTTATGGTGGTAGAAAGGAGACAATTCTCATCATGAGGAACTCATGGAGTCTAGAGCCGAGCATAAAATACTGCTTGAGTGTCAGAGATGTAGAGGTCTGGTTTATACACAACATAAAATAATGTGGGTTAAAATCTTTTTGTGTATAGGTGTGTAAGCACTGCTCAGCAGTAACAAAAACATCTCTGTTACCAACCCTATGTTCTGCACAAATCCAAAATATAGCCCCATACCAGTCACCGTGAAGAAAATTGTCTCTACCCCAGCCAAAACCAGCCCACTGTCACATAAAGGGAAAGGGCCTAAGAACCAAGGCTGAAAAGTCACAGAAGTCCTTATAGGAAAGCTAATGGTCAGTGGGATGTCAGATAATATCTGAGAGAGAAAAATAATAGTTTAAAATGAGAGTCAGAAAAAGATAAACTAAATCACACCTTCATTTTCTTGCAGTTTGAATTTATGCGAACAAGATATGACCATGCATTGTTCTTTTTTGTGTACCTTTGGTGACAAACTCAAGCCAGCCTGAGCACAACTGGGATTCATTGGATGCAAAAACAGGAGAAAATCAAGGGGAGAGCATTTAATTATATTTATCTCATCTCTGTCAAATTCCAAAAGCAGACCATAAAATCACAGAATGTGTTTGTGAGGGTGAATATTGCAGGCTTTTTGGGGTAATAATATTTTTGCTTTGTACTGCATAACATTTCTAAAACAATAAGCTAGTGCAGGATTCCAGTTTTACATTTGTGATGAAAGTAGGATTTAGCTTCTGCTTCTCTGATAATGGAACACGGTGTATATATACTGCAACTTCTCTTCTTGCAGGTTGATGACTCTTGACAAGATCTAATCAATGATGACAAGGAACATATTCCTCAGAATTATCCAAAAGTCATCAAGGAACATTACTTCAAGGATCCAGATTTCAACCCAAATTATGTTCATACAAAATCCTTTGCAGCAGCTGATCTCTCTGCCTGGGTCATCAATACAGTAATATTCAGTGAGGTATGTATGTATCAGTTCCTCTCTTGAACTGGCCCTGATAGGAGAATTTATGTTACTAATTTTCTTAGTATTTTAGTAAACTCACCTTAGTGTTCTGGTGAGCATGTAATAACAACCACAGATAAAGTGGGAAGTATTCAGTGCATGAATGTATTTATTTTTAATAGAAAGTGAGGAAAAAAGGTATTGCTCTCCAGCATTTTTCAGTTGTCATTATGATTCAACAGTTGGGAAATATTCTCCAGATGTACATGTTTCACTTGAAACATCCATCTGAGTCTGACTGTCTGGAGTGCAAGACAGAGCTTATCATTTGTGATTCCCTTGAGCACCTGGCAGCAGGATTTCTCCATTCATCCTAGTATTATAGCATGCTATCATTTAATTACAAAATAGTAAAAAATGTATCAATTTTATTTGAAATCAACTCAAGTTTAATGCCAGTCTGATTTTCACCTGTATTCTAAAACCATGAAAGTGATATATTTAAATTGATTTTCATTGGAGAGTAGATCCACGAAGAATGCATTCAGTTCTGCTTAAGATACCCTTCTATAAACTATTATAAAATCTGCTGTAGTCTTTAAGTCAATAAAGAAAGAAATCTGTGTCCCACTATTGTGTAGGAAGACAAGTCTAAAGCAAATGTATGTAATGAAAGATTACTAGGATTATCTGAAAGTCTTTCATCAGGAGTCATTAACAATTTTTAAAACAAAGTGAGACCAATTTCTTGCCTAATGTACCTATGTTATATGTCATTTTCAAGGTGCTCTATGAGGTAGAACCAAAAAGTTGTGTTCTGGCTCAGGCTAACACTGAATTAACAACAGCCACAGAAAAACTAGAAGCCATCAGAAAAAAGCTTCTTGTAAGTACTGCTGGATTAATAAGCATCCTTCTCTAACATCTTAATCCCACCTAGTTCCATTAATTTTATTTATTTTTGTTAATGTATTTTGATTTTATTAATTTCTAGGTAGAACATTAAAGATATACTCTCATTAGGGATTATCACTATTTTCCCCCACAAATATACTGAAGAGCATTAGGTTGGGTGGTAGCATGTGAACTATTTATCCAAAATGACTGAATTTCCTCAGAGCCACCTATGCACATTATAACAAGTAGATTAGCAAACCAAAATGAAAGCTGATACAAGCAACTGGCTGTGACTTTCACAAGGACTAAATGCCAAGTGTTTATATGAGTAATTGCCTACTGGAGTATGGGAATAACTTCCAGAAACGGCTTTAGAAGTTCATGCTCATTTGTGTTAAGGTTTGTTGTTAAACATATGATAAAAACATCGAAACTCCTTTGATTTTTTGGAAAGGCCCACACATGCATATACACAAGTGCACACATGCACATGGAATTGGAAACTTAGATTAGTCTTTTACTGACAAATGTCTTGTGAGTTACTGATTGAATTGCAGACCACACTTGCCATCAAGTATCTCTTGAACTTTGGAGAGGGATTATTTGTTGTGTAAGTATTCATTTAATGGAGCAACCATAACACAAAGTACTCTTTTTGTACAAAGATATCTCATGGTTATTTGGGAGATTGTGGGTGGAAGGAGTTTGTGCTGCAAGCTAATTACCCTTACCTAACAACAAAAGCTTCAAATGGTTTGAAAGCTATGGCATTAATTAGTTTTAAGAGTTTGACTTGGCTTAAGAGTTTTGTTGGTAATATTTAGATCCGAAATATCACAATTTAAGACATCAAGCAATAAATGAAGGCTGAGCAAATCTGTAATGTGGGAATTATTCTTCCTGTTTTCTCTTGAATCAGCAATTTAAAAGAATGACCAAGATTCACTTCTTTGGAAACTCTTGGAAGCCTGAGAGTTATGATATTTGAGTTAAATTCTTTATTTTTTCTTCTTTTGTAGTATCCAATTTTTTCTTGTTCTGAAAGAGGTGCAGTTTTAATGGGTAAACAAAGATAGTTTTTACCATCTCACTTCCTCTTCTGACTTCTCTGACCTCCACCCTAAAAATCCCAACAGCAGCTATAGCAGATATTTGGCTTTCATATGAAACAATATTAGCCATGTGACTTTGGAGTTGCCCATTCAGGTCAAAATGCATCTGCCCTAAGGAAACTTGTATCTACACTAAAAGACAGCTTTACAGGAGAATCATGTTTTTTATTTCACACATCTCATCTGATGGATGTTTTTTAAGTACAAACACTTACTTTTAGACAAAAATAGCTTTTTTGTGTTGTTTTGGGGAGATTTTATTTTTTTGCTTATTTTTAACTCACAGAAGTCACCCCTGAAACTCATGGAATGCTTTGTTTTAATGGGTTCCTGGGAGAAGAGTACTAATACATCTCTGTTGCTTGACTGACAGTGCCAAAAGAACCATTTCGTGATTTAGTTGACCTTGCAGTTCAGTCAGCCTCCAACTTTGAATCATCCTGCGTTTTGTATTTATTTACTTCCCCTTTCTTCTCCTCGTGAGTTTTTCTGAAGGTTGTTAGCAGCAATTTTTCCTAGTAGGAAGAATTCTGCACCACAGACAAAGCTTCAATTCCTTTGCATTTATCTGTTCCCTGGGTTGGGCAGTTGTCACGCTGTCATTTAATATGAGTATTTTGCCTAACCACTTTATAAAATCCCTACTGCATGTTCAACTGGGATTCCATTTACATGGTGGGAGGAGCCCATTAAAACTTTTGTTTTTATAACTGTTTCATACCCTAGCTGATCCATGTGATGAATTTTTTAAAGGAACTGTTGTGGTCATTTTCAATTCTCCAGTAGGTATTACTCGTAACAATAATAAGCCCCAGAGCCCATGAGGTTGTTGAATGGATAACGCTATAGTTGGTAAAATTCACTGTTGATGCATGCAAAATAATACATATTGGAACTTTCTGTGAATACTTCTTTATTGCTGTTTATTCATTAGTAGTTTAGGGAAGAAGACATGGGGCTGATCATGAAGAGTTCAAAGAAAAGTTTGAAGTTAGTCCTGTATTGAGCTGAGAGTTGGAGTAGATTAACTCCAAAGGTCTTTCTAGCCTATACCATCTTATGAGTCCAAAAATAAAACATAAATTTAGTTAATCATGGAATATTTTACAAGAAGATGAACTTCAGTAGAAGAATATAAAGGAAATACTTGTCTATGTAGTTTATATAATACTTGTCTATATAGTAAAAACTGCTGCACACGTGTCACTCAGGAAAACTTGCTTTTGATTTGTTTCTTGTAACTGAGTTGTGAATTAGTCCAGAAATTTGAAGATGCCAAGAAGTTTTTATATATGAAAAACCTTTTAAAAAAAATATGGACTTACGTAATTCATGTCTTAATTCCACAATTTCTTTACTGAGGATTATTGACATTTTTTTTTTTTTTAAGGCAAATTATTCCATTTGGCCATTTTTGTATTTGCTTCTTGGAGTCCACATGTTGCATGTTATCTTTCAGGAAGAATGAACAGTCACTGTTTTAAGGTATTCTACCATACAGCCTCCAATTATTTTACTTTGAAAGCCTCAGTTACAGTGCAATTCTTTGCATAAGCTAATGCAAAATATTGTTCACTCAAGTGTCTTGCAAATTCAAGCTAGGAATAGGATTCTCATCTAATGTGTCATGCTTTTTTTCCATTTGTGAAGTGATTGAAGTTGCTAATTTCTGCAAACTGTTTAACTATACAAATGCTATATCCAAATAGGATGTGTTGTGCGTAAGTTTATATACAGTTGGACTAACAATGATTTCTATATTTATTGTACTCATGGACCTGAAACCATGTTAACTGTTAATTGAGAGGTTTTAAAATGCTATTTAAAGAAAGTATTTGAAAGTGATTGAAGTAAGCTAGTTTTAATTACATGTTTAATTTTATCTAATAGCTGTTTGGCAGACTAGAAATCAAAGCATCTATAAGTAGTGTATAACATGAAGGCACATGTGCATAAAAGCCATTGATAGTTTCCCCAGGACTGGAAGCTAGAAGGAAAAAAAAATATATTGCAAGTTAGCATGCACCAGAGCTTCAAACAATCTGTGAATCTTAGAAGGAAGTTTATTATAGAAGAATTATAACAAGTTTGGGATGTGACACCCGCTTCATCTATAGAATATTCTATAACTGAGAGATGCATTTCCTTTGATGATTAGTGTTCCGTTTCCTACCTGTGAAATGTTAAAGATGATGAGAGACTGAGTTCATTAGTACAGTTCAGTGAATGAGCTCTGCAGACTGATGGTCCTAAATATTAGCTCAGTGGGTTAGAGCATGGTGCTAATGATGTCAAGGTCATGGGTCTGATCCCTGTACAGGCCATTCACTTAGGAGTTGGACCCAATGATCCCTGTGGGTCCCTTTCAACTCAGGATATTCTGTGACTGGTGAGTACAGAACAGGATCCTTTCCTGTCTTTGCATTTTTGCTTTTTAACAGAGTTGACACTCATTAATTCCATGAAAGCAAACACTTTACTTGGTTTTGATTTAAACGCAGTTACGGCTGGCATTTCAGAGTCTCCACTTTGATTTCTGGGCTTGGCCTTTTTCTCCATCTAAACATGCACAACATGGCTGACAGTGGATAAATTTGTCTGTAGATTTTCATCCCTATTCAATTATCCTGAATTGCACTCTTCAACCTTACATTTAAAATCAGCTCAACTTCCTCAACTGCAAACTTGTATTAATTCAAATGCTAAAGAACAGGATGTACAACATGATGTTCCATGGGGGGGACTGTTATGTACAGCAGTAGCATGAACCAGGATTAGCTGATAAAAAGATGCAAATTCAACATGAAAAATTGACATTTTGCTGTCATCCATTTTTAGAGTTAGAATGAAATGCTGTATACATACCCACCCATTTTCTTAGATGTTTTCAAGAGAGTTTTACATCTCACAAAACTTTCAACAGCTCCCTTTTTCCAACCATGGTACTACTTGATCTGCTTCATTTAATTCTTCGTTCAATATTGTGTAATGTGCACCCTTGCCCTATGCAGCCTGTTCAGCTGGCTCATGTCAGGCCTTTTAAAGGTAAGATTCACTGTGTAAGGAAATCTGAAAGTAGTATAAAGGGAAGGCAAACTTGTGGGGTTTTTTCTGGGATAAAAAATGAACCATGCAGGCACATCTTAGTAACAACTACCTAGGTTTTATTTACTGTAGCTAGTGATAACTCTGTGTACACCATCAGCCTGTAGAAGGCTCTTTTTCCTTATTTGAACTGTGTGCATACATGATTCATAAACATAAGAATTCTTGTAATGTTAAAAGAAAGTCACTCTCAATGTGTGGACATTCTGGGCTGTTGGCTGACTGTATTCAGCCTGTGGGAAGTTGCCCTTTTTCTTCAGTTAATTTCTTGCCCTTTTCCCTTCCAGCCTTTTATTTGCCTATCCCTTTCCTGTCTTCCTCTGTCAATTTTCTAAAGAGTGAACTTGAAGGCAGTGCATCAGATATTAATGACCTCTGGTCCTGCATTCATAGTTACTCTGTGCTCCCTGACTCATGATTCAGCTTCTTTCTGTTGGCAAAAAGAGAGAGGGAAGAAGAGTTGTACATATTTTCTGTATGGAAGTTTTTGTGGCCAGCAATTCTCAGTGATAATAATGGGTGCAGCTGTTAGTAATGAATAATAAATCTTCAGTCTAAGCAGCACAGTTAAACTAGCTTTTCACTTTTTGTGGGTTCCAGAATATATCTTTAAATGAGAAATGATGAGGGAATCGAGTGCAACCTCAGTCAGTTTGCAGACAACACCAAGTCAGGAGGAAGCGTTGATCTGCTGGAGGGTAGGAAGGCTCTGAAGAGAGATCTGGAGAGCCTGGAACGATGGGCTGTGGCCTAATGTAGGAGATTCAAAAAAGCCCGGTGAAGAGTCCTGTGCTTGGAACCTTTTGGATCACAAGAAGTT
The DNA here is from genome assembly GCA_035583155.1 of Acropternis orthonyx. Classification (NCBI taxonomy): domain Eukaryota; kingdom Metazoa; phylum Chordata; class Aves; order Passeriformes; family Rhinocryptidae; genus Acropternis; species Acropternis orthonyx. The sequence continues at coordinate 31,060,112 of JAWWEU010000081.1, forward strand.
CATGTAATGCTACAGGCTTGGGGCAATGTGACTGGAAATGTGCCAGGACCTGGGGATGCTGGTCAGCAGTCAGCTGAACATAAGCCAGCAGAGTGCCCAGGTGGCCAAGAAGGCCAGTGTCATCCTGGCCTATATCAGAAGTAGTGTGACCAGCAGGACCGAAGTATCATTTGTCCCCCTGTACTCAGCACTGGTGAGGCTGCACCAGAACATCCTGTGTTCAGTTTTGGGCCCCATATGATGAGAAAGACGCTGAGGTGCTGGAGCATGTCCTGAGAAGGGCAACAGAGCTGGTGAAGGGTCTGGAGCACAAGTCATATGAGGAGTGGCTGAGGGAGCTGGAGGTGTTTAAGCTGGACAAAAGGAAGCCCTGGAGGGATGTTCTTGCTCTCCATCTGAAAGGAGGTTGTAGTGAGGTGGGAGTTGGTCTCTTCTCCCAAGTGAAAAGCAATAGTATGAGCAAATGGCCTCATGTTGTGTCAGAGAATGATTAAATTGCATATTAGGAAAACTTTCTTCACCAAAAGCATTCTCAAAGTCTGGAATAGGGTGCCCAGAATGAGCCAGAATTCTAGGAGGTATTTAAAAGACATGTGGATGTGGCACTTAGGAAAATGGCTTAGCGGTGAGCTTGGCAGTGCTGGGTTAATGGTTGGACTTAATCATCTTAAAGGTCTTTTCTTACGAGAATTATTCTATGGTTCTATGGGCAACATTATAGTAAATATTGTTACAATGATTTTATTTAATGGCAAATATACACAGGCTGGTACCAATACTAACACAGTATGTAATTTTAAACATTTAAAATGTTTTAAAGGTGATTAAAAATACTCTGTGGATTGTCTTGCCTGCTAAGCCTTTCTTGCGTGTTAAAGTTTGAGTATACCATCAAGTCCAGCAATTGCTATATATTTACAGTAAATGGAATGACACGATGGTTAGGAAATAGGAAAAAGGATTGTTTCTTCACAATTAAAATTATTTTATAAGTTTTTTGAGTGAAATAAATCTGATTTTCATCCTTTATGAGACTAGTTATCTGCTAAAAATAGTTGTGAGAATTATGATTTTACATTCACGTATATATTACAATAAGTATGCCTGGACTATGAAAAAAAAAAAAAAAACCCAGAAGTTAAGTTTAGTAGTGTTAAGGCTAAAAAGTTGGGCCATGTTAATCCTTTTCGCAGATGTGGTGTAATTTGTATTATTTATCATTACAGTCACTGTTATTAATATATGAGAGAACTTAAAATACGCTGTGCCTGAAAAGGATTATACAAGGGCACAGTCCAGCAGACTTGCTGTGGAGAGTAATGGTTTCCTGCTGTGATTTGTGGAGCATAGTTCCCTGGCACAAACTTTCTCAATGACAAGCGTTTATAAAGTATGTGATTTATCCCATAGAATTTGGAGTGCTGAGATATAAAATGCAATATGTAATTCTACTATTGCAAGACTTTATTTATGCTACATGCCATGAAAGAGTGACAAAAGGGAATGGTGTGTTTTGTAGTGACAACTTTCCTATTCAAAAATCACAGGATAAGAAGTACTCTGACAAAGGAGGCGATTATGTATCAAAAAAAAAAAAAAAATCCCACAGAGATGTTTGGGCATTACTTACTGTTTGCCTCCCTCTCTCACCTTTACTACCTGAGCCTTTGATGGATGAGTGCACTTGAACTATAGTCAGATCTATGTTATCAGGCAGGCAAACTTGAGATGTCTAGAAATAAGTCTCTCTTAAAAAAGAGTAGAGAACTGCTACTGTGTTCATTCTTCTTATGCCTTGAATGCTAGACTGATGAAGTTTTTCTTACAGCCTGTCTCTGTGAGATGCCCTTACTTAGTATAAGTCCTCATTAGTCTCTCAATTTAAGATCCATCACCATTAAAATTGGATTGGCTGCCTCATTGTCCCTAAAGAAATCAAGTCAACCTTCTTTATTAATCTATAAAGTGCATCTTCCCCCCCTTTGCCAGTTCATTTCTTATTTCTAGTTTATAAATAATTTTTTAATTTCCTGGTTTCACACCACCAATTCAAGCACCAAGCTTGGCAGAAAAGATATGAATCTTTGATCCCACAAAATGACCCAGCTTTGTGGAGGTATGCACTCCTTGCTCCTCTCGGAGTTCTTTTGTTAAACCTGAGGCAGAAAAATTTTGTTATAAAGTGGAATTCCTTGTCATTAGCTCTGTACTTACTCTACGGAAATTAAACAGTTTGAGGGAACTTGTGTTGAGGTACACGCAGTATGAAACCCCTGAAAGCAAAGTGGGAGCCTTCTGAGCAATGTTCATAGAAGTGTTGCTGAAGGTCTTTGGTGCAGATCAGCATGCAGCTGATCTACCTCTTTTCTGCCACTAGCCATTCTTTCTGCCTGTGAACAAATTGTTGAATATTTTTATGTCACCATGCTTGTGTGCAAAATTAAAATAATAATCTTTTTCTTGCCTTGTTTTCACCTAAACTGTTGTTAGAGTACTTACAGGAGCAGCAAAAGAACACAGAATAAAGCAAAACCTTTCCTCTAAAGTTTGCATCCTTCAAACTTAAAGGTACTGTCTGCAACTATTGTCATTAAAATATATTATTTAAAATAAAAATAAGAATAATTAAAAGCTAAACAAAACCCCCAAACAATAGGCCTGAAGCTATGATATTTATTCATCTCTTCTCTACATAAGCTCACATCTTCACTCGGGAAAGGAGTTGAAGACAAAGTCCATTGTCAAGATGGAGTGAGCCAAACAAAAAAGATTCCTGAGCTAGCCAACAGGTTGGTCAACTGACTTGAGGTAAGAAGATTTTGCCTGAATGTTCATCCTAGTGTGAGTTTTTAAATAGTTGAAATGTTTTGTTGAGTGTGAGGTTAAACTTAAAATTTTGAAGACTATGTGGGGAAAAAAGGCTGGAGAAGTGCAGGGGAGGAGGGGAATGACAAAGGTGACAAGATGACCCTTATTAGAAATCATTTAAATTCTAAAAAAAGACTAAACCAAACAACCTCAAACCACAAATAAACTTGCAACAAAATCCTGAGAAGTAAAATGTGCTGTACCATAATTTTATTTCCTAAAAATCAAGTATTGCTTAGAAACTCATATTGGCATGATTGCTAAAGAGAAATCTTAATAGCTAAGTCACCACATTTATACACAATGGTGAACACATTGTGACAGACTGGGCAGCCTCTGGTTAATGAGCAGAAAGACTGAATAATCCTCTAGGTCAGAATGGAGTTGCCCTGCATCTGCCCCTATTGCACTTTAGATTGCAAATAAGTGGAAGACACCACTCAGATATTTGCTGATTGCTTTTGGGTTTTTTTCCCTTTTACAGAAACTATTAATTTCTAAATAAGAATGAAATGTATTTATGTTAAAATTATATATATTTCAGAGTGGTTATTAGCTTTATTTGCAGACAAACATTATGAAAGTTAACACATGCCTATTTAATGGCCAGTAACCATTCAAGTCGGCCACAGCATTGCTGAGCAGTCTCTGAGGTCTTTACAGAAATTGTGCTATCTCAATTCATAGCTAGAATTTTAACAACTCCCTTTTGATAAATAAGTGTATATGACAGAAAATAAAAAGTACAAAGAGTATTTACACTACCATGTGAGTTCCCAAGGAAGTCTGAATAAATATTTTAAGTTAGATTCCTTAAAAATCCCTGTGACCTTGCTTTCTAAGATCAGACAGTGAATACTTTTGTTTCTGCAAGTCTCTCAGCAGAGCCTAGCAATCACAGTTAAATCAGTTTGAAAAAAATATTGTAAGAGTATAAAACTAGTAAAAAAAACCCCCAACAATTAAAACAGATCATTTTTTAACCTGATTTCGAAATTAATATGTTAGGAATGTAAAATATGTAAGTAATATTTCCTTTGGTAGTACATGACCTTCACTGTTTTTCTATCTGCATATGAAAACTTTTGTTTGCCCCAATACACCTGAGACAGTCCTTATTGGACTGACTTTGCAGACCTCCAAATCCTTTGGAAGCTCTGTGGAAATCAGTGGCCTTCACCCATAGATAGTCTCCAAGTCTTGGATTTGAAGATTTACACATAGTTAAAACAAGTTTATCTCAAAAATCTGAGGTTTTATTAGTGATCTTATGGTCTAAGTTAAGGGGGAAAATATTTAAAAGGATTAATTGAGAATGTCAAGTCTTTTCCTCTGAGAGTAAATTCTTTTTGACTAGAATGGGAGACAGTTAACTTCTGAAAAGCATCAAGACTGATGATTTTGTCTATATAGCATTGACCTGGAAGCTCAGCCATTCAGACTAATAAATCAGGCAATTTATATTTAATCATTAACTAACTCCCGAGCTGAACAGCTGTTCAAAATTAGAAATGGGTCACCTCGGCCAGGATGACATTACAGGCAATCTATAATGCATTAGAATAAAATTATAGTGATTTTTAACTGTCTGAAAATTTATTACACTGCATGTTCCAACTCTTAAACCCTTGTTAGCCAATGTCACTAGTGATTTATGGTACTTGGCTGGTATGGTAACGTTACTGAAGATTTAAATAGACAATCATTCTGTGTTTAGTAAATCTTCAAATTTCAAAGCTATTTTGGAGAACGAGGTGGGTGCTCTTTATTGTTTATGACTTACCAGTTAGTGACAACGAGAAGAGAGACTGGATAAATCAAAAATCCCTCTTGTAAATTAATGGATTTATTGTCTTGTTGCCTTCAGTTAATGATTTAAAGAAAAATCCAATGACTTTTGTAGGCAAAAATTAATGTCTAAAACACTTCAAAACAAATCTCTGTTATAACAGAAGAGTTTGAGTCTTCTGTTTTTGTAGATTTCTGTGTCTGTCATCAAAAGATAGGATGTTTAACCATTTCAATAAATATTTCTGATTTTTCTGAAAAATATCAATGGAAAATACATCATGAATAAAAATTTTAAGTTATTTTGTTGCTTTGTTTTTGTACCCATAGAAAATTATTTTTAAATAAGAGTGAGTTATTTGATTTTATAATTTGCACAGCTTTCAAGAATGAGCATATCTAAGAGTATTCTTTTAGGCTCTTAAGTAGGTGACACCAGCACAAAGCAAGCATTTAACAAAAAATTATATGACTTATGAAGGATAGTTTCTCTTCAGAGATTTTCATTGATTTTTGATTGCTTCATGTAAAGGATTGGAAAAGTATTACTTGATTACTGTCATTGCTCTGAAAAACAAATGTCTGTATGGACAGTGGGTAAAGGACAATCCTTATAAGTAGTTCTGAAGTGCTTTCCTTCTTTCATCCTTGCCCTTTCTTTGCTCCAGTCTCTCTACACACTGGAGCATGATTTCTGGTGGTTTCCCTGATGCAAGGGAATAAACTGTGAAACTCTTTTACCTGGAGTATTTCAAACAAGACAAACAACGAAGAAACGTTATGGCAGTCTATTGCAATTTTACATCTAGAATTTCATCAATTTGAAGATGACTCTAATGGATGATCAATTTTTACCTTCCTTTCCATGCTGAAGCTATTTGAGCATGTACTCATGCATACATTCATTCCTTTGCTGGGAATTGTATACACAGAACAATCAAAATATAATGTGCCAAATATTGCTAGTTTGGGGTTTGTGTCATGTCACAAATCCCAAGTGAAAAAGAGATGATTCATATCTTAAACATTAACTTTCTTTAAAGAAGATACTTTCATTTTTCTGAAATATTTTAGTCACCATTACAGCATTTTAAATAGACTGTAGACTGTCTTTACAATATAACTGGAGTAAAATAACACCTTTCCATGTAGCTACTTACAAGAAATCATCAATATCTGAGACCATTCCTGACTATTCATCCAAAATATCCCAGGGTAAGTGTGGTTAAGATGAACTCTGCAGAGTGCACAAGGAAAACTGGGGTTCTCTGTAGGGGAAAAAAAAATATTAAGAAAGCAGTTGCTAAAGTTAAACCTTGACAGAATCATTGCAACTGAAAGGAACCTTCTGAGATAATCTAATCCACCCCCACTGCCCAAACTGGATTTGTTAGACCAGATTGTCCAGGATCATGGAAATTCCACAACTTCTCTGATCAACCTCTGTGTTTGGTGATCCTCATCTTTCCTTCTGTTATAATTCCAAATCATTGCAGCCTTAACTGAGTAAAAAGTCTGCAGCTACTAGATAAAAGAAGACTAATAAATGAGAGTAAAGAACCCTGCAAGATTTCATAGATTCATAGAATGGTTTGGGTTTGAAGGGACCTCAAAGGTCATCTAAGTACCAACCCTTCTGCCATGGGCAGAGGCACCAAGTCTACTGCCTTGCTCCTTCCCTTGGAAAAAACTGTGTGAGAAAAAAAAGTAGAAGTTACATCTTTACTGAGGTCAAAACAGCTTTTTCTTCTTCTTCCTCTTCTTCTTCCCCCCCCCAGTTAGTATTCTTGTTTCCTTGCCTTTTCTGAATGTTGCTGGAAATGCTTGTGCTGGCAGTAGTATAGCAGATGCTGCCAATATTGCAGTGTGTCCACCATGCTGTGTCTGATCTAGACAAAAGCACTGGTTACTGAACAAAATCAGGAGACAGAACATCTGACAAAGAGTTCTATCCTATAGTTTTTAGCTTCAAAGGTTTCAAATCACCACCAGAAAGTATGGATTGTTTCCAGCCTTTGCAGTCTTTGGAAGTGTATCTCTTGCTGACAGAGTAATTCTCCTGCTGTACTTTTGTGTGCTTCTGCTTTTTAATGTGGAGATTAAACATTCTGTCACTTCCATGTTGCTCAGCAGATAACATTTTCTAATTCTGCTTTGAAGTCTGAAAACATACGTTTGATCCAGTCCATTGAAAACCTCAAAGCACAAAAGAAAACTTTTTGTGGTGACATCTTATTTAACAGCAGCATTTGTGTTTTACTTTGGACCCTTCACAAAAGTGTATCACCAGGACCTGATGGGACATTTCTGGATTCCTTTTCTAAAGACATAAAAAAGTAAAATTTACTGTACAAAATGGGATTCTCAGGAGTATGCTTTCTTAAAGTTGCTGTGAAGTACAGATCTGGTATTTCTTTTCCAGTATGTGTATATATGCACACTAATATATATCTATATATATGCATGTGCACGCACACACATACCTTCTTCAGATTACAAGTTTGAGGGCAATGAGAGAGAGATGTTCTCTTTGGTAGAAGAAAATCCCTTCCCTTTCTATTTCTCAATGCTAAAGTCTGTTCTTTGTGACACCTTCGTAACAACAATTGTTTTAAAAAGTGGTAGAGTGCATTAGAGACCTATTCTGCTCAGCTTTTCAGCTTCAGGAAGAGCTTGTAGTTATGATAATTCCTGTTTTCTGTACATAGGGGAAACTGATGGTATTCAGTAAATGCATAGAGATTCTAGTCCTCCAAGAGAGTGGTCTTTGCAAAGCTTTTTCCTTCTTTACTTCTAAAGCCTTGGACCTTTCCTTCCTTCCTTACTGCAGCAAATGCTCCTCACCTCTTCCTACTTACTTCCTGTGTTTGCTATGTTTCCTATGTTTCAGTGCAGTTTATTATTAGTCATCTAAAGAAGAACATCAAGTAGTTCTATGCCATGAAGTATCATCTTTGTGCAGATACAGTGCCAATAATGTATCTATATGTTAAAATATTTTCCTTGCATTGTGTGAAAATTAGTATTAGAAACCCTGATAATACCCCCATGCGAGTGTTTTGCTCAAGGAAGTATTTCAGGCCATGGACACTATTGTGTTGCTTATCTTATAGTACAGAGATAAAATAAATCAGGTTTTCAGTCTTTTGATAGATGAATGTTGTTACATATGGGAGGCTACGTATGTTGCATGCTTGCAAAAGGCAGCGTGTGCCTGTTGGGAGTTTTGTGCCTATATTTTCAGCAAGTTCAACAAAAGTTAGGTTTATTTTGGGCTCAGAGATTACAATCAACGGTTAGACAATTTAAGCTGGTATGCATTTTGTAAAAATATGGTAATTATGGCATTATGCCACAGAAACTGCACTGAAGGTATGGTGCCATTCTTATTACTAATAATTTTGCAAATCTGCCTCAACTTAAATATATATAATTCTTTTCATTATGAATAACTACCAAATATACATGGGGGTTTTGTTTCAGTGTGCACTTTGAAAAGATGCTCCAGTCTGCAAGCCAGCACTGAGGACTAGACATGTCTAGGGAGGAGGAAAATTCTGATGGAAGAGTTTTTAAGACACTTCTGAATGGGATGGATTGTTCAGGCTTAATACTGATGGTGCTTTCCCTTATTTATAGGTTTTGAATTCAATCCAAAAACCACAAATGAGGAAGCCTGGGATAACACCATGAAGAAGTTGGTGGGGGTTTGCCTTTGCTTCAGTAAGGAAAAAGTCAATTCCAGACATCTGGTATAGATCTTCTGTTACGGTTCTGCCAGCCATTTTTGTTTTTTCCAACTTAGTTATTTGTTCTCTCTTACTCTGTTGTACTGCATTAAGCATCTCCCTTCCCACCCATACCTGTTCAGTAAGCACTGATTTCAGATGTTGCATTGCTTTTTGATTTCATCTCCTTCTACATGCCTGTGACAGCTTAGCATCCAACAAGCATGGCTGTCTCATGGCTGCTCTATCACACCCTTCTTGGTGTACAGGCACACACATGAGAACTTTGCTGCAGCTGCTGCCCCACAGGTTGCTCCGAGGCTGCCTCTGCCCTCAGAGATGGTCCCATTCTCTGGCTTTTGAGCTTCGCTGAACTACATGAATAAGATGTCATGGGAATCCTGTTTTTATAATTTTTTTGTGGATAAATTCTGATTTATGTTCCAGAAACAGCTGCTCAAAAGCACACATAAGCATTGAATTTGCACTATCATAATACACTGAAATGTTTAATATATAGTGGGTTTTTAACATTATTGAACTATATATTTATGAAGTAAATGTCTTAAGAGAAAACACAAATATTTTTTAATCTGTTATAAATATGATACAATGCTGCTTGTCACATTTCCTGGTATATTCTTTTGCATTTGAAACTCCACAGGGATCCTCCTTATTTGTCTGCCTTACTTTAATTTATATCAGCCCAGTCGTCTTGTGCGTTGCACTGAGTTGTGTCTTGCTGGATGATTATATTCTACTCTGATTCAAAAAGGTTCCTTTTCCTGTGATGGAGGGCCTGGACCTAACTGCCACATTGACAGATGATGCTGCGATTGCAGCATGGAGTAATGAGGGACTGCCCGGTGACAGGATGTCAACAGAAAATGCCACTATTCCAAGAAACTGTGAGTGCTGGCCTCTGATGATAGATCCCCAGCAGCAGGGAATTAAATGGATAAAGAATACATACAGAGCTGACCTTAAAGTTGTACGTCTAGGACAGAAAGGGTGTGTGCGCACTGAAGAATTGGCTTTCATGTTTACTGCCCTCGAGCTCCTCTAATTTTTATAAGGAATTGGTGTTTGTCAGAATGCACTTACTTAAAGAGTTGAAATATTACAAGACTGCTGCTTATTTATCCATAGCATAATTTTCCATTTAAAAAGGTGCTTGAAAGGAAACTTGCTGGTTTCAAGTGTTGAGGGGAAATAAAGTAAAGGTTGGAAAGAAAGTGGTGGTTGAGGTGTGCTTCTTGTAATGGGCCAATTGCTTTTTCATTAGGTAAGGTGCAAAACCTGATGGTATGACCTAACTTCTGCAGAGTTTAGTCAGCAGAACACAACATCTGTACCTCACAGAAGGAAAGATTCAATCCAGTGTGCAGCGTCCAAGGCAAAATATTACTGAATTATATGTAGGTTGATAGCACTAACATGTAATTGATCTCTCCGTATGTTTTCTTATCTTTACTTAGTTTTAGGGAGATAATGCTCCATTTCAAAGTTTATTTTACTAAAGTCCAGATATACAATGCAATTGCACAACACAGTAAATAGTCACAGTAATGTCTGATTTTTTTAAATATCTCTTAAGCATCTAACCCATCTGCTTTGAATGAACTCTTTTCCCTCACCTGCCCTGATTAGTTTTTCATACTTTTTCCAACCCATGTAAATAATTGTGATTTTCATTCACACCTCGTAGTACCCTGCCATGTGAAGTTATGTTGTCTGCTTACTTATCTTTACATTGTCTGGTCCTTTTTCCATGCTTGTGGAAACAGAGTTCTCCCAAGTCATGCAGATTCTAAGCCTTCGAGGAAGTGTTTATTTTTCAGATGAGGATATACCAAAAGCTTTAACACAAGAACACAAAATTCAAAAAAATAACAAGAGATGAAACATGTATGTGCTCCCCCAACTTCTCTATGTCAATTTCAGCATCTTCAATGTAGGGCTGTACCCTCATATTTGTTTATAAGAAAAGCCCTAGTAATGTATTTTTTGTTTATTATGCGAACAAGCAAGAGCATAAGTAGAAATATGTTGAACTCAAAACTGTCACACTCTCGGCCACTGGGAAATTCTTTATGAACAGTTTTGCATGGTTTAATCATGTTCTTTTAGAAAAAAACTTCAATATTTATATTATAACAAAGAAATCTTTCTATAACCAACATTCATCTAATATTTGAGGGATTTATTTATTTTATTTTTCAGGTTAAATTTTCTGAAGACCATCAAAAGCGCTTTGGCTTTGATGAGACTGTACTAATTGAAAACATGGGTGAATCTATTGATCTCATACTTGATCCCCTGCTTGGAAGACGTGCAGTTAAAAGGGGAAGGTACGGATGCTTGAGTAATCATAATTTTTCCATGACACCTGGATCTATATTACTTTGATTGCCACATTTTGCTTACTGCTTCATAACCCTTCATGAAATAAGTTATTTATTTTTAAAATACAATGACTGGTGATGAGTGGGTATTAAAATGTTAGTATCTGCATCTGATTAGACAGCAAAATTCTCATCTTGCAAGCTGGACTCAAAATACAATTATAGACATGTGTGTTTCTCAAACCGAAGTGGAAATCTTTACTTTTTTTACTTCAAAAAAGGAATAAAAGAAGGAGGAGCATATACTTTAATTTGGCTCAAAAGAAAAGAAAGTATTTCATTTTCATGTTAGGCATGTATAGCAAAAGGGAAAGTATTGGAAATTACAGGGTAGATTTGGATTTAACAATATAGATTTTCCAGCTGAAAAATCCACTTAAGAAAATTGTACCTCCACTTTGCATTGAATTACCATAACTGTTTTTTTGGACCACCCCATGAAATAAATAAATGAACTGGTTTAAAAAGAAGGAAAAAAAAAAACTATTGAGGAAAAACTAATATGGTAGGGCATGGGGCAGAAGGGCAGAAATAAGTAATCCAGAGATGGGGGCCCTCTGCCAACCTGGCATGCATCAAACCAGTTGAGCTGTTCATGTTTACAAATCCATTGAGGCAGATGGTGGTGCAGGTGTCTCCTCAGTTTTACCTAGAAACCTACTCTGCTAGCACCAAAACTCACATGCCCCATTTCTCACATGAGTGCTCCAAATACCTGAGTTCAGAGTCTGTTCTGGTCTTCCTCCTCCCAATGAAAGGGCTACAGCTCCATCCCAGAGGTCTGTAGCTGGGCATTCAAGTAGGAGATTCAAATTCAAAGTGGGTAACACAAAGCTGAGTTAATCTGTTTTCCCTGTTCTGACACTCCGGTGGCAGGAGTGGTAGATGGTAAACTTATATTCTGACCCTTTTGGGGTGATGTCTGTAATCTCACTTTTCATTCACATGCCCCTTTTTCCCCCTAGATTTTGAAAAATTTTCTCAAACTTAGAAAATATAATCAAAAATATTTCCTAAGATCTGATTTAGATATCTTTAGACACACATTTTCAGGATAATAATAGGCAAAATAAGGGAGCTTGTACTCAGAGCAAGAAAATTTCAGGATGTAATGTCTTCCATCACTTTTCACAAAAGTTTCCAATGTGATTTTTGAGTCTTCAATGCAGCTGTCAACCTAAATGATAATGTTGTTTTGTGGTTGCATGAGAGTACGCTTGGTAAACCTCATCAAATGTTTCATCTGATGAACCAAAATGCCATGCTATTGTTTATGTCCAAATATGAATTTATTTTTAAGTCTGAAAGTGTTCCTCTCCTCCAGGCTTGTCTGCAAACAACACATCAACAGACTACATTTTTCATGTTGAATAATGTGATGTTATTTTAATATAAAGTCAGAAATACTCCTGAAGCATTTCTGAATGGTCTCAAATGCTACTCAGTGTTTAGAGTGCTTGTACAGTTTCAGATTGTCAAAAGAGAAAAAAAAAATTATATCTAGTTTTGGACAAATTACCCAAGCTTTTTATCCCTCCTTTCCCCTATATTCCAAGCATCGGTGACTGCACAGAATATCAAGGCAGTACGAAACAGCTCAAACCTCCTTGCATGCACGAAGCTCCTGAAAGATGCACTCTTGCCCTGCACTGTAAGACCTTGAAATGATCCCTTTTTGTTACATTTTTCCATAGTGGTATTTGAACTACTTCAGAGTAAGAGCGTACAGCTTACTTTTTACAATCTATAGTGAAGAAACTCTACCAAAATTAGAATTATACTGGCCTAAAAGAGAGATCAGAAATTTCACAGGCTAACAGACCTTCAAGGCATGAGAAAGAGGGATGTAAAATGATTGAAAGAAGTTGGATTGAAAAGGGTAAGGGTCATGGCAATATAGTTTTGCTTTTACATAGCAAAGTCTTCCATGTAGCACAACAGAGCTGTGCATGTGGACACAAATGCAAATATATGAAGCTATTCGAAATAGGTTCTTCTGATGAATATTTTAGGCAGCATTACATGACCTAGCATTCTGTGCCTCACTAAAGATGCACATGTCTCCTTTGTGGGACACTGGTAATATATATACCCCTTTATCACTAAATAAGCAGAGTTTTCCTCATTCTGGATTCATTTCTGTCATTTGTTTGTTTTAGCCGTTGTCAGGTATTTTGAATTTTTTTTTCCCTAATAAAGAAAGACTAGAAAGGTATTTGTGATAGATATGGTGTAGTCCAGCAGTTGAAGTTCATTAATAATTGGAATGTTGCAGAGTATGAAGTAATGAATCCTAATTACTCCTTTCATGTCTGACAGCACCCCGTGGACCAATACATCAGTGCAGGCTTTAATTTGGTTCTAGTAATGGTTTCATCAATAGTACATTAATTCTGTGTTTGAAAAGATGTACAGTTGAACCTGACCCACACAGTAGATACCACTGTCATAAAATGGCCACATACTGACAACAACTGGATAATTACAAATAATTAAATCCACTGAGCTTCAGACAATCCTAATTTTAAGTAAAATATATCTTATCATATTAATCGACAGAAAGTATAGCAAGGGGGATTTATCAACTTGTACTCCTTCCAAAGCAAATTTACTAGCCTGTGTATTAGAGAACTTGCTGATCTGTGAGGCATCTTCATGAAAGTATTTTCCCTCTTCCTTGTTTACCAAGATGGTTCGTATGTTGGACTCTTGGGCACTCTGTAACATCAGCTCCTGGCATTGTTTCTGAATGAAGCCTGCAAAAGAAATTTTCAGCCTTGAAGAACTTCAGATGGATGTCATTTATATTTTCCTCAAAACCAGGTGACTGCATGGTGAACTACAGGTACTTGTTATCTCTGAAAAACAGACTTCATGCTTAAGTGCCTTAGTATATATTTGAAAGCCTAACAAGTTAAAGGTATTCAAAGTTGGATACATTTTTAGTTTTAATTTTGAAGCTGCAAAACTGCTCAGTTGTTCTTAATGTGCTTTAAACTGTGACCTTATGTTCAAAATGGCTTTAAAATGATGATTTTTGTTAAAATATTTCAGGATATTCACTTTAAGAAGAAAGAGAAAAAGAAAAAACAATGTAAAAAAAAATCCATGTAGTACCTAGCTTTATGTAAGCATGAAAGGCACAAGAAAAAAAGTAGGTAAAATTTGGGACCAACATATTAGCAATGTATGCAGAAGTCATTCAAGATGCAAATATGGAGATTTTTTAAAGCAGATAACGCATAAAAGTAATCAGGTACCAGTTCTACAGTCGTGTAGGGTTTTGGCCCTCACCTGCTATAAGAGGAATTAAGCCATTAAATAGGTTTGGTATGGATGGCCTTTAATACTTTAATTTTACCTTTGTGTTTCCTATCCTGTCTCCATAGCACCACTCTTTTGGAGATCACTGGATATGAGTATTAACTATAATAGATCAATGTCATTTTGACTCATAGGAGAGAAGATAGAGGAATAAATTTATTGTTCCTAAGGCTCCTTTTGGCATTCACATGAATTGTTACACCTGCTCAAATACTTTCCCAAGTCACAAAGATGTAGTTATGTCTCTTCAGTTGCAAGATTAGGTTATTGCAGAATTCCTTAAGATGTCTTGAAATTTGATTTATGTGCAAATGTAGCTTGTATGAACAAGTTTCCCTTCTTATGCAGCATGACTATTATTCATGAAACAGCAAGACAATTCACTTGCTTTCTCCACAGGGAAAACCTTTCCTTGCCTTGAATGTCTTGCCAGCTGTGCACTTCAAGGCAGTGCTTTTCCCACTGAACTAGTTTGACCAACTTGCACAGTTTGCCTACTGAGATTGCCTAGTAACAGCTCCGTTCTGCACTTGCGTTCACCTGATTTATTCAACTTCATTTTCTACATTAACTTGTTGGAGTTTGCAAGTCGGTTCCAGAAGCTTTTAATTTTAAACAGCAGGAACTGAGAGAAGGCTCCTTTGGAAAATGTGTTTATCCCTCTTTCTTCCCACTGAAAAATGTTGTTTCCCTTTCTTTTGCTGTCCAAGAATTTAATACTTCTTTTCATTCTTGCTGAGCTGATACAAAACATCCCACTAAAGGAAGCTATCCTACCATTCTGCCATTTACAGTCATGGTGTGTTTTGGAGAACATCTGCTCTGAAAGGTACTGTTTTTAATTTTGTGCTGCATGAAAGTGTCTGCTAAGAAAAGATTTTGCATAAACTCTTGAGCTGCTTCATGATATGAAGTCAGATTTATACTCAAATTTTTTTCGCCTTCATGAAATCCTGTCTTTGAAAGACCTAGGCGTTGTTACCTTAGGCAGGACATATGGAAGGGAATAGCAGGTCTTTGTACCAATAAGTTAAATTTTGACAGATCAGACCAGATGTTGCATTATTGCTAGTCTTATAACTGAAATCTTAGTGCTCATGTTACCTTCTGGAATTTATTTGGTTTTAAATTTGTTTTTGCTAGAAGCAATTTATTCTTCAAGGTATATACAGGATTTTTAAAGTGCTTTGTGAATCCCTTTTGAATCCCTTAATCTACTTTATTTCAAAATCAGAATTTCAAAAGAAAAAATTCAGTGGAGAGCAATCTCTCTTTAATTTACTTTGTATGTTCTTAAATAAGAGGGAGATCAAACTCACATGAAAGATTCCCTGTCTGTTCCTGGATAGAGTAGTACATTAATTCCATTTATCTGCCTCTCCTGATGGAATAGAGTATTACGAAGAAAAAATTGCCAGAAGTAGAACTTGTCTTTAGAAATTCGTTTGGTGACCATTTTTTGATATTCCTTCTATCATGGACTTCCATTATTAGTGCTTATATTACTACATGTCCTCATAATTCAGAATTAATCTCTAAACAGAAACATTTCATTGCAAAAAATGAAATCATTCTACTGGGTTACCCTACCTATCTGTGTTTATCATTGTTGCTTATACTCCTTGAACCGTGCAAGAGCAATAACAAAACATTTCTTTTTCCCAAATCTGTAATTAACAGAAAACCTAGAACAGCTGCAGTAATAAAACTCACTGAGTCATGACGTAGTTTTTGCCTTTCATAGGTGATAATCACAGAAATTAGCAATTTATTGCTTCTGTGAATTGAGAACCCATAAAGGAAGTATTTGAATCCAGAACTCCAAAGCTTACTATATTGCCACATAGACCTTCTGAAATATAGTGTTGACTCCCTTAGTAAAGGTTTTTCTCCTGACAAAGCATTATCTCATCCCTGTCTGTGTGTATTGAAAGCAAAGCAAAATTGCTTTCTCCGTGTAAAGCTCTACGGTTTTGTTTCCTCCAACAGTAGCCAGTTTTGAAGGCTGTGTAGAGACCGTGTTGCAGAACTGGAGAGTGAATTCATGTCCACCTGTTAAAGGTTGTATAATCTGAAGAACATGACTGCATGGCTAGTATAACTCATTCTTTCACCCAGCAAATAATTTATTTGGAGCAAAACATCTAGTAGATTGTGATGGGTTTGATAAACCCCCAAAAAAACTCGGATTAAGGTTTTAGTTTTAGATAGGCCCAAAGCCAAATATAGCTAGGCCCCAATTTTGTGGGTCACGTGGTTAGGGACAAGTATCACCTGACTTAAGCAACCAGTTAGATATTTCATATCATATGACGTCAGGGCAAGTATAAATCCGGAGGGGAGTTGCTTCCAATTTCCTTCTGCCTGCCTGGTGATAGAGAAGAAGACACACTTTCTAAGCGACAGGCCTCACCGCTCCTGTGCCGAGATATCCATAGCAGCTTTGGCCTTTGGGAAGTAAAATACTTTAGTTTTGTTTGGGTTGCTCTTTCCCTCTCATTGGGGTGTGTTTTTCTAGGGTTCTGGGTGGTGGAATCTGTGTGTTGTTGGGAGGGAAGTTTCATAAAGTTATTGTT